>CAMAPF010000038.1:615000-1230000 GCA_945859915.1 Cuscuta epithymum
TAGTATTCCTATTTGTGTTTTTTAGTTATTCTTGGTCTTACTTAGAGTGATTACTATTTCATTAAGGGTATTTTGTCGAGTGAGTTGATTTTTAGTCCTGTGAATTACAAGACTAAGTGCCCGTTTGGTGGCCCCTTTTTTGGCTTATCTGGTTTATGAGCCAACTTTTCGTCAAACACGTAACTTTTAATTTTGCGCGCTGAATTATGTAACACTAAGAAAAAGTAAGGTTGAAGTTACTTTTCTAGCTATATTGGCCGAAATTACTGTAGATGATCATTTTAACAATTTTCATATAATTTTTTATTTAATTTGTTAATAACAAATATTCCAAATTTGTTATTGGCCGAAATTTGTTTACTGAACTGGAACCTTGAAGGGCCAGTTCAAGGCGGTTCTGAACCGCCGGTTCTGGGTCCGGTCTGGTTCGGCGTTTTTTTTATAATTTTTATTTATTTATTTAGGATATTTATATGTATTTAATTAAAACATCAGGATATAAGAACTATACTTTGCGAATCAAAGACATACATTGCGATATAAAAACATTAAAGATGTTACACAAATCTTTGTAACTTATTTATTTTTAATAAATTTGAGCTTGGTTAATCAAATTAATAGGCACATTATATTTATTTAGGATATTTATATGTTTTTTTAACCCGATATAAAATTTGTTCCCAAAATATTCACTTTTTTTTTAAAGAACGGGGGTAATTTTATTGATAAAGGAAAAAACAATACAAAGCGTTAAAGCAAAAAAGCCAAAAAAAATTATATGTATTTAATTAAAACATTAAGATATAAGAACATTACTTTGTGAATCAAAGACATACATTTTGATAAAAAATATATTAAAGATGTCATGCAGATCTCTGTAACTTATTTTCAATAACTTATAAAAAACAATTTTTTTTAAAAAAATCAAAAAGTCCGGTTCTGAACCGGAACCGGCAGTCCAGGTTCTCAAAAATCCCAAAAACCGAACCACCTCCCTTAACTGCAGGTTCGGAACCTTGGCCGCAGACCGGTCCAGGTTCCGGTTCGGAATCTCTGGTTCCGGTTAAACCAGAAATCGGGGACAAGTCTAGAGGGAGATATATTGATAGTTAGTTTCGACTAGTTTAGATAGTTTTTGATGCATTTGAATATGTTAATTTTTCCGGATATTTGTACATTTACATTTTATCCAAACACAAAAAATAAGCAAGTTGTGCAAGAGATTTGAGATTTAGTACTCTCCATATCGTCGATAATAACATACTCCCTCCGTCCCATTGGACTTTGTCAAATTTCTCTTTTTGGTTGTCACACAAAACTTTGCTATTTCCCTATTAAAATATCTAATTTGTGATTATGCACATTTTTCTCTCCTCTACACAAATTCCTACTACACATTTTTTACTATTTTTATTTCTCACCTACTTTGCACTTGACAAAGTCCACCGGGACGGAAGTAGTATATGATTTACTTTGTAGGATGATTGATAGAGTATATGAACTCTGACCTCTCGGCATGCCGACTATTAGGTCTGGACAACAACTCACATACACCGAACATAGGACATTTATATTGTTGTACAATTTAGACATGTATTGTATATACGATAAGCCTTTTGATAGAGTATATAGACTCGGACCCCCGGGTTTCACGACTATTGGGCCCGGACAGCGGCCCACATACGCTCAGTAGATAGCATTGATCTCATTGTACACTCTATTTTATTCATGTATATCCATTAGAATAGATTAGATACCATTTATTAGCCATTTATTGGCCTTTTATTGTAACTGGGCCAGCCAGGCCCAAGCCTGGAAGCCCAGCCCTCTTTTCTCCTATAAATACTCCTTATGGGAGCCATGTAAAGGATGGTTGAATGGTTGATTGGAATTCATTATACATATCACTTTATCTCTCTAGCTCTCCCTTCTCTCTAGATTAAATAATCTATCACTTGGTGCTTTCATTGAGAGCTAGAACAAATCAAGTGAGATCTCCCAAACCATGCGAATGACAATGTTTCGGCCCTTCTAAAGGCAACATGCCACCTCGCTTCGTATGTCACTACATTCCTTGGCCAAAAGGAAAACTCCCACCATGCATCGGCAAAACAGAAACTTCAACAAGAGTAAAAAAAAAGCCAAGCAAAAAGATGGTGGGGCCTTCGGCCCATGTCCTTCATTAAAATCTCCGCAGCAAACCAAAAGCCAAGCATCGGCCAGCAGCACACCATCGGCCAAACAATGGAGGGAGGCACCGCATCGGCCGGCATACAACGGCCAGCAACATTCCGGCCACGACGCATCGGCCGGCCACACCATCGGCAGGCATACCTCGGCTAGAGCTCCTCGGTCGTGGCTCATCGGCCAGCAACCGCTTCGGCCAATGCCACTTCGATCAACACCGCCTCGGCCAGCACCGATTCGACCGGCGCCGCTTCGGCCAGCCGACCATATTGTCACAGCGCTTCCCACCGACAGCATACATCGTCGGCCGCATCTCATCGGCCCCACAAGGATGCCCCATCGAAGCACTTACGGCCAGGATGCCCGCATCGGCTAAGAGCAGTTCCCCATCGGCTAAGAAATAAAAGGCACATGGCAGGTATGTAAATGAACCCTCCTCGGCCACACCACATCGGCGCGTCGCATCAGCCGGATCCTCACCGGCCGGCACCACATCAGCCGGCTTTTCGTCGGTGAATCCGCGTTAGCCGGCGTCACTCCGGCCGGCCCCGCATTGGCGCATTGCATGAGCCGGCTCCTCATCGACCGGCACCGCATCGGCCGGCTCTTCGTCGGTCAGTCCAGATCAGCCGGACCGCATCGACCAAAACAGGACCGCATCGTCCGTTCTGCAACGGCCGGAACACATCGGCCAAACACCGTCCAAACACATCGGTTAAAGCAGGGGCTCCGCTCCAGTCAGGGTCACAACGGTTGAAACAGGACCCTCATCCACCGTCGTCCCTTGCTCCCATCGGCGACCAATCGTGGACCCCTCGGCCGGAGTGGCCCCGTCGTCCACCAGAAGGACTGCCTCGGCCAGTTCGCATCGGCGCCAAATCGCGGACTCGCCGCCTCCACTTGTGGTCTCCCGGCCAGAAGGCAGTGCGGTAACAGCGTACCCCGGCCCTCCTCATCCACAAGGGACACCATCGATGGATGGTACAGCGGGGAATCTCCGTCATCGTGACTTCTTGCCCTACTGCTTCGGCCTTCTTCCCCTGCGGGTGGAATTAGGAACCGGGCAGGATATTGGAGCATCACCTCAAGTAAAGTGATGGGCTAAGTGGAGTATGGGCCGGCTATTAAGCTCCAGAGCCAGATTCAGTGCAGGCCCAATCTTATATTTCCCTGCTTGAATTCTAAGCAGGGCAGGCTTCGGCCCAAATACAAGTAAGTGCCACAAACTTTTCCTCCTATTTTATGCATTAAACATGGAGCAAAATAGTTTTATCACTATTAAAAAAAATATATATATAGTTTTACTACTATTCCGAAAAAATAGTTCTACTACTATTCCAAAGAGAAAAAGAAAAAATAGTTTTACTATTATTATTATCACCACCATTGCTAGCGGATTAAAATCCCCAATTGGTGCGGGCCAAAGGCTTAACCTTCCGAACATCTTTATTTGATGATTCGGATCATATTTGGGTCCATTGACCTACCATGGTCATCTTTATTTGATGACCCGGGCATCTAGAATGAGAGCCATCAACGGCCGCACACGACATTATGCCTAGAAGCGGTACACCTCATTCCCCTACACGCTAATTGAGTCATCCAAAAGCCGTTGCAATAAACAACGCACCTAAAGCCGTCGCAATAAACGACGCACCCAAAGCCGTTGCAATAAACAACGCACTCAAAGCCGTTGCAATAAACAACGCACCTAAAGCCGTCGCAATAAACGACGCACCCAAAGCCGTTGCAATACACAACGCACCTAAGGCCGTTGCGATCCACAACGCGCCTACAAAGCCGTTGCAATAAACAACGCACCTAAATATCGTATCGGCACAAGCGGTGAAACACCCAAATCGGCCGGCGATATGCAGGACGAAGGACCTGTGTGCATGGTCCAACGTCTTCAAACGGAGAAGCATACCGCGTCGTCCGCGCGGAAACCGCAGGACGACAGGCCTGAATTAAGGCTGAGGTTACAAAAACTCCACCCGTCAGTAAAATTTCGCTCAGGACCACAAAGGGCGGCCGTCAAAAGACGATGCCTAGTCCGGTCCCTCGTCGCCGATAGACGTGGAAAGGCAAAAAGGGATGCCACTGACACACCAAGCCGAGGGCGTATTTACTCCCTCGCACTAACACACGCGAAAAGCGTAGCGGACAAAATACCGCACATGGACGAAGGGACAGTAACCCTTCGGCCATCCAAAAATAAAAAAAAAAGGAGGGAAGCCGACGGACCGCGCACTTACCGGCCTCGAGCAATAAAAATAAATAAATTCCCCAAACTTATTATTCATCTCAAGACCGGCTCCCAATGCCGAAGCTCTTGCTCCATCAGCTTATGAACGGCCTCCCCAACGCCGTCATACTTCTATATGACGATCGGCTTCATCATCGCCTCGTTATCATTATTCGGATTGGCTCATCATCATCGCCATCCGCACATCACGACCGGCCTCCCAGCCTTGGCGTGATTATTTCTTCTCAGAGACCGGCTTATCATCGCCAAGTGTCCTGAGCTAGCGACAGGGCTCATCATCCCTTCCTGGATGGTGACCGTCGCCTTTATATGACGATCGGCTCATCTCCGCCTCGTCATCATTATTCGGATTGGCTCATCATCATCGCCATCCGCACATCACGACCGGCCTCCCAGCCTTGGCGTGATTATTTCTTCTCAGAGACCGGCTTCTCATCGCCAAGTGTCCTGAGCTAGCGACAGGGCTCATCATCCCTTCCTGGATGGTGACCGTCGCCTTTATATGACGATCGGCTCATCTTCGCCTCGTCATCATTATCCGGATCGGCTCATCATCATCGCCATCCGTTCATCACCACCGCCCCCCCGGCCTCGGCGTGATGCTTTATCTCAAGACCGGCCTCCCCAGTGCCAAGTGTCTTGAGCTAGCGACCGAGCTAGCTATTCCCTTCCGGGATAGCAACCGTCGCCTCTATATGACGATCAGCTTCATCATTGCCTCGTCATCATTATCCGGATCGGCTCATCATCATCGCCATCCGCTCATCACCACCGGGCCCCCCGGCCTCGGCGTGATGCTTTATCTCAAGACCGGCCTCCCCAGCGCCAAGTGTCTTGAGCTAGCGACCGGGCTCGCCATTCCCCTCATGGATGGCGACTGTCGCTTCTACATGACGATCGGCTTCATCATCGCCTCGTCATCATTATCCGGATCGGCTCCTCATCGCCATCCGCACATCACGACCGGCCTCCCAGCCTTGGCGTGATTATTTCTCCTCAAGACCGGCTTCTCATTGCCAAGTGTCTTGAGTTGGCAATCGGGCTCGCCGTCCCTTCCTGGATGGTGACCGTTGCCTCTATATGACGATCGGCTTCATCACCGCCTCGTCATCATTATTCGGATCGGCTCATCATCGCCATCTGCTCATCACCACCGGGCCCCCCGCCTCAGCGTGATGCTTTATCTCGAGACCGGCTTCTCATCGCCGAGTGTCTTGAGCTAGCGACCGGGCTTGCTATTCCCTTCCAGGATAGCAACCGTCGCCTCTATGTGACGATCGGCCTCATCATCGCCTCGTCATCATTATTCGGATCGGCTCATCATCATCGCCATCCGCACATCACGACCGGCCTCCCGGCCTTGGCGTGATTATTTCTTCTCAAGACCGGCTTCTCATCGCCAAGTGTCTTGAGTTGGCAATCGGGCTCGCCGTCCCTTCCTGGATGGCGACCGTTGCCTCTACATGACGATCGGATCATCTCCGCCTCGTCATCATTATTCGGATCGGCTCATCATCATCGCCATCCGCACATCACGACCGGCCTCCCAGCCTTGGCGTGATTATTTCTCCTCAGAGACCGGCTCCTTATCGCCAAGTGTCCTGAGCTAGCGACTGGGCTTGCTATTCCCTTCCGGGATAGCAACCGTCGCCTCTACGTGACGATCGGTTCATCTCCGCCTCGTCATCATCATTATTCGGATCGGCTCATCATCATCGCCATCCGCACATCACGACCGGCCTCCCAGCCTTGGTGTGATTATTTCTTCTCAGAGACCGGCTTCTCATCGCCAAGTGTCCTGAGCTAGCGACAGGGCTCATCATCCCTTCCTGGATGGTGACCGTCGCCTTTATATGACGATCGGCTCATCATCGCCTCGTCACCATTATTCGGATCGGCTCATCATCATCGCCATCCTTATATCACGATCGGCCCCCCGGCCTCGACGTGATGCCCTATCTCAACACCGGCTTTATCAGCGCCAAGTGTGTTGAGCTAGCGATCGGGCTCCCCATCCCTTCCTGGATGGTGACCGTCGCCTCTACATGACGACCGGCTCATCTCTGCCTCGTCATCATTATTCGGATCGGCTACCCATTATCGCCATCCTTATATCATGACCGCCGCCCCGGCCTCGGCGTGATGATCTATCTCAACACCGGCTTCATCAGCGCCGAGTGTATTGAGCTAGCGATCAGGCTCGCCATCCCTTCCTGGATGGTGACTATCGCCCCTACATGGCGACCGGCTTATCATCGCCTCGTCATTGTTATTTTGGATCGGCTCCTTATCACGGCCGTCCTCACATCACGATCGGCCCCTAGGCCACGATGTGATGTCCTATTTCCGAGACCGGCCTCTCATTGCCGAATGTCTTCGGTTAGCGATCGGGCTCGCCATCCCCTCCTGGATGGCGACCGTCGCCTCTATATGATGATCGGCTCAGCATTGCCTCGTCATTGTATCATCAGACAGGCGTCCCACGCCCCGTCCTCATATTCAGACAGGCGTCCAACGCCTCGTCCTCATATATTCAGACAGGCGTCCAACGCCTCGTCCTCACATTCACACAGGCGTCCAACGCCTCGTCCTCATATTCAGACAGGCGCCCAGCGCCTCATCCTCATATTCAGACAGGCGTCCAACGCCTCGTCCTCATGTTCGGATCTAGCAAACATCTTGCGGTCTCCGGCTCAGAGACTAAAGGATCTCAGATCTCATCTATAGGCCCCTCGGCCATATCTTGCTCTAGCATCTTTATTTGATGACGAAGGGCTCTCATACAGGCCCATCGGCCATATATCTTGCTCCGTCATCTTTATTTGATAACGAGAAGCTCATCTATAGGCCCCTCGGTCATATACCGCTCTGTCGTCTTTATTTGATGACGAAGAGCTCATCTACAGGCCCCTCGGCCATATACCGCTCTGTCATCTTTATCTGATGACGAAGAGCTCATCTACAGGCCCATCGGCCATATACCGCTCTGTCATCTTTATTTGATGACGAAGAGCTCATCTACAGGCCCATCGGCCATATATTATTCTGTCATCTTTGTTTGATGACGAAGAGCTCAACTACAGGCCCATCGGCCACATATCGTTCTGTCATCTTTATTTGATGACGAGGAACTCATCTATAGGCCTCTGAGCCATATCTCGCCCCGTTGTCTTTATTTGACGACGTGGAGCTCTAATGCAGGCCCCTCGGCCATACATCGCCCCGTCGTCTTTATTTGACGATGTGGAGCTCTTATCCAGGCCCCTCGGCCACACATCGCCCCTTCGTCTTTATTTGACGACGTGGAGCTCTCATATATGCCTCTCGGCCACTACTCCCAGTCATCTTTATTTGATGACGTGGAGCTCACATCGGCCCATCGGCCTCATATTCTGGTCATCTTTATTTGATGAACCAGACATCATATTATGGACGGTCGCTCGACCCATCCCTTAGTCATCTTTATTTGATGACTAGGACTACTGATCATGACGAGCTACCCACATCTATGGATCGGCCTCGGCCATCCCCTCGGCAGACGGACACCGCTGCAGCCCCACCTCTAGGCCGAAGGGCTCGCACCTTTTGCTTCGTTCTGGGGGCATCCGATGCACTCTTTTTCCCTCATTAGGATTTTTTCCCACAGGGTTTTTCCTAATAAGGTTTTTAACGAGGCATCGCCCCATTGTGGATCAAAAGGTGTCAACCCTCGGCCCCCTGTTGCAGACATCATCAGACATGCATTACCCTACTCCTCTTCACCTCGTTACACTCGCCTCAAGGAGTGGGGGACTGGGAGAGCGGGGGACTTAGCGCCTTCGCTACCAAAGAAGCAGAAATTCAAAATTTTTGCAAGGATTGCCACTCGCATCGACGACATCATCATATCACATACATACTCAGCAGCCACATCGGCCAGTACATATACATAGCTCCCCGGCCTCAGGATCGGTGGTGATGGTCTCTGGCCTGCGACCTTCGGCTGAGGATTTTCCCACAGGGTTGCCTCAGCCAGGGCTCACCAGTGGGATCGGATCATCGGCTTGGGAATCCGGGCGAGGTGCTTCGACGATGACAGCAGTTTACTCACCGGACGACGACAGATCAGCACACAGTTCTACTCTCTTTCGCCTCGAGTACTCTCGACTCAGAGAGTGGGGGACTCCTGATAGAGTATATAGACTCGGACCCCCGGGTTTCACGACTATTGGGCCCGGACAGCGGCCCACATACGCTCAGTAGATAGCATTGATCTCATTGTACACTCTATTTTATTCATGTATATCCATTAGAATAGATTAGATACCATTTATTAGCCATTTATTGGCCTTTTATTGTAACTGGGCCAGCCAGGCCCAAGCCTGGAAGCCCAGCCCTCTTTTCTCCTATAAATACTCCTTATGGGAGCCATGTAAAGGATGGTTGAATGGTTGATTGGAATTCATTATACATATCACTTTATCTCTCTAGCTCTCCCTTCTCTCTAGATTAAATAATCTATCACCTTTTATGTAGTTAAATCTATCAAGTCCATATTAGCGGTGCGACCCGTTATTTCTCTATATATATTAACAAAAATTCCTTTTGTACACGTTTTTGTACCCATCAGTACACGCATGTGTCTGTGAGAGTTTTTTTTTGTCTGTGAAGTGCGGTCCACAGACAAAAGCTGGTTTGTTTTGTCTGTGAAATTTTCCACAGACAAAACAAACCAACTTATGTTTGTGGACCGCGCTTCACAGACAAAAAAAAACTCTCACAGACACATGCGTGTACTGATGGGTATAAAAAGGTGTACACCAAGAATGGTTGATATATTAAACCCTAATCAAACTATTTCACTCATTATATATTCACTCCTCCATTTCTTGCCTCAAATCTCTCCAGAAATTATTTAATGGGTAACAATTACCCATTAAACACTAGGGGTGTAAACGAGCCGAGCCGAGCCCGAACTCACATATGCTCGAACTCGATCTCGAAAATATTTTATATGCTCGCGTTCGGCTCGAGCTCGATCGAGCTTAAAATATTGAAACTCGAGTTCGACTCGAAAGCTTCAGTTGAGCTCGCGAGCCGCTCGAGATTGACTCGAAAGCTTAGCCATTTCATCAAAATTTGATGATGTGCGACTTGCTTGGTGCTCAATTGTTCCCTTGGATATGAGGTGGTTTATAGCTGGCTGCTAGAGAAAATGCTTCCTCACTTTCCGGTGTGGGAAGTTTTGAGATTAGAAACTTAAAAACAGATGGAGTAGGAGTACACAAAAGTTTGCCACGGAGGGGATTCGAACTCGGGTGGCATATGAAGCATGCAAGGGAATGTCCACCCAGCCAACCAACACATTTGTGAAAATTTTGATGTCAATTTGTTTTATTGTCACTCATAGTGAACTAACAAAAAACTAATACTCACTTCGTATTATATATTATAATTATTATAAATAATGATTATAATCATAAATAATTTTTCATTAAATTATTTCTATTATAATATACGTAGTAATAAGTATTAAGAATAGAGTAATCCTAAATTAGAATAACTATTCCAATAATATTATATATATATATATATATATATATATATATATATATATATATAATTATATACAACATCAAGACTCGCGAACCGGCTCGCGAGGCACGAGCCTAAAATAAAGAGGCTTGACTCGAGATTGTTTAGTATACGAGTCGAGCCGAACTTGACCCGAACTTGAATATGGCCGAACTCAAGTCGAGCTTTTCCCGAGCGATCCACGAGCGGCTCGCGAACGGCTTGGCTCGTTTGCAACCCTATTAAACACAATAACAGAAATTCAATCAAGGAAGGGTTCTGGAAAATTCAAAAAGGAAAAAAGTCCATAAGAACGGATCTCGAATTTGAGATCTGGACTTCCAGATCCCAGCTGGAGATATCATCACCCAACCGCCGGGAACAGTTGCCTCGCCTAGCTCGCTGCAGATCTCGCCAGAATCCCACCGGCAGCTAGCTCTGTCACCTGCAAAGCAGAACCGCTGCCCACAGCTCGTCCCTCGAGTCCGTTCTTCTTGACCATCATCTTCAACGCTGCCTTTATACTCTGCGACCCCTTGTCCCCTTCGTTGAATTTCCAGCGCCATCACCAGGTTCTCAAGCAACAGGCAGTACTGCTCTCTCTCCTGGTTGTCTCCTCAACCTGCAAATCTGCGACCTTGACTCTTGAAAAACCGCGGCCGGGAGGACTGGAGGCCCGCCATAAATTGCGGTTGAGAACTTTCATAGTTGTGTTTGAGCTCCACGGACTCCTACGCAGCCAGGGGGAGACATGGCAGACACAGTTCCCCGCTGTTCGTCGACGAAGTGTCCTTCCAGAGCTGGTTGGTCTCCGCCTGCCGCCGTGCTAGGGCCGTCCTCACAGGTTGGTAGCAGCAGCCAAGTTTCCTAAAAGAGGAAGGGGACAAGCTACCCTCTTGGTCACTAGTCACTAACCACTTGCCAGCCGTGAAAGCTAATGGGAGCATTTGGTAGACCGGGTTAAAAGCTGATTCTCAATTAAGACAACACACTTGAGTTCAGCCCACTCCAAAAAGCTAAGTACTCCAACCTACTATATTTACACATTTTGGGGTGTTTAAATGTGATTCTTAAAACTACTTTGTTTTATTTCTAGCTGGAAGTTTGGAAGTTTGTCACTCCTCTCTCTATTGCCCATGAGGCAGCAGAAAGAAGAGCTTTGAGTACTGCCTCTTCACAAGATAAAACTTCAATCTTGCTTTCTTCAATTGTCTTGAATTCCATCAAGACTTTGCAAAACTTGACCATCTCCTCATCTAGAGTTTAAGAAACAGAAAAGTATAATGAATCACACTAATTATGTGTAAACAATAAAATTCAAATAATTGAAAGACAACGATTAGAATGAGGAATAGTAGTTTTGCCACATATGCGTAACTATTGACCGTAAGTAGTAATCTTTTAAGCTTGCCCTTTTTCTTGCTCTCTTTTTTGCTGCTTTTTTCCTTATCTTTGTTGGGCTGGTTGTCAATCTGGATTTCTTCTAAACTTTTAATCACTGTGGCCATTGTTGGCCGTCTGTTTGCCACTGAATCAACACATTTTAGAGCTATAGTAGTGATTTTTGTGGCCTCAATCGCTGAGCACTCACCCTTTTCCAATATCCCTTTATGAACCACATATCCTTTTTGCAATTGGAGTTTCGCATTTGTTATGAGCTGCTCAGACTTTTCATTTTCATCCATCAACTGTCCTCTCATTACGAGTTGCAGAACTACTATTCCATAATTAAAGATGTCTACTTTCTGAGTGGCCCCCCTGAAAATTCAAATAATTATATCAGAACTTGTTTTCATTTTAAAGTTCAATAACAGAGTCAAACAAGACCAACCAAGTCTTAACCAAGGTAGTCAAAGGCGTTACGCGCACTCAAGCCGACAAGGTAATCCCAGCGCCTGAGGCGCAAGGCGCAAAAAAGCCTGACTCGTATTAGGCGCAATGCCTAGAAAAATTAATAGCAGCTTGAGAAGCTGTGGCTGAAGTTCCACCTTCCATTCCTGTAAAAATTACACAAGCCAGATATTATATATGCATTATATAAAGAAAACTTACTTTCCATATATTCTGAAAGAATCAAGATAGTTGCTGAAAGATTTAGAAACAAATATGTCCTAGTGAAAAGATATACGTGGGAGAGGCTAGCTGATGCATCTTCATCAAAGCACCGTGAGACGGGAAGGCGGAAACTCATACGGAAGTGGGGAAGAACTTGCTTTGTGCTTAACCAGAGGTGGACACGTTATTTTAATGAATAGCAGCACTGACACTGTGATCAAATCTCAGCCAGTGCATCTAGAGAAGGATATTGAAAGGAAAGATCAAACAGAACAATCTAGTCATGAGGAACAATAACAACAACAACAGAATTATACGGAGTAATAAGTAATTGTGATTGTATAATAGTATCAGTTCGGGGCCATGTAAGTCTTGATTGGATTGGCCCTTTTGTTTTATATAAGAATGGGAAGGAGGATAGGAGGCTGGAATTCAGTTTGGGATTAGACTGGGATAGTGAGGCCTACCAAAGAGTCTCAAACCTGTTATTTTCAGCTTACGTTAATCTCTCGTTTCTACCATTGTAATAGGTTACTACCTTTTGAAATTTTCATCAATATAATACTAAAATTCTGCTGCATTGTTGAGGTCTTAATCATCCTCCACTGAAAACCCAATTTAGACTAACTGAAAACAATTATTTGCCTATGAGCATCTTCATCACACCTTGGGACAACCACCCTGTCCTCAAGGTGGGTGATAGGAAACAACCCCGACCATTGTCTTCATTCTTGCGCCTCGTCCTTCCGGGTGCATCACTGGTTGCGGGACCATGAGCTTCATTGCCCGGAAAATACACTGATTGTTGGGATCTTTGTAATTGTTTTGTTCCTTATGACCAGATTGTTCTGTTTTATCTTTCTTTTCAATATCCTTCTCTGGATGCACCGGCTAAGATTTGATCACACTGCCAGTGCTGCTATTCATTAAAATAACGTGTCCACCTTTGAGTCACAGAAGCAACCAGAAAGCGCAAATGCGCTTTAAAGCGCTCGCTTACTCTGCCTGACAGGGGAGGGCCTATTTCCGGTTTTACTGAGTCACCTTTCACACGTGCGCTAAAAAAAACCATTAAGAAGCCCCCCCCTTTTTTTTTTATTACTAAAACCCATGTTAATAAGGTCAAACAACTTAACCTACTCTAAACACATAACGTAAACCTCCTTGCTCTGCTCTGTTCTACTGTACCTGTTCGCTACATCCTCCTTTCCCTCCACATCAACCGCAGAGGCTTGCAGCAGTCCAGCACTCAACGATCAAAGTAAGTTTTCTTCTCCTTCATCTTCCATATTTTTTCTTTTTTCATTTTTCAGCAGCTACTTGTTCAGTTCTTCTTACATGCTACCAGTATGTTTTTTGTGTATATATGTGTAAAGTGTAACGTACCCTTCTTGTGAAAAAATACATATATACTGGTTGCTTCTTAGTTCTTACACACTTCTTCATTTTTCATACCTTTTCATTTTTCAGCAGCTACAACTTAAACATGTATACAAATACATGTGAAAAAAATATTCTGGTTGCTCTACTCTGTATTCTGTAAACATGTGTAGCAAACTCTTGCATATATTTTTTTAGTTAATCAATAAACTTCTTGTTCTACAACTTATTTTGTATGTTTCAGTAAGTAAAGTAACACTTTCTTGTACTCTACAGTATGTTTTTGTTCTAAAGTAAACTTATTGTTCTTGCTCAATAAACTTATTTCCGTTAATCAGTATGTTTCAGCATGTATGTTTCAGTTAGTCACTTATTTTTTTACAGTTAGTATGTTTCAGCATGTTTATTAGGTAGTATGTTTCAGTAAGTTTTTACTTTTTACAGTTACTATGTTTCAGCATGTTTATCAATTAATATGTTTCAGCATGTTTATCAGTTAGTATGTTTCAACTAGTATTTTTTTACAGTTAGTATGTTTCAGTTAATAAGTAAACATTTTTATATAATGCATATATAATATCTGGCTTGTGTAATTTTTACAGGACATGGAAGGTGGAATTTCAGCCACAGCTTCTGAAGCTGCTATTAATTTTTCTAGGCATTGCACCTGACACGAGTCAGGCTTTTTTGCGCCTCAGGCGCTGGGATTACCTTGTCGCCTTGAGTGCGCCTAACGCCTTTGACTACCTTGGTTAAGACTTGGTTGTTCTTGTTCGGCTCTGTTATTGAACTTTAGAATGAAAACAAGTTCTGATATAATTATTTGAATTTTCAGGGGGGGGGGGCACTCAGAAAGTAGACATCTTTAGTTATGGAATATTAGTTCTTCAACTATTAATGAGAGGACAGTTGATGGATGAAAATGAAAAGTCTGAGCAGCTCATAACAAATGCGAAACTCCAATTGCAAAAAGGATATGTGGTTCATAAAGGGATATTGGAAAAGGGTGAGTGCTCAGCGATTGAGGCCACAAAAATCACTACTATAACTCTGGAATGTGTTGATTCAGTGGCAAACAGACGGCCAACAATGTCCACAGTGATTAAAAGTTTAGAAGAAATCCAGATTGACAACCAGCCCAACAAAGATAAGGAAAAAAGCAGCAAGAAAAAGGGCAAACTTAAAAGGTTACTACTTACGGTCAATAGTTACTCATATGTGGCAAAACTACTATTCCTCATTCTAATCGTTGTCTTTCAATTATTTGAATTTCATTGTTTACACATAATTAGTGTGATTCATTATACTTTTCTGTGTCTTAAACTCTAGATGAGGAGATTGTCAAGTTTTGCAAAGTCTTGATGGGATTCAAGACAATTGAAGAAAGCAAGATTGAAGCTTTATCTTGGAAGAGGCAGCACTCAAAGCTCTTCTTTCTGCTGCCTCATGGGCAATAGAGAGAGGAGTGACAAACTTCCAGACTTCCAGGTTGAGATTGACGCACACTATTCCTATCGTTACTCTCTAGACATCCCTACGAGAAGGTATATCCGTGGAAGGTATATCCCAGCTACTCAAAGATGGAATAGCCTTCTAGCTGGGAAGGTATATCCGTGGAGGGTATATCCCAGCTACTCAAAGATGGAATAGCCTTCTAGCTGGGATGTCTAGAGAGTAACGATAGGAATAGTATGCGTCAATCTTAATCTGGAAGTTTGGAAGTTTGTCACTCCTCTCTCTATTGTCCATGAGGGAGCAGAAAGAAGAGCTTTGAGTGCTGCCTCTTCACAAGATAAAGCTTCAATCTTGCTTTCTTCAATTGTCTTGAATCCCATCAAGACTTTGCAAAACTTGACCATCTCCTCATCTAGAGTTTAAGAAACAGAAAAGTATAATGAATCACGCTAATTATGTGTAAACAATGAAATTCAAATAATTGAAAGACAACGATTAGAATGAGGAATAATAGTTTTGCCACATATCAGTAACTATTGACTGTAAGTAGTAACCTTTTAAGCTTGCCCTTTTTCTTGCTCTCTTTCTTGCTGCTTTTTTCCTTATCTTTGTTGGCCTGGTTGTCAATCTAGATTTCTTCTAAACTTTTAATCACTGTGGCCATTGTTGGCCGTCTGTTTGCCACTTAATCAACACATTCCAAAGCTATAGTAGTGATTTTTGTGGCCTCAATCGCTGAGCACTCACCGTTTTCCAATATCCTTTTATGAACCACATATCCTTTTTGCATTTGGAGTTTCGCATTTGTTATGAGCTGCTTAGACTTTTCATTTTCATCCATCAACTGTCCTCTCATTACCAGTTGAAGAACTACTATTCCATAACTAAAGATGTCTACTTTCTGAGTGCCCCCCCTGAAAATTCAAATAATTATATCAGAACTTGTTTTCATTCTAAAGTTCAATAACAGAGCCGAATAAGAACAACCAAGGTAGTCAAAGGCGTTAGGCGCACTCGAGGCGACAAGGTAATCCCAGCGCCTGAGGCGCAAGGCGCAAAAAAGCCTGACTTGTGCCAGGCGCAATGCCTAGAAAAATTAATAACAGCTTCAGAATCCGTGGCTGAAGTTCCACCTTCCATGTCCTGTAAAAATTACACAAGCCAAATATTATATATGCAGTGTATAAAAAATGTTTACTTATTAACTGAAACATATTAACTGTAAAAAAATACTAGCTGAAACATACTAACTGATAAACACTTTGAAACATATTAATTGATAAACATGCTGAAACATAGTAACTGTAAAAAGTAAAAACTTACTGAAACATACTAACTAATAAACATGCTGAAACATACTAACTGTAAAAAAAAACAATTGACTAACTGAAACATACATGCTGAAACATACTGATTAACGGAAATAAGTTTATTGAACAAGAAGATTACTTTAGAACAAAAACATACTGTAGAGTACAAGAAGGTGTTACACTTAGGCCTGGGACCGGTTCGGTTCCTAGGCCAAATATGTGGAACCGTTTGAAAATATGAAATTTTACTAACGGTTCGGTTCTTATAAATTATTTTATAGAACCGATAAGGAACCGAACCGTTCTTAACGGTTCGGTTCTTGTCATTTAACGGTTTCTAGTCTTTGAAAAAATTCTTACAAATCATGACTAAATTTTTGTCAAAAAGACATTCTACGTTTGAAATTACGCTACAAATATGTTTTAACAGTTAAAGAGAACAATAATTTTAAATACTTTGGACCTTCAAAGTTTCGACCCGCTGGAGTTTGGACCTAATGAGAGGCCTAAGAAGCCTAAGAGAACCGGTTGAAGTAAATATTAGTTTTAAATAGTTGAATAACTAAACTAAAATAATGAATGTAATATAAAAATAAGTAAGTAAATATACATTAGAATATATATACTCATAAGAAATATATATAATTTTAATTATTATATATAATGGTTCCTTAACGGTTCCTAGTACATATTTTTTTCAGGAACCGAGAACCGAACCATTAATAAAAAATAGGAACCGAACCGTTAAAAAATAACTAATAAATGGTGGAACCGAACCGAACCGGGTCATAACGGTTCGGTCCGGTTCGGTTCTCCGGTTCTTGGTTCCAAAGTCCCAGCCCTAGTTACACTTTACTTACTGAAACATACAAAATAAGCTGTAGAACAAGAAGTTTATTGATATAACTAAAAAAATATATGCAAGAGTTTCCTACACATGTTCACAGAATACAGAGTAGAGCAACCAGAATATTTTTTTCACATGTATTTGTATACATGTTTAAGTTGTAGCTGCTGAAAAATGAAAAAGTATGAAAAATGAAGTATGTAAGAACTAAAACGCAACCAGTATATATGTATTTTTTCACAAGGGTACGTTACACTTTACACATTTATACACAAAAAACATACTGGTAGCATGTAAGAAGAATTGAACAAGTAGCTGCTGAAAAATGAAAAAAGAAAAAATATGGAAGATGAAGGAGAAGAAAACTTACTTTGATCGTTGAGTGCTGGACTGCTGCAAGCCTGGAGGGAAAGGAGGATGTAGCGAACAGGTACAGTAGAACAGAGCAGAGTAAGGAGGTTTATGTTATGTAATTAGAGTAGGTTAAGTTGTTTTGACCTTATTAACATGGGCTTTAGTAAAAAAAAGGGCTTCTTAATGGTTTTTTTGAGCGCACGTGTGAAAGAGGACTCAGTAAAACCGGAAATAAGCCCTCCCCTGTCAGGCAGAGTAAGCGAGCGCTTTAAAGCGCATCTGCGCTTTGTGCGACTACCTGCAACTTAGAAGGTAAGGTGCGACTACCCATCCATAGGGCGCTGGACCTATCTGTCGCTGCGCCGGGTGCGCTCTCAGGCGCACGATTTTGAGAGCCTTGGTCTTAACATATTATTGAA
This sequence comes from Cuscuta epithymum, assembly GCA_945859915.1. Lineage (NCBI taxonomy): Eukaryota > Viridiplantae > Streptophyta > Magnoliopsida > Solanales > Convolvulaceae > Cuscuta > Cuscuta epithymum. Next base: position 632,827 of record CAMAPF010000038.1, read on the forward strand.
TCAGATATTAAGTATATTTGTAAAATATAAAAAAGCTTACCAAAAATCTTAACACTTTCGGTGCCGCATACGCAGGAGTGTAGACCGTCCCTCGAACATTTTCCTTAGTTAGTGAACCGAAATCACATAGCTTTACGACCTTGTCCTTGTCCACTAGTATGTTGGAACACTTAAGATCGTTAATCTTCATCTTTAATCCATGGATGTATTCAACAGCACATGTTATTTGCCTTAAAATAGACAACAGTGTTTGCCAATCGAAATCTGCACCATTTTTATTTTCAGTTAGACTAAATTGGGTTTTCAGTGGAGGATGATTAAGACCTCAACAATGCAGTAGAATTTTAGTATTATATTGATGAAAATTTCAAAAGGTAGTAACCTATTACAATGGTAGAAACGAGAGATTAACGTAAGTTGAAAATAACAAGTTTGAGCCTCTTTGGTAGGCCTCACTATCCCAGTCTAATCCCAAACTGAATTCCAGCCTCCTATCCTCCTTCCCATTCTTATATAAAACAAAAGGGCCAGTCCAATCAAGACTTACATGACCCCGAACTGTTATTATTATACAATCACAATTACTTATTACTTTGTATAATAATTCTGTTGTTGCTGTTGTTGTTGTTGTTGTTATTATTATTCCTCACGACTAGATTGTTCTGTTTGATCTTTCCTTTCAATATCCTTCTCTGGATGCACTGGCTGAGATTTGATCACACTGTCAGTGCTGCTATTCATTAAAATAATGTGTCCACCTCTGGTTAAGCACAAAGCAAGTTCTTCCCCACTTCCGTATGAGTTTCCGCCTTCCCGTCTCACGGTGCTTTGATGAAGATGCATCAGCTAGCCTCTCCCACGTATATCTTTTCACTAGGACATATTTGTTTCTAAATCTCTCAGCAACTATCTTGATTCTTTCAGAATATATGGAAAGTAAGGCACAATCTGCTACATCACACAAAACAATTATTTGCCTACGAGCATCTTCATCACACCTTGGGACAACCACCTTGTCCTCAAGGTGATAGGAAACAACCCCGACCATCGTCTTCATTCTTGCGCCTCATCCTTCCGGGTGCATCACTGGTTGTGGGACCATGAGCTTCATTGCCCGGAAAATACACTGATTGTTGGGATCTTTGTAATTGTTTTGTTCCTCATGACCAGATTGTTCTGTTTGATCTTTCTTTTCAATATCCTTCTCTGGATGTACTGGCTAAGATTTGATCACACTGCCAGTGCTGCTATTCATTAAAATAACGTGTCCACCTTTGAGTCACAGAAGCAACCAGAAAGCGCAAATGCGCTTTAAAGCGCTCGCTTACTCTGCCTGACAGGGGAGGGCCTATTTCCGGTTTTACTGAGTCACCTTTCACACGTGCGCTAAAAAAAACCATTAAGAAGCCCCCCCCCCCCTTTTTTTATTACTAAAACCCATGTTAATAAGGTCAAACAACTTAACCTACTCTAAACACATAACGTAAACCTCCTTGCTCTGCTCTGTTCTACTGTACCTGTTCGCTACATCCTCCTTTCCCTCCACATCAACCGCAGAGGCTTGCAGCAGTCCAGCACTCAACGATCAAAGTAAGTTTTCTTCTCCTTCATTTTCCATATTTTTTCTTTTTTCATTTTTCAGCAGCTACTTGTTCAGTTCTTCTTACATGCTACCAGTATGTTTTTTGTGTATATATGTGTAAAGTGTAACGTACCCTTCTTGTGAAAAAATACATATATACTGGTTGCTTCTTAGTTCTTACACACTTCTTCATTTTTCATACCTTTTCATTTTTCAGCAGCTACAACTTAAACATGTATACAAATACATGTGAAAAAAATATTCTGGTTGCTCTACTCTGTATTCTGTAAACATGTGTAGCAAACTCTTGCATATATTTTTGTAGTTAATCAATAAACTTCTTGTTCTACAACTTATTTTGTATGTTTCAGTAAGTAAAGTAACACTTTCTTGTACTCTACAGTATGTTTTTGTTCTAAAGTAAACTTATTGTTCTTGCTCAATAAACTTATTTCCGTTAATCAGTATGTTTCAGCATGTATGTTTCAGTTAGTCACTTATTTTTTTACAGTTAGTATGTTTCAGCATGTTTATTAGGTAGTATGTTTCAGTAAGTTTTTACTTTTTACAGTTACTATGTTTCAGCATGTTTATCAATTAATATGTTTCAGCATGTTTATCAGTTAGTATGTTTCAACTAGTATTTTTTTACAGTTAGTATGTTTCAGTTAATAAGTAAACATTTTTATATAATGCATATATAATATCTGGCTTGTGTAATTTTTACAGGACATGGAAGGTGGAACTTCAGCCACAGCTTCTGAAGCTGCTATTAATTTTTCTAGGCATTGCACCTGACACGAGTCAGGCTTTTTTGCGCCTTGCGCCTAAGGCGCTGGGATTACCTTGTCGCCTTGAGTGCGCCTAACGCCTTTGACTACCTTGGTTAAGACTTGGTTGTTCTTGTTCGGCTCTGTTATTGAACTTTAGAATGAAAACAAGTTCTGATATAATTATTTGAATTTTCAGGGGGACACTCAGAAAGTAGACATCTTTAGTTATGAAATAGTAATTCTTCAACTGGTAATGAGAGGACAGTTGATGGATGAAAATAAAAAGTCTGAGCAGCTCATAACAAATGCGAAACTCCAATTGCAAAAAGGATATGTGGTTCATAAAGGGATATTGGAAAAGGGTTAGTGCTCAGCGATTGAGGCCACAAAAATCATTACTATAGCTCTAGAATGTGTTTATTCAGTGGCAAACAGACGGCCAACAATGTCCACAGTGATTAAAAGTTTAGAAGAAATCCAGATTGGCAACCAGCCCAACAAAGATAAGGAAAAGAGCAGCAAGAAAGAGAGCAAGAAAAAGGGCAAGCTTAAAAGGTTACTACTTACGGTCAATAGTTACTCATATGTGGCAAAACTACTATTCCTCATTCTAATCGTTGTCTTTCAATTATTTGAATTTCATTGTTTACACATAATTAGTGTGATTCATTATACTTTTTGTTTCTTAAACTCTAGATGAGGAGATTGTCAAGTTTTGCAAAGTCTTGATGAGATTCAAGACAATTGAAGAAAGCAAGATTGAAGCTTTATCTTGTGAAGAGGCAGCACTCAAAGCTCTTCTTTCTGCTGCCTCATGGGCAATAGAGAGAGGAGTGACAAACTTCCAAACTTCCAGATTGAGATTGACGCATACTATTCCTATCGTTACTCTCTAGACATCCCAGCTACTCAAAGATGGATGGATACACTCCAGGAGATGAAAAAACTAATCTTTCAAAATAATCTTGAAATTGGCCATTCACTTGGGGAAAAAAATTGGACAGCCCGCCACTTGGCTAATCCAAATCTTTGTTATGGGCCTTTTCCCTTATTTACTGATGTGGACACTCTTCCTAGATCTGCTAGAAATTCTTACTTTACAGATCTCTTTGGCCTTTCCTATTTTAGATTTTACTCTTTTCATTTGTTGTTTTCTTTCTTGTACTTCGAGAAGGTATGCTTTATCCGGTTAGGTATTGGTTTGGTCCCCGCTCACCTTTTGTACTTCCTTTATTACGTTAATAACATCTAGTAATTATTCTCTGTAATAACCCCACCAATTTTGGTGGTTTAGCTACCGGGAATATTAAAAATAAATAAACAAACCTTAATGGCGAATGTTATATTTTAACATTCACTTATTCACATACTAGCTTTATTTCTATCGACTACACACTATCACTTCATTTTCTTAAGCCCAAATCTGATCTTCTATCTCATCATTAGTTCAAGAGGACTAATCAAACTGATAGAGAGCAGGGGTTGTGCAGAAGAGGAGGGTCCGAGACCCATGCCTATGTCGGTTTACTGAGGTGGAGATGGGCTTGAGCCCACATTCGTGGGCTAGATGCGGGCCATTTAATTATTATTTTTATATTTTCTTGATATGTTTCCTTTTTGGAGTTGATAATGATTTCTATTATTTGTTTCCTATTTGGAGTTAATTAGGATTTCAAATATTTTTTTCCTAGTGGGAGTTAATTGGGATCTCTATTATTCTACTTCCTATTTGAAATTGATTAGGATTTAGACGATTTTGTTCCCAAGTTTGGGAATTATTAGATTGTTATGATTCATTCTTGGTTATCGATTAATAAAATTGGATTTCAGTCTATTCGCTTTGGGCAATGATTTCTACTGTTGATTATTTCTGGGTAGTGGTTTTTTCCGTTGATTATTAATTTTCCGTTCTCAACAATTGGTCCGACCTGCCGGATCTTGTCCCGCTGGAATGACGAGATCTCACAGTGGTCGTTTGACAGAGATGGAGGCCAAACAAACCCTAAAGATTTAGAAACTAGACGGGTAAGGGAAGATATTGGAGGGGCATGGCATCCAGCTGACCAAGATTGTCGCCAAAGCGCTCGCAGCTTCTGCGCACACGAGCAACAGTGGATCGTGCAGCACCGCACTCGCCTTGCTTCCCTCATTCGATGGCGAAGACCTGATCGGTTGGGTGCCTAGGGTTGAAGAGCAGTTAGAACTAAACAGGACCCCACCGCAAAGAAAAGTGGCATCGGTTACGGTTGCCATGAAAGGGGCTTCCCTATATTGGGTGACCTGGTTGAAAGCCGGAAACCGGGCATGGTCTGAGAAGAATTCAAGCAAGCAGTGGTGGCTCGGTTTGACTCCCGGTTCAAGGGCAGTCGGTTTGAACTGCTGTCTAGGGTCAAACAAATGGGTACAGTGGAAGAATATAATACCTTATTTGTTCAGTTGGCCAGCCAAATTCCCGAGCTGTCTGATGATCATTACTTTGAGGTATTTCATGAACGGGCTGAAAGGACCAATTCGTGGATCTTTAAGATTGTTGCGGCCAAATAGTCTGGAGATAGCAATGGAATTGGCCAGAGATTGAGGACAATCTGTCCTTTTAAGATGGAGGTCGGGAAAGCCAATTCTACAAAACAGAATTGCGATTGGGCAATTTTTTTTGTCCAAGTAGGGGTAACAGCACGACTATGAGTGGTGAAAGCATAAGGGGATCAAGGAGCTATTTAAAGATAGTAGGCATCCCCCAAGAACAAATTCAGGGTTGTTCGGGCAGTCTATTGAACGCTCTAGGTTCACTCGACTTCCACCAAAGGTGTTAGAAGAATTGCGGAAAAAAGTATTATGATATAGGTGTAAGAAACCATTTATGGAATAGTGGCAGGGGTAGGGCTGAGGGTGAGATAGTGATCGTGGAAGGACTGGTGGATGCCGGGTGTATGTGTGATGTGCTAAATGCGAGTGTGGAGTGGGGTGGCAGTTAGTCAGGCGCGGTGTTGCGGGGACAGCCGCCATTGTGGCAGCCGGCTAAGGCTGGCCACGAAAAACAATCATAGTAGTGATATCATCGGTGGCTATAGTGACACGGACGGTGGGTACAGTGAGTCAGTGGCACAAGTGGTGGCTACAGTGACATGGGCGATGACTACAGTGACACAGGCGGTGGCTACAGTGACATGGGCGGTGGCTACAGTGACACAGGCGGTGGCTACAGTGACACAGGCGGTGGCTACAGTAACATGGGCGGTGGCTACGGTGACATGAGCGGCAGCTACAGTGTCATAAAATTTGGCAGACACTATGTTTTTCTAAATATATGACCCTTTTGATCATCTTTTTGCCCCTTTTTAAAAGTGCTCACTTTTTTTTGTAATTGGTTCAAAATTAGTATTCAAATAAAAACTCCTAAAATGAAACTGTTTGACCAAGAAATAACTTGAGGAGTTTCAGCTATAAAGGGATCACCAAGCCAACAAGCTTTAACCTTTTCAAGGACACCCACCTGAACTTCACCTGCTCTATCAGTCAACCTCTTTAGGACTTCCATACATACTGATTGAAAAGACTCCTTGATTATACATGTTAGCATAGCAAAGTTATCCTCAAGCAAGCTCACCACTTTTAGTAGTACATCCCTCTTATCAGCGTTCTGTTTGAACTGCATCATAGAGAAAATACAAGTGTAGACTGCTCGTTGAACAACCTGAATAGTAGTGTCCAGATTCACACTGATTCCACCCATCTGGTATTCTCTGAAATAAGTCTAAAATCATCATCATGATTCTTAAAATTGATAACAGTACCAAACTCATTTAGTGCTTGAATTTTTCCTTCAACAATGCTAACATGAGCGAACTCATCGGACCATTTCAATCCAGAATAAGAAGAGTCCCAAATTGTAGAAAGTACCAAATTGTGCACCCCTTTACGGCCATCCCTGACTTGACATCTGCGTGATTAAAAATTGGTCCTCCAATCGCACTAGTCTGTAGATCATCTTTCACCAATTTCTTTGCCAAGGCACTCAGGACTAAGACAACCCCTTCACCCACAGGAACTTGGTCCTGACTTTCAACATGAGCATCACTCTTCTCTCTCCATCTTCTAATAGTAATTTTGTGAACATTGTCACCCATTTCCCACTCCTCATCTCTTTTCCAGAATATCCTGACCCAATTACCAGCAATAGCCATATGAAGCAGGTGGTCAAAACCTGCAGCTCCCTCTGGAATAGGTATACAAATTGCTGGCAGCCATCTAACATCATCGCAAACGATTATGGCATCTCGTAAGAGACCAGGAAAGAGATCCTTGACAAGCATCAGATACACAGCAGCTTCAACATCCATAGTATATCCAATATATTCCTTATAATTCTCAGTAATTCCTTCCCCCAATCCATTTTGATTATACATCATAGAAGTAACACCCTCAAACCTGAAGCTATCAAACCTTTCCAGCCCCTGCAAAGTAATGTTTGATGAATGACGGTACACCATATCCATTAGAACACCCAATTCATGAACTGTACAAATAGGTTATTTAAATTCTTCAGGGTTTCAGTCTAATGCACTGGCAAACCTTTTCGAGACTGGCTCTCTTTATCCTCTCCTGTGTCATTGCTGATCAATTCCGAGGTAGCAGCAGTGTGCCCTAGATGACTACTGTCCTGACTCCTGAGGGTAAGGCATGTCAACTTCACCCATTGACCTATGATTGACAGTAACTCCATTTACACTAGGGGCACCCATAACACCCACCGACAGCAGCTTTGTCTCCAGACTAGAATTATCAGCTTCTCTAGTGAAATTTTTTGCCCTAGATTGGCGAGCCTCTGGACATCCTCAGCACTGTTAGGAACCAACTGCTTCTATATTTTCTTTGGGGAACACTTACTATCACACAATCACAATTATTTACTATAATTCTATTATTATAATAATAATAATTTCTGCCCATGTTCCTAATAATTTCTGCAAGTTTTCTATTTCTGAATTTACGAATAGCAGAAACTACAAAACATTACAGCAATGGTACAATAATAGTCATCAAGCTTCAACTAAGCCCCCCATTGTCATGACAAAAAGATGTTGCTCAAGCGCAAAGAGATGTGAATACCTGAGTGAATTTTGTTTAGTTGTAGCGGGACATACTCCAAAACTAAACATCGTCCAATACCGGTTGAATGACCAATCAATGCCACAATGTTTTGATGACGGCATTGGGCGAGAAACATTTTCTCAACCTTCAAAATTTGGAAAAAAAGTGAGATATAATGAACAAAAAGACACTTATTGTGATATATTTGTTATTTTCAGATTATTACCTCATATTGGCCTAAATCACTGTGTGGCTTGTAGCATTTTATTGCTACTGATAGACCATCAAACTGATATGGAATGTGTTGAGACTCTTCTGCATCCGTGTCCAACTCTAGTGAATTAGTGATATTTCCCCATTGTATACTAATGCAAAAGATCCCTCACATATGACTTTGGATTCATCAAAACCATTTGTAAATCTTTGAATTTCGTTTTCTGTGAAACAGATTGGCTCTGAACTGAGGCTGGAGCAGATATTGTGCTGACAGATTTAATGAACACACTATATTAGTCAAAAGACATCAACAACAATAGTCTTTTGGTAAAGGTTGGTTTGGGAGGTCATCTCTTGTCATAAACGTAGTCAAATATTTTGTTTGGATGTACATAAGCTAATACATTCGACCCCCTTACCCCACCGTCGGTGGGAACAGTTGCGGCACTGGGGTAATGTTGTGTGTGTGTTGTGTATGTGTACATAAGCTAATATGTCACATTTGTATCTGGATTTCGCTTCTGAAAATGGAATCTGGGCGACAGCAGCTATTTAGTATGGGTAGTACCGGGTTCCATCATTGAAGTTTTTTATTACTCCCTCATGTTTTACTTTATTAATATAGTATAGTAATATAACAGTAGTATACTGTAGTAATAAAAAAACAGTAACACATACATAATAGTGATAACTACTGTATTACTTTGTATAAACTAAGAGTACGGATCTGGTGCGGACTGCCTGAGGGCGGTTCCCATGCAGATCGCCTGAGTAGATCATTCCTCTATAAATTAATATAGCTAAATACTTATGTAGCAATATAACCATTCGATACAAATAGTAATAAAGATAACTTATATATAAGTATCACTATTATAACTAATAATAATACTTATAACTAGTTATATCTTAAAATATCAATGTGATCATATTAAGTTTAAAATATCAAGAATTTCTCCATATACTTACCTTGTAGCAGCTTTTCCCCCCAATTTCTTCGTGCACCATTTTCCCTTTTCCTTTTCCCTTCATCTTCAGTGAACCCTACTCTCTTCTTTCTTCTGGGCTGAAGCAAAATAAGTGATGAATGATTTGTAGTCGATAGAAATAAAGCTAGTATGTCCATAGTTTTGTGAATGTTAGGATATAAAATTTTCCAATAAGGAATATATGAAGCTTCACATGTGTTTCAGTAAATAGTTAAATTGTTTTCTATAAGATTTGAAAATGTTTCACTATCTGTGTCTATTTAATTAACACCATTTATAAGGAAATGTAGAGAACAAATACAGAGTGCACTTAACAAGCCAAGCCTGCATTTTGTTTATGCTTGCTGCTTTTGTAATGTGTTCCCTGCATTTACCCTAAACTAATTTGATGAACATATTAATACCTAGGCTAAAAGGTCTGTCTATGCCATTATATACTTTCAGCACTTATAAACTCTTTTATATTAATTCGAGTATACATGCTTTTGGTTTGTCTCTAATTCTAATAGACAAAATATTCATTTGATTTGAACTATGTGAGCATGAATTAATAGATATCTGCTATTTTTTAATAAGGAAAAATTGATAGTAATAATCCCAACTATTGGTGGTCCGCTCATAATAATCCCAACTATTAATTATTACAGAATAATCCCAACTTTAGGGACCTTCCGCCAATAATGGTCCCTATGAATAAATTCTTGTAGTTTCTAAAGTGGATGAGATAAGATATAATAAGTAATCCCTATAAATTATCTCAACTTTTAATTTCTACGCTTAATTTCTATTTAAAATTCACTTTTTATAGAGGTAATATATGGTCATGGACCATTATTGGCGGATAGTCTATATAGTTGGGATTATACAAAAATAATCAATAGTTGGGATTATTTTCAGCGGACCAGCAATAGTTGGGATTATTATTTTCAATTTTTCCTTTTAATAATTTAACTGAAAACAATATCTATTTGCTTGAATGAGGTATTTTTGAGTGCATGTTATATGTCCTTGAGACAGCAGTTGCACTATTTCCAATAGGGAATAAAGAGTGCAATGTGTAGCGTACTTGAACCGTTCATACATTTGTTATCAAGAAATATGTGTATATAAAACTATTTTCTATAGGTTGTTTATTAATTGTGTTTTGGATTTGGTGTCACTTTAAGTTCATAACAATATTCTGTATATAAATCGCTATAGAAAATACTAGTTACAGGTTTTGCTTAATTATATATATTGGACCTTGGTGTGATATCATGTAGAATATATTACCGACTAAGGTATTGGTCTGGAACCTAAAGTTAGGAGGTGAAGCTTTGATTCATATCAGAGTACAAGTATACAAGCATCTGCAATTTGTTTTGTTTTTTGTTTTTATTATTTACGAGAAAGCTTCTATTATTTGATTTATTTCGTAGTTCTATTATAAATTGTGCTTTCATTATCATTATCATTATTCAATAAATTATGCTTCGTATTAGATTGGGTAGATATTTCAAACAAATGGCTAATATAGTGTTTAGTTTTACCGGTGTCATTGTAAAAAAGCAGTTCGTATTGGAAATAAACTTTTACTATTTTCACAAGTTCGGACTTCGGAATACAATTGCACGTTTCTTCTTTTTGTGTTCTTTTTGTTTACTTTATACAACTTTCAGTTATTTCTAAGGCTTAGCCATTTGTTTCATATAGTTAAAAGTATTTTACGCTATTATTTTTAGTGTAAATAATTTGCAGTTTATTCTATATTATTAAAATCAGTTTGCAAACAATGCGAGGGACTGTGGTTGTGTTACTTCGAGTTATAAACAATTTGCAAAACTTTCAAACTTTTCTAATTTTTATCCGGGTATTGAGCCAGGCGTTTTTTCAAACACTCAACGTGCATAAATAAAACCACTTAAGATTAATGTTATGTTACCCAAAACCAGCCAAGTGTTCTACACATCTATCACTAACAATCATATTGTGACCTTTGTATATATGTAGTAGTGCACTAGAAAAAATAGAAGAAGAATTAGGAATTATAATACAAAGGGCCCAGAATAAAAGAAAGTACAAAGGAAACTGGAATACCCTTACTTCACTCTGAAGATGTACAAACTACAAACTCCTCTGTAAGAGGTAAGTCGGAGGTTGCCTAACTGCTTTATCAATATAAATGTCCTGCAGAGGGGATTAGTAGGTTGGGCGGAAATAGAACTAAAGTATGAAGGGGATAAAACTAAGCACAAAATAAGAGACACAAGAGCAAATAGAAGAATTCGTTGCTCACAATGAATCATCAGGTTTACATCATTATTAATAGGAATAAAATAACAAACTACAAACTGAAAAATAGGATCAATCTAGTTCAATCCCTATTTATTAGCTTACGGGAATCAGAATTAAACTCAGACATTTTATTAAGTGAACATCCCCCCTTAATTCTGATTCTGTAGAGACTTCATTCCAAGTAACTTTCTCAACTTGACAAATGCATCAATCTTCAATGGTTTGGTGAATAAATCTGCAATTTGATCTTCACTTCTGCAATATTCCAGTCTAATCGTATTTTTAGCAACTTGATCCCTCAAGAAATGATAGCGTATGTCAATATGTTTGCTTCTTCCGTGAAAAATTGGATTTTTGGCCAAGTTGATAGCAGAGATGTTGTCAATATATATTGTAATTGGACCTTGCTGCTGGAAATTCAGTTGGCACAGTATGTTGCTAAGCCAAATTGCTTGACATGCACTTGATGCTGCAGCAATATATTCTGCTTCACACGTAGATAAGGCCACAACAGATTGCTTCTTGGAGGACCACGAACAAACTGTGTTTCCAAGCATGAAACAGGAACCACTGGTACTCTTCCTTTCATCCAGGTCTCCTCCCCAATCACTATCAGAGAAACCAACAAGAGCATTTTCCTTGGATGATGAGTAGAATAAGCCATAGTCACAAGTACCTTTAATGTAGCGTAAGATTCTTTTCACAACTTGTAAATGTGACTCTCTCGGAGACTCCATGTAGCGACTGACCAATCCTACTGCATAGCAAATGTCAGGCCTTGTACAAGTGAGATATCGCAAGCTTCCAACAATTTGCTTGAAATACGTTGGATCAACTATCCGGTTATCTCCTTCCTTGGTTAGTTTCAAACCAGTTTCAACAGGTGTTCTAACTGGGTTTGAGTCTTGCATGCCAAACTTCTTTAACAACTCAGAAGCATATCTCTTCTGATTGATAAAAATTCCATCATCCTTTTGAACCACCTCAATGCCCAAAAAATAAGACATAAGCCCAAGATCAGACATGTCAAACTCCCTTGTCATACAACTCTTGAAATGTTCAATCATCTGGACATTATTTCCTGAAAAGATAATATCATCAACGTAAAGGCATAATATGAGTAAGTCACCAGATTTGTTAGCCTTCACATATAAGCCATAATCAGAAGGACACTTCTCAAAGCCAGTTTTTTGAAGAAACGAGTCAATCTGTGTGTTCCATGCTCGTGGTGCTTGTTTGAGACCGTACAAGGCCTTCTTAAGTTGATCTGTTGATATACTTTCTCTTCCATTCCATGAATTACGAAGCCAGGTGGTTGTTTGACATAAACCTCCTCATCAAGTGGACCATTGAGGAAAGCGGACTTGACGTCCATCTGGTGTATCCTCCATTGATTTTGAGCAGCTAGAGCAATCAGCAATCTCACTGTTTCCATTCTTGCTACAGGGGAAAAAATCTCTTCATAATCATAACCTTGTCTTTGCTCAAAACCCTTTGCCACCAATCTGGCTTTGTATCTTTCAACTTCGCCATTAGGCTTCACCTTGACCTTGTAAACCCATTTGACATTTATAGCTTTGTGGCCTCGTGGGAGGTTTGTAAGCTGCCATGTCTTGTTTTTCTCAATTGCTTTCATCTCCTCCTTCATGGCATTGATCCAATTTGGATCATGAATGGCATCATCAAACATGACTGCTTCGGTATCTGCTAAAAAAGCTAAATGTACCAGCTCACCATCATCATTAATTTCATTATCAAGATTTACCTCGTAATCTTGCAAATGTGCTGGTGTTTGCCTTAGCCGTCTTGGTCTTGATGTTTCAGGTTCCTGAGCACTGTTTCTGACTTGACTTACAGGCTGTATATTAGTAGTAGCTTCAGTATCAAGTTCATCTAGAATGTGAACTTCACGCCTTTGTGGTTCTGGACGTTCATTCACACTCCAATTCCATGCCTCATCTTCAGCAAAGGTTACATCACGACTAAACCTTTTTTGTATCCTTTATTTTAGATCCATGATCCTATTTTTCAGTTTGTAGTTTGTTATTTTATTCCTATTAATAATGACGTAAACCTGATGATTCATTGTGAGCAACGAATTCTTCTATCTGCTCTTGTGTCTCTTATTTTGTGCTTAGTTTTATCCCCTTCAAAGTAACCCTCGATATCCCTTATAAAATGAGGAAAGATTATAGGTGTACTGAATATGCTTGGCAAAAAAGTAGATCTGGACTTCCAACAATCGACCCAGAAACATTCTAAGTTGAATTTTAACCCTTGACATTTCCGAATGATTTACAATTAGAACATTTTTTTTCAAGCGCTTACCTTTAAATTTTTGTTCAGGTGTGGCTCTGTGTGACTTGAAAGCTGAGAGCAATGCTTGAATTGATAGTTTTACTGTGTAAATATTTAAAGCTCCTTCCGTTCTTTTTATTTGTTGTGCTATATTTTCTCACATGCTACTTGTTTTCCGAATTTGGTATAATTAATTTTTAAGAAATTGCCCTAAGTAGGGGTAAAAATATTTTGGAATTAGAAAATAGGAGTACAACATTTTAAAGATGTTTTTGATTGAACTTATTTCTATCTTAGAGTAGATCAAATCAGATCATACCAGACTGTAACAGATCAAATCATACTTTAAAGGATCAAATCTGACTTTAGGGATTGTAAAAATATCTTGGAATTACAAAGTAGGAGTACAAAAATTTAAAATTGTTTATAATTGGACATATTTCTATCCTAGACTAGACCAAATCAGACCATACCAAACTTTAACAGATCAGACCATACTTTAAAGGATCAGATTTGACTTTTGGGATTGTAAAATAAACAGCGACCAAGGATTAACCTAACCAATTTAGACCAGATTAGACTTGAATAGACCCAAAAAAAATTAGTTCATTTAAAAACACCCTTATTCCCTAAATAGTAGTGTTTCTATCCATTAGGCCAATATATTTAAAGGCGAAATAGATACAAATAATCCCTACTTTTACCAATCAAACAAAAATAATCCCTACTTCAAATATTTATACAATTAATCCAAATCTCGATTTCAAGTGTTAGAAACAGACTAAGGGGGTGTTTGGATCTGATTCTCAAAACTGATTCTGCTCCTTCAGGAAGCAGAAGCAGAAGCTGAAGTGTTTGGGTGAAATTACAGAAGCACTTCTGAAGCTCTAATTTACTCAGAATCAGTTTTTTTAGAAGCTGGGAGGTACCATCTTCTGAAAACTGATTCTGATTCTGCTTCTGCTTTTAAAAAAGAAGCAGAAGCAGAATCAGTTCCAAACACCCCCTAAATGATATGGAAGTCATTTTCGTCTGGACCGCCGTTCCCTTACATAATCGATAAGGCTGAGCAGAGGGTTTAAATTCAATTCTTCTCAATCTCCATCTTCTTTTATTTAAATCTTATCTACCATTGATTATTTTTATAAAGAAATAGTGGCACAATTACGTTTACTTTTTGGTGTTTTGATTTTCTTTGTCAAATGCTAATGAAATTTGATCAATGTTTTCGTATTACAAGAAAGAGAAAGCAATGCATTAGTTTGGAAAAAATTTGAAAAATAAATTTATTAGTTTAAACCACTGCACATCTTCTTTCCTATCATATTTCTTGAGAAGGGAAAACTATCAAATAAGCCCCGTACTATATTTTCCACCCCATCATATCCACCATTTGAAAGTTATATGGCTTCATCATTATCTTTTTGAAAGAAAGCCGGGGAAATAAACCTCTAGATTGTATCAGTTAACTGCAAACATAAATGAGAACTTTGAGGGAGTCTACCACAACATCCATATAGAAAGACATCAATATATGGACCAAATTAATCTTAGTAGATGAGTAGTGGTAGAGGGGTCTAAGTTAGAACTTAGAACTTCACCATATTGTCCCAATTGACACGGCCCTTGCTCGCATTCACTTCCGGATGAATTGGAACCTTTAACAGAACACGGTTTATTGGCCAGGGTTTCGATGAAAGCATAAACACTATATATCTTTAAAAGGAATTCCGGGTATCGGTCTCTTGACCACCATTTGGTACATAACTGGATCAGGATTTCCCTAGATGAAGGACCTTCCAAGTCTTAAGCAATGTAAGAGTAAACAATTACTCCCTCTGGTACTTTTTAAACTTCAGTGTTTGACTTCACAGTTATTAAGGAAATAAAGTTGACTTTACTGTAGAGTACCCTGTTGAGACACTGTTTGGCACTGTTGAGACACTGTTTTGCACTGTTGAGACACTGTTTGGCACTGTTTAACACTGTTTAACACTGTTTTGATGTAGATTTCTTTGCCATTTAAGGAAATAAGGAAGTGTGAAGTTTATTTTGGACCGTCCCAAAAAGGAAAGTGTGAAGTTTATTTAGAACCGGAGGGAGTATTAATCAGTTAAGAGGCTGAGAACCCTCCCGTACTAAGTTATTAACAAGTGCAGGTGTATGGTTCAGTGTTTGATGTGCATGCTTATGGTTATATAATGCTGAGCTTGATATCCAAGAGACTCACTACAATAGAGGGCCTTACGAATGAGGAGCCCCATGGGTCTGAATGGGCATTTGAAGATTGTGAGAAACAAATATGCAAGGAAGGCAGTTGCTCGATCACTTGTGGATGTCAGCCTGAAGACGCATGATGGAGTTCAACTACAAAGTTGGGGTTGGAGTGTATAGAAGTCAAAGGGGTTTAAACGTCCTTCAATGAAGCAAGTTGTGAAGTCTCTACTCAACTTGCGTATCATACGCACTCGTTAATAGGAACTGGGAATCAAGCAGAAGCAGCATCAGAGGCATTAGTGGTGATTTTAGGTGACATCTTAAGTGTCTCGAGTAGTGAAGCTTTAGTTTCAGACTGTTTTATTAATTAGTTTTAAACTAAATACTCTTCCAAGCCATACAAATTGCAGATAGGTTATTAATCTGTCCTGCTCGTTATGGTGTCTTATTCTTTGCCTGTTTGCTTTATTGTATATTCAAGATGAGTTTTAGTTTCATAATTGATCTCCTAGTGTTTTTCTAGTGCTCTCCTAGATAGCATAAATTGTACATTCGAGTTGATCTGTTGATTGCTCTCCTAGTGCTTTTCTTTCTTTGAAGACGAGTTTTAGTTTCATAAATGATCTGATCTAATTTTCTTATATTTCAAAGATGAGGGGGAGGGTGTTACACAAGAAAATATGATATGAAACGTAGGGAAAACATGTGAACATTAAAAACATATACTCCGTATAGAAAATCACTCATGCATGTGCTGATATGCATTTTTATCCGGGAGATTTCCCAAAATAGGACCGAGCATTTTATTGTCATCTTGTAAACGTAACTGTCAAATAGTTGTAGTACAATGCATTTTATGTGACAATATTTATTATAATTAATGACAGTATTTTTCAATAGTATTTTTTATACATGATGGTAATAACTCTTATTTCGGGAAGAAAAACATAGTAGTCCTATTTTGGAATTTTAAACTTCATTTACTCCTATTTAGGGTAATTTCTCATTTTTTTATATTGGAAATAATAGTAAAACAGTGTACATTTAGTGTTTAAGAGATATCTAGTAAAAGAGAAAGTGCGCGTTCAACTTAACTCTCTTCTTAGACTCATGCTTCACTAAACTTCCAAGCTAGAACTCTTATTGCTATATTCTGGAAGTTTAGTTCTTAGTTGGAGGCTAGAATTTTTGTTATAATTTGTTGTAAACACTTAGAAGGATAGTGTTATCTAGTCCTAAGTGTGGATGAATAGAATAGAGTACATTTTGATCCCCACTGGATCAATTGAGAAAATCTAAAGGTTTGAGTAGCTTGGAGTAGTGTGTACTCCTTGTGAAATACCTTCAATCTAGGCTAGTTGTGTGGTTAAGGCCAGATTGACATTAAGTGTACTGGGTTTAATACTTTAGTGAAAATCCATCTGAAAGAGGGTGAGACTGGACGTAGGAGGATTACACCATCTCTGAACCAGGATATATTGTGTGTTGATTTACTTTCAGTCAACAAAGCACACACCAAACACTTCTTAAGTTAAGCCGCGGCTTTAGCAGTTACCTCAGCAGCAGTCTACTGCTCACCTTACTGCTCACTCCACTGCTCAGCTTACTGCCCATTTATACTCTTTCTTTAAAACATCTCAATATCACAAAAGCCTTCTATACGCCTCAGAAATACACCAGTCCAATTAGAAGTCTCAAAATCATATCCTTCCTCAGCAGTAGTCTCAGCAGTCCTCTGTGATTACTCCACTGCTTACCAAACTGCCCAGACAACTGTCCTTATAGATGGGTTTAAATCTCACTCAAATACTCTATTTGAGTTTCTTAGATATCATGAAACTTATCTGACTGTCCTCCAAACTTCTCCTTTATCCACTTACTATAAATAGAAAGTCGTCATACACTGTTTACATAGAGGTCAAGACTTCCGCTGTGCACATCTTTAATCTTTCATAAGGTTATAGATCATCATATCTAGTTGGGAAAGTTTTTAAAGTTGAAAAAGCCTTGAAAGTCTATTCACCTCATCCTCTAGACTTTTACCTCTATCAGGGACCATCACTCTTTATCTCTATTTTTTCATTTTGCGTGAATATACGCAAAATGTATAGTACAACCAATTGTATCATGCACACGTTACATCAGACTTTTCATTTCCGCCTGGCTTTGGGCTTCGATCTTGCTTTGCTTTTTCGATCTAGCTTCGCACCAAGCTCAATGCTCGTTGTCGCCACTCATCACTCAACCCCTTCTCCTCCAGCTCGTTGCTCGTCACCACATCTCCCCACTTGCCCCCTTCTGCTCTAGCTCATTGCTCGTCACCACCGCTCATTTCTCACCCCCTTCTCCTCTTGCCTGAATGCAACGGCTAGTTACCTATCCTCCCTCTCTCTTTCTTTCCACTCTTTTCTTTCTCCTCTTTATCTTACGCAATTTTGCTATTTTGAGCTCGTGTTTTTTTGGAGACAAGGGGAGTGTACTTCGTTGCTGAGGAATGATTATATTGTTGCTATTGATCTCAAATGAGTTTTATATTAAACTCAAATGAGTATATGCCTAAAAAGAATGAACATACACAAATGAATATTGAGCACATTAGAAATGAGCTTTATGTTAAACCTAAAAGAATATAACGACCAAAATGAGTGAGCATACACAAATGAATTTTTGAATTTTTTGATGCTCATTTTGTAAGTTATGTATGCTCATTTCGTATAGTATCACTTCATGTTCATTTTAAAATGTTGCATATTTCAAACGTATCATACTACATTAGATTCACATATTGAAATTAATTGGAATTGATTATAGATATAATTTAAGTTTTTTTATAATAAAATATAATAGTGAGCACATTAGAAATGCGTATCAATATAGAAGATATGAAGTTGAGATCACGGTTCTCATTGTTCGGCTCCTAACACTCAAAACAACAAACTTGATGCTCGTTAAAATTGCATTAATGCTCATTTAAGAGAAGTCACAATTTTCAACAAAATTTTGAAATTCCCACCGGTCGTATGGTGCCAGCTGGACAACCGATTGAACGATATACACTTCCATGAATATAATTAAGTAATCCTCATTTAAATTCCTTAATGAAATTATTCTGTGATGGATACTGGTATGATTTTTCTCTCCTTTAAAAATAAATAAATTTAAACAATAGTTCAATTGCTTTAATTAAATTAAAAAAGAATAAAAATAAAGAATTGCTCTAAAGGGAAGTAAAGTATAGATAACACAACAACAACATCCAAGTGTTATTTTCAAAAGATCTTGAGATCAGCTAACATGAATCGATCTATGATATTGGAGATGTAACTAAAATAAAGATAAGGAAAATAAAAGGAGAGAGTGAGATAAAATGATAAGATAAGATGAATATAAGATAAAAGGACATAAATAGTAAAAATAAAATAAGAACATAAGAAAAATAAAAAAGATAAAAAGAGATCAGAGAGTAAAACCATATATACGAAGTACACACACAAACGAAGTATATGTACTCACATAAAATCCAAAAATGCATATCAATTTTGGTTTTTCGAGTCCACATCCGTTGCCCCCCCCCTTTCCCGCTTCTTCTCCCCACCTCTGATCTCTACTTTTGTAACACCCAGTCTTCCACGCACTTGACTAAATCACCACAATTGAAAGTTTGAGACTCTTGCATCTTATTTTCTATAGATGTTACTCTCACTTTTATCTGATTATGATTGTCTCATTCCTCAAATAGTCTATTAAAAGTATAAGTAATTGTGTTTTATACTCTTTTATTCTCACAATAGGATTTGTTTAGTTTCTATTGAAAGTACACAACTTCTCTAATAAAAAATGATGGACCTAATATGAAATTGAATGAGAACAATGATGAAGAAGAGAATCTTTGCGGCTCATATGATCATGCCTACCTCCTCCGACTTCCATTGCAAGCAACACCCAATAGCACAAGTATTTTTAAAAAATCATGTGGTTGGTCTTTGAAAGGTGAAAACAAGCAACTGATGAAAAAAGCGCAAAAAAAAATAGAGGATAACAAATGAATAAATGAGTACTTTTATTTTCGGCACGAGACTTTAACATGGTCCCAAAATCTATCACATACAGCTTCAAGTGCAATGGAACATGAGTACTGTCCTACTACATTTATATAATTAGTATTAAACAAATATTTATAATCTCTTTAATTTGCTCTATTGTATTTATTTATTTAGCTAAGCATAAAATTTAAGAGTAGATAAGACATTTCTTGAGTATGTCTACGTTACGTTAACCCCCGAAAAATGTAGGCAATGCATGAAAAAATACATTTTCATACACAACCGATATTAAAAGAAATAAACCTCCATGATTTTGAGATGGATTAAAAAGAAAATGAAAAGAAAAATTAAAGGAGCGGATGGAATATTTATCTAGAACAAGAAGCCGGCAAAACGGATGAACACTTGTAAAGTAATAATTAGCATACCATATTTGTGTTTGATAGATCATACGTTTGATGAAAAAATAGAAAGGGGAGACAAGATGGGCTAGCTGTGTGGGGAGTAGGGGTGGACAAGAATCCCGGTCCCGTTGTCCCATTCCGGTATATCCCGAAACCGTACCGGTGTTGTCCCGTTCCGTTTGGGTCTCATTGATTTTGTTCCGCACCGGTCCCGTACCAGTTTAAAACGGGACGGGACCGGGACATTGGAAGGTTATCCCGAACCGTCCTGTTGTCCCGTTTGTAATAACTATATAGATTTTGTAGCATGTGACTAGTGTGTAATGTCAACTCAAAAAATAAATGGTAACATGTTTTTAGTTCTTTAAGCCCAATTTTTAAATTAAAAATAATACCTAACATGAATATTTACTAACATAGATTTTTATCTCACTTTATATATCTACATATGAGTATCTCACAGCTAGAACACATGATTTTGAATAAACTAGTTCATTTTTGCTTTGTTTTAAATTTAAATTTCAAAATTTGCTAAACCTAACTAAAATCTAATACGTGGTAGCTTTTAGCTTGTGATGAACATCAATTAACTTTTAAAATGTTAATATTTTGGTGCATGATACTTTAGAAATGCTAATATATATTAATTACAAATGATTATTTTTTGTTAGTTTGGGACGTCTCGAACCGTCCCGAACCATTCCGAACCATCCCGGTCCCGATTTAAATGGGACAAGACTAGGACAAAGGCTTGTCCCGTACCGTCCCGTCCCGTTATTATTAATTGGGACGGGACCGGGATAACCCTAATCCCGAACCGTCCCGACCCATGCCCACCCCCAGTGGGGAGGAATGTCACAATCATCCCTTGTTATCTAAACCCTTGGCATGTCCCATCCAAAAAAAAAAACCCTTGGCATGTCATTTTCAAGTTTAGTTACCCCTCGCCGTCTTCTTAGCCATCTAAAAAATGAATTGATGTTGCTCATCTTCTAAGGTTTGGGTGGGAGCTAGGGGATGCTATAGGTTAATTTTTCAAATAAAGTAATAATAAACCGTAATTTTCAGTGATTTAACAATAAAAATCTATACTTCCAATAGTGTTCAAACGAATAAACTCGAATTCATATTAATACTCGTTTAATACTTCAAAACTTTATTCCCACTTTCTCCTTAATTAGCTTCCCCGTTCTTCTTAAGTTGAATTTAAATCTATGAAAGTTTAATATCAGCTTAATCTCCACCATAGCAGTCCACGATAGAAGTGTTACACAAGACGAAAAATGATGAATGAGAAAGTAGGAGTATGAATTGAGAATATTAAACACATGTTAGCTTGAATTATTAATCCCAATTTATTTTTCTGAACATCATTACTAGTGTTCGAATTGTTTTTATAAACATCTTCAATAGAGATTATTATTGTAAATTTAAAGATTTTTGCCTTTTTTATCATCAAGGTCTTTGTTGCGAATGATTTCAAACTTCAAAGGACGAATCCATTACCATCTTCTCCTTCTTCATACCCCAAGTTACTATATACACGAAAGTAGGAAATTCATTGGGAGCCGGACCTCTAGCTCTCATTTTCATTGGTGAAATTGAATTCAAAACTTCCGCCAAAGAGAGACTTGAGAGTGGGTAGCCATTCAAATGAGTCACACCAATTTTTCCAAATAAATTGATACATATGCTTAAAACAACAAAAGTACAAATTTAGATTCCGACCAACGGACCAAGCAATACTTGGGAGTTGTCACATTTTGGATCCCCGGATAGAACTCCGTCTTTAAATTTTTAGTTAGAAAAAAGGTACTACCCCACTATTATTGGGACGGAAAGGGGTGACACGATCATTAACAAAAATGACTTTATATTTTTTTATATTAATTGATAAAGTAAGAATAAAAAAAAATGATTTAGAACCACAAACTTTACTAAATTTGATCTAGTGAGATTTTCCGAAAAAAGGTAAAATAAGACAATATAGCGAGACAGAGGGAGCTACTTCCGTCTCCAAAATTTTGTATTAGTACGTATGATAAAATTAGTGCCATATCTTAATACTGTCAAACAATTTATGGAAAATGTAATAAGACATTTAGATAATTATGGAGCTATGATGGAGCTGAGGCCAGGGTGCAATTCTAGGTGACGGTGTGTATGTGTCCATATGTCCTTGGTGAAGAATTGGGATGAGAGCAGCGCACGAGCGATAATAAATTGAAAATCCAATATGCCCCTTTGTGTAAGGCGTAAAGATGAAATATTCCAATAAATAAAAACAAGAATTAACAACTTTCATGTGATCTGTTAGTTAGCATTCCATAGCATGTGATCTGTTAGTTAGCATTCCATAGTTGATCATACAGTTAAGAGGGAATTCAGGAGTAAAAACGTTTTGAAATTCCAAAATAGGAGTATCATGTTTTTTATTCCTTTAATAGGAGTAATCTGCCAAGTTTGGAAGAAAATGCCATGTTTAAAAGCCTTGTAATGCCAAACTTGGCAGAAATTTACTCCTATTCAGGGAATAAAAAACATGATACTCCTATTTTGAAATTTCAAAACGTTTTTACTCTTATTTAAATCAATTTCTGTACAGTTAACACTACAAAAAAACATCGTTATAGTCACGGATTTTAGTCACGGATTTGGTCCGTGACTAGTTTAGTCACGGTCTAGTCACGGACTAGTCACGGATATTTAAAAAAAAAAATAGTCACGGTCCAGACCGTGACTATGACCGTGACTAATGTTAGTCACGGTCTGGGCCCGTGACTTAAGTCCTCCGATTGGCCCGTTTCCGTTTCCGGCGAAGTTTATTTCACTCCGACGACTTAGTCACGGCCAAATCCGTGACTATACCCGTGACTATAATTAAATTTTAATTTTTTCAACTCCCTTAACTTAATGCGCAACGGTATTATGTACGGATAATATTAGTCACGGCCATATCTGTGACTAGTTCCGTGACTAATTTGATTAACACGTCATTAACACGTCATTAACACGTGTTGGACGCGTATTGGACACGGTTTTGCTTAGTGACGGACAAATCCGTGACTAAGTCCGTGACTAAATTTTTTATATATGCAGGAGCAGCTCATTGAACAGAACCACAGCAATTCATTCCCAGTATATACAGTATCCGTTTGAAAGATCGAAGGATGTAGTCTATCTTCTATCATTTTTCCTGTTTATGCAGATAAGGTATGTTATTTGAATTATAATTTTTATTTAGAATTAGTTGGTTCAATTTAAATTATTAAAACTATTAAATTAGTGAGGTTGTTAATTAATTAACAACATGTTTTAACTATAAGCGTAGTAATGTCATAAATTAGAATTAGTTAAACTTTTAGGTTTATAAAATAATTTAATTAAAATTAGTTAGCTAAATGTACGTAGCTTAAAACGTAATGATGTTTATGTTTAGTGAAATTAGTTCAAATAACGTACGTTAGTAATGTGTTAATTAAGTGAATTGTGAATTGTTATTGTGAATTGTGTATTGCTTATGAATTCAAATAACTTTATATACATGTTCAAATTATTGGGTTGAATTTGGTCGATCATATTATTTAATTTAGTGAATTGTTAATTGTGTATTACTAATAAGATTAAATGTCATTAACGTAATAATTTAGTGTAGGTTTAAACTAAACGTAGGTTTACAAAAATAATTTAATTAAAATTCGTTTGCTAAACGTAGGTTTGAACGTAGCTATTGATGTGTTAATTAAGTTAAATTAGGTAGCTAAACGTAGGTTTAAACGTAGTGATGCATTAAAAGGGGACGGAATGAACTAGTTAAATTTAGTTAAATTTAACTAAATGAATTAGTTAGATTTAATTAAACGTATGTTTAATTTAGTGAAATTATCTGCATTATTGTGCATTAGGGGACATATATTTTGTGCATTATTGTTGTGAATTCTGTGCATTTCATTTAAAAAAAGTGAAAATTAGTTGATTATATTTAGTGAAATAAATTACTTAAAATTGTGTGCATTGCATTTCATATAATTTTTTATTATAATATTCAGGCATAATGTATAAACAAAATAGAAGTTGGATGTATGATAAAGATGCGGTATTGTACGGAATGCAATCAAATTTTCTCGAGGGAGTCGGGGAATTTATTGAATTTGCACTTGAACATCCGGCTTATATGAGTGGTGATAAAATAAGATGTCCATGTTCAAAGTGTAAAAATCTCAAATTTAAAGACCCACACGAAGTTGGGTATGATTTGTACGCGGTCGGTTTTGTTCCCAATTATTATAATTGGACTTCTCACGGCGAACCTTTGGATCCATCTGTTATACCACAAACGGTAGGTTCGTCTCGTTACGTCCCTCCAGAGATGAGTGCGTGGGGAGACCGTGCTGAAATGAGGTGGGACCAACAAATGGTATATGACGCATACGGTGTACCGTCTCAATTCAACCCCCCACAACCACCTAACGACCCCCCTGAAGCCTCAACCTCGTATCAACCAGATGCGGATGAAAATCCGACATTTTATCAACCTTATGTGGATGAAGGTTTGGCTGAGAGATTTCAGGATGTTCTAAAAGCTGTCGACCAACCTCTGTATGCTGATTGTGAGGGATACTCTCAGCTATCCGCTGTTACTGAGTTCATGAACATAAAAGCCGAATACAGTCTCCCTGAAACTTGCATGAATAGAGTCTTGCAGTCAGTAGGAGGGATGCTACCGCGAGATCATACCCTTCCCGATTCGTATTACCACATGAAGCAGTTAATGTCTAAGTTGGGGCTACCTTGTGTTGAAATTGATGCGTGCCCGGAAGGATGTATGTTGTTCTGGAAGGAGGATGAGGCACTTGAGTTCTGCAAGTTCTGTGGTGGAGACAGATACAAACCTGTTCGTCAAGGTAAAAAGAAACCACGACATAGGTCTGCACTGTCTAAACTGTATTACCTCCCAATAGCTCCTCGACTGCAAAGGATGTACGCTTCGACTGCTACTGCGAAACACATGACATGGCATGTTGAGCACGAAACCAACGAGGGTATGATGGCTCACCCTTCGGACTGTGAAGCCTGGAGACACTTTGACCGCTGTCATCCTCAGTTTGCTATGGAGCCACGAAATGTGCGGCTGGGATTGTGCTCAGATGGATTTGCTCCTTTTGGCAGGTTTGGCAAGAACTATTCATGTTGGCCGGTCATGTTAACACCTTACAATCTCCCTCCCGACATGTGCATGAAAAGTCATTTCATCTTTTTGTCTTTAATTTGTCCGGGTTCCAAGGATCCTGGGCGAAAGATAGACATTTATCTTCAACCCCTTATTGAGGAGATGAAAGAATTGTGGGCCGTTGGGACACCAACTTATGACGTTTCATCAGATAAAATGTTTATCATGAAAGCTGCCATCATTTGGACCATTAGCGACTTCCCTGCCTATGGCATGCTTTCGGGATGGAGCACACACGGTCTGATGGGATGTCCGATATGCATGGAGAAATCAGGTGCCAACTGGCTCAGTTACAGCAAAAAAGGAAGTTACTTTGATTGTCACCGCAAGTTTCTCCCGGAAAGGCACCGATATCGAAAGGACAAGAAGTCTTTCATTAGAGGCAGAGCGGTACGAGAGTGCCCACCCCCGAGATTGACCGGTGAAGAAATTTATAACCGGGTTCGACGTTTTCCTACGGCTATGGAAGAGCCAAACCAAGAGCCATATGGGTATTGTGATACCCATAAGTGGACAAAGAGGAGCATATTCTGGGAGTTGCCTTATTGGAAAGACCTTCTCATCCGTCACAATTTAGATGTCATGCACACCGAGAAGAACGTCTTTGACAATATATTTAACACGGTGATGGATTTGAAAGGCAAAACTAAAGACGGTCTTGCAGCTAGGAAAGATATGACTATTTGGTGTGATAGACCCGAACTTTCTGTTGATCTAGAATATCAGGGCAAGGAAGTTCCAAAAGCAGTCTACCAGGTCACAGAACCACAAAAGGCAGCAATATTAAAATGGCTTGCGTCTCAGAAGTTTCCAGATGGCTACTGCTCCAACTTGTCTAGATGCATAGACATGAACAAACTTACCACGACGACGAGCATGAAAACTCACGATGCTCATGTAATAATGCAAAGACTTCTACCAATTGCACTAAAAGAGATGCTCCCTGAACACGTATGGTCCTGCATTACTGAAATCAGTTTGTTGTTTCAATCGATATGTTCCAGCGTTTTGGATGCGGCATCCCTCCGGAGACTACAAGAGTCTGTTCCCATTCTGATGTGTAATCTGGAAAAAATAATGCCACCATCGTTTTTCGATACAATGGAACATCTCATAATACATCTTCCGTATGAGGCTTTGACTGCTGGGCCCGTCTTCTATAGGTGGATGTACAGATTTGAAAGGTTAGTCACAATTTCATTTAAAAAAATATATTTATTTCACAATAACTGTTAACATGTGTATTATTGCATTATTGCAGATTTCTAGGAGAGCTGAAAAAGAAAGTGACCAACAAGGCACACGTTGAGGCTTCAATTTGTCAAGCGTATCTTCAACAAGAAATCTCAACGTTCTCGTCTTTTTACTTCGAGCGTGAGGTCATCACCAGAAGGAAGAGACCTGCCCGGAACGATGACATTGGCGAGGATTTATATGAAAATGTAGTTTCCATCTTCAATTACCCAGGCAGAGGTAAAGGTGCTGCGACACAACGATACATCCTGGGTGGGGAATTGCAAATTGCGCATACTTATATCCTCATGAATTGTCCAGAAATCTCACCGTTTTATCAGTAAGTTAAATTTGTAGGTATAATTGTAATACTTATAAATTAAATTTGTAGTTAATTTATAGTTTTTTTTTTTATTTTTGACTTCACAGTGAATTCCGAGCTTCTTTATCAGCCTTTCCTGAGAATGAAATTGATGCGTTGGTGGACTCTGATTTTGTAAATTGGTACAAGTATCAGGTATATATACACACACATTAATTATATATATTACCTAATGTTTACCTAATGTTATTATTATGTTTATATTTACAGATCAATAGTCGTGGGATTGTCGACCCTTTGTTAGTATCATTAGCGTGGGGCCCAGGTGCCAGTGCCAAAGTGTGGCGGCAATATGTGATAAACGGTTACACATATCACACAGCCGATTACGGAGAGGGCCGACCAACAACGAACAGCGGGTTATGTGTCCCGACCATCGGTTATGATAACTCGGAAACCAATTTTTTTGGTGTCCTGCAGGAGATTCTGGAACTTGAGATGCCTTCTAGTGCGAAAAAAATTACATGCGTTCTGTTCCGCTGCACATGGGTTGATCCCACACGTGGCGTGCGAAAAAATCCGAAGTATAATATGATTGACGTCAACCACTCTCGTGTGTACCCGAAAAATGAGCCTTTCATACTCGCCCAACAAGCAGCGCAGATTTATTATGCAGAATATCCTACAACAAGGCGGACCCAGAATCCTTGGGTGTGTGCATGTCCTGTCCGTCCGAACAAAATTAAATCACAAACTCAACACAAGGACGTTGATCTAGATGCTTTTCAGCAACAATTTTTCCAACCTCCGCCTATTGTTGAGACGGTCAACTATAACGTCCAATTAAGTGATCCAAATGGCGGACGTGTTGAAGTCATGCCAGAAACGCACCTTCCGGACCTAACCATTCCATCTGAGCGCGAAATTGAGGAAATGTATGTAGCACAACAAAATGCTCAATATCAGGAAGAAGGTGAATGGATAGACGGTTCAGATACAGAAGAAGACACTATATATGTAGAAAATAACGATTCTGACAGCGAGTAATTGTGCTGTTGTAATTTCAATTTTGTGATATAATTTCTCCAAGCATATTTGATAATTTCTTTCATCATTATTGTTTGTAAAATAATTACTCCTTAATCTGTTCTATACCACATAAATTCAAAGCAGTTTATTTAATACTCCACAGTCCACACTACAATTACGATGGTATTATAATATTATAATAGTAATATAAACACAATTAATATAAACACAATTAATATTATTATAACGATATAATAATAATAAGAATAATAATAATTATTATTATTAATAATAATAAATCATGTCTGAATTTTTCTGATCTGATCTGATTTGAATAAAATAAGAATAAACAATAAGTAATAACTAACACAAAGACGAACAGAACCACACCTTATTCATTTTTCGGTTCAATAAGTTGTGTACATAGTTTCAGACGACACATTCTTGTACGCATCATATCTCAGTCAATTGGTTCTTTATTAGTCATTTTTTAGCATAAAATGCTTGGGTGACAGGAAAATGAAATTATAAATTAAATAGTCACGGTTGTAGTCACGGTCAGGACCGTGACTACACCCTTCGTAAATGCCGAAGTCAGGGCCGACGGTCAGAGGGGCGCTGACCGGAATAGTCACGGTCATTACCGTGACTATGACCGTGACTATTTTCAAATTTTGAAAATAGTCACGGTCATAGTCACGGTAATGACCGTGACTATTCCGATTAAAGGCGGCTCTGACCGCGTCGCTGACAACGTCAATTACGAAGGGTTTAGTCACGGTCCTGACCGTGACTATGACCGTGACTAAACAATTATATAAAACAAACACTTAGCGTTTTTTTAAAAAATCCTACGCACCATATCTCAAACCCTAAACCACCTCTTCCTTCTCTCTTCCTTCTCTTCCAGTGCCGCCGCCGTCGCCGCCTAGCATCTGCCGTCGCCGCCGTCGCCGCCTAGCATCCGCCGTGACCGTCGTCTACAACCAGTAGTCCGCCGCCGTCCGCCGCCTTCCGTCGCCGCCCCTTCTTTTCTCAGTCAAGGTTATGTGTTCTTTTCATCTTATTTGTAATATTTGATTAAAATTCCAAAAATGCATGATTGTATACTCAAATCCATGATTAAGATGCATGATTTTTAGTTTCATATCATTTTGTAATCTTCAAAAGTTATATGTATGATTTATTATATGCATGAGTTGTAGTTTTGCATGTTAATTTCATTTTATATGTTTTGTATCCATGATTAATATATGTTCAAATGTAGATTATTTTATGTTTATCATATGTTCATATGCATGATTAACATATTTTCGAACTAATGCGTTTCATATAATATATTTTCGAATTAATATAATATGTTTAATATTATATGTTTCATATGCATGATATGATTTATATGTTTTGTATGCATGATAATTATGTTTAAATGATTTAAATTATTATATGTGTAATATATGTTCATATGCATGAATAATAATATTTAATATATATGATTAGTGTGTGATATGCATGCCTCAATATGGTTAACCCGAAATATTTAAAAAAAATTTGCCCCCTCATGTTAAGCTTTCACAAACTTAACATGTTTAATTCTAATTTAACAAATTTTTATAAACAAATTTTATAAAAAGTATACAAATTATTTTATAAACAGTTTCGATAAACAGTTTTTATAAACAGTTTTTAAAATTTTGCAAATTTTTATAAACAGTTTCTATAAACAGTTTTTATAAACAGTTTTTATAAATATAAAAAGTAAAAATTGGATACAAAATGGTAAATAAACAGTTTTTATAAAAACTGTTTAATAAATAAAACAGTTTTGTAAAAACTGTTTTTATAAAAACAATTTTGAATGAAAATTTAGTTCACTTAAAAACTGTTTTATATAAAAACAGATTTTGTAAAAACAGTTTTTATAAAAAATGCAGTGTTTTTAAAAACTGTTTTGAATGAAAATTTATTTTACTTAAAAACTGTTATTGTAATTTAATTAAAAACTGTTTATATAAAACCTGTTTATATAAAAACTGTTTATATAAAAACTGTGTTATATAATCTGTTTTTGTAATTTAACTAAAAAAGTATAAAACTGTTATTTAGACATTATAAAAAACGTTTTTTTGTATAAACTTAAACTATACTGTTTTTCTAGAAAAACAGTTTGTATAAAAACTGTTTTTTTATTTAAAAAGTGTATAAAAACTTTTTTTTATAAACTGTTTTTGAAAAAAAAGTATACTGTTTCTAGGAAACAGTTTGTATAAAAACTGTTTTTTATTTAAAAAGTGTATTAAAACTCTTTTTTATAAACTGTTTTTGAAAAACTGTTTATAAAAATTGTATAAAATTCATGTATCTTAAACACCAAAAAAAAGATGGCCTCTCATGTACAGTTGGAACTAGAGGAGCACGAACGGC
This sequence comes from Cuscuta epithymum, assembly GCA_945859915.1. Classification (NCBI taxonomy): domain Eukaryota; kingdom Viridiplantae; phylum Streptophyta; class Magnoliopsida; order Solanales; family Convolvulaceae; genus Cuscuta; species Cuscuta epithymum. The sequence continues at coordinate 662,952 of CAMAPF010000038.1, forward strand.
GATGGGAGGAGCAGCGGAAAGCAGATGCTGCCACAAAAGCCCGGTTGGAGGAGATGGAACGGTACATGCGTGCCGGATTCCAGCCTCCGCAACAGCCTTTTCCTCCCCCGTACGTATTCCACCCTGAGCAAACTCCTCAAGTTCCGCACATGGGCGGTATGGGATTTTTCCCCAACTCCGGATATGGTGGCATGCCTATGATCTCCCCGAATTTCGGTTCTATGTCCTTTGATTTTGCGAGGTCATCCGGAGGAGGTAGTGGCACACCGAGCCACGGAGGCCGAGGAGCACCCCGAGGAGCACCCCGAGGAGGAACCCGACCTGACCCTGAAGACCCCCCCGTGAACCCAGATGAGTTTCTTGTTGATGATGATGATGAAGAAGAAGAAAATCCAGATTTTTTTCATAATGGAGTCCCACGAAGGGACATGTAATCATCATACATTTGTACTTTGTTGTTTGTCAAAACATTTAAAAGTTTGTCACAATATTTATTAAGTTTGTTGTATGTCTTTACTCTTTAAAATGTAATTTTAAATTTAAAAAATTAGAATAATATTTTCAATAAATCAATAGTATAAAAACATGGATAAAAATTAGAATAACATTTTTAAATTTAATTTGTAAAAATACGTGTTAAAAAGTAATTTTTAAAAACAACTTTCATAAAAAAATGGAAATTTTTTTTTTACAAAACAAAAATAGTAGTCACGGCCATATCCGTGACTACAGTTAATTCGAAATTATTATTTGTTTTTAATAAAAAAAATTATTTTTTTTTAAAAAAAAAAACTTAGTCACGGTCGACAACCGTGACTAATTTCAAAATTTTAGATTACACCCGCGGGCGGTCTTTTGAAAATTTTGAAAATTTTAAAACTTAGTCACGGCCCACAGCCGTGACTAATATTTATTTTTAAAAAAAAAAAAATTATAGTCACGGTCACAAGCCGTGACTAACATGTCGGAGTGGTGTTTCCGGCATCAAATTAGTCACGGTCGCTGACCGTGACTAATCCGTGACTACATTTAGTCACGGTTATGTGGCGGTGACTTCATTTAGTCACGCCAATTAAGACACGGATTTAGTCACGGCGGATGACCGCGACTAAACTTTTTAGTCACGGAAATTTTACACTGCAGTCCGTGACTAAATCCGTGACTACGCCCGTGTTTTTTTGTAGTGTAATACCTTATCTAGATTCTAGACGACTATTGTGACTCGAAAGTATACATATTGGACTCGATTTGTAAAAACATATATTGGACTCAAAAGTATACATATATTCCAAAAAGTAACAACAAGAATTAACAACTCTTTTTGTGACTCAATTTTTGTCCTCAGCTATACAGGACCCAATTTAACCCTCATATATATTTCAAAGAAGAGATGCTTCTTTTGTTGACCAAAGCTAGACCCAATTTAAGACTCGAATGAGCCTTATTATGTAACTTGGATATCGTAAGAAATATGCACCAATTCTAGATTTTTATAGTGTAATACATTACACCAACTCGATCAATTTTATATTTGTTGGATGAAATATGAGAATTGATCATGGGAGTTAATGGTACATTTATTAGACATGACACTACCAAAAAAGTGCCAAATTGGCACAACTTTTGGCACGGCGGATTTCAATTTTTTCCCCTGTCTACCAGTTTTGGCACGGCCTTGGCACAAACTCCAAAGTCATGCCACCTGAGGCCTGCCAAATCAAATGGCACGCGTATATATGTCGTGCCAAATTTCGGCACGACGTCTGGCACAGACGAGATACATCCCAAAAAAATTGATGGAATGCCCAAAAAGTTTCTGTCAAAATTTGGCACGGCGAGAATTGTGCCAAACATCGCATTGAAATTTGAATTTTGGGGCCAAAAATAGAAGAGAGGTTTGAATTTTGGCACGGGGACGTCCAGCCAAAGGTATGTCCTCGTTTTGAAAACGATTGAATATGGCACGCTGGGGCCGTGCCAAACCTTTCCAGTTATAACGAATTATTTGAATATTGGCACGGAGGTAATGTGCCAAGAATGCCATCTGTGATAAGTAATTTTAAACATGGGCACCAAGAAACCGTGCCAAATAGAAATTAATTATAAAAAAATTAGCCCATATATAAATATAGATATACATGTATATCTATAAAGATATATGGGCCAATTTTTTTTTGTATCAGAACTATTATTCCAACCAAACACAATCTTCATACACAAGAAAAGTAAGCAACTACAACAATCAGACACCATTCCAACCACACAAACTTCATACAAAATAAACAGTAAACATCATTCCAACAAGCACATTAAACATGCAAAAAATCAACATTGATATCATCAACATTGAATATAAGTATCCATCAAGATCTCCCCAACAAGTCCATCAAAAAACAACAAAAATAATTAAGTGTTTGGGAAGGAGGCAATAACATTTCAAAACATCAGTAGGGAGGTGTTAACATTACAGACCATTAAGAGGGACAAAGTCATCACCGAAAAAGTCATCAACATCCAATGCACCCGGCTGAGTCGGGGCTACTTGAGTCGGGGAGGCACGCTGATTCGGGGCTAGCTGAGTCGTGTCTGGCTGAGCCTGGAAGGGAAACTCGGGTATCACTATGTTGGGGTTGGTAGTTTTTAATTGCTGTAAAATAGCAGAAAAGCAACCCGACATAGCTGCCATTTGTGCATCTTGTTCCTTCTGTTTTTTTTCTTGTTGAAGTATTTTTATCATTTTGGGCCTGCAATTTTTGTTGAATTGCTTCAACTTCTTCAGGAGTAGGACCAAGGGGGCCGATCACCGAGGATGAATCCATCACTGTAGTTTTAGCCCGACTGCCATGCCCGAACCGGCGGCTCTTGTACTTTGGCGTGGCTTTCAAAAACAAATCATTGTCTTCGATTGCGGATATTTGACTATCCAATTGAGTGGCAGCTTGCTCCTTCAGTTCATTGTACTTGCTCTAAAAAATTAGAAAAAAGTTAATACATTACATAAAACATTTTATGTTAATACATTACATAAAACATTTTATAATTAAAAAAACTACTCACAAGGACTTCTTGAACACGAGGCGGCGGATCACCCGTCTTGGGGACATAGCACTTTTCATAAACTTCAATAGAAAGCGGCTCCCGATTCAACTCCGCGGCCTTGAAAAATATACTAATTAATGACATATTTTAATTTAAAAAATGCCAATACAACTATGACTATTTTTACCAATTTTTCAGCATGTGCATCCACACAACTTCTACCACCTCTGTACTGAGACTGGATAGCAGCAGGGGTATTCCTATTTTTACTTCCAACAGTACTCTTCTTCTTAAACTCGTCACTGGCCCAATATATTGTCATTGTCAACCAATCATTATCCGCTACCCATTCTGGCTTCACAGCTGGCTTCACATCACTTCCTCTATGTTTCCTTAGCTTCTTACTCAACCAATGGGAGCCTCGGGACTCAAACAGCTCCCTCATCTTTTCGTTGAGCCGAGGATCCCACCGGTATGAGTTCTAATACAATACACACAAATAAATACTAAAATAAAACCTATTAGATTTTATAGCAAACACAAAAACTTATTAATTCAATTAAATGTAATCAATTACCGTAAACAAAAACCACCATCGATTTCGCTGCTCTTCCGAAGCATTTTGAAACGAATTCCAAGACCCGTGAAAATTTCCTATAATTATCTCCTTAATTCTGGTCAACACAAATTGCTTGATGCATGTTCATTTTTACATTATACACAGTCATGTTTTCAAAAGACTATTGAGTACATTACAAAACACAACCAATCAGTACAAGGCCCAACTGAAAATGTGTTATCACAATGAAATGCTTCATGGCTTGTTATTTATATTCAAAAGTTGGTCAATATGGGCAGCTGAAATGGGTTGATTAGTCCACAATCTGCTTGCAAATCATAAAAGCACATCTACATACACGTTTTTCTTCTTCACACGTAAACTTACAACATTTTTGTCCATATACATAAAATATGGTTTGTTAGAACTTCGAACATGTTGGATTGGGATTGAAATCCTCCAACGTATGGTACCTTTGCTATATAGGTTTGCTGAGGGTGGGGTACAAAAACATTGTATAATTACTTCGTATTCCTCTCATATTTTCCTAAAAAAAAAGGTTATATGAATGTTCTCCTTAAATTTCCTTTAGCAGATGGAAATTCATATTCATTGAACTATCCATGGAGATGAACAAACACTTAAATTAGAGCTTTTTAATTGTAGAAGAATGAATTTAAATGGAGATGAACAAACACTTCCTCCATGTATTTAAATGGGATTTAACCAAAGGACCTTACACTCAAACTACCTAACTGATTGTTTATCTAGAAAGTTGAAATCTTTGTCCTCAGCATCTACATTCGAATGACCTTTTCTCATATAATCCGTAAATTTTATTATCATTGTTTTGTCTAACTGGTGGTTTAATCATTTGTTTCTACATATTACATATTTAGCCTAAAAATACCCAGTTCAGATTGAATCTGGTTTGCAACAGAAGTGTCAAGACAGTTTTTAATGTTGTGAGCAAAAGCAAAGGTAGATTAAATCTCTTTTATCATTGGATTCCCCCGACAAGAGAATGTACAATTACAGTCAACAATTGGTTTATAGTATGTTTAATAAGATTTGAATTTTCAGAAAATTAATACCCTGTATTTATTTACAATTGGTTCTGAACTTCTGTCTGAATGGACATTGTAAAATAAAATGATCAAGTATATTAATAATATTTTGTATCCACCATGTATTAAGGTGTCAAAAAATCCACTACGTATTATATCCCTCCACTATGTATAAATAACAAATAAGGGTAAATAATATCACAGACCCACTAACTACAAAGAAGCTTATAAAATATTATAATAATAATGATTAACTTATCCACTACGGAGTAGTGGAGTACCTTTTCCTGCCCACAAAACACGTATACCGTAAACAAAAGGATGAAAGCAAGGAGAAGGTTGCAAAAGGTTACAAAATGTATAAATAAAAAATATAAAATAAATAAATACTAAACCCATATAGTCATATACCGTGAACAAAAGGATAAAGGCATAGAGAAGGTTGCAGAAGAACTTGGTGACTGTGAAAGGGGAAAATGTGGATATAAAGATGTTGAGGCCAAATGACCTTACATTCAATAAAATATTATCAACAATCAACAATTTAAACAAAGAGAGGTCCAACCCTTTGAAATTAAAAGACAAATCGTTTAGGTTACTAACCAAAGCATATCCTTGGGTGTAATGAAGGGGTTGTTCGGGTTAGGCACCGCGGCAGTACGTGAATTGGTACCTTCTTCGCCATTACGGGATAAGGAAGCATCGACATTTGTTCTTCTGTTCGGAGAGGTAACGCCTGGAGATGCCCCATGATTGAAAATGCCTTGTGCTGAATGCGAACCAATCGAGGTCCAAGGTGATTCTTCGGGGTGTGACCGGCTGTGCGAGCGTCCACCTCTTCCACGCCCTGTTCCGAGATTGGAGTTTCTGCCACCGCTTGCCATACTACACCCAACCAAACCATGAACAAAAAAGTTAATTCCGAAAAATATAAAATGAGAAGGAAAAAATTTATGTTGCTTCAAGTTTTCTGAGTTCTGTTGCTTCAAGAGAACCGAAAATATATATAAGATGAAAAGAAAAAAACACAGCAAGAAGAGAGAAAGCATGACCTCGTGACAGATTCTGGTTGCCGAGTTCGAAGATGCTGGAGCACGTTGCCGGCGGACAGTAGGTATGCAAGGGAGCAGGGCGGCGTTAGGGTTTTGATAGAGAAAGGATTTGAGCAGAAATGATAAATTGTGTACATCGGCAATATTAACTGACGAACATATTAAGTACCGGCGAACATATTAACTGAAAAAGTTGGGAAACATCGGCAATACACGCCCATACATTAGCTGGAAGATTTTCCTTCAGAGCAACTGAGAGTAAACGCTGCATGATGACGTGACAATCATGGCTCTTCATATTTTTCATTGACAACTTTTCTAAGTCAACAATTCTCTTGAAGTTGGATGTGTATCCATCTGGAAATCGCAACTGAATAAGCCACTCCAATATTTTTTACTTTTGTTCAACCGTCACTTGGTAAACAGCTTTCTTGTAGGGGCCTTCATATTCAGGGCCCATAGCTATTTCCGGTCTATCACAATACAAAGCTACATCCTTTCGGGATGATAGACGATCTTTGGTTCTCCCTTTGAAGTTCATGACTGTGTTGAAAATGTTATCAAAAACATTTTTCTCAATATGCATTACATCCAAATTGTGTCTAATGAGTAGATCTTTCCAGTATGGTAATTCCCAAAAAATACTTTTTTTGGTCCATTTATGATCAGTCTTATATCCATTTGGATACTCAAGAGGTTCATCTATGGCAGAAGGAATGTGCTGAACACGATTCAAAATTTGATATCCTGTCAACCTCGGAGGTGGAGGATCACGCTCAACGCGCCCTTTCAGGAAAGACTTTTTATCCTTTCTGTATGGATGTTTTTGAGGGAGAAATCTGCGATGACAATCAAAATAAGATGGCTTGCGACTATTTTTGAGCCAAAATGCATTTGACTTCTCCATACAAACAGGACACCCCATAAGGCCTGCGGTACTCCAACCAGATAGCATTCCATATTCTGGGAAATCACTAATTGTCCATAAAACCGCAGCTCTCAAATTAAATATCTTCTCTGTCGAAACATCATATGTAGGAACACCTACATCCCATAGTTGTTTCAACTCCTCAATCAATGGTTGTAGGTACACATCAATTCGTTTCTTAGGATTACCAGGTCCCGAACACATCAACGATAAAAACATAAAATGTTGTTTCATACACATGTCCGGAGGCAGATTATACGGTGTGATAATAATTGGCCAACATGAGAACTGTCCGCCAAATTGACCATACGGCGCAAAACCATCAGCACACAACCCAAGACGAACGTTACGTGGCTCGAAAGCGAATTCAGGATAACATCGGTCCAAATGTTTCCATGCATCCGAATCAGATGGGTGACACATTAAGCCTTCTTCTGTCTCATGCTGGACATGCCACGTCATGTATTTAGCGGTAGCACTTGACGCATACAATCTTTGCAAACGTGGTGCTAAAGGCAAATATATCAATTTGGATGCTGCAGATCTTTTTCGTGGTTTGTGGCTCATTGCTGAGATAGGCTTGTACCTATCCTCATTACAAAATTTACAGCGGGTCAATCCCTCTTCTTTTTTCCAAAATAATAACATGCATCCTCCGGGACACGCATGGATTTGAATCATAGGAAGACCCAATTCAGAGACGAATTTTTTCATGTTGTAATACGTGTCGGGAAGAACATGATCACGTGGTAACATGCTGCCAACTGAGTCAAGTATCCTGGACATGCAATTCTCAGACAGATTATATTCGGACTTTATATTCAAAAATTCAGAAACCGCAGATAGCTGCGAATGACCATCACAATCAGAATACAATGGTTGATCCGCACTTTTAAGAACATCTTGAAATCGCGTGCCTAACGCATCAACATCATAAAAATTTGAACTTGGTCCCTCACCCGCATTACTGTGTGCGGTGAAATCATTATTCGGATAGGTATCTGTATGAGTATTGGGAAATGCAGAAGAACCAACCAAATCATAAATCATTCTTTGCTCCCATTCCATATCTGCATAATTTCCCCACGCAACCATCTCGTCGGGAATATGGTAAGATGTTCCCACAGGTTGAGGCAAATAACATGCCTCGATAGGTTCTCCTTGAGAAGTCCAATTGTAATAGTTTTCGATAAAACCATTAGTATATAAATCCCAACACACCTCCTCACCAAGCAAGAATTTGTTATTTTTACACTCCTTACACGGACATCTTATCTTATTTCCATCCATGTGCCGTGTTTGTTGTTGTGCCCACTTAACAAATTCAATAACTCCATTCTTAAACTCGTCTGTCAATCCTCTACCATTTCGAACATATTTATTATACATCCAATTTCTATTTTCTCTATTCATTGTGCCTGAATATTAAAAAAATTAAGGAATTATTTATTTATTGACTAAACAAGTACATTCAACTAGTAAACCTTCAAATTATAAACTATGGATATAATAAGCTCATTCATAATACTCATAATTCAACACATGCATGATATAACGATTATCCGTGCCTATAACGAAGTTTTTTGGTACTGATAATAAAATCACTACTTTAACAACTACATTTTAAAATTAGTGTGTGAATTAATTTAATGCATGCTATTATACAATATTAAAAGATAATTAAAAATCAATCTAACTAAAGAATTATACCTTAATTAAGTTAAAAAAATAAAATAAGAAAAACATACCTAACAACGGACACAAAATATAAATTCTTCCGAGAAAATCCAATCCACAATGTTCACTTCAACATGCACATGTAGCATAAGCAACATCTCTTTGCGAATCCGTATTCATCATTCTATATCATTAACTGAAGAAAAATTGAGTGTGAGTACAAAACTCAAAATGGATAGGTATTTATAAATAGTGTTTGGCACGGACTTAGGCACGGACTTGTCACCATGCTAATCTACCTTCCAACGGCCACATTATTGGCATGGAATTTTGGCACGTCTACGACAACGGTAACATTTTGGCACGGTTTTAGGCATGACATTGGGCACCCCTAGACAGCGGTCGTATTTTGGCACAATGAATTGGCACGTCCATGACACGACCTGGCTAACGGTAATATTTGGCTCCGAAAACAGGTATGGATTTGGCACGACGTAGGCACGACATATGCACGATGACAACAACGGTAATATGTTGGCACCACAATTGGCACGGCCATACTAACGGTAATATTTGGGCCCAGTATAGGAACGACTTTGGCACGACCTTAGGCACGTCCACGGATGACTCTCTTACGGAAATATTTGGCATCGCTAAAGCGGTGCCAAGGTTATAACGGCAATGTTGCCGGGTTTCACATCCGTTTACTTCGGACGGGATTTGGCACGGACAATGATATGCCGAAGTTGGCACGACTCGCGCCGTGCCAAATGTGGAGCCAGTTAATATGCCCACAATTTTTTGGACGAAGTTGTGCCTAACATGGCACACATGCCTTGCGTGCCAATTTGCCGTGTCAAAAACGCGTTTTTTTGGTAGTGTGATGTGACCGTTAGAACATTTTTTTTATGTTTTAATATGGTCATTAATATAATAAAGGAGGAAGTTAATTAATTAGGTTGACCAATCTTTATGACGAGTCATGAAGTCGTTGAATCAAATCATCAAACAACGACGGAACGACCAAGACGTAACATATACATGTCATTATTAGCATTTATTGGTTATATTAATTCAGAGTTTTAAGATAAAGGAGTGTGAGACTATTTTATGAAGACAACAATGTAAGAGACGTTTGGCTCCTAACTTCTCCGCTGGACTAGTCCGAAGTGATGAAACGGACAAGATGCATTGATTTGTGCTCTTTTAAATAACATTAGCACCCCAATATAAACACACACGTACAACATGTATCATCCAACAACACTATGAAATACATCTAATTAAACTTATCAAATATATTATATTTTAATCGCTATTCATTTCATTCTTCACCATTTCTTTGATCCTTGCATGTTACCCAATTGATTTGTCGCTTCTCAACGTTCAAATCATATTTACGTAGTTTGGCTTGCGAAAAATAGCTTAAACAATATTTATTTTCCCATTCGTTTTGTTTACATAAATCTTTCTTAACTTGTTTCACTCTTCGTATTAAAATTAAAGTAATGAGTTTAGCCCTACCTGATCTGTCATAAAGGATTGACCTTTCTGTTGCATAATGGGTTAAGTTGTCTTGTCATGTAAGAAGTGCACTAACACACATGCATAAATCTACTACTGCTGCGTGATTATAAGCAAAAGGATATTATGTCTTGTTGATCTTGACATAAATCATCAAATGTAAATGATGATTGATCATATGATTATAGGGTTGAAAGTTTTAGGAGTTGGTATACTGTTACGTTGGTGTGTGGGGAACGCAGCACAAGTTAAATAAATAGCTTTAGGAGTCCCACAAACCGCCCAAATTTTAGATCAAATTATAAGCCCACGTACTTGCTTGGTTTCCACTCTAACTTGCTAATTGGTCCAAGCAAGAAATACCCCACCGCCTCAGCTCAACTCAATAACAATATAAATATAGAGATAAATTGAGTAAAGATTTAGTCAAGCGCGTTTGAGAGCCTTCCGAACCCCGAATATTTTAATAAACGTTGTGAGCATATTGTTTATTAGGCATAAGTAGAACATTCACACAAAATTTCAGCTTAAGATTCAATCGGCAAATTTGTGAATTTTTACATTTCATGAAGAACATGTTTACAAATTTTATTAAAGCATTCGATCCGAAAGGCCCTCAAACGGGCATACCGGACTGATCAGATTAGATAAATTTATTAAAGTGTTCCACAATAATTGCACTCCTCAGATTAGATAAATTTATTAAACTGTTCCACAATAATTGCACTCCGTACTAAAATACAAATCAACCTATAAAATTTTGGACTCTCCAATAATGGAAGCTCTAAGACTTAATAAAATACTGATATGGATAGCATAATGAAAAATGACATCAACATTGTTCCTGAAAATTGCAACTGGTGAGCGTAGCTCAACTGGTAGAGAGGGAGTGCCACAAGGGTTAGGTCCCGGGTTCGACTCCCGGCAACTGTGATGAGAGGTTACTCAGTAGAGTCCCTCTACAAGTATCAGGGACAGAACCACACTCTCTATCTGTCAGATTATGATTATAATCCAGTTTACATCCTCTCATCATGCCGCCCAATCGATGTTGGGGGCCCTCAAGGATGGGGTGTCATCCTTTGTTTTGAAAATGTAATTGCACATCTCGACTATCATTTTTATTTTGACAAAGTGAATAAATGGGGTGTTTGGATCTGATTCTTAAAACTGATTCTGCTCCTTCACGGAGCAGAAGCAGAAGTTGGAGTGTTTGCGTGAAATTCCAGAAGCACTTCTGGTGCTCTAATTTACTCTCAGAATCAGTTTTTTAGAAGTTGAGGGGTACCAGCTTCTGAAAACTGATTCTGATTCTGCTTCTGCTTTAAAAAAGAAGTAGAAGCAGAATCAGTTCCAAACACCCCAAAATTGATGGAACACCCTAGTTTGATTTGGTAGCTGGGTAGACACCGTACCCTAAAACATCATTTTGTAAAAAAAAAAAAATTACTCCCTCCGTCCCATAATTATCTTCATTCTTTCCTTTTTGGTCCGTCCCAAATTTATCTCCTCTTTCCCTTTTTAGTAAAGGATTTGTGGTTCACAACCATTCTTACACATTTCTCTCTCCTCTGCACAACTCTCCACCACACATTTCCCACTTTCTTAATCTCCGTGCCCAGTCAAAACCGAAGTTAATTCTGGGACGGAGGGAGTATCATTTTTTTTCTAAATCCATCATTTTGTGTGTAGATTACTCGAGTAAAGTCAGTGAACTAGTTGACAGTTTTATTTTATCTGAGAATATTCTGCTGCTAGCCTGCTACTATACTGTTATTTGATGTTGTGTCAGTGTTGACGTAATATATAATCAGATGACACACAAATACTCATATCATTCTAGCTGTCAATATAGTGTCTACTGGAATATTTTTTGATACTCCATCGGATCCCTCAAAACTTATGTAGCATAGTCCGTACAAAAATGCTGAACGTGCCACAATTTATATCCTCACCTTATTTTTGTGACTCACAAAAACAACTCATTAAAGTGGAACAATTCATTTATTGAAGTGGGCTTTTGTAAGCCACACAAATAGAGATACAAAATAGGGTATCTATAGCAAGGTTGTGCTCCGTATATGGGAAACGGGTACGAGCGAACTAAGACAAGTTCAACCTCCATTCAAAGACTACATGTGAATTAATTGTCTAGACACTGGATTGATATGTGAATTAGCTGTCTAGATTGATCAAATTTTGGCCCATTCTAGCTAAAATGGGCATGCCAAAAATGGCTCAAATCACAATAAAATTAACATGACCTTTGACGATTAAATGGTTGATTTTACACAATATGTTATTGTATGTATTCGCATATATAAAGCTAAAAAGATGTTCATGTTAAGATTCGGAGTTCCATTCTAAAAGGTCAACCTGATAGAAGAAGTAGCCCTAAACCAGCTAGAACTGGGTTGTACAATAGCGAGGTCTATAAATGGGCCAAACATAGCCTTAACAAGCTACCCGTAATCGTAAGTGCTAAACAAGTAGTCAAATCACAACCGGAATTGGTTCTGATACCATGTTAAGATTATGGTTCCATCCTCAAAGGTCAGCCTTATAGGAGGAGTAGCCCTAATCTTTATATAGTGTTTTATTGTTTTATAGCTATCCGATATGGGATAAATACTTTAACAGCCTAGAAACCAGATTCACTACTCCAATTCCTATGGCCTTCTCTTGTACTGTACTCAAGGCTTACGAATAAGATATTAAACTGCATTGCAAAAAGTAAAACTTGTTAGATTTTTAATACTTAAGAATCAACTCCCACAACTTTACAGGAAGTATATTCTTCATCACAAACGTAACAGAGGAGCTCATCCCCCAATGACCAAAAAGTAAAAGGATATAATGGGGCGGCCCTGTATGTTCGAAGGCCTAGGGGCGAAAAATTAAAACAGACTTAATGTTACAAAAAATTGTAGAACATTTTTATTGAGTGCCGCTTTCTCTAATCTTCTCCTCTTTTTTATTTATCATATTCAAATTTGATCCTTTTTATTACACCTTGAAATTAATTAAATTTATAACATTTATCATAATAAAAAATGTTTGTCTAACAAATCAACAAATTATAACACTAACACTCAATACAAAACAATCAACAATTAAGAAATCAAACCATCAACTGTGAATAGAATTAATTAATAAACTAATCAAATAATCATATGAGACTAATCTGCTTTCGAGTGATTTTTTTTATGAAATTTTAAGAGAATGTTTTTCATCAAGTGTAGATTATGTCCATAAATTTCAGCTTAAAATTCAATCGTGAAGTCAGTTAAATAAATTACTGAAAAACAACGCACCAAAATATGTATACAAACACAGTGTTTTTCAATAATTAATTTAACTGACTCCTAAATTGAACTTTAAGCTGATTTTTTTTTACATTATCTACACTTCATAGAGAACATGATCATAAGGTTTCACCAAAAATATCCATTCCAAAGAATTTCAACAAATTCCAACCAAAAAATTGTTATTGTAGCGCGGGAAAATGAGCCTACTCACACCTATTAGAAAGAACTAAAATTGGGTGTATCTTTTATCCATTTTTTGGGATCTAGGCCGCCCCTGTACAGGCGCTAGCTAGCATAAGTGTGACATATTCTTTTTTTCACGGTTTATCTTTTAGTGGCGTTCTTATGTTAATCGATTAATTGGTCCTGATTTGTGACACTTTAATTTGCCGCCTTTAATTTGTTGATAAATACTTGTATTACGTAGTACTACGTATCAATAAACTGATATGATGGATTATAAGACTGCAGATTTGTGCTCAAGTAGTATCATGCTATCAATAAGTTTTCTAGCTTCTCATCAAAGTTCATATTGCAACTATCAATTATAACATCATTTTTGGTTGTCTCCGTATTTTAAATCGAGTTCAGCGAAACTTTTTAGTCTGGTTGAATGATCAAAAGATTGTTAAGCTATCTCATTGCGTAAACCAACATATAAAACATTAAACTCTAATCAGCAATTATAGATCCTAGTAAATATCAACTATGAGCACACAGACAACAAGATTAGTCCGCTCCAATGGGGCGGCGCCATTTTGTGGGAGCGTATTAAGCTATCGCACACCGATTACGTGTAAAAATACAAATCAACATATATAACATTAGACTCCTTATCCTATCAAGTTAACTTTTAGAATAGAACCATGTGTATTAGGATGTTTTTGTTAGATTAAATTCCAAGATCGGCATCATATATATAATTATACATAATATATGTGAGTTGGTATTGGTCCTCCTCTTTAGCCCATTTACCCGGTTCCCTGTTTAATGAGTTGGTTTCTCATTAAGGCCCAAGTGGGCCGTCTGGGTGTCTGGCCCATCCGCCCATCCTCTGTGCTCATTCAACCCAGCCCGCTGAACCCCTTCTGGAACTACCTATTTATACTCTCTTTCTCCTCTCTTCTGAGCGAGTTGCTGAGTGTGTTGCCCTAACCCTAGAGTGAGAGAGAGAGTTCGGTGTATTGCCTTGGTCTGAGCTCCGGCTTACCTCCGGTGATATCTCGGTGTCCTGTTTGGGGCTCCACTCTGGGTTAGTTCTTTGGGGTTTTCTTCTCCGGTGCGTTCCTGGGTGGTCCTGTCACGGGTTGGGGGTTTGGGCTCTAAGTAAACTGAGTGTTTGTGACTAGATGCCCTTGCTTCTCCCTTGTGGTCTCCTCTGGTGGTGAATGGTGAGCAAGCCTTTGGGCTAAGGTGACTGAGGTCTGAGCCGGTCCGGATTTCCAACAGTGGTATCAGAGCTGGAAGCTACCTCCCTTCGCCGACGCCGGAGACTCACCAGAAGCACTCCCCACAGCGGTAACGCCTCGGCCTCTCCACGCGTTAGGTAAGTCGGGTTGTCTGATCTAGACTCCCGCTCAGGTATAACTGCTTGAACCCTAATCTTGGGCTGCCGGAGTGCCACCGGCTTATGTGTTGTATGAGTAGATCTGAAACCCTAGGTCTTGGATCTGCTGAGTAGAAACCCTAGTTTCTCCGTTGCATGTGCAGATCCTGTTTAGACAGGTCTGCAGAAACCCTAGGCTTTGTGAACTCGTGCATGGGTGGTACCAATCTGTGTCGTACTTGGTCCACCATTGCTTGCGTGATCATCTGAGTTTCTGTGTGTTGTTTACTCTGTTTCTCCGCTGTTGTTGAGACCTTCTGTGTTTTCCTGCTTGTTCTTACTTTTACCTGTGTGGTCCCTGATTCTTAGTAATACTGTGGCTGAAAGACCCTAGTTGGGTTAGGCACTTGAGGTTAGGTCTAGGGGATTCCCTGCCAGCCACCTCAGTGGCCTCGGATCTGCGTGGTCCCTTAGTCCGCAGCCTAACAAGCTAGGGCTAAGCCTTGCATTACTATAGGCTCAGTGACTTGTGAACTGTTTTCTGTTACCATGGCTTCTAATATGTATGGTATGGTTCCCTTCAATGGTAAATCTGATTTCGATATTTGGAAGCAGAAGATTAAGTGTGTCCTTATTCAACAGAAGGTTTATAGGGCTATTACTGGTCAGTACTTAGAATCTGAGGATAAACCTAAGCAAACTGAGATGAATGAGACTGCCTGTTCCACCATTTACCTGAACCTGTCTGACTCTGTCCTTAGGAAGGTAGGTGTGATTGAGTCTGCTAAAACTTTGTGGGAAAAGCTGGAATCTTTGTATACTGATACCTCTCTGCCTGGAAAATTGTTTTTATTGGAAAAGTTCTTCAGGTTTAGGCTTGACCTAACTAAAGACATTGAGGAAAACCTTGATATTTTCAATAAGTTGATTCAAAATATTAAGCAAGCAGGGGACAAACATATAGATGATTACACTCCCATTGTTTTACTCAATGCTATTCCTGATTCCTATAATGATGTTAAGTCTGCCATTAAATATGGGAGGGATGATATAACCCTAGACGTAGTTGTTAATGGCCTTAAGAGCAAAGAGCTTGACTTAAAACATTGTAGGGGAAATCCTAATCACTCCAGAGATTCTGGTGAAGCTTTCTTTGTCAGGGGTAGGTCTAAAAGCAAGTCTAGACACCCTAAGAAAGACAATCAGGATAGAACTAGTAGGAATCCGGGTAGGAAGAGGTATAAGAGCAAGAAAAGAGTTTGTTATAACTGTGGCAACCCAAGTCATTTTATAAAAGATTGTACCCAACCCAAAAGGTCAGAACAGGCTCAGGCAAATGTGGTTACTAGTAAGGATGTTGTTGATGAAGTTTTTATGGTTAGTGATGAGGTTAATTCTGTGCTTAGTAATATGACTGAGAATGAATGGCTTATAGATTCTGGTTGTACCTACCATATGA
Source organism: Cuscuta epithymum (assembly GCA_945859915.1). Lineage (NCBI taxonomy): Eukaryota > Viridiplantae > Streptophyta > Magnoliopsida > Solanales > Convolvulaceae > Cuscuta > Cuscuta epithymum. Next base: position 679,111 of record CAMAPF010000038.1, read on the forward strand.
CACCCTTTAGGAACTTGTTCTCTTCCTACACTCTGTGTGATAGTGGGTTTGTGTCTCTAGCTAATAGTAAGAGGTGTAATGTTCATGGTATGGGTGACATAAGTCTGAAATTTGATAATGGAACTGTTCTCAAGTTAAAAAATGTTAGACATATTCCTGATCTTAACCACAACCTGCTTTCTGTGTCTGCATTTGAAGAGGATGGTCTTGAGGGAAAATGGGGGAAAGGGTGCATGAAAATCCTGAAAAACTCTTTGGTTTTGTTCAAGGCTTTGAAACAAAATAACCTCTATGTTGTTAATGCTAAACCATTTTCTGAAAAGGCCAATGCTGTGTTCACAGACAAGTCTGTGCTTTGGCACCAAAGACTAGGTCATATGAGTAACAAAGGCTTAAATATTTTACAAAAATCTGGCTGTTTTGCAAATGACTTAGTGTCACCTGTGCCTTTCTGTGAAGGTTGTGTTTTAGGCAAACAACATAGGGTTCAGTTTCCTGTGTCTAGCCATCCTAGTAAGTCTAAGTCTGCTCTTGACTACATACATGCAGATGTATGGGGTCCTTCCAGTGTTCCTACCCATGGGGGAAGGAAGAATTTTCTGTCTGTTATTGATGACTTCTCTAGAAAAGTTTGGGTCTTCCTGTTAGAGCACAAATCTGATGTGTTTATCAAGTTTAGAGATTGGAAAATCTTGATAGAAAACCAAACTGGCTATAGGATTAAGACTCTTAGGACTGACAATGGCTTAGAGTTCTGTAACCATGACATGGATAGGTTCTGTGCTGATCATGGGATTAGGAGACACAAAACTGTGCCCTACACTCCCCAGCAAAATGGTGTGGCAGAAAGAATGAATAGGACCCTCCTAGACAAGGTCAGAAGCATGCTTGCTACTTCTGGCCTTCCCAAGAAGTTTTGGGGTGAGACTGTTGTTGCTGCGGCCTATTTGATAAATAGATCTCCTTCAGTTCCTTTAGAGGGTAAGTGTCCTGAGTCTGTCTTCTCTAAGAAACCTCTTGACCTGTCTAACCTGAGAGTGTTTGGGTGTGCTGCCTTTGTGCACCAGCAGTCTGATAAACTTGACCCTAGATCCAAGAAATGTGTCTTCTTAGGATATCCTGAAGGTGTGAAAGGCTATAGAGTTTGGGATAGGAACCAGCCAGGATTTAAGGTCATTATTAGTAGAAATGTGGTGTTCAATGAATGTGATTTTCCTTGCCTTGTGAAATCTGTGACTGACCCTGAATCTGGACCCAATGGCACCCCTCAAAGTGAGGTGGAGCCTATCCTACCTGCTATCACCCCCTTGTTTACTGATTCTGAATCTGCTGATAACCCTGACTCTACCAACACTATGCATGATACCTCCACCACCTCCAGCGAGGTGGAGCAGAACACTGATTCTCATGATAATGGTGAGAATATGCATGAAGCGTTAACTGAGAATGAGTCTGCTGAGAATAGTCAAGATACTGATGATCAAAGTCTAGAAGGTTATCAATTGGCTAGGGATAGGGTTAGGAGAAACATAAGGAAGATTTCTGATAGTATGACTGATTTTACTTTTCACTTGCATGATACCTCCTTATTTGCTTTTTCTGTGTTTGAAGCCCTTGACCTGAATGAGCCAAAGACCTATAGGGAAGCCCTAGCTTCTAGAGAATCTAGAAAATGGCTGAGTGCTATGCAAAGTGAAGTTGACTCTCTGAATTTGAATAGAACCTGGACCTTAGTTCCCAGACCCTCAAACTGTTCAGTTGTTGAATGCAAATGGCTGTTCAAAGTTAAAGAGGAACCCAATGACATTAGGTTTAAGGCTAGGTTAGTTGCTAAGGGCTTTACCCAAAAGGAAGGTGTTGACTATGCTGAAATATTTGCCCCAGTAGTTAAGTTTACCACCATTAGGATGATGCTTGCCCTTGTTGCCTATAACAATTGGGAGATGAAGCAGATGGATGTTACTACTGCCTTTCTGCATGGTGACCTTGATAAACAGATTTACATGACCCAACCTGAGGGTTTTATTGACCAAAAGCACCCCAATCATGTCTGTTTACTGAAGAAGGCCCTCTATGGGCTGAAACAGTCTCCCAGACAGTGGAACATAAAGTTTGACCAATGCATGACTACTTTAAAGTTTAAAAAGTCTGAATCTGACCACTGCCTGTATTTTAAGAATGCTGTTTCTGAACCTGTATTCCTGTTGATTTATGTTGATGATATGCTGCTCATTAGCCCTTCTTTAAATGCTATAATGTCTGTTCAGAAATGTCTTAGTGAGAACTTTGCCATGAAAGACCTAGGAGATGCTAAGAGAATCTTAGGGATTAATATTGTTAGGGATAGAGGTAACCGTACCCTGACCCTACATCAAACCTCCTACCTTGAGAAGGTCTTGAAAAAATTTAATTTGGACTCTGCCCAGCCTGTAGATGTTCCTTTAGCTCCCCATTTTGTGCTTAGCAAAGAACAGTCTCCAAAGACTGCTTCTGAGATTGAGAAAATGAAATCGGTACCCTATTCCAGTGCTATAGGGTCAGTTATGTATCTCATGGTAAGCACTAGACCTGACATCGCCTATGCTGTTAGTTGCTTAAGTAGATATATGGCAAACCCTGGTATGCCTCACTGGACTGCCCTTAAATGGTTGCTTAGATACCTTAGGGGTATTTCCTCTCATGGCCTTGTTTTCTCTAAAACTGCCTCTGGTATTTTGCTTACTGGATATGTGGATTCCAATTATGCTAATGATAGAAACAATAGGAAGTCAACTACTTCCTATATTTTCACCCTTTGTGGGTCCTGCATAAGTTGGAAGTCCCAACTGCAACCCATTGTTGCTCTGTCTACAACTGAATCTGAATACGTTGCAGCCACTGAAGCCTTTAAAGAGGCCATTTGGCTGAAACGCTTACTAACTGAAATTGGTTTTCTTAAGCAGGTTGTAACAGTTTATTCAGATAGCCAGTCTGCTATCCAGTTGTGCAAAAACCCAGTCTTCCATGACAGGACTAAGCACATAGATGTCAGATTTCATTTCATAAGGAACATTGTTGATGCAGGTGATATCAAGCTGTGCAAGATTGCTTCTGAGTACAATCCAGCTGATATGGGGACTAAATGTCTCAATCTTGAAAAACTTTTATCTTGTAAACGCATTCTGAATTTAGACTGTGGCTAGATGTAATACAGGTACAGGATAACCGGCGATGATGATACTCCATTCATGTTATGCTCTACGCCACCAGGATGACCAATAAGGTGGAGATTGTGAGTTGGTATTGGTCCTCCTCTTTAGCCCATTTACCCGGTTCCCTGTTTAATGAGTTGGTTTCTCATTAAGGCCCAAGTGGGCCGTCTGGGTGTCTGGCCCATCCGCCCATCCTCTGTGCTCATTCAACCCAGCCCGCTGAACCCCTTCTGGAACTACCTATTTATACTCTCTTTCTCCTCTCTTCTGAGCGAGTTGCTGAGTGTGTTGCCCTAACCCTAGAGTGAGAGAGAGAGTTCGGTGTATTGCCTTGGTCTGAGCTCCGGCTTACCTCCGGTGATATCTCGGTGTCCTGTTTGGGGCTCCACTCTGGGTTAGTTCTTTGGGGTTTTCTTCTCCGGTGCGTTCCTGGGTGGTCCTGTCACGGGTTGGGGGTTTGGGCTCTAAGTAAACTGAGTGTTTGTGACTAGATGCCCTTGCTTCTCCCTTGTGGTCTCCTCTGGTGGTGAATGGTGAGCAAGCCTTTGGGCTAAGGTGACTGAGGTCTGAGCCGGTCCGGATTTCCAACAATATAGATCTGAGATTTAGGAATATCTGGATCCATGATAGATCAATGAACTGGAATAAATCCCTTATCCCCTCTGGCCTCTTTCCTTATGAGATTCTTGGCAGGTAGAAATCTCTCTCTTATATTGTGTTGTTATTCCATAGGGAATAAGTGTATATATAGAGGCAGAGGAGAGGGCTGAGGAACTCTAGTCTTAGACAGACTTAAAAATAGGTCCAGCCTATCATTAAACCAATTAAAGGGCTAGGACTATACGAACTCTATTAATAACATATAACCCCAAATACATGACCAATATTAGAATATTAATAATTAAATAAATATTGTAACATTCTCCCACTTGATCATGCGATCCTTGATGAATTGATGAAAACTTAAATTGCGCAATATTCATCAAACCAAACTCATCAAGAAAAAACTTAACTGAATTTCAAATTGAATGGATAATGGCGGTTACACACCATTTATAGTGTGTAAAAATTGCGCAAAACGAATGGCGGTTACACACCATTTATAGTGGATAATGGCGGTTACACACCAGTGGCCTCAAAGCATGCCACAAGTTCGACCTCCATAGTAGAAGTAGCATTAGCTATTTGTTTACTACTCTTCCAAGATACTATGAACAGAAAAAAATTAGATGTTGACTTTCTTCTTTCGACACATCTAGCAAAATTGAATCTGAATATCTAATCACCTTAAGATGATTAGATCTCCTAAATGTAAGCATGTGATTTTTGGTGCCTTGCAAATACCTCAAACTTTCTTTGCAGTTTTCCAGTGATCCATTATGGGATAACTTTGATATCGTCCCAACCACTGATGCATAGGGAATTCTTTCATATCCTTACTTTCCAATTCAATTTTAGGACATTATAATCAAATGAATTTATCCCCCTTCTGAATTGGAACTATACCTGAAGAGCATCTAACCACATTACATCTTTCTAAGACCTGATTGATGTAGCTTATCTGAGACATACCAAAAATTCCTTGTAAACGGTTTCGAAATATTTCAATTCCAATCACATAGGATGCCTCGCCCATATCTTCATCTCAAAGTTCTTAGAAAGGAACTTCTTAACATCATGCATCATGGACATATCATTCGCAGCAAGCAAGATATCATCAACATATAGGACTAAAATTACAAATCTGCTCCCACTGACCTTCATATAGATGCACTGATCAACGGCGTTCTCTATAAAACCATAAGAACAAATGGTATTATGAAACTTAAGATACCATTGTCGGGAAGCTTGTTTTAGTCCATATTTGACTTTTGTAGCTTACACACAAGATTTTCCTTACCAGTGGTAAAAAAATCCTTCTGGTTGATTCATATACACTTTTTCCTCTAAGTCTCCGTTCAGAAAGGCAGTTTTCACGTCCATTTGGTGAAGATCCAAATCAAAATGAGCCACCAAAGCCATTACAACCCTCAAGGAGTCCCTTGAAACTAGAGAGAAGGTCTCCTTGTAATCAATGCCACGTTATTGAGTAAATCCCTTAGCAACAAGTCTGGCCTTATACCTTTCAATGTTTCCATTAGAGTCACGCTTGATCTTAAAAACCCACTTACATCTAACTCTTTTGGATCCATCAGGCAACATAACTAAATCCCAGACTTTATTATCATACATGGATTTAAGCTCTTCATTCATGGCATCAATCCACTTATCTGAGTTTATACTATCCATAGCTTCCTTAAATGAGACTGGATCCTCACCAGTGCTCAAGTCACACTCATGCTCAACAGAATATAGTAAATAGTCATCTGGAATAGCAGATCGTTTTTCCCTAGATAACCTTCTTAACGCTATTCCTTCTAACGAATTATCATTTTCTTGAGTGATGACATGTTCATTTGAAATGGTCACAACATGCTCATTACTATCTTTGTTCACCAACTACACCTTCATTCTAATCATTAGTGATTGTGTCACTAACTATATACTCAGGTCGTTCGTTGGTGTTTGAGCTACTATCGATGCGTCCGACATGTGGGAACATGGCATTATCTTTTTATTATTGAATGACCACATTTCGTTGGGCGACTTACCCCTACCAGGGTTAAGCCCAACAGTATATCCGTAAATACTTTTAACTCAACCATATTTTCGTAAATACTTAATTAATTAGCATTAATACCGAAAAAAACTCTGGTAAATCAACTTTGATTCTCTCTCACGAAAACTATGATACTATGAACATGACTAAAAATATGATTTGAAGTCAAGGAATTATATGGTACTCTTTCTATGACTATGTACATTATAGAGATCTTTTCAGGAATAATATTTGATCAATAGAGCATGCTCATAAGTCTGTCTCGTTTGTATGTACAAATTTGAAAGTTCACAATAGTAATCAAATTCAAGTATATTTATAGCTTTGAATCACATACATGTTACTATCATAGAGATATTATTTCAACATGTTGATTTTTAATTATGAAATGTGATTTTTCAAGATTCTCATTTTTTATTGTTAAGAAGTCCTTTTTTCAAAAAGCCCCTTTTTATTACCCACTGATCTATTGTTTCTTTCATGTTCTAATTTTGATACTTAGAGCCAGTTTAGTAACACTGAAATTGGCCGGCTAAATTGTCTTGTCCTTTTGAAATTGATGAAATTCTAATAGAAATGCCTGAATTGGTTGAAATTGATTCTTTTGATTTATGGATGAATTTAATTTAAATTATATTTCATTAATGAAGTAAATAAAAAATTATATGAATCTATTGGTTTATGGATTAATCTTAATTTAAAATAATTTTATTAATGAAATCAAGAAAAAAATTATATGAAAAGTAGCTAAAATGATCACATACATTAACTTCCTTTATTGAGACAGCAAAATAGATCATAAATTGAATATAGATAATTTTAAGCATAATTATATAGATCGTTAATAAATTATATTTGTATATATTCAATATTGATCTCATATGAAAGATCACAAAAATTATGAATTTTGATATGATTTTTGTAAAAATTGGAACAAAAATGAAAAAGTTATAATACTTTAAAAAAATTGGGTTTTTTATAGGTTGGGTCCCACCAACTGCAAATCCTACGGCTGCTCCCCTTCCATTTCAATTTGAGAAGTTCGGTATCTTGGAGTGAAAAGCCACGTGTCATCATTGGTATAAAAAGATGAGTGAATTGAGGAGAGTTTGACACATATGATACATTGAGGGGTAAAATAGCATTTTTATGAGCTATTTCTTTTCTTATATATAAATAGAATAGAAATAGAATAGATTCCAGATTAAACGTGAATTGGTTGACTTGTTAATGGGAGATAACAACTACTCCGTATTAAGTAGCAAGATCTAAATTGAGATATGCCACAAAATCAGGAAAGGATATACCTTTGAAATTGATGACAACATAAAAAATTTCAACTTTTTAGGATGTTTTGATCTGGTCTGGTCTGATCTGGTCTGGTCTAAACTGGTCTGATCTGGTAAACGTCTGGTCTCTGTGTATTTTATAACTACAGAATTCAAGTCTGATCTGGTCTGGTCTGGTCTGTTCTGATCTGGTCTGTTCTGGGACTGAAAACAGTCCAAAAGAAAACATCATTAAAGTAAATTTCTTCTATCAAGTACCTTGTGGTCTGATGGCATCACTGTAACACTTCCAAAGAGGAGGTCACAAGTTTGAATCCCATTCCAGTTTAAGGATGTTGACCTTAACAGAACAAATACTATAATAGGTTAAAATATTTGCCAAAAAAAAGTAAATTTGTTCTTTTTTTCATATTTAATTTACTCCACTAATACTTAAGTAGTGTAGCATAATTACTTTTCAATTTAATGAATCTGCACAAATCGATGTTTTATTGAGAGCTTCTCTCTAGGCGGTCATCTCCCTTAAATTTAGGGGTTGTTTTTCTCCTCTTTCATCTTTGACGAAGTGCGGTTTTCTTGTGCGGTTTTCGCCTGCCTTTCGTGAAGCTCTATTCTTCGCAGACCGTAACGCCTATATGGCAGGCAAAAGTTGTGTACCCCTAGCAGCAGGTGGGGAGTTTCGAGGATGTCGTTCATGGTTGAAATCAGAAGGTCCTGAACGGAGCGTGGAGCTAGGGGCTGGAACAGATCTGGACCAGATGCAAGGAGCGGAAGAAGTTATAGTACTGTTGGACTGTCCCCCTCCTGAACCACCGCCATGGAGTGCACGAGAGTTTAGGGTTTGGAAGAAGAATTTTTATTTTGCTGTTTGCTTGCTTTTTATTTGTCATGACCAGTCTGTTTATTTCTCTACTGATTACTTTTATTTTTGTAAGACTCTTGCATTAGAATTGGGTGATGGGAGGTCTTCTTTAACCATCATTGACTCATTTATGCCCATTATAGGATCAACGAGTTATATTGCTTTTTTCGAGATGATTGACTCTAAGTCTGGTTCGAGGGCTGACGGTTGCTTGTGATCCTTTTGTCATTTTACCCCATATCTGAATACTGTACCTGATAGTAATTTAAGTCATTGACAATCACAAAAAAAAATTAATGAATCTGCATTGCACATAAAAGTTTTGAACAGTATTAATAAAAAGTGAACATTATTGTTGGCACAAAGCACCTGCGGAATTAAAGAGATTTAAAAGTGGTCACCGACAAAGTGAATGGAGAAAACGAAATTATAATAATTTAGAGAAAAGAAAAGAGGTTTTTGGGAAGGCTTGGAGAATACTCCGTAACCCGTAATAGATACGTAGTATTATACTACATCTGCTGCTACGTATAATAATAACGTAACGGGGTGTGGGTGGCGTAAGGAATGGGAAGTTGTCACGCCGTCCAAACATAAAACGCAACTTGCCTTAGCCATTTGATCTGCCGCCCCTCCACGCGTAATCATCAACCCACTCTCATCTGTGCGGTAAAACAGTCAAAACATTTGCAAACTATTCCTCTTCCAAATTGTCAAAAGTCAGTTAACTGAATAATTATTTATCTAGTTCGTTAATTTTAAAAAACAAATTTGAAATGCCAAACATCTTATGATTCAATGACATTATTGTGATACTCTCACGGAAAAGATCACAGGTTCAATTCGAAACTCATTCTAATCAAAGATGTTGATATTTAACAATGAAGTAATAAACCCATACTATAAAGAGGATACTGCAAAGTCTTGCAAAAAAAATTGAATTAACATTATTGGTTAGAAAGTTTACAAACATGTTCGTTAAACTTGTTTATAAAAGTTCTAAAACGTTTGAATACAAATATAATTAAAAAGTTAAATGACTCCCTTCCTTTATGGTAACAGTGAAAAGGCAAGTACATCAATGATAATGTTGTATACTTGAGTAATTAAAATAGATGGTAAAATATGAATTATATGTAAGATTACCTACCCGTAATGAAAACAAAACCTTTTTTTGAGACAATTGAAAAAAAATAGTAGGAATTTTTTTTAGTACACATTCTTTGTACTTGCTCTTTCATTTTGTCTGTTCACCTACACAAACAATTCGGCTAAACAATGATCCATGTCAATGATGTCATCCAATTTATGAATAAAATATGTGTACCTAGATAAAATGTAAGGAACGTCTACATGGAGAATGACCCATATAAATAATTTTCATTTTGACTTATCACTCGTTAAAGTTTTACTACCTCCGTCCCAAATTGATTTGCAAATTTGACTTTTTTTGGTCAAACAGTTTCATTTTATTTGCTTAATTAGGATGTCAATTTTTAATGATATTCTAATTTGAATTTTGCAATTTTGAAGAGAATTTAATGTAGTTTCTTAATTTGTAAATTTTAATTATTAAAAATTGAGTTAATTATCACTAAAGAGGTTTGACTTTTATTATTGGTTGACTAAAAATTGTTGACTTTGCAAAACAATTTGGGACGGAGGGAGTATTTTTTTTATTTTTCACAATTTTTAACTTTTAAGCGCCTTCGTATAAAGTTTAAATCAGACCCAAAATCTGTTAAGATTGACCATGCACTCTGGTAACTCATACGACGAAATTGAGTAATCTCAAGAAATTTACTGAATAATTTTGATTTGGTCCTAAAAAGATATTTTCAAAATTGAACTTCCATATTAATTAAAAGTGAAATTCGATCATGTAAATAAAGTTGTGTGATTTTTAGAGCAGTCTTATAACATGTTATAAAATGTGTTTAATTAGAACAGGGCTTACTTTTAAATGGGGCCCTAAATAATTATAATTATTTAGTATTATAATAATGTTTAACTTGATGATGAACTATTGAATATATATATATATACACACACACAGAGTGCTGTTCCGGTCAGGAATTTCCTGACCGGAGCCCCGTCCAGCCTCCTCCATTTGGGGGCCTTACCGGTGGTATTTTTTGCTCAAATTGTTTGTGTAGGTTCCTCGTCAAGTCTAGTTCATCCATACCAAATTTAAGCCAAAAATTCAATCAGTAAGGTCGTCAAATAATTTTTTCAAGTTAACTGGTCCGGAAAATACATATTCCGCACCAGTTAACTTGCAAAAACCATTTGACGACCTTACCGATTGAATTTTTGGCTGAAATTTGGTATGGATGAACTAGACTTGATGAGGAACCTGCACAAAAAATTTGAGCAAAAAATACCACCGGGAAAGCCCCCAAATGGAGGAGGCCGGACGGGGGGAGTGGTCCGGCCTGGCCGGACCTGAATATTCCATCTATATATATATATATGTATTACTAATATGAAAATAGTGAATAAAAATGTGACATGTTATACTTTATTAACTACAATATTAACTTTAGTGGTCATATATTCCATTTTACACTCTAATGATCATGACGCTATAGACATTATAATAATTTTGATCAAATTTTAATTCATACATTCAATTTAGGTCATATTAGAAAAACCTTTAATTTGATATTTCATATGTTTATTGTTCATTTATCATATGCACCCACTGTTAATTTTTTTTGTAGTTATAAATTAAATAATTTATTGTGATTGTGTGAAGGCAAAAAGGATCAATAAGGGGTCTAACATCTTTTTTATGGTAAGGGTGGTTTTAGACACTTACCCCAAGCAATTACTGAAATAGTAAGTTTGATCATATAAATAACCAAATTAAACCTTGTCTTGATCCCATTCACTAAAAATACTTCGAATTCTTATCCATGATCCTAATAAGCAATACCTTTTGGGAGAGTCCCTTTTTAGAATGAAGTGAGTAAATGTATAGAATTGCGTGTCACATCAATCCCATATTGGTATGTTTCTCTGCAAGTCTGCAGGCAGTAACATTTCAACGAACATGCACCTACCTGAGCTAATTGAGAAATTGACCAATCTGCTCATCAGCTCTTTTTTAGAAGATCGAGTAGAAGCTGCAGGGTATATACCCATACATAGGTTTTTATCAGTGAAATAGTCAGATCATCAGTCCACTCAGTCTTCTTCGATCAAATGCTGGAATCCTTTGATCATACTGTAATTTTTGCATGCAATTCATGCTCAACTTTTCTTCTTTTATTGTAGTAAAGCAATACACTCTCTGGTATATACAATCATTCTTTTATAAATTAACTACACAGATTCCCTCCCTTCAAAAAGAGAGATTTAATTTGTGTTTATAACTAAATATTATATTAATATTTTTTTAAAGTTTAGAATTTGCTTTTTGTTTTTTGTATTTACTGGTAGGGCGGGAGTACATACGTATGATTTGTACGGAGTATATCTTAAAGATGTTTATAATTCGACTAAAATTTTCTGGTCTAATATGAAATGATCAGTTTAAGTGTGATCTGGTATGACAGATGTCTGGTCTATGTGTATTTTATAATTATCCATGTCTAGTTTAATTTGTTTTAAGTCTGAGTTGGTATACTCCGATCTGGTTGGTTCTGTTTGGTTTGAGAATGAAAATTGTTTAAGTAAAAACATCTTTAAACTAGGTGTCCCACAATTTAAAGCCCCTCGGAGAATTTAATCCCATATTGAAGTCAAAATAAAAATCACCTTAAACCCCTCATCCATATTATCACAAGCAACGTGTGAACCAATTCAAGCTAGTCATATTAATAATCAATATTAATTTTAGACTAGAAGATAACTTTGGATATATTCCTATATAAGTATTTATGAATTACCAAACCTGTTTCTCATTTTGTTTAAAATCCCAAATTATCCAATTAGTTATTGAAAGGTACGTGTAGCTAGGCCGGCAAGGGGGGTCCCCCTAACTTGAATTGTTCATTGTAGTGGGAAATCTATATATCTAGGGCCAGGGGAATCGAAGGGCATGCATTGAGTTAGATCTTCATGTGTGTGATTATTAGTGAATAGTTTTCGTTGGGCATGAAGCTAATATAAGTGGTGTATGTGATTTATATGTATGGTAGAATTTAGTGAAAAAGTTTGAGTTGATTCTGATGTAATCATGGAGTAGAATGCACTCGAAGAAATGATTTCAATATGCTTTCTGCTTCTAGCTTTGCTTCTTGGTTTCCATACGGAAAATTTAATAGTCAATAGGCCAGTTAGAAGCGCAGTTATCTTCAAGAATTCATTTGAATGCCTTCCCGATTGAAGTTTTAGCTGAAATTTGGTATGAGTAAACTAGACTTCATGAATAAGATGCTCAAAAATTTTCATCAAAAAATTCCACCAGAAACCACCCCAAATGACGACGGCCGGACAGAGCCTCCTAAATAAGGGCTTATTTGACCTTTTTTGGTTAGTACATGGGTCTATTTGCACCTTTTCCCAATTAAATATTGCTCCTAAATAGCCGGTAACTGGTCCTTCTGTTCTTTATTGTCTGTCCTTCTAGCCTTAGACACATGTTTTAAAAGAAAAAATAGTAGAGCAAGTATAAAGTATGCAGGGTAAATAATAAAGTAGAAAAGATGATACATTAAAAAGAGTAAAGTGATGATAAAGTAGGAAAAATAGTATATTAAGTAGAGTAAAATGATGATAAAGTAGGAAAAGAAACTAATTTGTAAAAAGTAAGTGAGATAAAAGTAATAAAAGTGAGGGTGTTTTATCAAAAACTCTTCTAAAATAGAAAGAAAGACATTTAATAAAAAAAGATGAAAATGGAATAAGAGACAGATAATAAAGAACGGAGGGTGCATATTATTAAAAAAAACTAGCTAGCTATTACTACATTCCTCAGTTAACTGCAGTTATATATCATTCTTAATACGAAGTAGTTTTAGGATGTTTTCTTAATACGAAGTAGTTTTAGGACGTTTTCTTTTAGACTGAAATTTGCTGGTCTGGTTTGATTTGGTCTGGTAAATTTCAGGTCTGTGTGCATTTTATAACTACGAATGAAAGTCTGGTATGATATGATGTGGTTTGGCTTGAGTGTGAAAACCCTATAAATGTTGCTCTTATAAACCCTATATAACTACGTTCCTTAATTAGTTTTGGGCATATTGGTTAATGTTCAAACAAAATGTCATTTATTAAAATATCTGCAAAAATGAATAATACTTATAATTCATCTTAATTTACCTTGCATGCTTGTAACTTTATTAACAGGTGTATATTTTTATTTAATATATTAATTTGTATTTAATTTGTAATAGAGTTAATTAATTATATACATCTTCCATGAAGTGTGCGCATGTTGATAACGAAACATGACCATACCAGCTGCTGTGTCTATAAAAATAATATTTTTCCTACATGCAAGTGGAGGAAATCTATGTTCACATAATTAACCACAGTTTTGGAGTTTCGAACCATTACTACCAATCATAAACAAACTATACTAGCAATTATAATTAGTCTGTAATAGTAATTATGTAATTAATTAGCTACTTAATTTTAGAAATTGTTTAGGGTGATTATTCTCAGGTCTAGGATTTATGGCTAAGGGATTTAGGGCGGGGGATTCGTTAGTGCAAGGATGTTTTCTTTTGGACTGTTTTCGGTCCCAGACCAAACCAGATTAGATCAGTCCGGACCGGACCGGACCAGATCAGACAGACCAAAATAGACCAGACTTCCGTAGTTATAAAATACACAGAGACCAGACGTTTACCAGACCAGTTCAGACCAGACCAGACCAGCAAATTTCAATCCAAAATAAAACATTCTAATATTCCATAGGTAGTAAGCGTATGTTACTGCCTATTTTTTATTCAAAAAAATTATTTTTTATTAGCATATATGCATGACATACATTTGAACGTACACACTCCAAATTTAGACAATGAGAAAAATAACTTAAATTTTATAATTGAAATGCTCTTGAAAAAAACCTAGATTAATTTTATATATTAAAGTCTAAGTAATGTCAAATCAAAGGAAAATATATAGTTATAACAAATTACTCGTATTAAAATGTTATCATTTTAATCGAAGATAAAAGGTTTAACGGTCCTCATCCGATCCATCTATATTTCTAAATTGCTTTGGCCTTCTTTAATGTCATGAAATTTATTAAAATAAAGAATTCAATTCTTGAATTACATTTTTTGTTTAACATGAGTTCTTGCATGTAATCCTCGAGGAGTGTTTTTAATTTTTCAATAATATGTATAAATTGATTCTATTAGAATTATATTATGTTGTTAATGCACATAATTGGGAGGAAATTATCAAAACACAGGACTTTTTTGTCTGTCAAGCCAAAATACGGGAATGAGAATTAGGGTACCAAAATACGTGAGTCGGAACTCCCAATTCCGACTAGGGATTAGGCTTAGAATTTCGAATGGACCTCCTCCTCCTGTCGGATATGCCACTTCCGACAAGGGGGTTTCTTTAATTTTTTATTTTTAAATTCCTGGTGCAATTATTACTTCTCAATAAAGTTTTTTTAAAATAAAGTTTTTTCAATTAAAGTAATTCCTATCGGAATTGTTAATTACGAATGTAAAAGTTTTTTTTTTTAAATTCGTGTCATATTTTTTAAAATGAAAATTATGCATTTTGATTTTTTGAGTTACAAAACATTGATTCATTTATTTTATTTTTTAACCCATGCATATCGTGAATTAAATTAATAAAATAAAATACAAATTTGATTTTGTTTGAAATGCAATTTTTGTAATTTTAATGGAAGTGAACAAAACAAATGTAGTGATGGTACCATGGATTAAGACCATGGCGCAATTACGTAGTCCAGCCCATAAACGGGATCGGCCCTCGACGGGACCAGCCTAATTACAGGATTAGCCCATAAACAGGATTAGGCCCGCAAAATAGTTCTCACTTTTCTTTGAAAAATTGTTCTCATTTCTTTTTTTGAAAAGTTTTGTGTGGCTAACATTCATTTCATTACAGAAAAACATGGAATTGACAGATACTTTTGGAAGGAATTCCCCAAAATTGAGGATTAGTTAGCATTCCGACATTAATTATTACTAGAAACGATCAACGAACCGATGGTTAATCGTTGATGGTTTCACAAGTAAGTAACTTCGGTTTATTAATTCACGGTCGTGATTAATAAACTTAAGAGGGATTATTTTTGTTGGTTACACCGAAACCGTTGTGTTGAGGTTTTCAATCTCAATTGATTTCATCAAGGAGTTAAAGAGATTAAATGCTACTATTATATCAGTATACAGCGTTGTTCTATATTTGATTAAAAGTAAGGGTTATTAATGAACGATCGTTGTTAATACCTACGTTTTATTTATTAATATAAAAAATAATTTTTAAATTTGTTTTATTGTAAATTTTCAAAATCTAATTTTTTAAATTTTTTTACTGATACAAAATTATATATATTAATGTTCAAAGTTGTGTCTCGACAAGTATAAAATGTTGACCGTTGCGTTTATTTAAGAACAGAAGAATGAGTTCTGCCTATTGCCAAATTATGGGCTAATTCTGTAATTAGGCTAGTCCCGTCGAGGGCCGATCCCGTTTATGGGCGAATCCTGTAATTAGGCCGGTCCCGTCGAGGGCCGATCCCGTTTATGGGCTAATCCTGTAATTAGGCTGGTCCCGTCGAGGGCCAATCCCGTTTATGGGCTGGACTACGTAATTGGGTCATGGTCTTAATCCATGGTACCATCACTACATTTGTTTTGTTCACTTCCATTAAAATTACAAAAATTGCATTTGAAACAAAATCAAATTTGTATTTTATTTTATTAATTTAATTCACGATATGCATGGGTTAAAAAATAAAATAAATGAATCAATGTTTTGTAACTCAAAAAATTAAAATGCCTAATTTTCATTTTAAAAAATATGACACGAATTTAAAAAAAAAAACTTTTACATTCGTAATTAACAATTCCGATAGGAATTACAAACTTTATTTTAAAAAACTTTATTTTAAAAAAACTTTATTGAGAAGTAATAATTGCACCAGGAATTTAAAAATAAAAAATTAAACAAACTCCCTTGTCGGAAGTGGCATATCCGACTGGAGTGGGACAAATATCTTTTCAAAACTCCTACCTCTGGTCGGAAGACCGAATTCCGACTCCCGCTTTTTTAAAAAACCCGTATTTTGGCAACACATGCTGATAATTCCCGTATTTTGGTAAAACACCCCATAATTGGTGCATATTGTATTTATATTAATGCTACAATAATATAAAATTCATTACTTATGCAATAAGTTCTATTTTAAAAAGTCATATCTAAATGATGAATAGTTTAGTTTTAATGTCAACTAGCATATATTTATAGTTTGAATTCACTTCACATTATCTGAATATTATTTAGCTAGTGTCTATGGTAATTTAACGTGACTTGATATTTTACAAAATCAAGTACTTTCTATTTATCAGATATAAATTAAACTTAACAAAAATAAGACTCTTTAACTTTTTTTGTAGGATAGTTAAGTGTCATATGTCTTAAATCAACGAAATTTTCTACTATTTATCTATCCTTGATATTAATAGCATGATTGATTTTCAGGAAGAAAAAACTAAACTTAACTAAAATAATCTAAATTATTTTAGTTTTTTTTTCCTTTGAAAACTCTTATCTAAGTACTACTCCCCCCTCCCGAAATAATTGTCTTGTCGGTTTTAGCACAAGTATTAAGAAAGTGGTTGAAAAGGTAAAAGTTGTGATTGAGATTTGAATAGAAAAAAGTAAATTAATATGATCCACATATTATTGCCAGGCCAAAAGAAGAAAGAAGACATTTTTTGGGACATCCCAAAAAGGAAAACAAGACAAGTATTTCGGGATGGAGGAAGTGCGTATTATACTAGGGTTGGACATACCGGTTTTCGGTTCGGTTTTTATCAGTTTCGGTTCGGTTTGGTTTGGAACGGGTTGGAAGAATTATTACCAAACAAAAACCATACTATTTTTCGGTTTAGTTCGGTTCGGTTTAGTTCAGTTTGGTTCGCTTTGGATTTGTTAATTTTTAATAATATATAGTTTTTTTTATTTCTTTAGTTCGGTTTGGTTTTGTTCGGTTTTTATCGGTTTCGGTTCGGTTTGATACGGTTTGGAAGAAATAATACCAAACTCAAATCAAATTGCATACGGTCCGGTTTCGATTCGGTTTAGTTCGGTTTGGTACGGTTCGGTTAAATCAAACCATTATGTCCACCCCTATATTATACTATATATATATATAGAGGGGTATTATATTATACGGAGTACTGGTATAACACTAAAGCAATTTTGAAAATAAAAAATTAATCCCTAATTCTTCTACCCCATTATATTTCTGTTTAAAAAATGAGTAAATCATGCCCTATTGCCTCACGAATGGATTTGATTCAATGGAGCCATGAAAAAAGTAGTAGACAAGGAAGTGTGAAATTCACTCACTTTTGTGGGCATAGCATCATTGATAGGAATGTTTTCCTACAAAGTTGTTTTTAAATGCTATTGTTCAGTAATGTTCACCACTTATATATTTCACCTAATTAAACTCGAATATACTTGATTCAAGACCAGCCCAATCTGTTGGCTAGAGGCAGTATCACGGCTAATGCATGGCGGTGTGGCAATTTTGATTCAGCCCTACCAGTTTATGCGTTTGAATGCATATATATATCATGGTTTGATAATTAACTTCTTCATTCAATAGTACACAGATAAACCTCAAAGAAATTTTATACATGTTGTAATGTATGTGTACTTTCTAGTTTTTCAATAAATAACAAAGTTTTCAATGCATAAAAACACAAATACTAAATATAAATGCATATAAAATACAATTGAATCAGGTTTTTAATTAACTAATAGATTGTAAAATGATGAAAAATACTACTTGAGGATATTTTTGGTACTTTCATTTTTTGGGATGTTTTAAAAACATTTTAGTTTTAATAAAAGCTAAGCTTTGTGTAGTTAACACGGAGTTAAGTAGTTAAAATCGCTACTCAGTAGCAACTCGGTCAAGGGACGAGCAGGGAGTAGGACCTAGTACTTAGGATTTCTCAGTGACTACTCGGTCCTGTATTAATTAATTTAAAAAATATAAATATCCATAATGATAGTAATATATTATTAGTCTTATAATTCTTAGATATAAAAAAACCTAATGAAGAAGAAATGAGAAAGAATTGAAGATAGAGCCACGGGGGATATTAACTTACCTAGAGATGTTGAGGAGCCATGTATGAAACACTTTTAAACCTAGACTTTTTAAGGTTTATTTTCAAATTTTAAAATACCCACTCGTTATTAATAAATTCCATAATATCCCTCTTTAATTAAAACTTTTTCAAATTTAACAAAAAAAAATTATGCTTGGCCGAGTAACTTGCCGAATTGAGAACTTCCCCGAGTTGAGAAACTTGCCGAGTACTAGGAAAGTAACTCGAAAATAATATACGGACCGAGTCAAGTAGCTAATCGGCAAGGACACCACCCGAGTTGAGAGAACCCGCGCGCACAGTACTCATCGAGTAGATAACCCAGATACGGAGTATCATTTTTTCCTTTTTACATGAATTACAACCAAATAATTCTATTTTAGAAAAGCATGTGAAGTCAAAGGGAAACAAAAATTAGGGACTAAAGGACGGGATAACTTAACTATATGGTCCTAGTTCAAATAAGATGTCATTTGAAAAAATACTTAAGTGCTTTTCGGACAGGTTTACTTATACTTATTTCATCTCGTGATCCCACTAGACTGGATCTGACTAAAATAGATTACACCTGCCTAACTAAAAGAAATCAAATAGGATCAGACAGATCGACTCTCACAAGATTTACATAATAATAATGTACTACATAAGATATTGTTTAAAGTAGGAGTAAAACATGAACAAAAGCAAAAAATAAGATTGATTGTGTTTTATTCCCAAAATAGCTTATTTAGGACTATTAAAAGAACAAATTAAAACTTTCCAAAATAATAGTGAATGCGTCTTATTTTAAGGGACCCGATAATAATCCCATTACTTCGAGAAATTTTCTTATTCAAACTAGACCAGACACGACTTCGAGACTAGATCAAACACAACTTGGAGAATAGATTAGATAGATCAAATCGATAATCGATCTTTTTGTCTAAATGAACTTTTTGCAATTTCCAACCCCCACACACCAAGTGGATGTCTTTTTCTTCCACTTAATTAGGACTAATGTTTTAGAGCTCATCATAGGTTATGTTGTTGGTTCAATTTGAGGGCTATATATCACACATGCTTTCACACAAGTCCGCTCGTTCTATATTTTCAACTCATTCACTATAGTTGAGGAGATTGGATCCTTGATCTATAGAATAGTGCTTAGCTTTATTTATCCCGGCTTTTCTTTAGTTTCAATTCATTTTCATGGAGGCCATGGAATGCTGTGTTCCTCCAGGTTTCAGATTCCATCCAACTGAGGAAGAGCTCGTTGGTTACTACCTCAATAGGAAGGTTAACTCCTTGAAGATTGATTTAGATGTAATTACTGATGTTGATCTCTACAGAATTGAGCCGTGGGACATTCAAGGTAAACTTGGTTTAATTTCAAAG
This sequence comes from Cuscuta epithymum, assembly GCA_945859915.1. Lineage (NCBI taxonomy): Eukaryota > Viridiplantae > Streptophyta > Magnoliopsida > Solanales > Convolvulaceae > Cuscuta > Cuscuta epithymum. Next base: position 698,778 of record CAMAPF010000038.1, read on the forward strand.
TTTTTAGTCTTTACATATTCAATTAATTTCTTCTCATTCTCCATCTGATCTTTTAATTCTAAAATTTTCTTTATTGTTATCAGCAACTTATGTTATAAATCTAGCTCCAAGTTAAATTGAAAAAAAAGAAAATGATTACATGCATTTTTGAGCACTGACTTCCATGGTCATACTTTTGATATGTGATCAAGTATCTTGAACCTTTTACACATATACTATCTATTAAGCTTTCTTTGTCTTTATACAACAATAAAGATGAGCTAATAAAAACGAAATTGAACCAACAAATCAAATAAACTTACATATTCTGATTCAATCATTTATGTTCCTCAACAATAGAGCCTAATTATATCTTGGATGGGAAGTATTAAGATTTGTAGTTGGGAAAACTATCAAATAAGCCCTCGTACTATGTCGAAAAAGTCGATTAGGCCCTCGTACTTTACAAACACTCAATTAATTCCTCGAACTATTAAAAAACGTTCAATTAAGCCCTTTTGGTTGGTAAGTAACCGGTTTCCCGGTTAAACGGCGACGACGGCGACGATGTGCTCGAATCCCAGCAACGGCGGCTGTCGGGAAACGGGTTACATTTAACTGGGAAACCGGTTACTTACTGACCGAAAGGGCTTAATTGAACGTTTTTTAATAGTTTGAGGACTTAATTGAGTGTTTGTAAAGTATGAGGGCCTACTCGACTTTTTCGGTATAGTACGGGGGCTTATTTGATAGTTTTGCCTTTGTAGTTTAACTTTAAAAAGTCAATTTGATCGGAGAGTAACGTACTATACCCAAAGTCTTATATTTTCGTTTGCACTGATATTTGATCATATGATGATTTAAAGTACAACACAAGATGAGAAAACATATCTTCAAGCTTGTGTGCTTCTGGTTGAGGCTTACCGGGTGTTGCAATCTAATTCAACATGATGCCACATAGAGATCTAGGGTTTCATTTTGGATTAATTGCAAATTTTAGTCAATATATACAAGTATGAAAAACAATGAGTAGGGAATAAGTTATATCATAAAAACAAGGCTTGTGATTTTAAATATATCAATTAAGTATATATATAAAGATGTAAACTATAAATAAATCTCCAGCACTGAATTGTTACTTATTCTATATAGAACTATGTTGATCTTTTGATAATAGTATCAATTCAACTCAGATCAAATGAGAAACGTATAAATAGTATCTCAACTATTGTTATTGATGCATTCGTCGTTTATTAATTCGCAACTATTTACGAGTGCAGAAAAATGCAAATTTGGATATGAAGAGCAGAAGGAGTGGTACTTCTTCAGCCACAAAGACAGGAAGTATCCAACAGGTAGCCGGACGAACCGGGCGACGGTGGCCGGATTTTGGAAGGCGACCGGAAGGGACAAGGCGGTGCTTTCAAAAGACAAGATGATAGGAATGAGGAAGACACTTGTTTTTTACAAAGGCAGAGCTCCCAATGGCAACAAAACTCACTGGATCATGCACGAATATCGTCTTCAATCTTCTCTTCATGCACCTACCCAGGCATGCTCCATTATCTCCACTTTTTCCTTTATTTTATTGTTTAGATTGAATAGTTTTTTTTATAATATTAAATTAAATAGTTATATACCACTTATCTTTAATCATTCTATTAATTAATATTCTACTCAGTAATAATTTTCATGTATAATTACAGAATTACTGGAGTGGGCATAATTAAGCATGCAATATTAACTTGAGTAAAAAGTCTGAATGAACATGATTACATCTATCCCCAAGCTTATCAAGTCATCTTTATTTCTCAATTTTTAAAAAGAACATACATTTTCTACCATATGTTTAACTTTCAGTTTGACTTTCCCTTTAAAATTCATTACTCATGAATTTCAAGACTTCTTATAAATATGATACGTAGTAATACGTATTATGTTACAAAACTTACAATGTGACCATATGTATATTCTTGGCTAATTTGCTAAATTTACTTTTTTATGTTAATTTCTAGTTCCTGCAAATATAGTGTTGTTTTTGCTCCGTGCAAAAAAATTATTCTAGTATTATCATTTTGGTCCTTTTCTAACAACCTTTGTCTAAAAATATTAAATTGATTATTGATATGACTAATTTAACAAGGTTTATGACATGTTTTTTCATTTCATTTGGTTGGGAAATTATTTTAGTTTTATTCAGAGAGATCCTTTTAAAAGTATAAAATATTAGATTTATTTAATTTTAAATCCACAAATACACTCCAAAAAAATATAAATAGTTGACGTGGAAACTTTAAAGAGGAATTATGCCGCTAATGTTAGTTCTTCTCAAAATAATAATCAAGAAAGTTAGGTAGAGACTCAAAATCGAAAAAAGTAACATATACTCCGTATGAAGTATTAGACGAGGATAAAAAAACAAAAACAAATAATTTACATTCGTTGAACTGTTGAAATCAAGTGGTTCTATTTGGAGGGACTAAAACATCTTTAAATTTGTATTTTATCACAAGTTCTATTATTGTGTTAAATAAATAAAAATACTTGTGGTTACATAATATATGAGAGTTGGAACTCATTACAATTAAGGGTATGTTTGGCACAATAAGATAAAAAAATATTTTGTAAGTTTCTTAGTAATTGTTAGATTTTGGTGATTTAAATTTTTTAAAAAAAATTGTAGTTATTTTATAAAAATTATTACTGTTTGATATAACATACTATTGTGAGTTGTGACTAATTAATGCTAAAAAGTAAAAATTATAGACTTTCTTTCGGAAGTTATTCAGTGCAGATTCGTAGAAAATATCTTTTATAAAAAAAAACTCTTACGTATTATTGTGTCAAACATACAACTACAAGCTTGTAGAGATTTTTTAAATATTATAAAAACTGAAAGGTAAGAACATATGTCTATCAAATATTTTTATGCATTATACCACATCTATCTTACCAAACTTTGATTGTACTCAAATTTGATTACATTTACCAACCCTATTTGGAAACTGAATTATGTGATAATAAAAATGAGTAAGATTAATGGTATTTTTATTGAGTTGACTAAAATTATTGAATTGAATATAACTATTGATGGATAATCTACCCGGGGGTATCTTATCCGAGGGGTTATTGCGGGAATAATTTAGAGAGAAGTCAGAGCAAAATAGGAGGAGAGAGAGTCGATTTTATTCAATGAACTCGAGATGTGTTGTTGGGATGTGACGCGGCATTTAATGCGGTGGTTGCTTGTCTCAAGAGGAAGCTTCGCAGATCTCCAGGACCCGCGGCTAGTGGTGTGTGGCCGAGGGGTGTTAGGTAGACGAGGGCACCCAGTGGGTGCCGAGGGCTCCTGGTAGCCGAGGGCTGCTTTTGCGTCGTTTTCTCCCAGTGACCTCGCGAGCTCGTTTCTGGACGCCTGGCGTGATTTGGAGCCCTCGGCCAAGGAGACCGAGGGCAGCCCAGTGTGTGTTTTGGGCCCTTTTGTTACTTGGGCCGCCATATTTGGGCCTGGTGTGCTCCTTGGGCTGGTTGGGCCTGAGTTGGAGATCAAGGAGTCTGTGGGCCGGGGGTTCCCGGGCCATATACTCCATCAACTATTTTAACAAAAATAAGTAAGATTGAAGCTATATATTTTAACAACATAACAACATTTAGAATTACCAAAACTACACTAATAATGTCATCGAATTTAATTTTTAATGAAAATTGATCAATCCTCTCATTTTGAAACAATGAATGTGTAGATGCATTTACATTAAGAGGGTTGATCATTCGAAGAAAATTCAGTTCGCATACTGTATTCCTGGTCATGCGGTGTAAATTGTACATCCGATGACATTAGGGTGAAAATAGAAGATAACAATTTGAGTGAAAATTGTGGTTTCTCCTATTTGAGCAATAGTGTATTGTTATTTAGCATCATGCATATTCTATTGAGTATTAAAAGTTTAGCAATGAGCATCGTGATCTCTGCTTGATATCTTCCAATTCATTTTCTTCTTCTTATATTTTGTTTTATTAAAATTTCTTGAACTATATCTATAATCAACTCCTATAAGTTTCAATATATGAATCTAATGTAATATGATACTTTTCAAATATGCATTGATACGATATTTTAAAATGAGCATAATATCAGTACCAAATGAGCATATGTATGTAACTTATAAAAAAGAGTATTGATATGAAAATCGTAATCTTTGTTAATTGAGCACCAATGCACTTTTATTGAGCATGAGGCCTATTATGTTGAATCGTAGAAGTATAATATTGAGCATATTAATCTCTGTTCCATATCTTTTGATTCACTATTTTTTCTAATTTTTCAGTTTATATAATTTTTTAAATTATATCAATAATCAATTCCAATATTGAGCATCAATTATATGCCCATAAAACCTCTTCATTGAGTATCGTGTTCTCTACTATTATGTATCGAGATTATATGTATTGAGCAGTGGTGCTTTGCAATTAAGTATACAAAATGTTAAAATTTCATTTGAGCATCAAAATATTTTTATTAAGTATTGTATTCACTACTATCGAGCATCAAAACTATGTGCATTGAGCATTGGAACTCTGTAGTTGAGTATCGTGATCGTTGGTCGTCTCACGTCTTCTAATTCACTTTCTTATTTTTATTTTTTATTTTTTTTTTGGAAAATTTTCCTAAATTATATTAATAATCAATTCTTATGAATTCCAGTATGCAAATATACTCTAATATTATACTTTTAAAATATGTAATGACATTTTAAAATGAGTATAACACCGGTATCAAATGAGCACACATAAGTTACAAAATGAGCATCAAAAAATTAAAATACTCAAATGTTCATTTGTATGTGCCAATTTCTTTTAAGCGTTATGCCCATTCAACTATAACATAAACTTTTTTCTATAATATGCACACCTAGTAGATTCATTATTAATAATTTATCAAACTATCATTATATATATATATATATATATATATATATATATATATATATATATATATATATATATAATTAAAAATATAATAATTATACTTCAAAGTAATTTATAATTTTTCATTCTTGAATTAAAAATTCTATTGTATTCTTTTTATAATGTTTACTTGTGCACATTTATTGTAAACACTATACTCATTTTAGTATAACACAAAATTCATAGTAGTAATTAACACACAATATGAAATGATTAACACATAAAATATAATAAACCAATAAATATTCATCTTAAAATAAAAAATAGAAAAATATAAATCTAAAACATTTTATAATGACGAAGTTAAAAAAAGTTATAAAGGAAGGTTGATTTGAAAAGGAATATTTTCATCCTAAAATATCTCTGATACCATGTTAAGACTCGGGGTTCCATCCTAAAAGGTCAACCTTATAGGAGGAGTAACCCGAAGCCTTATATAATGTTTAATTGTTTTATAGCTTTCCGGTGCGGGACAAATGCTTTAACACGTCTCCTCAGCCCGAACCGGGCTAGGCAATATCAGGGTATATAAACGGGCCAAACAAACCCTTAACAAGATACGCTTAATCATGGGTGTTAAACAAGCCGTCAAACAACAACCAGAATCGGCTCTGATACCATGTTAAGACCCGGGGTTCCATCCTAAAAGGTCAACCTTATAGGAGGAGTAACGTCCCAAAGCCTTATATAGTGTTTAATTGTTTTATAGCTTTCCGGTGTGGGACAAATGCTATAACATTATAGTATACATTTTTATAATAATTGAATACAAAATTAAAGCAAAATGTTGTTAACGAAAAATAAAGAAAAAGAAGGGACAAAAACAAATAGAAACACAGACGGCGAAGTGAGACATGGGCACGCAAGAAAAGAAGCCTAACAAAAATAAACAACCTAATAGTTTGTACCATGTAAACACTAGTTGTAGTTTACAACTAGTTGAAACCGGTTGTACCATGTCTTTGATACAACTAGTTGTAGCTTATAGTTTGCTACAAAAATTGATCATTCCCAAAACACATTTTTCATGAAAAACGAGTTACATAAGAAAATTACCTTGATCATTCCCTTGGTATGATCTTTATTACAGAGTATATATTAACTCATATCCAATGCAAACACTACTTAGGTGGCTATGTACATAAGAAGGCACCTTGATTTTTTTTTACCTAAAATCTACTAAAATAAATAGCCAAAATATTTTGGTGTAGTAAAAATTGTTTAATTGGTTTAATAATTTGAACTTGCTTAATTAATGGGTTGAAATAAAAGTATTTGGTGATTTTTTGGTAAAGTGATTGATGATCTGTGTTGTAACCTAAGAGTAAAATTTTTATTATAAAGAAAAAACTAGAAAAGTAGGACATAGTTAAATCTCATTTCATTGTAAAGTTATATAATAACATGCTTAAAGTTTATCAATTAGTCGACCGGTCGACCATTCGACATAGCATCTATCAAGGTGTGACTCTTTTGTTGATGGTTGAATCCAATCAAGGGCCTTTATGGCTGTTATGAGCAATATGAAGCATGAATTGAAAACTCTTGGGAAAAAATATGTTTCATTTTGAAAACTCTCCAAATAGTTTTTGGTTCACGCTTCCCTATGAACCTCACATTTCTATACAACATAGACTATGAGTGTTGATATTAAATTGTTTGCATAATTGAGTAATTGGTCTTAGTTCAGTTCAAGGTCTTGCTCACATGGTAAATGAATTGATGTACCTCACCCTCATTAAATAAGATGAGACTTACGTATGCCACTACGGGGTAGATGGGTCTATTTGGGATCCACTTGAGCAATATCGATAGTAAGCTTGGATATTACTTGAATTTTCCAAAGGAAATGTTTTTAGTCCATTCAAATGGTATAACTTTTCATTACTGACTAATTGCATGCCACAAAATATTACAAATAATGTTTCAAATTTTCTCATGTAATTATTTAAAACATCACTTCTCATGCCTTGTTTAGATTACACAACATTAAGCCAATTCTACTGTATTATTACATTAGGGGATGTGAGATATATCATGTTGCATAGGTTCCTATATATTGTAGAGTGTTGTATCATGGACTACTTCTAATTTACTCCGTATGATATTTAGACATTAAATTGAAGCCAAACTTATCTAATGCATTATGACTACATAATATTAAAACATCAAAGAATAGTGAAATCATGTGTGTTTCTTAGATAGTTGAATGACTTAATAAAAACCATGCAATTCTAGAAAGAATTAAAGAAAATATAGAAATTACTTCAAATAGGACTAAAACTATGGCAAAAACTCAAAATATGACTTGCTATGTTTTTATTCCAAAATAGGACCATAGTGGTCCTATTGGAAACATACTCATTTCTTCCTTCCATTCTTACCCCTCCTTTAAATATTAGTAAAAGATAGCTAAAAGTCATAATTAAATGTTTAATTCATAATAAATCCGAAAAAATTTCAATAATTCGTAGAAAAATAATAAGAAATTAATAAAAAATTTATAAAATAAAAAATAAGAAAAATATTTTTTAATTTTTTTTTGAAAATTAATAAAAAAATAGTAAAACTCCATAAAAAATTAAAAAAATATGGATATCTTTCTCACCGCCTGTACTACCTCCCTGAACCACCACCTCCGATCGGTGTAAAAAATGCCACTTTTTTTAAATTCCACAAAAATGACATATTTCTCTATGAGAATGCCAACATTTTCATTCTGCCAACTTGAATCCTTTTGACTTTTGCCAAAAATATGGCATTCATAATTGTTTTGGCATTTTTTTACCCCGGTGACAGGAGGTGGTGGTACCGCCTCCCTGCACCACCACCTCCGACCGTTAAAAAAAATGCCATATTTCCTACAAACTTCCATTTTTTTCGGAAAATGCCAAAAACATGGCATATTTCTCTTTGATAATGCAAACATTTTTTTCTGCCATCTTAAATCATTCTGAATTATGCCAAAAATATGGAATTCATAATAATTTTAGAATTTTTTCCTCATACGACTAGAGGTGGTGGTGCTGGGGCGGCAGAGGCGGCGGTGACAAAAAAAATTGATTTTTAATTTTTATTTTTTTAAAAAAAATAATTTATTATTATTCAAAATGTTTTTATTAATTTTTTGGTATATTTTACGAATTTTTAATATTTTTTATTATTTTATTATGAATTAAAACATTCCAATAGGTATAAGGGTATATTTGTCCAAGACACACATAATTATTCCTACGGAAATATAGTTTACTTTTTGGTCCTATTTGTGCAAAGTGAATGGCTTTTAGTCCTATTTTGATAATTAACTCAAGAAAATAAGATGATTCTAGGTGGTATCATGATTGTGCACATTAAGGTAGTACATGCACTATGTGCCTTCATCCGCCACACATCTGATCAAGTTTTAACACTTAACCCTTCTATGAATTTGTGTGGGGCATACTAATATTTCATAAAATATATCTTTAGAAATCAAAACAATCATTCTTGTAAATGAAAAGTAATCATATCAATTGAGTACAAATATATAAACAAATCAACCATTGAGTTATGTGTTTTTCTCACTATTTATCTTTAAAAGTTATAATAAATCCAGTTTTTTATGAGAAGAGAAAGTTAAGTGCACATATATAAATGAATTTGGAAATTGCAGGAGGAAGGATGGGTAGTATGTCGTGCATTCAAGAAACCAATTCCAAATAACAACAAACCATTAGGAGGAGGATATGAAGCAATAAATTGGAACATCCACACTCCTGTTTCGAATTACTATATTAGAGACCATAAGAGTTACTCTTATGTAATACCATCATCATCAACGTTACAAGCATCAAGTTCCATTGCCACATTCAACCATAATTTAGTATCAGGTGATAACAATTTCTCATGCAGATTCCCTACTGAGTCCCCACAACACCAACATCCCAACCATGATGATGATGATGGTTGCTATGATCAGAAGATTAATCATGTACTAGAAGATAGCCCGACCACCGCGGTCACCACGGCTAGCCATGAAGATCATCAAGAGGATGGTAACAAGATGAATAATTACTACTACTATGACAATAATAGTAACAATAATAGTGATCATACCATGGGGGTGTTGCCATCTTGTTCGTTTTCGAATATGCCGCTGCTCATGCGAGACGATGACCATGATCACATTAGCCATCTGCTTGACTACTTCCCAACTAATTTATAGCCCAATTGTCCATGAAGCTTTTGTATTATCATCATCATTTTCATCATGATTGTCCCAACAATATGTTATTCGTTGTGGCATGCATGCCATTAACTTTCCATTTATGAGTCTCAACTAAAAGGAACTTACATTGTACTTTTCAAAAGGACATGTGGGTTATTGTTTAAACATTGTTGTTCAATGTTGATTAAAGATTTCAATTGTTCATATCCAACAAGAATTGAGATGCTTTAAATTATATATAATATTGAGGAAGCTATGGTTGGAGATTGGAAAAGGTTGATGTGAAGACTATTATCATTGATTATATCAAATGTTTCATTTGCATGTTTTAATTCTATAAACCTGACATCTACAAAATTGAATTCCTACCTATTTTGATTTATGTTTAGTGTGATTAATTTTATTAATAGTTCATATTTATTAAATAGTTTGCTATGGGAAATCCATGTGCTGATTTTCTTTCAAACTTATATGATTCATGATTTCTCTCATTGAGCCACAAGATGGTCTCTATGCTAATTAGTTGTTGTTAATATATTATTGGCCCAAATGTTATTTTTATATTAATAATAGTTGACATCCTATTTAGCAACCCGCTACACCTTCTATTCTTTGCATCAGACTGATTTATTTCCTATTTTGTTCTCCCGTTTGAATCTTGGTTGAGTTGCATTATTAAGATGTCTATGAGATGTGTGTTTGTGAGGTTGTGTTGGAATAGTCCAACATCCCCTAGCTGCGTCGATCAATAATTCTTCTAATAATTCAAACTTCTCTTCTGTGTAAATAAGCGAACCTGCACTCTTTTCCTTATAGAAATGGAAGAAGCCAGACCGAGTTTCAAAATGTCAGACCCATCTTAGCTTCTTCTTGGAAGTGATTGTCCTCTCTGTGAATCTAGTCTTCTTCTTTGTGCAGCTTAGTGAGTGAGTGCAGCAAGGCTTCCTAGGATAATTGCTCCATTAGCCTAGCTGTGTATACAAAAGACAATTGGAAACCAACCTCTGAGCTACATGAGATGAAACCGACAATGGAATCTATCCCCAACAGTAGCATCAGAGCCTAGGTTTCTGTCGTTGTCGATTTTGCCGGATTCCGCTGTCTGGAGCTACCTGCCACCTGTCTTCGTTGTTTGAAGTCGCTGGAAGTCTGCTCGCGACTTGTCCAAGCTCGACACACCTGAAATTGTTTGTCACAATCTGTGTCAAGGTTTCTGTCTCGTCTGTTTGGTAGTTCGTTGTTGTCCACTGGGAGCCACCGAGCGTAGACGACCATCATTGGAGATTGCTCGTCGTCGTTAACGCTGACTGTGGACGCCTGAAGTGCCTGAAGCTTTGCCGTTCATTGAAGAACCAGAAGTGGAAGCAGGAACTGAGAACCTGGAACCTTATCTGTTCAATTCTAGAAGTTGGATGAAGGCCTGGTTAAAATTGGAGGGGCTCTCGTCAATTAGCAGTCAACTGTGAAGCTGAATGCAGAGAACAAGGAGATAGGTGCTAGGTCAATGCTTGGTCAACGACCAGTGTTCTAGTAAATGTCAGTCAAACTAATCAACTTCGGTCAACAAATAAAAAGATCTCAATTTTAAATTGGGTAAGTAAGGTCGAAACACCTCTCTTAGGGTTTTGCTAGGGGTATATCATCGTGAAACTCCCTTTTATCACTTTTGTGGTGATTCTGGTATTATTGTAGAAATCTGGTGACTCCGGTATTGTAGTTTTTGTTTTAATATTTGCTAAAAATTATATTTATTTGTGCTTGTAAGGAAGAACAAGGGGTTTGAACCGGACCTCGTGTTCATATTGTTATTCCTGGTTGCTCGTGCTAATTTCTCCATACAATTATAGCCCTATAGATACTAAAGTCACATTTTAGTTTCCTTGTGTTTATTTTTAGTGTGTGGATTTAATTAGTACGGTACAACTACATTTAATAGAAAAAACTGATTTAGCATATGGGAACAGAAAATAAAGTGCATATTAATTCAACAGAAATTTTTTAGAGCCATTTGTGAGACCTACTTGACTTTCGATATGGAATAGAAAAAAGTAGAAATGAATGAAAGCGCTTGTTCTATAATTTACTTAATCTTTTTTTATTGTGTGCTCAGAAAAGTAGGAATTTTATAAAATGTGAAATCTTTGTGAGATAAACTTGTAGAGCTTTACAGTAAAACCTTTTTGCCAAGTAGAATGTTCTTGCTTGATTTTTTTTTATATTTAGATTGGACGTGTCTAAAGATATTGAGGAAAATCTAGGTGTTTTCACTAAATTATATCTAATATTAAGTCGTCTGGTGATAAAGACATAGATGATTACACCCCCATTACTTTGTTGAATGTCATCCCTGACTCATATGGTGATGTCAAATCTATCATTAAATATGGTAGAGAAAATTAACTTTGACTCTAGACATTGTAGTTAATGGTCTCAAAAGTAAAGAGTCAAATTCAAAACAATCTGGGGGAAGTAAGAATTCGGGTGAAGTGATCAGTGACAGAACTATTAAGGAGCTCGGGGGTGCACAAGCCCCTGCAGCCATCCGGTTTCTTTATTATATATATATATATATATATATATATATATATATATACCCACGCTACACCATAAAGCATCCTAGCCAGTGAGCCCATGCTTGCAATACTGATGCGGTGCAATGCAATGCAATGCAACTTGGTTTAATGGGTTCATACGTTGCTCCCTGCCTCCCTGGCTCCTGTTGGTTGGATGCTTTATTCCAAGATGAACACGTGTAATGGTCAAGCAATAAAAAGTTTGATATATTAATACTATGGATTTTCTTGCCTGCAACTGCCATGTAAAGTTGAAATTGGGTTGGAATTGTTTTATGTTTTATTACTCCCTCCGTCCTATTAGAAGGTTGCCGAGGGTAAATATCACTATATTTCAGACAAATGATTAAATAAAGTAATTTGAGTAAAAAAGATATGAAAAGGAAAATTTAGAAAAATTAAACATATAAAGTGAAAGTAATTAAAGAGAGATAAGTTGGGGGAGAAAAATTGTGAAACTTGACATGTAATGAGTATGAAAGAAAAATGTGAGTAAAAAATGTAATTGAAGAGAGTAAATTATTTTCTAATATGGAATATGAACCTTTAAATAGAACATTCAAATAAGGGAAGTATGAACTTTTCAACGGAACTAAGAAAGTAATTTTTTATTAGTTGTGAGCATTTACGAATAATAATTATAAAGTCATATTGCATACGGAGTATATACCAACATTTATTATTGTTCTCTAGCCACTAGAAGGTTTTGTATTTTGGAAATGTTGTAACAATTAGGATAACCTTCTTTTAAAAGAATAAAATATAAACAAAATAATATAAAATTCCGCTCGCCTTGCCGGTTGTCGGAGATCTCTGTTGTGCAACAAGCTTGAAAAGCCTAGACGGCAGACGTAACCTCTTCCAAGGCTCCGAGAACGCAGCACTGCATCCTCTTCTGGCATGGACGGTTAACGCAACCTCTTCTGCACTTCCTCTTGCCGCCACGTGCCTTGCTGGAGACTGAAATTTTAGGATCCGGGCAAGCCGCCTGCCTTGCTGAAGAATTTCCCTTTCTTAATATGTGCCCCTGCAAGATCCTAGGGCTGGTTCCGCCACTGGACGAGTCCAAAGAAGAGCAAAATAATTATAATATCATCCGCATAAAGAAGAATATAAATGACTTGAGAACGGTTACGAAAAAAATACGGAGGAATCAGATTTACTCTGAGAAAAACTATGGGTTAAAAGAAGGCTAAAGGGTCAAATAGGCCCTCAACTAACCTAAAAAGTGCAAATCACCCTTTATATAGGAGGCTTTGTCTGGCCATCTCCATTTGGAGAGGTTCCCGGTGGAATTTTTTGATGAAATTTTATGAAAATATTTTTCATTAAGTCTAGTTTACCCATACCAATTTTCAGATAAAAATTCAACCGGGAAGATAGTCAAATGATTTTGTGAAACGTACTGCACTATTTAATTGCCCAGTTATTTTTAAAAATTCATTTGACTGCCTTCCCGGTTGACTTTTTAGCTAAATTTTGGTATGAGTAAACTAGACTTAATGAAGAAGATTCTCAAAAAGTTTTATCAAAAAATTCCACCAGGAACCGCCCCAAATGGCAACGGCCGAACAGAGCCTTCTATATAAGGGGTGATTTGCACTTTTTAAGTTAGTTCGAGCGCCTATTTGACCCTTTAGTCGTTAAAAGAAAGCCACTAAAACAGTGAAATTAAGCCCTTGGAGCTTGTTTCAGGTCATATAAAGCCTTCATTAGGTGACACACATGATGAGAAAACGAGGGACGAATAAAACCAGAAGTTAACGCATATAAACCTCTTCTGTGAGATGACCATGAAGAAACACATTTTTGACATCTACGTTACGAATAAACCAACCAAGAGAGACATCAACAGATAAAACCAGACACAAAGTAGTAGGTTTAACAATAGGACTAAAGGTGTCACTAAAATCTAAACCAGCATGTTGCTTAAACTCTTGAGCAACCAAACGAGTTGTATGATGCTCAACTGAATTATATTTAGTCTTGTAAACTAACTTACAACCATGCAAATACATTTTTAGTGTGGTCCCAAGGTACTAAATCTCATGTCTTATTAGCAAGTAAAACATTAAATTCATCAGTCATGAAACCTAGCCAAATAAAATATTTTTGAGCCTGAGAAAAACAAGTAGGATCATCCAGGGGCGAAAAACACTTACATTGAAAACCATTTTAGGATTAAAAATTACATCTTTAGCACGGGTGTGCATGGGGCGAATATTAACCGGAGGAGGCGAACTTTGGGAAGGAGATGACATCAAACTGTCACTCTGTCGGTGCTGGGAGGGCTGGTCGTAGTAGACGAAGAAGACTGATGAGAAGATGATGGATTGGGCTTGGGGTTTGAGTTCCGTGACACAGGGTAGGACTGGCAATCGAGTAAGCTAGGGGAAGAGGATGAACTAGGGTTAGTGTTGGTGCTGGTAGTGTGGCTAGGAGAGGTTGGGCTGGCTAGATGGTGGTGGCGTGATCGACCGATGTGGGTCTGAAGCGGAGATACGGACGCCAACAATAAAGGTGTGCCGGATGAAGAAGGTGGTAGCCATGGAGATGGTAGGATGCATGGGAGGTACATCAGAAGGTAATTTTTTAGAAGGGAGGAGATGTGGGTAAGGAATACCATTTTCATGAATCTGAACATCCTTGCTAAAGAACTGGCGGAGGAACAGACCGCACAATTTGAGCAGGTGGTACTTGAGCAGGTATCGCGGGTGGAGAATGCGGAAGCAGACATACTGTCAAAACTAAGCAACCCCCCGACCGATGACCCGGCATCAAGCATCCCCCGATACATCAGAGGCTTCGTTAGGCAGGAGGTATTCCCAGCACCGGCGACGGACGTCATCCGGGTGGAGGTTATCTCCGTTGCCGAACCTAACTGGGCAAAGGAGATAGCAGATTATCTCAGAGATGGAACACTCCCTGAGCCCGAAGGTGATGACAATACAGGAAGAGCCGCGTGGATAAAGAGGCGTGCCCCTAACTTTGAACTCATTGATGGGCAACTTTACAAGAAGACGTTCGGCGGACCCTACCTCAGGTGCCTCCCGCCGAGCCTGGCAGCGGCGGTAATCGAGGAAATACATGAAGGGATCTGCTCCAGCCACCAGGGCCCCCGAACCTTGGCCAGAAAAATCATCCTGCAGGGCTATTACTGGCCGACCATACAGCAGGATTGCTTCAACCACACGCGGAAGTGCGCAGTATGCCAGCAGTATGCACCTGTCCCTGGCCGCCCAGCGAGTTTCTACACCCCGATGACCATCGCGCTACCATTTGCTAGGTGGGGCGTAGACCTGCTGGGTCCTCTGCCAACGGCTGCTGGTGGAAGGAAGTTCGTCATTGTGGCGGTTGATTATTTCACGAAGTGGGTCGAGGCCGAACCATTGGCCTCCATCACTGAATTCCAGTGCCAGAAGTTCGTCTGGCAGAACATCATTTGCCGATTCGGGATCCCGGAGCAGATCATCACAGACAACGGTCGGCAGTTCGTCGGCAGAGGCTTTGAGGCATACTTGGCGAAGTGGGGCATCAGGCACTCTAAGGCCTCGGTGGCCTACCCGCAAGCCAACGGCCAAGTGGAGAACATGAACCGGACCATCATGGACGGGATCAAGAAGAAGTTGGAAGACTACACCTCCACCTGGCCGGAGCAGCTGAATTATGTTTTATGGACGTACAGGACGACGCCAAGAACGGCGACTGGGGAAACCCCTTTTGCCTTGGCTTACGGATTCCAAGCTAAGGTACCGACGGAGGTACTGGTACCTACCCATCGCACCAAGCACTTCCAGCCAGAGGACAACGAGATCAACCTACGAGCAGAGCTCCATTTCGTCGAGGAACGGAGGGACCTAGCGGCTCGTCGCATGGAAGAGTATCACAGGGCCACCCAGAGATACTTCAACAAGGCCGTGAAATTCCGCGAAATAGAGGCCGGGGACCTCGTACTCAGGAAAAGAGAGAAGAGCAAGCCGCTCGAAGGCGGCAAAATGGCGAAGAACTGGGAAGGACCTTACCGGGTCATCAGAAGATATAACCAGGGGACGTTCCTCCTCCACACCCTGGAGGGGAACCATACCGGGATGTGGAACGTAGAACACTTGAAGAAGTTCTATCAATAGTTAGGGGCTGTTGTCCTTGTATTATTCCCACTACCATGTAAAATGGCCGGACGTCGTCAATAATAAGGCCCCTGTTTTTTCATCAATTCTGTTCTTGCCAACGACCGTTAAGGAAGGGAATCTCGATGTAGATAAACCTGTTCATCCTTGCGATGTCGGCGGACACCGAGCGTCTCCTCGAAGTAGGGACGCCGGTGGGACCAGGGACCAAGGACGAACGAAGCACCAGGGAATCTCGATGTAGATAAACCTGTTCATCCTTGCGATGTCGGCGGACACCGAGCGTCTCCTCGAAGTAGGGACGCCGGTGGGACCAGGGACCAAGGACGAACGAAGCACCAGGGAATCTCGATGTAGATAAACCTGTTCATCCTTGCGATGTCGGCGGACACCGAGCGTCTCCTCGAAGTAGGGACGCCGGTGGGACCAGGGACCAAGGACGAACGAAGCACCAGGGAATCTCGATGCAGATAAACCTGTCCCTCATTGAGATGTCGGCGGATACCGGACGTCTCCTCGAAGTAGGAACGCCGGTAGGACCAGGGACCAATGACGAACGAAGAGTATGGATTGCCTCCACCAAAAAAAAAAAATGGGGAGAAGAGGAGAGGAGCTCCTATGTAGAAGGGAATCTTGCCCGGGTGTGCCAGATCTTCTCCAACCGCCGAAGACGAACGCCTCTCGGTGTAGAGGTTAGTAGAGACGCGGAGGGGGCTAGACGAACCAAGGGAGCCTGCCAAGATAAACCTGTTTATCCCACAAACGACCATGGATCGATGGACGTGGGGTAACAAAGTCGGGGACCCGTGAGGGTAGACCTGTTCGTCCCTGCGAGTCCTTGGGTACCGAACGCCCTCTTCGAAGCAAGAGACGTCGGTAAGGCTAAAAGGACCACGGACGAACGAAAAAAGGGGGGGATCTCGATGTAGATAAACCTGTTCATCCTTGCGATGTCGGCGGACACCGAACGTCTCCTCGAAGTAGGGACGCCGGTGGGATCAGGGACCAAGGACGAACGAAGACTAAAAGACTCCAAAAAAAAAAAAAAAAAAAAATGCCAGAAGAGCAAGGAGCAAAGAATGATTCTTTTTTATTCTTCGGCACTATTGGCCGGGAAATTACAAGACAATGAAAATAATGGGAAAAATTGTACAAGTACAAGGTCATGAACAGAGAATCACTTTCGATCGACGTTCGGAGCTGGAACTTTGGAAAGAGCCTGCTTGCATTCTTCACTAGCTTTGGCTTCCGCCTGCTCCTTCAGCAGCTCGAGGGCCCCCGCATGAGCGTCCGCCATCAGAACATCAAAGCCAGCCGCCTCCGGATCGAAAGGAGCCCCGAAATGACGCTCGAACGTGGGGAGATTCTCCGCTACGAGCCCAACCATGCCCTTGCGATAGGTATCATCGGCAAGATCATCAAGGAAACGCCGTCCGGTGGGGGTGGCCTGGAGCAATTTGACCCCATCCAGATAGGCGTCCGGGCAGGTGGCTAGAAATTCTCCGACGAGCCTCGGGAGAAACTTCATGGCCATAGTGTGGATGGCGCCAGTGTAAGCTTTGGATCTTTGGAACGCTATGGATCCAGACTCCTTGATCTTGGCGACATCGGCCTCGTATATAGGGACATGATTGTCCACGCCCGTACGGCGGAGCTCCACCTTGGCCTGCTCTACGGCCCACATCCGGCTGCGGAGATCCACAAGCTCGACCTCCTGCTTTTTAAGGAGCTCCTTCTGAGAGGCATTCTCCTGGACGAGCTTGTCGTAGGCATCGGCCTTCTCTTGAAGAGTTCCGGCCCTGCCTTTTGCATTCTTCAGGAGGGCGTCACATTCGGCCCGGATTCTGGCCATCTCCCTGCCCTGATGCTCAAAAGCCATCCGAGCCCTGTGGAAGTAGAGCCCGGCCTTATCCAGAGTGCTCTGACCACACTCCAGGAGATCTTCGGGTGCCTCCTGAGCAGCAAAATCCTGGGGGACCTTGAGATTCAGGCCGCACCAGATGGAGGACGCTGTCTGGCCGAAGAGCATCATAGACTCCTTGCGGGGGCCAACCCCAGAAAACTCGATCAGGCCAAGAGAAGACTCACTGGCTCCTGGGGGAGAGTTTGGACGGGCGTCGTCAGAACCTTTGGCGGTTGGGGTATCATCATCCCGGAGACGGCGGACGTCGGAATTCCTCGGAGGAGAGGCACGGAGATTGGTCCGCGAAGTGCGCTTCCGCTTGAGGGGACTTCCGGGCTCCCCATCGGAGTCATCGGCCACGATGATGGCCTTGGAGGAGGTGCCCTCAACACGTGGCCTCTTGGAGGCGCCGGCCCCCGAAGCGTCATCAGCTCGTGCCCTGGTCACCCGAGGTTCGACCTTGGGGACGAGCGGCTTCCCGGGCTTGTCATGCCCCTTGTGCTCACGGCCGGCGGCAGTCGAAGCAGCGTTGACTCGGCTCATCGTAGACGTGGAGGGGAAAATTCCTCGGGTGGAGAGAGGTTAAAACAATACAAGTACAAACGGACGCACCTAACCCAGCCCGAGCTTTAAAAGGCTCGGCCACCAGCAACCGGAGGTTCTGGATGCCAAGTCCGGCTATGCGCTTGGCATATCCGAGCTCCTCGTCCGTCATGGGCGGCGGGATCGTCTTCACCGGGTAAGCATTCCACCGGTCAGAGAATGGCATCGGTGAGCCTACTCCGGCCAGGAAGAAGCGCTCTTCCCAACCATCCGGATTCCCAGCATTGTTCGAGAATAGAACCATGGACGGACGGGCGATCAGGGTCAGATACCCCGTGCGTCCGAAGGGGGACAGCCGGAAGAAATGGTGCAGCAGGTCCACGGTGGGGGTCACACCGACGCTGTGGCATCTAATAATGAAGCCAGCGATTATCCGATAGGCGGCAGGGACGAACTGCGCAGGCACTATCTCAAGGGCCCTGAAGAGCTCTAAGTGGAAGCTATGTAAGGGAAAGTTCAGCCCGGCTATCACCGAATCCAAGTGGACCACCACATAGCCGGGCAGATGGCGCATGGGGTTGCGCAGACGCCGATCGTCTTAGGTCCTTGGAGGGTAGAACCATTGGCTGATCAGACGCTTGTCAGCATTCGTCAGGCGTTGGACTTGACGCCGAACGTACGAAAAGCTGAGGCTATAACGGGGAGGCCAGGGCGGCATTCCCCGCTCATAATATTCCAAGTCATCACCAGAAGAACAACCATCGTCGAGGCGATTTTCGGAGGACATGGCAACGAACGGTACCTTTTGCTTGGGCACTGGGGATAAATCCGGCTCGTAGAAGTTGCTAGAGAGAGAATATATTTCCGCAGCGTATGGACTAAATGAATCGACGATGACTGATCTCGTGGTATTTGGGCACTTATAAGCGAAATGCCGCAGATTGACACCAACCGCAGGCTGGCACGTGTCCAAATAACACCGGCATAGCAATAACTTTGGAAGGCACCTCGAGCCCCGCGATTTTGGGGAAGCCAAGAGGCCGCCGACGGATCTTAGAATTCGGGTCTGACGACGAACGTCGACCATAGAACCCGGGATCCCCACAAACTGGGAGGGCAACACCAGACGAACATCGTCGGACACAGTGCCGCCGTCCTTCAAGGCAACTCGTACAAATAGCGACGCCTTGTTAGTCTTGTGAATCGGCTATCTAAGGTGGCGAGGGCAGGATTAGCTCGAGAGCATACGGCCGAAGGGGCCGGGTGCCCAAGGTGCGAGAGGCCTGGCTAGGCAACGGGCGTCTAAGCCAGGAGATGACGACGCCCGGCGGCAAAAACTACGAGTACGCTACGCGTTAGCTGGCTACGTACGGCGGGAGTACATTGAAAGAATAAGGTACGAATACAGCAACACGGCATAAAGACGAACTTTGGCAAAACATGGATTTTTATTCTTCAGCACTATCGGCTGGAAAGTACAAGTCTACACGCTACAGTCGGGAGGAAGGCTAGACTAAAATATAAATCAGCACATATGGGGGGACGATGGCCGGCTCCCGGCATGAGTGTGCTCTTCCACCTGAGGCTCGGGCTCAGGGGTTGGGGGTTCCGGGATATCCCCCATGGCTATGGCCGCCGCTCGGCGCCTATCCCGCCTTATTTTCCCCAGGGCTTCGATCAGCAGGTCCTCTTCCGTATGATCGGCCGGGTTGACGTCAGGGCCCAGAAGCTTCTCAAAGATGGGGAGAAAGGCTTTGACCCCTTCGTTATAGCCACCGGCGAAGGCGCTATCAGCAGAATAAAAAAGGAATTGGCGCGATAAGGGGGAGCTTCCCATTAGCCGTACGCCGTATTTCAGACGATCCTTCGCCGGGACCTTCTCCAGGGCATGAGAGAACACGTCTCCAAAGGCCCCAGCGCAGAAATCCTTGGCCGAGTCCATGAACTCGCCAGTATTCCGGTAGCCGGAGGTATCGACGCATCATTCCGGGATAGCACCTTTGGGGGCCGGAAGCACCGGCATAAGCTTGAAGCCGGCCTTCTCCAGACAGGCCAGTTGGGCGCCAGTTTCAGCCCGAAGGGACCGAAGCTCCTCCCTGGCTGAGGCAGCCTCTTCTTCTGCCCGACGGGCGACCTCCCGAGCCTTCAATATGGCGGCATCAGCCTTGCTCCTCGCCTCCTGCAGGGCGGCCTCCCTGGCAGGCTGGCAGCCTCGGCTTGCAGCACCAACAGCCCTGACTGTAAGGAATGGGATGAACAGAAGTTAGATGACGAAACGACGGGCGTCAGGGAGACAAGATGAGTCGAATCGCGACAATACCTGGATGGCCGCTGCCAGAGCGGCGCTGGTCGCTTCAGAAGACGACCGGGGGGGCCAGTTCGAGGCCGGCCTTGGCCCCAAGCTCCCTCCAAAGCTCTTCCGCCGGCCGGCTCAGGGAGAGACCGTTGGCATCTTCAACAACGGGGGCCGGAGGAAGAGCAGTCTCGCCCCCTCTTCGGCTTCTTCTCTGGGGCCCTCTCGCCCCCCTTCTTGGGAACCACCTTCGTTGTGACGACCGGCGGGGGGGAGAGCAGATTCAGCATGATGGGGTATGGCCCCCTCATTCAGGAGGGTGGCAATCAGATGCTGCTCACCATCTGCAGTCCGACGGGCGGCGTCAGAGGCAGACGATCCGGCACCATGGGCGGCGGCCTCCCTGGCCGCTTTGGCCGCAGCCATCTTCGCCTTCCTGTTCCTCAGGCACTCGGCGTTGTCCATTTGGTCGGCGGTAAGAGGAAGACCTGCAAGAGAGAAATACAAGAATGTGAAAAGACGAACAGGGATAGGGAGGAACACCCACCTCAGAGGACAGGACCGCCCGTGCCCCGAGACGAGCGTCCAAGGGGGGGAGGAATCTAGGAACACGGGCGGTACCTATGCCTGCTTCAGAGAGTGCCTCGGGGGTCAGGTATTCTCCTATGGGGCGAATGCCGCCTTCCAGGACTTTGTTAACTTCCGCCTCTAGCTCGTCCGTCAGCACCGGCGACTCAATCTTCGGGGGGTAACCGTTCCAGCGGATTGGGAGGGGAGGACCATCATATCTAAGGTAGAAGAGCCTATTTTTCCAATCATGGATGGAGGAAGGATAGTGCTCGAACAGCTTCCTCTTCGGACGAGCGGCCACACTCAGATAACCGTCGGAATTCTGCGGGGTGACCCGGTAAAAGTAGTGAAACAGATCCAGGGATATATCGGCTTCCGCGGACGAGCAGCGCACGAGGAATGCGGAGATAAACCTATAAGAGTTGGGCATGAACTGCGCCGGGACCCGCCTGGTAGCAGTTGAAGAACTCCACGTAAAAAGGGTGGAGGGGAAACCGCAGACCGGCCTCTACGGAGTCCACATGCAGGATGATCATCCCCGCCCGTCGCCGCATGGCATGTTCGGCCCCGCTATGGCTAAAGACGAACGGATGGGGGAAGAAGGAAGCAATCTTGTTCATGGCGACGCTAGAGAGGGATTGTCTGTGCTCTAAAACACTCTTAATCTTGCAGATGTGCCTCTGCACGTCCATGGGGATACCTAAATCGTGCACCTCCAGATCAGAGCCAGATTGAGCCTCATCTGCGGAATCATACCCGGCCGCACGTTCATTCAGAGGCACTGCCTCAATGGCACCTTCGGAAATGTCGGCGCCTTGCTCACCGTCGACATGGATGGTCCCTACGGTGGACGCCGAACCTGGGTTGCCGGAAATACTGGTTTTTTCCGGAGGAACGGGAGCCAGAATTGGAGGAAGAATCAGAGCCGGAGCCCGAAGAACCAGAACTCGAACTTGAAGAGATCTCCATCGAAGTCATCACTAAAAGAAAGGGCAAGGATGAAGAGGAATAATTACCTTTAAAAAACTTGAAGATGGACTTGGGAAGCTGTGATGAAAAACCCGAAGAGCGGCAAGAGAACTCGAAAGCAAAAGCCAGAAATCGGAAACCCTAGACATCAGGGGATCTCTGGTATTTATAGTGGAGGCACCCCCGGGGGGACGAATGAAGAAGCGACACGTGGCGAGGAGCGTACCCTGGCGGGAATCCAACCTGGGGAAGCGATACGCGTAATGATGACTTCCCATCGGGAGTCGCACCGTTTCGCCGCCAGCCGCCACCTCGATTCACCCGCGGTCGCCCAACTCGGGGTGCCCTTCGATCAGGTACGTCCAGTTCCCCGTAGGCAAGTACGGAAGACGGGCATCCTCCAGGAGGCACAGCATACTTCCTTATGTCCCACGCACGCTTGGAACATCAGAAGTGGGGGACTTGTGTTGGGTAAATGGCCCCGAGCAGGGGTCCGGCCCAATTACCCCCAAACCGACGTACGTCGCCCAGCCCACGGATGGCCCTGGCCTGAAGGAATGAGGACGAATGTCTATCTCCGGGATAACAGCACAAGGTCCCGGCCGAGGGTCGGTTAGCACATCCGTGACGAACGTCGTCAGCCGAGGCCCATCTCCGTAGATGGCCCAGGCCCCCGGTTCTACCAGACGATCGTGGTCATTAATTAGGCGGGGAACCCAGATTCTGTCGGGAAGCGCATTTAATGCTGGAGATTTGGTGGTTGGGCCACAGCCACTAACAATCCTCCACATCATCAGGACTAACTGCCCATTGGCGGGTATAAATAGTAGCATTTATTTCATTGTAAGGGGTTGGCAACTTTCTATTCTTAGCATACTAGCTCCAGCATTCTTACTAGCAGCATTTCTATTGCCTTGTAAGACGAACGGCCGACGTGCCCTCTTTAGCAAGTAGATTGTACTTAGGGGAGTTATTACGAAGATAATAATACCTATTTACATTGCCTGCTATTACTTTTGTTTTCCTGATCCATCTGATAGTTGTTGGGCTAGATATCCACACACTCACTCCACTCGAAATCTTTGGGCTTACGTGTTGGGTCCAAGGGTTGAAGGAATAAACTTCAACAATACCCAATAAAAATACAACGAGTAGAGCTAGGTGAGAGTTTATTGAAAGACTTGGCAATAAAGTTAGGAAAACAAGCACACTCAAAAATAAAAGGAAAATTAAAATCGACAGACTTATTAAAAAGTTTTTCAAAGGGAGTTAAATTATTCAAAAGTGGTGTGCGTAAAAGATTGACAATATAAGTGGTTCTATATAGAACATCTGCCCAAAAACTAGAAGGAATAAAAGATTCCATTAACATGGTCCTAGTTAATTCAAGAAGATGTCAATATTTACATTCAACCAACCACTTCATTTTGAGCAGAAGCATTTGCGCAAGATTTTCTAAATAAAATGCTACTACTACCTTCGCCCCTTAAAACTTTGTCATCTTTGACTTTTCAAGTCAATGGTGGTAAATTTTGGACCATGATTTTGATTAGTATAATGTTATGAAAGTGATAAGTTTTATACTTTTATTAAAGTACTTTTAACAAGGAACATTTTCATGTAATTTTTGTATTATAAATAATTTTCTATAAAAAATATATGATAGGTCAAAGTTTAACATGATTGACCGAAAAATTCAAAGATGACAAAGTTTTAAGGGATAAAGGGAGTAGCTTTTAAAAAATGATTATGAAAGAGCAGAATTATCAAATTCACCTTCATCGTCATTTTGAAAACATGTAATTTTTGATTCACAAGATTCTCAAGTTTTTGAAAATTACAAAGATGATCGTAAACCTCAGATGGAGTTGCTTCTCATGGGGTAAAATAAATAAAATACCCCAAACTTTGAAGGGGTGTGAGATAAACACCCCAAACTTGCATATGTAATTTAAATACCCCAAATTTTATATAAAAAGTTATTTTAGCACCATGTCAAGTACTATTTCTTTCAAAAATGTAAATTCATGGTGTTAATTGCATGATTGAAATTATTTTAGAATTCATGAAGACAAAATTATCATTCTAAACCTCCATTAGAAAATAAATAATGTTACCCCCAATCTATATAATTGCAACACTTTCAATTTTCTATTTTAAATTAGGCAACTAACCCCATAAATTTACATTTTTGAAAGAAATAATACATGACAATGGTGCAAAAATAACTTTCTATTTAAAGTTTAGGATATTTAAATTACATATGCAAGTTTGGGGTGTTTAACTCACACCCCTTCAAAGTTTGGGGTATTTTTATTAATTTTCCCTTAATTATTTGCGTATCCTACAGTAATGCGGGTACATTTATTACGGAATAAAGGCTTGTTTGAAACCCTAATTTTGTCGGGAAAGTAATCTAAACAAAAACAAAAAGAAATTCGTTGTCCCACACACTCTCACTTCCTCAAAACGCGGTTCCTGTTTTCCTGTGTTTCAAACATCCGACCGTCCAACACCACGCTCTGGGTCACGCGGACTCTTGGGAGCGTATCTATACAGTTCCGTACATCATCCGAAAAAGTCCGACTTTTTTTTGTCCCAAACAATTTCAAGAATTTGGCATTTATCACCTGTAAATTCAAATTTCTTCCCCTCCAAACGCTCTCTTTTTCTCTCAGAGCCTGGAACCTTTTTCCAACGATACCCAAACTGGGTTAAAAGACCCGACCCGGAGGAGTTAAAGCCCAACCCGGGTTGGTGAATCTTAGGGGCGTTGTTAGTTCCGGTACTATCATCATCGGCATTGTTGTTTGTTCCATGGCGGCGCCGAGGAGCGTGGCTATCGATGCGGGGCGTTTGGCTAGAGATGAGGAGAAGATTCTTGATTTTCCGGCGACCTCTGCTGCCGAATCGCCGACGGGTAAGCGGTTCAAGGAAGGCAAGATTCAGTTCACCAACTGGGAATTCGCGGCGGCTCTGGGGGTTTTCGCGGTGTCTTCCACTGGGTTGTTCTGCATCTACTTGACCATGCCTGCCGCCGGTTATGGGAAGCTCAAGCTGCCACGTACGGCTGCCGATCTCCGGATTCTCAAGTACTCTGATTTTACTCTGTTTTTACTCTGTTGATTTTATGCTTCACATGCTTGGTATGCTTATTTATTGTGGTTCTCTACTTTCATGTGCTCTTTTAAGTGCCCTTTTATTGTGTTTTCCAACAATTTGTTCTCACCCATAAGAAAATATAATGAAGTTTTTGTTGTAGGATTAATATATTTAGTAGTAGTAAATGATAGTAACGTCATTGTATTTGATTTTGGCAAGGAATTTCTTGAAAAACTAGATTTCCAACCTATAGAATGAAATATGGATCTTTTTATAGTGATAATACTACTTATAGGTTAACTAGAAAAAAAAAAGTAAAGTAAGTTGAAGTTATACTTGCCCAGATGGAACCAACAAATATGTCTCATGCCAAAATTAGCCAGACGCACATTGAGACACATATCCCGATGGATTTTTGCTATGTATGGGGACAGAAATGATTAATTTAGAAGAAATAACATGATGTGGAAATTTTCTGCTATGTATTGGTCCAATGACTGAGTCCAGAAATAGAAAACTTCTTTAGTGTTTAAGCAAGAAAATATACACTATAGCGATATCAGATATGTATCCTAATCTGGAATAATCCTCGCACGGTGTGAACCTCTGCTAGAACGTCTGTTTTATTTTCATATTGCTCATCCTCTTAATTCTGACACTAGAATACGGTCACCTTCCTAGCTGGCACCTAAGGCTTTTTAACATTGATCATTTATGCCATGGTTGCTGCCAATGTTGTAACCAATAAAAGTTTAGGGTGTAAAGTAAACATTGAAATAATGTCTAAATAATAGAGGACATGCATTGGAGTGTGTATAATCCTGTTCTGTAAGATGATAACTGTTTTGCTAAAAAGTTGTTCCAAACCGTTTCAGCTTAACAAGCTTATGCAGAAATATTAGTATGCCCCATGAGTCAAGGTGTAACCCACTTGCAATTCTTGTGGGTCCGTGTATGGTTCAGCCAATGCTAGTTTGACATGTGTGTTTGGCTTGCATTATTATGCCACACGAGGCATAATAAGCTAGATATCTTAACTCTATGTTTCCATTTGAAACGAGTTATTATATCAATGTGTCCTTACATTTAAATGGATTATAAAGCTAGTTTCAACTAATTTATACAACTAATTGACACTCTAAGGCTTTGTATAGTAGTCCTCAACAACAACATCCAAGCCTTACTCCCAAAAGATTTTGCTCTGTATAGTAGTCCTAATCAGTTTATCTGACGTATTCCACATATCAGCATAATTAAACATTGTTTGGCTTACTTAGTTTTCTAAAATAGACTTTACCCATAAAATCCTTTCATAGGTTCAATAGGTTCTACGTGAATCAGTTCTGCCAAATAACCATTATGAAACATGCCCTAAATTGTATGATTGTACTCCACTGACCTTGAGATAGTAGTATATGACCCTTCATAAGTTTTTTCCCCATTGTAGGGTACACAGCGGCCATATATTACATTTTCAATTCGATTCCGATTCTATCACTTCATAGTCCAAACATTACAACCAGAGTTCCTACTCAGTTTATTCTAGTTCTAACATCCTAACCGAGTGTAATGTAGAAAAGAATATGAAATACTTTATCATATTCTCAGTAAACTCTCTTTTTGATTTCTTATGCCTTTGTAATATGTTGTTTTTTTAATTCAGAGAACAGTTGGCAATGTACGCCGAAGTATACCCTGCAAGATTCGTCATGGGTTACTGCTCAACTTATATATTCATGCAGACTTTTATGATTCCTGGGACTATTTTCATGTCCTTACTTGCTGGGACACTTTTTGGCGTTCTTAAAGGGCTTTTCTTGGTTATCTTTAATGCAACAGCTGGTGCCTCGTCGTGCTATTTTCTCTCCAAATTGATTGGCCGGCCTATAGTCAATTCGCTATGGCCTGAAAAGTTGAGATTTTTCCAAGCTGAGGTAGATGAAATATCAACCATTCCTTACTTATCGTGTACCAGTTATTAGTGCATGTTGTTTGGGAGACCTTATTTTGGAGCTTACAACGTACTCTTCACTAATAACCTTATTGTTTCACCAAATGAACGATCACATAACAGATCCTTAGGTTTATACTAAATATCTGTTCTCAGTTGCAGCTTTCAATATTCAGCTCTAGCTACTCTCTTATCAGCTTTTAAGTTTTAACTACGTTGTATTGTAATTTCAAGCTACCGTTTCAACTGTGCATCACGACAAACAGACTCCTTAGTGTGTGTTTGGCAGAGCTTGTATTGGAACTTACAAGTTGTTTTAACTTTGAATTACAGTAGTACACTAGTACTAATAAAGCATAAAGAATAAGTTAATAAAAAGCTATGAGCTTATGTTTGAACAGCTGTAGAAGTAAGCTTTTATTTTAAAAGCTCTTTCCTACAGCTGTACAAATATTATCTCATAGCTTTTATTGGTGTATGATGATGATCCACACTAGGAATGCCAATTGGATCTTTAAAATTTCAGCCCCTTGGTATGCAGACTTTAGCAACATTTCAACCACACCTGCCAAACTGACGCTTAATAATTTACTTGTTCCCCTCTCTTTATATTTCTCGAAAATATATACTTACAGATGTGAAATGTAATGATTGTAGATAGCAAAGCGTGGGGATTCATTACTTAATTACATGCTATTTCTGAGGGTGACCCCAACTTTGCCAAACCTTTTTATCAATTTGGCGTCTCCAATTGTGGATGTACCATTCCGTATTTTCTTTATGGCCACAGCAATTGGTCTCATTCCCGCTGCCTTTATTACTGTCAGGGTAAGCGATTTCTAACATTAGGTTTCACTGTTTCAGTAGTCTCGTTTCTTTTCTTTGTGTTACATTATATGAATAGCCCAAATCCCCTAGGGTCTTCTTTTCGGAAAAGAAATGGTGCTAGTGAAAACATTGTTCAATTATTTGTGCATTATTGTGTTCTTTAGTTAAATAAACTCTATTTATGAGTCTCAAAGTTCCTTCTGCTTATATTTCACCTAACATTTACATACTACGTATGATAAACAGGCTGGGCTTGCCCTCGGAGATTTGCAGTCAGTAAAGGATTTGTATGATATCAAGACTTTGTCTGTTCTATTCCTCATCGGTTCTGTCATTATATTTCCAACCATTCTCAAAAGGAAGCGTTTATACGAATAGTTTTAACTCTTTTTTTGGATCTTAGAAGAGATTAAAACTATAGCTAGGAAGCCTGGGAGTCAGTAAATGGTTCTTGTTTGGTAGGACACAACCTGAAGGCAGACATTAAATATTGTTTGCTTGTCTCTTCCATCAACAATCCATAAGTTCCCTTATTGGTTCTTATGTAAGTTGATGATTGTGCTTAATCATGTCTACAAGGCTGATATGTATTGTGGAATGCTTTATGAAGGATATTGTAATGCCACTGTATAGAGATGAGTAGTTCAGGGAATTCTAGTGTTTATCTTGCTTTAGTAAATGTTTAAAATTCATCAGCATTTATTCTTCAAGAAATGATACATACGTAATGATTGAACGCTTAGAGTGATTTCTCAAGTATTTGCCATTTGCCTTTATAGAATAATATAAACTCCCTCCTAAGTATGGATAACTTTCTATTTTAAAGAGCAACTTGAATATAAATTTGTTTGCAGTTCTTTATAGATGCATGTGGTGAACAAATATATACTATAAATTTAAACTAGTTTTGGAGAAGCAGTTTTTGATTTTCCAAAACTTTATATTGGGGTCCAAATAACTAGGCTAATAGTATTTTCTGAACAGTAATAAATATAAATTCTAATTCTAAAAACTCTTTTAGAAGAGCGGAATCAATCACCTCCAACTCCTCCAAGGCTCCAATGGTCCAATTTATAAGAATTTGCTGAATTGTGCAGGAAAATTTCAAAGTTCACTAAGCGTCTAAGCACAATATCATGTTTTATCTATTCATTTTAAGTTTGTGCGTCGAAGCCTTATGGCTGATATGAATTTGAAATCCTATTGAAAGTTCTGACAAAATTAGGCTTCAATTAGCATTTCCATAATCTAGGCTTTCCCTACATATGTATAAGAATGTAATCCTATTGAAATCCCATTGACTAATATCCCCCCTCTTGTTATTCGTAATATGATCACTTTGTGATCTCATTTATTTTATATTAACTCATGTCCAATATGAACTCATTCTGTACTCTGCTTATATTTAACGAAGTACATACAAATATACAATGTTTTGTTATTTATTAGTGCAACTACAAGTCTACCATATACACAGAGGAACTAATGGCACAATTTGGAGCCAATACTGTCATTCAGCACTTCAAAAAAAATGATTATAACGTCATCTATCACATACATTAGGAACCCATACAACAACCTCAACACAAGATAGTGCCGCTCTAAGCCTAAGTGTGAACATTGTCGAACTACTCTTCTCTCTAGGAAGTCCAGAAGGGATCCACAAATTAGCCTATATATCAATATGATAATATTGTAATAAGTAATAACTACATACGTTCAAAGGAACAAACAGACAAGTTCAAGGGAAACCCCAATGTAATAATTTTTCATTTAATGGGTTCAATATCTGAAAGTGCCACAGCAGGATAGTCTTCATACCCCGCAATAGATAATATCCTTAATCGTGTTATTGGCTGCAGAATTTAAAAAGAACAAAAACACATCATTAGTTCATTGCATATTAATATAAGAGAATTTACCAATTCATTTCAAATATGTCATAACAAAAAGAATATGGGTATACCTGTCGATGGCCTATTTTCCTTCGGTAGTGCTTCTTCTTCTTATACTTGAATACAATAACCTTATCATCCAATAACTATGTGGGGGGAAAAGGATGTTAACGGTTTTGGAATTTCATCTCAATATTCCTTCTATAGAAGGCTGAGCGAAGAAATGTATCAGCATAAAACTTTGCAGCAATGTGCTTTGCATTAATGTAGAGTGTTAATTAATATTAGTCAATTAATGGACAATATTAGTTTCACGCTGCTAAGCTCAATATGATTTGGACAGTCGATATGCTTCTTACTTGTTAATTAATTTTAATTGACGCTAAAAATTTCACACCAAAAAGCTGAGCATAGTTTTGATTATTACGTCTTTTTTGTATGAATTTACAGTTTTAAGTAAATTTAGACAAATAAATGACATTGACACTAACTCATTTTGTTGAAGGGACAAAGGTGTTAATTAACTTTAATTGATGCCAAGGTATTATGTATTTTTTGCATAAATTTACAGTTTTAAGTAATTTTAACAATTAAATGACACTACAACTCGTTTTGCCGAGGGGAGAAAAGCTAGTCATCCTTGTTCAATTGCAGACAAAAATTACCCCCATGTATGGTTGAGGTCTTCTTTTCTTTTGTGAAGAAATTTTTTCACCTCAACTTTGAGGAATACCCTCAGTAATGTTTTCTCCCCATAGAGAAGAAAAAGAAACGGTTTATGTTAAGACAAAAAAACATTTTTTATTTTATCATATTATACGGAGTATTGTCTTATATTTGCTGACATCCAAAAGTAAACCACAGATTGGAATAAGTATTCCTAATAACTTTATTCTCAATAATTAGCACTATAAATACTATTATACCAACCTCAATATGGTTGTCCCTCAAAAAATACAAAAAATGAGAGTACAGAAAACTACTGTAAAAACAGGATTAAGATGTTGATGAGGATTAATAAATAAATAAATGAATGTGTGTGTGTGTGTGTGTGTGTGTGTGTGTGTGTGAGAGAGAGAGAGAGAGAGAGAGAGAGACCATACCTGATCCTCAACCACAGCATGAACTGCCGCATTAGTTACCACTGGTTTTCCAATCCAGGTGCTTGTTTTGCTTCCTACCAATAACACTTTGTTTAGAATTATCTGCAAAGTGATTTATTTTAGTGTCTCAGCAGTAATTTTATCACTGAAAAAATCTATACGGAAAAAATGCAAGTTTGAGAAGTAATTGCTACGTAGTACTTGGTCGTTCTTTTTTCACTAATAAATTTTAAATTATTCTCCTCAAATCTTTTGGATTAAGAGCTGCTTTGCTAATTTGCTATATACAGGACTCCTCGTATTATGGAATTTTTCATTAACAAAGAAAAGTGAAAAGGCTATGCAGATAAATGAAAGACGAACATTCGTAAAGAAAATTATAGAAATGAAGTGAGAAGGATAAATTCTCACTTTGTCTTTGACATTTGCGCCCTTCAGTCGCTGAGTATAGATGAAACGTCCCGGGAAGACAATATATTGGCGGGATCCAACCTAATTAAGAATCATACCCAAAACAATCATAGTGAGCGTTTCCATACCTTTGAAGTTGAACTTCAGAGAAACATTTATCCAACCTAAAGAAAATATATTGTATCATTGTATGAGAACACTTCTAGTTAAAGTAAACTACAACTAAAATTTGTAGCCTTTGAAACCTAATATAGTTATTCATCACAAAACCTCCTACAATGGAACTGCATAGCCTTGACAAGTTGGACACCTCTTGACAGCTTAGTTTCACTCGAGGGCTTGTTTGATTGGCGAAATTAGAGGGAAAAGCAAGGGAACTAATGATTTATATGTAGGTAAATAATGATTTATATACAGAGTATAACATTTCACATTCACTTTCTTTCCTACCATATTATTTCTTAAAAATGAATTAGACTTATAAAATAAACATCATATCTTGCCTTCCCTCGGATTCAATATTCCCCAACCAAAGAAAGGCTGAAAGTAAGCCAGTACTCTAGTGCTAGAGTTTTTTTTTTTTGAGAATGAAACTACAGAAATAAAGTTCTGAATTTAGATAATACTGAACTTTGAGTTTCAATTAAAGCTCCAAATCTAGTTCCAATCAGACCCTAGAGAAGTAATTAAGTACTGTTTGGTCAATCTTGAACTTGAAGGATAACATTGGGCTCCAATTCAACAGTGCCAAACCAGCACGAAGTAGCAAGTCCATATCAAACTAAAGCTTCAAAATTTTTGCAATTATCGCTTCAAAAGTTTAACTTCACACAAATCCTGTGCAACTGCACAATCAAAATTACTCCAATAAAGAATGGATTTAATAGAGAATGTTCATCCTTGCAAGCCCTTTACTACACATTCATAAGCAAACATGATTATTAAGAAATTAATTGATGCAACCCACCATAACAACCGCAAATAATTCTTCCCTCTTGGGTTCCTGCTTCACGGGTTCGGAAACTAACGTTTCAGATTGGAGTTCGGATTTAATAACCGAAGAATCGGGCTCAGATTCAGCAACTGAAGACCCGGAATCTGAGAATCTGGTAACGAATGGCTGGCACACCGGAAGCGGGTTGGCAGAAGAGTTGAGACGGAGAGAAGCGAGAGAGCGAGATAGAAATGGGACATTCTGGTGGTCTCCAGAGACAGAAAAGTGAAGTTTTTGCTTCTGAGCTAGACAAAGGACTGAGAAGGAAGGAGATGAATAGAGGGAAACGCCCGCCATTGCATCAGAAGAGAATTTTCTGCGTCTCTCCGTGAGTTCCTCGTCAACGGGCAAATATAGACTTATCCAGTATTCTATCTGTTGGTCTTAGAGATGTCAATTGCTACAGATCCCACGGATATCCCCGGTCAAAACGGGGAAAACCGCATTCACCGGATAATGGGTACGCGACAGAGAATACCCGTTTTGTTTTTACGGGTAATGAGGCGGTTACGGTTTTATGCATGCCCGCCCCATTACTCGCCCCGTACCCGCCCCGTTTATTTTTAGTTATATTTTATTACATTCTTATCTATTATTTGTCCCACAACTAATAAAAGATGAGATTTTTAATGTTCATTGTGTATATATAGATAACAGATGTACTAACTATAGTGTAAGAATGAAAGTTCTCAATAGGACTTAATAGCTTTGTTTGATTATTATATGATTTTTTGTGATTAATTATTTTTCAGATTAAGTATTTTTAGGTTTAAATTAATTTAGGTTGTCTTCTTTCTCGTCTTGTAGATATATGAAGCTTTAAAGTGGCGTTTGAGTCTAGCGTCGTCTAGGTGATGCCATTCTTCGCATTTTAAAATATTATTTTTTATTAAAATATCAATGACTCATTTAATAAAGTGATTACCCGTGGTTACCCGTGGTTATACCCGTTACCCGTTGGGGCGGTTATGGTTGGGGTAAAAATTACCCGTTGTGTAATGGGGCGGTTATGGGGCGGGGGAATTATCAAACGGGGCGGGTACGGTTATATGTAAAACCGTCCCCGATCCGCCCCGTTGCCATCCCTAGTTGGTCTAACCAGATTGCGGTTGGACCAATCCAATGCAGACAAACTATAACTATAAATAAGAAATTCTTTATAGAGGGCTGTTCGAGTCAGGCGGCCTGACCGGACAGCCCTGTGCAGCCTTTCCTGTTGGGAGGCTTTCTCGGTGGAATTTTTTGATAAAATTTTTTGAAAATATTCCTCATCAAGAATTTATTTGACTGCCCCCCAGTCGAATTTTCAAAAAATTTCAAAAAACTAGACTTGATGAGGAACATGTTAAAAAAATTCATCAAAAAATTCTACCAGGAAGGCACCCAAAATTGGTCAGGCCGGCCTGACTCGAACGGGACTCATTCTTTATATACATAAAAAGTGTACACTTTGTGTACATTGTACTCATGTTCTGTGTACATGGACAATTTCTGATTTTTTCAAATGAGTTGACTATGTACACGAGTTAGTAATAGTAATACTACCTCTGTCCCTCTTAAATTGAGACGGAAGGGGGTGACACGGTTATTACAAAAAGTGAGAAAAGTGGGTTTGTGTGGTTGATATTAATTGATAAAGTAAGAATAAAGAAAGAATGATTTAGAGTCACACAAACTTTACCAAATAGGGTATGGGACAATTTTAGTGAGATTTCCCGAAAATGTAAAACGGAACAATATAAGGGAGACGGAGGGAGTGGTACACATGATTATACGCAATTAATACTAAACATAATTGTTGGGGTATTGGAGTTCAATAGCGGACAAGCCCAAATACCCCAGCAACCCAATCAATGCAACTGGCCCAACGCCCACCATTAGGCATAGGCGGGTCCAGTCAACTGTTCTCGTCTCACCCAGTATGCCCACTCGGGGAGGAATGAGCGCGCACGACATTTAGAGTTTTCGCTCTGTTAGTTAACTGGCGACTGGATGGTGTCAATGAGGAATTGGCGGGAAACTTACAATTGGCGAGAAGCACATTTAATGCACCAGATATGATAGATTTTGTGGTTGAGGGATTAGTCACTCAGGATTCGCTATGTAAACTCTTAGCGTAGAATTAGATATTAGCGGCTCGAGCTTGAATAGAACTGCATTCTTCTTAAATGGACTTAAATGTAATCGTTCAAAGTCAAGTAATAGATCTGAAATATCTATTACTGAAAGTCAAGTAATGTAATGGACTTTACCTCATTCTTCTTATGGTCTTCCCAATATTGCTAGTTAAATACACCTGAAATATAAAAGATCGGACGAAACTTCAGATGACTGTATTGGGTCCTTGGAGCGAGAGGACTTAACTTCAACACTAATGTTGTTTTGTGAGAATCTTGATCTAAAATTCCCGCGCAAGCTCTTCGTGCTAGGCAGCACCCTTGACGAACTCGAAACAAGAAACTACCAAATAAATGGCGCGGTGATCCACTCGCCAAAACGAAGACATATCTGAGTGCCTACGCAACAACACGAAATCTCGAACCCAGACATCTTGTAAACTTTAGGATAGCAAATGGTATATCTAGGGGGAAGCATTACCTCGTTGTTTAAGTTGGTTTCCTCATCTAGGATGTAGAGATCATCACTTGCTCTAGCATTATGAATTGTCGTTCTTGAAAGGAAAACCCGCTTATATTAACATCATTAGTATTTGACACTGACAATAACTATTTGTAATCAACTAGCACTATCAACCATGCGACTGATTCAGAGACGAACACCCCTAAAAGAGCAATATGAATCGCTAACCATCGAACAAGTGTGACACAACAATTACTGGCCATATAGACCTTCCAACGACATAATATCTAGCAGAATTGTCAAATCGTTATTGTTGACCTAAAACTAAAAACTAAAGTCATCAACAAAAAACACAGCAACATAAAACATGACGCGAAAATAAAAGAAAACATATTAGTAGTTCGGTACATTTACATTTTCTTTACTTTGTTAAGACAATTGTATTCTTAACCTCATTAGTTGATTGCATTTTTTTGATAAAATTATTCTAGTATAGAGGACTGCTTAGGTCCAGCCGGAGGGATGGAAGTCACCGTCCGAACTCTGCTGTTTAGGGCGGTTCCCGGTGGAATTTTTTGATGAAATTTTTTGAGCATGTTCGTCATCAAGTCTAGTTTGTCCATACCAAATTTCAACTCAAAATTCGATCGGGGAGGCATTCAAATCATTTTTTGAAGTTGACTGCGCCAAAATATACATATAAAAACACAGTCAACTTCAAAAAATGATTTGAAAGCCTTCTCGGTCGAGTTTTGAGCTGAAATTTGACATGGACAAACTAGACTTGATGAGAATACTCTTCTTCCATCTTCATTTTTTACGCACAGGTGAACCCTAAAACTGCATGTCGAATTTAATATGAATAGTTTGCCGGGGTATTACCGTATTATATCTTCATAACTCACAAATAGGCAAGGGGTCCCTAATACATTTCAGACACACTTGTCTTGCATTTCTCTATTATTTGGTGGTTTTTTAAAATAAATTTGGAACTAACCCAAATGAATTAGAATAAATATTAGTTAAATTTTTCAATAGGGCCAAAGACTCACTATTTTTTGGCTTGAGAATATGATGGAATAAAGCAAAATGGCTCACTAAACTGTTTGCGCTTCTTTGTTATGAAGTAACAGTCAGACTTTGCAATTTTCACTATGTGTCATTCGGAAACAGTCTCTCTGTACTTTAGTACACTGGTAAGACTGCATACATTCGACCCCCACTGTAGGTGGGAGCCTTTGCGGCACTGGACTGGTGATAATGATGATGAAATATTAGTTAAATTTCCGAAATTAAATGCACAGATGTAAATATGGCTACTTTGGTATTTCTTGTTTATGTTAAATTCCGTAACTAGTTTCCTTCTATCTTTTGATGAGTAACTTTTTATATAAAATTTATAACTAATATGCTCATGACACTTCATAACTAGTACCTTTGTTTTTATGCATGTTTATTTTATAGAATCAAGCTCTGAAAAATGCTGAATCATGCAAAAAGAGAATGGAATTCTAGAAATGATTCTAAAAGTACAACACGTCACCATATCAGTCGTGGAGCTGAGTTGGATGCTCATGTTGGACATATCGAGATGTGGCGTCTCCGTTACTGGCATTCAAAACGTGGTTGGGTATCTTCAGAAGCAAAATCTAAATATGCAAGTACATTTACTTTCATGCTCATTATTTCTCCAATTCATGAATTATCAATATCTAATTCATAATTTTATAGGAAGAAATGATGCAATTGAGAAGAGACAATTCACCTGAGGAATGGACCGATATACAAATACGTAGTATTAGAGAAGGTTCTTGGGCGGGAATTTGTTTGTTTGTTTGGTTCGAGGTCTCCTTTTGAAAATAAAAAATGTAGAGATGATTCAAATCTTCCTACATATAGTGAACTGGTTAATTGTGTCGAAGAACTTTCCAATACGGTTGGAATGATGCAAAAATTGTTAATTGAAAAGAATATCCTCCCTCCCATGGCAAATATGCCCATCTGATCATTGTTCCAGAGCTCTCAAAAGCGGCTCTAGTTTTTTGGGGCGAGGTCAGCAATTTTATGACTATGATGAAGACTACACTTCTAAATTTGAGGAGTAGAGATTGTTTTCATATAGGTAGATTCTATGCTACTCATAAAGTACCATACATTTGTCCACATGGACCAATGAGAATGTAGCAATTGAATTATTTACATCTAAATTAAAAATGATAAAGTGATGTGGTCCAATCAAATGAATGATAGGTACGATACCCCATATTTTAGAAAGGTACCGGAGTTGTCACTGATGGAAGTGTACCCCGGGGGTAGCTTATCCGAGGGGTTATTGCAGGGAATAACCTAGAGAGAAGTCAGAGCAAGCAAGTAAGAGAGAGAAAGCCAAGTATATTAAATCAACTTGTTCTGGGATCCTTTACAAGAGGAATAAAAGGTGCTATTTATAGGAGCCATAAATGCGATGAGAGTACATGTGTCAACAATCTAACGGCCGAGTGGTCACCTCAATCGGGATGGCACCGGCAGCCGCATGTGCACCGCATTAAATGCGGTGGGCGGATGTGACGCCGCATTAAATGCAGTGGTTGCTTGTCTCCAAAGAGAATCTTCGATGATTGCACTGTAGCCGAAAGCTCCCCTGTGGCCGAAGGCTTTGTGTAGCCGAAGGCTCAGTGAGCCGAAGGCTACCCTTATGCCGAGGGCACGAAGATGCCGAAGGCTCCTGATTTCTGTCGTTTTCTCCTAGTAACTTTGTATGCTCAAATCTAGCTGTTCTGTGAGATTTGGAGCCCTCAGTCATGGGGCCGAAGGCACCCCGTATGTGCGCCGTGGGCTTCTTGACACTTGGGCCGCTGTGCTTTGGGCCTCTTGTGCTTCCTGGGCCTGTTGGGCCTGTGTTAGAGTAGTAGGAGTCTGTGGACCGGGGGTCCCTGGACCATATACTCCATCAGTCACCTTTCATATATGACACAATATACAGTTTTTTTTTATGGTACTAGTTGAAGGATAATATTTTAACATTACAAGTTTTTAATTTTTTAGTGTCACTTTTTATCACGCCTTTCCAAATTATAGATATCATCAATAGTTCAATACTAAATGTGGTTCCTTTTCAATTTAAAATTTAGTTTATACTCCTATATGATTTCTAATACCTACACTTTAGGCAAAATTTTGTCAATACATAAATGTTGTTTTACCGACACAAAGTACATTTCACCTACACATATAAATATTTTTTTTAGCCACAAATAGTTCAATGATAGAAAATTGTGCAAAAGAAAACATGCCACATGAGTTGCACATAGTATGCCATGTCATTCTCAACCTGCCACATCATCTGACATGTAACCATCCACGTTAGCATATACGTCATGCTAAACATGCCAAATTATTGATACATTTGATATTAATGTAGTTCATTTTCAATTAAAATTTCAGTTTATGATTTCTAAACTGGGGGCCAACATTACCACACTTTTCCATGATGAAAAATTGGAAACTATGGTGACATGAAGACTATGACCAAGCTGGAATGTTCATGACCAGCTTCATTGGTTTCATGACAGAGTAAATACTAGTATCTTGTTTTCAAAATTTTAGTTCTCATACATGTTGGAATTGATAATAATTGTTTAGAAAATTGTGAATAAGTAATTTGATTGAACAGATAAAACATCACTTGCTCTTCTTGAGTATTCATATGCTACCTATGAGCCCATTTGGTAGCATGAAAATCGGCTTATTTGGCTGATTCTGTTGAAATTTATGAAGTTCTGGCTGAAGTGGCTGCATTGGCTGATTGTGTTGATTTAAGAAAAAAAATAAAAATATATTTTACTAATAAAATAAAGAAAAAATTATATGTAAAAATAGCTAAAATGGTCATCTACAGTAACTTCGGCCAATACAGGCAAAAAAGTAACCTCAACCTTACTTTTCTGCTTATTACACAATTCAGCGCGCGAAAGCAAAAAATACGTGTTTGGTGAAAAAGTTGGCTGATAAGTCTAATAAACCGAAAAACAGTGTTGTCAAATGACCTGTATATGTTACATTGAATATTTATTTGGATGCATGTGTATTGGTGAATGTGATAAAAAAAGAGAGACAAACACATGTGTTCATGGATATACATGGGCCATGTAATACATATCATTCACATAGAAATGCCTAAGGATAAGAATACACTACAAGTCTTAATAATGGACAAATGGAAAAAATATGGGAAAATATAAATATTTGGGAAAATGGAAACTAATAATCCAACCTTTTAGTGATCTTCTTTCAATAATCCCACCTTTTGATTATTCATGAATAATCCAACCTTTGCACCTCATCTTCATTCGTTGGTCCCTGATCGGTTAATGACCTGCTATTCCAAGTTATTTTTTTTATCTTTGCAAAATATTATCTTTGTGAAAGATGAGATTTAAGGTATAATGATTTGCAAAGATAAGAAAATAGCTTGGAATAGCAAGTCATCAACCGGTCAGGGACCAGTGAATGAAGATGAGGTGCAAAGGTTGGATTATTCATGAATAATCAAAAAGTGGGATTATTGAAAGAAGATCGCTAAAATGTTGGATTATTAGTTTCCATTTTCCCTAAATATTTTCAATAAATGTCCACCATATAAATTTGGATGCATGTGTATTGGTGAATGTGATAAAAAAAAATGAGACAAACACATGTGTTCATGGATATACATGGGCCATTTAATACATATCATTCACATAGAAATGCCTAAGGATAAGAATACTACAAGTCTTAATAATGGACAAATGGAAAAAATATGGGAAAATATAAATATTTTCAATAAATGTCCACCATATAAATTTCTCTAACCTAATAAAAAGCAAATCATTTCTATTGTTGTTTAGTTACTGGGGTCATTTGTTCCAAAGGCATCAGCCAAGTTGAAATTCAAGTTGCCTCTCATACTTCTGGCTGCAAGTCCTGCATTCCCTTTCTTCATCATTGTTGCAAATTCCCCATAATCTATACGTCCGTCCTATACAATGAACAGTATACACCCACCATTAATTATATAAAACTCGTGAGCAAAAATATTACTAAAGTTATTATGAGTGTACTTTTATGGCCATTGCAACATCATAGTTGAACACAATCATACTAACTAAAAGTGATTAAGTCACATTTTATTTTTTATCTTCAGTTTGGTAATATATTAGGATTATTAGGTATTAATAAGTTTTATAAACATTCAACCAAACATTTAAAATAGGAGGGTTTTATTATTCAAAATTCATTTGTGAATGTCCAAATGCTTAAGGTAATTATAAGAAACATACATTGTCGATGTCGATTTCTTCAATGGTCTCCTCGAGATGAACGTCCCCCAATCCGAATTCTTTGCAGGCTTGTTGAAGTTCATCAACGGTAATATAACCGCTGCCATCTTTGTCAAAATAAGAGAAAGCAGCCAGCAAATTTTCCTCTCTT
The DNA here is from genome assembly GCA_945859915.1 of Cuscuta epithymum. Lineage (NCBI taxonomy): Eukaryota > Viridiplantae > Streptophyta > Magnoliopsida > Solanales > Convolvulaceae > Cuscuta > Cuscuta epithymum. The sequence goes on from CAMAPF010000038.1 coordinate 739,243, forward strand.
TCCATCTTGTTCAAGTGCAATGTTGCCGCAAGAAACTCACCATAGTCAATGGTTCCACTATTGTCAATATCAGCCTGACAAATACATTTAATCACACCACTAAAATATTTAGATATATGTCACTAATAGCCGGTGGTAGAACCTAGGAGGGGGTAAATCTCTTAGATTTTTGGACCAGAAGTACTTGGTTTAGTATGCTAGCTAAATGCCAGTTTGTTTAGATGGAGGGTTTGAAAATGTTTATTCTATTAAATTGATAAATAGATTGTTGTTAGAAACATTACGATATTATACTGCCACATTACGTTGAACTCTCGATACTCTAAAAATCGTAAACATATACCCAAATTAGTCTTTTTTTTAACTCTAACGATAAGAGGTGCAGTGTGATAAGTGTGGGGAACATTTACCATGATTTTATACCCAAATTAGCCACTCAAAGCATTTCCTCAAGAACCATTCAAAACCGTCCATCCAAACAGACAATGAATGCAAAGTCACCAATTACCTTGAGTCCCAATTGAAACAAAATAATTCCATCTTGACACTATTAATCAGCTTGCGACTATATGACCGCTAAGAAGCTCTTAGACCTTTTATTCACAAAAAAACAAAAAGATACCACCCTAATACCATAATCTAATGCTTAAAACTATCAACAAGTTTCTTCTTGCTTTCCTGCTTATAATGTCCCGGAATTTTTGTCTCATTTCCTTTTAATATATGGTTAGTGTGGTTAACATTTATCATTCATTTTCGTTGTCAACGGTAATTTTACATTGTCACTTTATTCATAAGAAATTTGGAGGCGTAACATTGAGTGAAAAGAGAAAATGAAGAGTGCAAACCGCTTCCATGAGAGCATGAATATCAGCTTCCATAAGCTCAGACCCAACTCTTTTCAACCCTTGTTTGAGTTCCTCAAATGTGATACTTCCACTCCCATCTGTATCTATCATTTTGAATAGCTGCCTTAGCCCTCCGATTTCTTCCTCTGATAGCCTCTCTGCTATTACCTGCCATGTACATTTGCATCATTTCAAGATTCATCCAAGACTCATCATCATACTCATTTTTATAAGAAATAAATTCGTACGCGAAGAGCCATCTTTTTCAGTTTGTTCATAGCTGAGAATTGTTTCAGGCGCGACAAAACCGCTGAGCCCAACGGTCTGTCTGGGGCAACTGTGTCATCCACAATCCATGGGTGTCCTGTTACCAAATTCAAAGTCCTTAACTGAACTCAGCAACAAGTCCAATAACATTATTTATGACTGCTAAACTTAAGTTTTGGTCAAATAGCTCAAAGAGCTTCACCTCAATATGATATTCAAGAATAAAAATACAACCAGATAGTCACTAACCTCATCACCACCATCCAAATATTGTCAGTTTTTTATTAAATAGTACAAATCAAAAGCAGTGGCATAGAAATGAAAAAAGACCATCTTATTAAAAAAAATTATAGGTTATATATACTTGAGAAAATCTAAGGTTAAGAAACACATCTTTCAGCACAAAAAGGGAAACTTACTTAAGACCTCGTGAGCGGTTATTCGCTTCTTCGGGTCACGGTGGAGCATCTTTTTTATCAAATCCTTTGCACTGTCTGAAATGGACGGCCAGGGATCAGATTCAAAATCTAATTTGCCTTTCAGAATCTGCTTGAAGATTCCATTATCCGTTTCTGCAAGTACAATTATTATTATTATTATTATTATTGTTCCACATTAGTAGTATTTCTTTATTACAAGAAACCATTCTGCATTAAAGTTGTCGTTCATTGTTTAGATTTATCAAAAAAGAATTACCTGCCCAAAATGGAGGAACACCTGATAGTAAAATGTAAAGAATAACACCAGCACTCCACACATCAATTTCAGTTCCATAGTGCTTTTGGAGTACTTCTGGTGCAACATAATATGGACTTCCTACAACATCAGAAAGGTACTGCCCTGAACCAAAAGCCAATATGATATGTTAGAAAGTTCTCAGGTTTAAATATAAGGAATGGGCAGGCCTTATATGTTGTTTGTATATTTATATTTGGCTAATGTTAGATTGCTTGGCATTGTGGATTTTGATTAAGAATCACACTCAAAAAGTTGTTTATTGTGTTGCACTTAATGTACTTCAACTCAAAAAGGCACAGAGTGTAAAGTCATCCTACACCGGTCAAATATAAAGATACATATCAACACGTAAGAGGAAGAAGACAAAGAAGAACATACCGGGTTTGAAGAACACGGACAAACCGAAATCGGTGGACTTAAGCTTGGCATCCTCATCAGGGCTATCGAAGAGGAAATTTTCGGGCTTAAGGTCCCTATGCATGACACCTAGCGAATGACACGCCTCGACAACTCCCGCTATCGTTTTCATCAACACGGCAGCTTTCTTCTCGCTATAATGTCCCTTTGCCACAATCCTATCGAAAAGCTCACCCCCTTTGCATAGCTCCATGACCAAGTGGACAAACACATTGTCTTCGTATGTCCCTTTGATCCTAACGACGTTTGGGTGCTCCGACAAGTGGTGCATTATTTGGATCTCCCTCCAAACATCCTCATAATCCTCTTTGCACAATAGCTTCCTCTTTGGGATTGTTTTGCATGCATATTCAAGCCCTGTGGCTTTTTCTGTGCACTGGTATGTTGTCCCGAATTGCCCCTGGCCTAGCTTCTTACCGAGGTTATAATGGTCCCTCAGCCTTGGAGTTTGGTATGGTAGGACATTCATTGTTGGCTTTGAAGATGTTTTCTTCATCTTTCCTCTGCCCCCTCCTGTCATCTTCAGGTTGGATTTTTGTGTGAAGCTTTTGGTTGAATTTGATTTTTTTGTTTGTGCTGAAGGAGAGATTGTTGATGTTTCTTTTTGTTTTCAGATGAGAAATTATCTCTCATTTTGAGAAAAACTCTCCATGCAACTGTTTTATCTCTTTATTGATGGGAGAATTAACTGATGAATTGAAGGTTTGTTTGTTGACCAGGAAATGGAACATGTCGAAGAAAAAGTAACAAAGAAAATTTTATTATACCACATAATATCACATGCTCAGACACAAATCAATTACAGCATTATTTATAGATCGAGGGTAAGTGACTTGTACAAAAACAAAATCTTGGCATCTTTCTCTTATAAAAATATCTCCCTCAAAATTAGGCATGGACCCAGTCTGATGGTCTGACCTGGTCCGGAACCGCGTCCAGTACGGTTTGGGACCGAACCGGATCTCTTTTTCGGTCTCGGGCTAAGGCCTGATACCCGATCGGGTATATGGCGTACCCGGTCCCGGATTACATTTTAATATTAGTTACATTTAAATATTACCTACATTTTAATATGAGCCACATCTTAATATTTGTTACATTTATTTAAATATTAGTCGCATTTTAGTATTAGTTAGGAAATTTTAAGATGAGTCACATTTTGATATTTTGATATTAGCCATATTTTAATATTAGCCACATCTTAATATTTGTTACTCGTTACATTTTTATATTAGTCATATTTAAATAGTAGCCACAATTTAATATTAGTTACATCTTAATATTTTTTTATTTTAATATTAGCCACATTTTAATATTAGTCGCATTTCAAAATGTCAGACCCTGGGATATCATCTTGACGAAGAGTTGGAGGACGATGACACCGAGAAAGAGCAATCGGTGGAGGAGGAGCAAGAAGGTGGGGATACCCCCCGAGGAGTAGCAATGGAGTGGCGCCGGTTCATACACGCAACCCAACGAAGGTAAGAAAATAAAATTTATGTTCTCATCTTTTTAAATTTCATTTTGACATGATAAAGGATCCGTTGGACGGGAAGTTGTACGCACAATGCCGGTATTATCCCCAAAGATTGGGCATGTGGACGTTGGGGGTTACGGGCTTACGGCACTGTGACTAGGCACTTGAACTCAAGACACCCCGTAGAGGCGGAAAGGACGAAGGGCAAAAGCATGCAAACTCAAATTTCGAGATTTGCAACTTCTCAACCCTTTAATGATTTTGTTTAATGATGAACATTTGAAAGCTTTGTGTGAATTAATATGTGAACAAAATTTGCCTTATATTTTTTCTGAAAGTCTTACTTTACGTGCTTATGCTCAAGGTTATTTAAATCCACAATTTTGAAACTATAGCCGAGAAACCATTAAAAGGAAGTTATTAAACAATATAATTTGGAAAAGCAAAACTTAATTAATTGTTTTGCAAATTTTCGTGGACGTGTGACTGTTGTAGTGATATATCATCACTTGTATTATTTGGGTGTAACTGTACATTTTATTGATGATGGTTGGATGATGCATAAAAGAGCGATCATTTTTACAAATTCTAATGAGAAACATATTGGTGATAATGTTTATATTATCATAGAACGTATTTTAACTGAATTTAATTTCATTTATTAGGTGTTTGCTATTGGTTTTGATGATGCTACTAACAATAGTGTTGATATAACTAGATTGTGTGAATTATGTGATTCATCTATTTTGATGAGAAGATTTTTTTTCATCAACGTTGTGCACATCATCTTATTAATTTATGTGTTAAAGACGGCCTATTCGCATTATGAAATGTGATGGGTAACGTTAAAGGGTGTGTTGAACTTATATGGAGCTAGTACAACACTTAAATTACAATGACGTGCTTATTTGAAATCTCAACGTGTTAGGTTTTGTGTTTTTTTCTAAAGATTTGTCTATTCGTTGGAATAGTATTTATAAATTAATTGCTCTGATTCTTGGATTAGGAAAAACAATTTGCCTGCTTTTATTAAAGAAACTTGTAAGTATATTATAGAATCGTGAGAGTTAGACATCATGGAAAAAAGTGTAGCGTGTATGTTTATTTTCATACCGCACTCTATCTAATTATCATCTTTATCAACCTACTAGTAACATGTTTTTTAGAAGGTGTCAATCTAACTGGTGCTTTCAAAGAATTTCAAGATATCAAATATGTTCATTATTTTTGTGATTTAGTGAAATATTTTTTAAAAAAAATTATACCTACATTCCGCTTATGTATGATATTGCTTTCGTTCTTAATTCTCGTTTCAAACTTGCTAATTATCAATCATTTTTAGAGTACTATTGTAGTTTATTTATGACGAATTGCCTATGTACGACAACAACTCTATTGATGTTCAAGCACAATTCATAATTTATTTAATGAGTTTGATGCAGAAATATGCTAACGTACCCTCTTCCCCGAAACAAGTTGTTTCTTCATCTTAAGGAAAGTGTCTTTTTAAATCAATAATATATAATCTTTTGAAAATAACTAAGTCAACTTCTAGCGTTGCACAAAGCTCGATTAACGAGCTTTCTTTATATCTAACTGTTGCGGTATGTTACCCCGGCCTACTACTGTTCAGAGGCCCAATACACTGCCCCGGTACGGGGCCCAATCGACGAGGCCCATTTAGGCCCCTCGGGCCCATTTAGGGCCTGTTTTGGCCCATTAAGGCCCATGAGCATGAAAGGGTTCCCCTCCCCTTCTATAAATAGGCATGTTAAGCTTCCTATTGAGAGGATCTGGGATCTGCTCCCAGGAGCTCTTCTCCCCCATCCTCTTTATTCTTTTAGATTAGCACTAAGCTCCATTAATGGAGGTTTTGATATTTTGTACTATGTAATTGAGTGGGGAGAGGATATTAATGAGAAAGAGCGGGCTTGGACGTTAGTCTAAAAAGTCCCGTGGTTTTCTCCCTTTCCGGGTTTCCACGTAAAAATAGCTAGTTCATACACTTCTTTTATATATTTATTCACTTTTATACTGAATCCATCGTCCTTAATATCCGAAGTTTATGTTGGGCTTCCGGATCTACGGGACAAAACCTCAACACTAACATTCTCAAAAAGTGGAAGGATAAAGAAGCGATGTTTACAGTTTTATCAACAATGAAGAAACAAGTCCTATCCATGCATGTTTAATAGTTGTCGTGGAACAAGAGTTTAATGAAACCGGGAACTTTCTAATCGATTATAGGACGAGATTGAGTGCGCAATCTCTTGAGACGCATGTGTGTTTCCACGATTGGTCGAACGCCCAGCGGCGAACTCGAGAACTAAAGATAGCACCGACTCGTCATTTTATGGAGGAAGCAACAACCGATTAGGGAAGTGAGAGTTCCGAAGAGTAGCAAATTTGTAATGTACCAGCACTTAGGCTATGTTTGGCAGGCATAAGTTCTTGTCTTCTAGCTTTTGTATTGTTCAAAAAGTCTCTAAAAGTTTCTAGTTGTATGTTTGACATGACAATTTTTAAGAGCTTTTCAAAAATTAAAAGATCTTTTTTGAGATGCTACGGGGAGTAGCATCTGAGAAAAGCTCGTGACTTTTAGTGCTAATTAATCCTAACAGCTTGTATACCAAACCAAACTAAATCAAACAGTCAACTTTTCACCAAACAACTACCATATTTTCCTTTTAAGATCTTTTCAGACACTAAAAGCTAACAGTTATTAAAAAGCTCACAAAAGTATCTTTTCAGCTAGTTGTGCCAAACATACCCTTAGTATTATTATCTACATTTTCATTTTAGCATTTAGTTTTTTACACACATAATTACACACAAATTTGTAACGTGCTAGTACAAGTCAATTAAATGTTTCAAATAAACTTATGTTTCCTTTTTAATGTGTATAGTTTTTTGTTTGTATTATGGACTGGTCGGGACTCGGATGTCGGGTTACTCGGGCACCTTGAACCGAGACCCTTTATATTTGGGTTGGGCTCGAGCTTCACCAAAAATTCTTCAGGACCGGATTTATGCCTACTCAAAAGACTATTATTGTATTATAGACATTAATTAAGTTCTCCCCCCTCTCATTGAAAAGAAAAATAAACAAAATAAACAAACTTGTAAGGTATGTCCCTATCAAAAGTAGGTTAGGGAAAGGAAAATGTATACATCAGATGTTATTTATATTCCTGTGTTATTTATATTCCTATGAGTAAGTAGTAAGTACTAATGAATGATGAATCTAATGATAGATACAATTTGCGTAAAAACGATGCTCATTTTAGTTTTCTAAAGAATGCTCTGTTTCTTTATGTTGCGAGAAAACCAAGCACTGGATATTGATCGAGAGCCCACACAATACAATCCAGTATTCCAGTGTACCGTGTTGGATATTTTAATGTTCACTACATTTGGTTTGACACATTATTTAAGAACTAAAGTGGTGGTGTAGTGAATAGTGTAGAAAAAGTAGGAAAAAGTGTGTAAAAATATGAAAGAGAAGATAAAAAGTAGAAAAAGTAAGGCTAGTTTAGTATTTTATAAAGGGTAAATTTACCAAAAATGAAAGTATAGCAAACTTGTAAATACATCTCAAAAAGGAAAGTGTAGCAAATATTAATTTACAGAGGGAGTATTAAAGGAAATGAATATATTATATATACAATTAAAAGCATACAACTAAGTATCATGATATACACGTAATACACGTAATATATACGGAGTATACTACAAATCAATTTATTCATTTAACTATATTATCATTGTATTGTCATCAAAATATTTATTGTGTTAATTTTATAATTTAATATTAATACTCATTTCTTTTGACATAAAATACTGTGCACAAGGTATAGCCGATTGATCGACATAAGATTTGTTGAACTAACAAACATCCCACCAAGAACATCAACTTCGTAAACAGAATAAACTAATGAGCTTAACTTTATTGAACTCTATAAAACTAATTGACAAACACAGATTTGTTTATGTTTTTTTACAAAGGTAACTGACACAGGAGACTGAAAAAAACAATAAACAAATGTTATACAAAGAAATATTTAAACCACAGAGAAAATAAACCACATACAGACACTTCTGATATGAAGAAGAAAAGATCGAAATCAGGATGAGTATAGCTTCGTAAGATCCTCGGAGAAAGTCTTCCGGATGACATCTCTCTTCAGTTTGAGCGCAGCGGTGACTAGGCCGGACTCTGGAGTCCACGGCTCAGAAATCAGTTTTATTTTTGCTGGGATCTCAAACTTCTCCAAGCGGGCACCCTTTGCTGCCTATATATGGAAAGACAAAATAAGAACTATCTTAGCTCTATTTTGCAGACATTAATGATTTAAAACATCTGAATATATGTGGAACAAACAGAATGTTTACTCCCTCCTCTAGCTAGTTCCCTTTTAGGGAAGAAAAAAAATTAGTCCAAAATGAATAAAAGATCTAGTAGTTTTGGGACCAAAGTGGAATCTTTTCACATACAAATAATACCATAATAGCATAACATAATCAATACTACGTACAATTTTATTTGAAGTTGACAAAAGATGTGAACTATCCTAATGTCCAAAGGACCATTTCTTGAAACAAACACAACGGCAAAGACAATACCTTTACAAGTGAAGTGTAGACCTCTTTCATCGTCTCAACCTTAGTGCACAAGTCTGAGAAATCTACAAACTGAATTCCAAGCATTGCAGCCCAATCTTCCAAAGCGGACTGCGCAGCCACCACCAGAGCTACACAGTAACTATGGAAGGGATCCGCATGCACCATTATATTGTCAACATACTGGCTGGTAGATAGAGCAGCCTCAACCTAAAAGATAATTTTTACCATTTGTAACTTATATTTCATTTTCTTTGCATTTTCCCATGTAACACTAAAATTAACTTGTTCACTTCGACACATTTCAGTCACAAACTAGACCAGATCAGACCAAACTAGACCTTTGGCAGTGATGAAAACAAACATACAAATATACCAGACGAGTAAACAGACCAGACTTAAAGAAACCAAACTGAAATAGACTAGTTCAAGCCAGATTAGTTCAGACTAGTCCAATAAATGTCATCCTCTTTTTTACCGAGGAAATCTTTTTCTAAGCAATTGTAAAATAAATCCAGGAAGATGTTATCCTTCTATAAATGCTATTTACTGTCTAAAAACAACAAAAACTGGAATATACGAAAATATTTTAGTCCAATTACCTTATTATGACCCTATTGTTTAGTTACATCTACCTCCCAAGAGGTTTAGTATTACAAAAGAACTCCTTTACGGCTTTACCAGTAAGTTTTTTGGTAAACGACCATTTTTTAACATTGAAAATTATAGAATATATGACCATATTTCGAGGAAGGCAGGTGTAAAGAACAATAAATCAAATGGAGACTTAAAAATATGGGCAATATAGTACAGAAAAAACAGTGTACCTTGCCCAGAGAAACATATTCACCATGCTGAAGTTTCACGATATCTTTTTTGCGGTCAATAATCTCAAGGCAGCCATCATTGTGAAACTGCCCTATATCACCAGTGAAAAACCATCTCATCCCTCTCTCATCAACCTTACAAGAGTAAAAAAAAAAGGCATAATCAATTTTCCAACCAACATCAAGGGTTAAACGGTGATGCCACAAAGGACTAGAAACAGTACCTTGTAGACTTCTTTTGTTTTTTCTTCATTTTTGAAGTACCCAAGGGTGACATTTGGCCCGCCTATAACAATCTCTCCACGAGGCATTGGTGAATCACTTGTTCGGTATCCTCCCTCGGGCCAATCTATCAACTAAATTTCAGAAAAAGAGCCAATCATGTAACAGAATCAGTTTGTAAATAATCAAACTGTAAACAACCAAATAATAGAAGTTAAACTGGAATTAACTTGCCCAAAATGGATCTCAAGTTTATATGGTACACCCAAATATGGGTGTTCTTTGGTCGGTTTCGGTTTTTGGTTCCGCGCGGTTTTCGTCGATACGAGCCTAGTTTGGTTGGTTTAATCGATGTTCATAGCCTAAACCTAAAAGCAACAACCGAAGCACATATAGTCGATTTTCAATTTTGATCTACAGCTTTGAAGGGTTTTGGTTTGACGATCTTTTATCGAGTCCTAGACTCCTCAAAGCCAGAAGAGAATCGTCGTGAGTATATATCACCCACAGAGCCATGTCAGGTTGGATCTAATATGAGGTTTACTATTTACCTCATACTTGATACTTATATACTAGATTCAAACCCATGTGTGTGGAACGCTCATCATTAGATAAACCCATACAAAAAGCAATACAATATATTAATTAAAAGGAAAAAAGTGAAAATATGAATAAAACAATACTTGGAGAAAACTCATATGCCAATAACAAACATTTTATGTTAGTACCTTGATGTATGAGCACGGCAATGGTGCACCGACGCGACCAACAGATGTATCATCATATTCACTAAAAGAACCACCAGCACATGTCTCCGTGAGACCATACCCTTGACCAATGGGAGCACTGAAATCGGGAAAATAAAAGTGCAAGAATATAAATTACAACACTAGCTGGAAATGTAGTCGATACTTGCATCAATATAAGGCGGGAGTATGAAAAAATAATGTTGGACCAATATCATTAGAGAAAAGGCCAAATCGAAACACTTTTAACTTTATACAGTAAAAGTAAAGGAAAAGAAAAAAGTTGTTTGTCATTGTTTTGTACAGTAGTAATTGATAGACTAAATGTAAAGATAAAGGAGTTTAATTGAATCAAGATCTATCAATTAAGGATCTGAATTATTGAAATACTCTTATTTTTTACATAATTATTAATAAATCAATCATATATTTAATGTACAATCCGTGAAGAAATTTTCAATGAAAGCTAACATGAAATAAATTTAAAAAAAAAAAATCAAAGTTTCATTATTATTTCTAGATTGACAGTTTCAATCATTTGCATCCTAAATGAATAATTTTCATCTAATGGACATATAACCTATCTACCAACTACCAAGTCCTTGAATCCATAAAATTCCCATTTAAGAAGACCCGTTTTTAATATTTTAATTGACTACCAAAGTTTTATAACTGAGAGAATAAATATAATGTAAAAAAGTGTGAAGTTGCTACAATGGCTGTGTGATTTCAGAATTCCTGGCTAGCATGTGTATTATAAAGTTAATTAATATCAATTGCACGAACCTGAGACATATGTTGATGAATCTTTGAGTATCTCCAGAAAGAGGAGCCCCGCCTGATAATATGAAACGAATACGTCCACCTAAAACTGCCCGAACATTTCGGAACACTAGAAAGTTCCACAACATCCTCTCCAATCCCCACCCACCAAACCAACTGCCATTGACTGCAGACAACCTACGCGCATATGCTAAATCAAACAATACCTTTGCTAGACCTCCTTTGGCATTTACCTGAAGTTCCACCAGATTGTTACAAGTTGAAAATTGAAATATTATGATTCTCATATATTATGAAAGCATATGCAATAATAAGGCTCTATTTGGTAGCCATTATTGGCAGATGATGCTTATCAGCAGCTTAATATGCTTATATGTAGGTTATGCCTTATTTAATTGATATGTATGTTCCAGGCACTTCTCAATTTCAGCGAATTCAGAAAAGTTCAGTCAAATAACTCTTAAGTCTTAAGAAATGAGCCCTAAGTATGCATAATTGCATATAGCCTTTGTAAATATGTCTGAAAGTTTCATATACCTTCTTTCTCACACCATCTCGAACTCGGTCAAGAATTGCTGGAACAGCAGCCATTATTGTCGGCCTTAACGCGGAAGCATCTCCTTTTGTTCCCTTCATTATCTTATTTGAAGTATCAGTAAGTGTTAAAGGAGAACCATATCCTATAGAGCCTCCAATTGCTGGTATAATAGTCTGCATTACAGTCTTAATTAGTTGAAAATTGTTCCAAATGCTTAGAACTTGGATTTCATCCTTAAAGTACAACCTTACAGGAAAGTGTAAAAAAATCATGTATGTCCATTTGTATTTTATATGTACTGAAATGGAATGACCCTCTCAAAAGGGTTGCTCCTTAGAAGATACCATCTTGCTGTGTGTTCCTTTTTAAGACTGAATTTCTCATTTGGGCTATGCCACTAAAATAACAAAGATCACAGAAGATGAAAATATTCAATCATATGGATGCATGGTAAATCCATTTTACCTCTGCCGCTAATTCTAGAATGTGAGCAAGAGGAAGGTATGCTAAGTAGACATCTTTGCTTCCAAGCTCAGGAACAATTGTCATAACACCGGAAGCCGTTGCTAGAACATTCCTGTGTGTCATCATCACACCCTGCAACGGGCAAAGTATTATTCGTCAATTGATAAGATAAAAGTGGAAGCTTTATAAAGATATTCAAAAAACTCAGAGAATCATACATTAAACAGGCGCATTAATGAAACAAATCTAGCCAAAAGAGGACTATCAGATAGACAATAGAGATTATTTAAGAAGCTGTCAACTATATCTCTAGTTCTATACTTCTATCATACCATTTTTCCTTCTTATCAAAGCATGTTAATCAATAAATCAATTTAATGACAATAGATAGATTTACATGGTTGAGTTATATCATTACCAAAAATAAATGCATGTCATATGTTGCTGAAATCTCAAATTAAGAATTGAGACAACATTGAACTGATTAAACTTTCACAAATTTAATTCTAAACTGAAGGCCCATTGGAAACCCGGAAAATGCTAGGAAAAGAAAATAAGGTGAGTACATAAAAAATATGGGGAAAATAAATAATCAGTTTTGGATATTTGATCAAACCAATTTATTTACATGTTTCTACTATTTAAAAGAACAAAAACCTAAATGTATGTGAAATTCTAAAAAGATGTCTTATTTCTTCTTTATCATTGTGAAACAAAACTTTGAGAAATAAAATGCAAGTAACTTTTTCCCATTCCATACAATTAACTTTTAAACATAGTTACATAGCCTAAGAGATATGATTCATATACCTTAGGCAAACCAGTGCTTCCACTGGTATACATTATCACAGCAACATCAGAAGCAAGAGGTAACTCAGGCTCAACGGGATTTTCCCGTCCAAGCTTCTCAACCTCGGAAAAGGATGATATCACCCAGCTTGAGTTTCCAGTAACTGTTGATTCATTCAATGAAATATCATTTTCCATTACTATAATGCGTTTCACCGTATCAAGCTGCCCACCAATGTCAATAAGCTTCTTCAGTTCTTTTTGTCCACAAATTACAGTTGTAACCTCTGTCTGAAAAAATATGACAAGTATTACAATCTGAAATATGAACTCGAGAGCACTCAGGCTTAAAAGGGAAACATCTAGATCTTTGTAGAAACGGCATATAAACAAAATAAGAAAGAGAAACCATATATTGTGTTTTAGAAGGTATTAAAGTGATTATTCAGTGAGGGAGACCAAGGTATCCACCATATAATCTAAATCAAGTAAATGATACTGATTCAAATACAAAAGGTAATTTGCACAGATATGGCAAGTAAAGAACAGATGACCTTGTATTAGACTTTTCCTTATTAGATTGCAGGACATTCTTGCATATATTTTAACTAAAACCAGAAGTAAAAGTAAATTAAAGAGGGAAAGATACCTCATTTAGAGAGTAGCAGAGGGCCTCTTCGCCCAAAGATGCATAAATAGTTACCACAGTCACATTGCGCCTAAAGCAAGCCTGAACCATGGAAATCATCAATAAATTTAATGCTCACCATCAAAGCATCCCCGTGACAGCATAAGATCATAAGTGTGAAAACTTTAGTCTTGTAACTTATGGGTAGATCTTTTAGTCTGGTATTTTCACATGCAGATTTATAGACTTTTTTGATGAATTTCAATTAATTTGTCACAAAAACTAACATGTCCTTGCACGTGAGATATGACTGGGGGGGGGGTTAACATGATCATGGCAGGCCTAGCTGATGTGCAATGATGGAGAATCAGACTAAAAGCAAAACACCAAACTAAAAACTTTAATGGGACTTTGGCAATCTTTCAGCAAACACTCCTACTAGACAATTTTGGATGCTCCATACATGGAATTCTTTGTTTATTTATTAATATGACAACTAAAATTGCACACTTTAGTGAATAAAGTGAAACCGGGTGAAAGAAATCCTGAAATTGCAGGTTTTTAGTTGCAAGACCAAAATGCCACCCATGAAATGCAAGACAAAACACATGCCTCAACTTAAGGTACAGGGAATAATTTTAAGCTGTAAAGGGGAATATAGGTATATTGTTTCCTGCAAAAGAAATATGTACCTGAAGTGCAATTAACCATTCCCCACATGTATCTGCAAAAATGGCTAACCTTTCTTCCTTTTCATGCCCCATATGCACTAACCCGGATGAGAGGTTACACACAAACTTGAAAGCCTGTCCGTAAGTCAACCACTCATAACCCCCCAAATGAAGCTTCTCAAAAGACCTTCCATCCGAGGATTTCTCCATTTCTTTGGAGACAAGTCTTCTGGTCCCAAGCAAGTTTTTTTCATAATACTTTTTGCAAGCATATTCAAAAAGATCAGCAAGAGTAGTCACTCCATCCCATGATGTTTCCACTAGGGAAGTAAACCTATGGTTCCTGATAGTATAACCTGGTTCCCCATCACCCACATCAACAAGGAGACCGCGTTTCTTCTTCCTGTTGTTTGAATTCCGAAGGAGAAGAGTTGTAATAGCTAGAGGAACAAGGACACCGATTATGTAGGGACCCATTTACTTTTTTCCCTAGAAAATTGCAGACAAAGTTATAATGTCTCAAATTTGAAGTGTATATGTATGTATATATGTGCATGTGCTCATAAAACCATGTAAAAGGTGTAGAAATTAGAATAACCCTAAGAAAGCAAATGATCAACCAACATTCAACTTTAAATTCACTAATCCAAATGAAGCATTAGGTTCATTCGAATCAACACTAAACCTTAAGCATTGGGTTTTCAGCAACAACGATGATTAGTGAGTGAGAAGTATAATTGAGCTAAAGAATGTCTCTATTCAGAGAGAAAACATCACCCACAACCGAAAGAGAAGATGATTAAGATACAATTATGAAAAGGCAAAAACTGGGGGGAGGGGAATCGAGCGGCAAAGACGAGGAGAGTCAGGGACAAGCGAGAACCACCTTGGACAATGTAGGATACGAGGAGGAGCTCCGGTGGGGTCAGGGGAGATTTTGGAGGGGCGAGATGCAGAGGAGATAGAGATGGGAGAGTGTAAGAGCGGTGGGGGGTATTTATAGAGGGAGTAGTAGTTCGATAGTAACGATGGAGGCTGTCAGGAAAAACGAAAGTTCGGTTAGTAACGATACAAGTGTTCAGGCTCAGGTGGTTTTCCACTCACTTTAGAACTCCTTCAAAAATATGGAGTGGATCACTTTTCAGATTTTTATTTTTTTAGATCTTCCTTTTTTGTTTGAATATTAAAACTAAAATGTTTGCTAGGATCTTTCAATAAAAAGTTTGGGTAATAAAAAGTAAAAACAAAAGTAAGGATATTTTAGTATTTTTATAGGGGTGGGACACTGGGACTGGTCTAGAACGTTTCAATGTTTTGTCGAACCAACATCTTATCGTGATTATTAAAATGGTTCAGTTCAGTTCGCTCTTAGATCTAAATCCATTTAGTATTGTTTTATTCTCAAACAGGACGGTGCGATATCATATCAATGCCAAATAATGTCATTTTCAATTGTTTAAGGAAAATTTTTACATAATTTATCAATTTTCATATTACATAATTAATACATTTGAGATAAACTTTAGTAGTCAATACATAAATCAGAAATGATGATATTTAACTTAAAATAATAAGCACTGCAACTACAAACTTTGTATTAAGGATTTAGAAAATTGATATTTGGTATATGGAGACTTGATGAGGTATTCGGTACACCGTTAAACAAAGTTAAGTATTAAACTGGAGTATTGATTAATAAAGCAAAAAAATACTCTATATTGGGGGGCTCGTGATATACATGCATGTTGAACCTATGCTTCAGTCTGGTTCAGTTCATATCGATTCTCATTTTATGAGAACCAGTACGGTACAGTTTGGGATACAAATTAAGATATACATTTGAAACTCATGATTTCGGTTTGGGACCATGTTGGTTCAATATTTTTGTCCACCTCTATATTTTTAAAAGGAAAACTTATCAAAAAGGAGGGAAAGTGTATCAAAATTAAAATATACATCGAAAAGGAAAATGTATCAAATATTTCAATACGGATGGAGTATTTTTATCGAAAAATCAGTTTGTACACACCATTATACACATTATTGTATGCATGCCCCTAGTTCTATGTGCACAGAGGCAATCGTCAAAAAACGCAAAACTTTAAGAAAACGAAATTGTCTGAGTGGACGTGTAAAAAATGGTGTGTGGACGTGTAAAAATTGGTGTGTGTGTGCGCGCGCATGCGCATTTGACTTGTACATGATGAATAGTCGCTATTTATTGAGTTCATGTGTAGGTTTGATCTACTTTGATGAGTAGGTTGATCTATTCAAGTTTGAATAGATGATTTGTCTATGTCTGATTTTGGTTGTATTGTACTTCATATATAAAGCAGTTTCGATTGAATTGAAATTTATCTTACTTGACCCCAATTGATTTAATCTCATTTTAAATCTAATTTAAATTTAATTTTCAATAAACTTGTTTTTTTTATTATAGTCTAGTATAGTTCGATTATTATGTAAGTAGTATATTTTATTGTTATAGATGCACTGTTTAATAATAATGTCATAATCCGTAAAATATCCATATTGCAGTTGTTAATATAAGAAAAGTATAGTTTTAAAGTGTTTTACTCAATTTTGCATAGAGCGATATCATTAGATCCAATGTATATACATGCATATCTAGTCAGCTCACAAAAATAATTACCCACTTCAATTTTTTCCCCGCAATCACAATTGTGGTTGTAAATTGTTAATGTACCTATGTACAATTAAAAATGCATATATACTTACTTAATAATAAAGCACAACCTTCAGATTGAAATTGATTTGTCAATTGATTAATTGCTATTGAGTACAATTAAATTAATAATTGCTATGAAGTACAAAAATTGATTGACCACGTTCATTCCTTTTCATGCCTTTTAAATGGTATAGCAACACTTTCATGACCTTTTAATATTTTGGTATCAATAACCAATAAATCAATAAATATCATAAATTCAAATTGCATATATAGTTTCAATTTTTACATTGTAATGCCAAACATTAAACATGTACTTGCATTCTTATTTAAGGTATTGTTACTTGGACTGTTTCCAGTCTCAAACCAGATCAGACTTAAACAAACCAACTGAGACCAAACTTGACTTCTGTAGTTATAAAATACACAGAGACCGGACGTTTACCAGACCAAACCAGTTCAGACCAGACCAGACTTAAACATACCAGACCATCAAATTACAGTCCAAGTAAAAACATCATTATTAGTCTGAATACATATGTACATTGTTTTTGGAGACTATTCATACATCCTGGGTCAATTTTTTACTAATTCATAAAAAATCGTGTATAGCTGGAAAAACAAGTTTCATTTTTTTTACAAGTTCCATTAGTCTACACTTAATGGAGAACATAACATGTTCACAAAATTTTATAAAATATTGAACCCAGAAACACCTTAAATGAAAGAGGCCTAAAATTATAAAATTTAGGCCTACCTGACATGCTCATTATAAAATTATATAGAGTTCTGGACTGAAAGGAACTGTCGTGCGGCCAACGTCATTTGTGGGGCTTCCGGGTGAAATGTTTTGATAAATTTTTGTGAGCGTTTCCTTCATGAAATGTAGATTATCTCCAGAAAATTCAACTTAAAATGCAATCGGAAAGTCAATTAAATAAATTATTGAAACACACTGCACAAAAATATGCATAAATAACGCATTGTTTTTCAAAAATTTATTTAATCGATTCTACGATTGAATATTGAGTTGAAATTGTGCAGAGATAATCTACACTTTATGAAAAACACGATCACAAAGTTAATAATAGAATTCCATCAAGAAGCCCCTCAAATGGCATTGGCCATACGACACTTACGCTCAGTTCAGTTGTATGAGAATGTGTGTGTGTGTGTTTAAGAAGTGGATCTGGTACAAAGTGTGCTTATTGTACAAAATTTTGTAAGACGCATCTTTACGCTATTTGTATTGCCAACTGATGTTCAAAGTGTTGCATATTATTCTACAATGAAATACACATATTAATGTTTAAAGTGTTGTACTTAATAAAATTTTGGTTATATTACCAAAATGTGTCCGGCGTCTCCATCCATTAGATCAATTCAACATGTAAACAAGATGAGTTGTATTCAGTAAATTAGGAGGAATTTATATACGAACTCTAAACCTCAATATGCACCCCGGGGCAACGCCTAGGTAAAACACTAGTTGTCGTACTTGAAAGAGTAGCATGAATGACTAACTATCAAATGAGCTTAATGCAGCTATTTGTGGTCATACATTTCCCTCATACTTCTAACAAATGAAGACTAGCAAAACAATTGCTTATACCCACGAACCAAACAATATAGTCTTTAATTAACAAAAACCTTGCAACTCAATAAAAAGCATAATGAAAAAATACGACAAGAAAATAGGAAATTCGATAGAATAGGAGCTCTATGCAGTCTTATTGTGCAATGTTCTAACATATTCTCCGTGTCATATTTCCCTCCTTACAATGACCCTGCAAAGCTAGTCCGAGATCACAAAAGAAATTAGATTTAGCATCACAGGCAAGGATGACATGCACCTCCCACCTGCACCCTATATTTCTGATTGATAGCCTTGACTCGCCCTCGGTCAAATGAACCCTCACAATCGTCCAAGTCAAGTTCCATATTTTATGCAAATTTCATGCATAATCTGTAACAAAAAATCGACGAAACTTCTGTATGAGTGTCCATCGACACTACTTAGCACAGCAATTATGTACTCCCTTTGCCCATTATAACTTTGTCAACTTTCTTTTTGGGTTTCTCTACTTACTTTGTCACTTTCCCTTTTAAATAGAAAATTTGTGATTCTTTTTAATTATATCTCCTCTGCACAGACCTTAATCGCATGATTTTTATATTATTATTCTATGTGTTAGTCAACTACGATAAAGTTACAAGAGGAAAAAGAAGTATGTTTCATAGAAGTAATTATAGAATATATATAATGGAAAAAGAGATGAACTAAGGTAAATCCTCAAGACGTGTTAGAAATGTGAAATACGATCAAAAGTGAAAATAAATAAAGTCGCTCATCACACAGGTCGGGAACTATGTATTTGTGATTTGTACCAAACCGACGCGAAACCTAGAGCCAAATCGGCATCAAAGCTAGGTAGAAGCATGACAAGCATTGGACCCACCTAATTTTCAAAGAAAGAGAGTGTATTCTTGAGTTGATCGGGAATTTAGCCTCAGACTGATCTACAATCATAAATAGACTATAAAAGACCATTTGCTAACCTATTTAAACCCACAAGTAATCACAATTGAATCACCAAATCCATTAGTTCATTATTAATTTTTATATTTGTTCTGACTTCTTTATGGTGTTCTTGAATTGTGGGTGTTCTTGATGTGTGGGAACTCACTTCTTCAATTCCAACCGTTGATGTTTAAGTAATATTTCATTTGTATTTTTATGTTCTTTTACTTTTGAGTCACTATAATCTTAATTAATATGAGTGTTAGTTGCTATGTCCTTAAGATAGTGCTTGAAATGAACCTCTAAGTCCACCATTTTTTTACATTTATTCTATGTCAATATATTATTATTTATTCTTAATATTAACGATCCATATATATATGTTATCCAACATAAAAGTATTATCTACATATTTATATGAATTAACTAACATTAACATATCAATCATACATTAGAAGAGTAATGTACGTTTTACTCTCCTTGGAACTCAATCTATCTATTAATGGTGTATAACATCTAGAGGTTTATGTGTTCAACGAAAGTTGCATTATTAATTGTGTTTTAGATGAATTAGCATACAAGTATTGAAGATAACAATATATCAAATATTATATGGTGTGTGGAATATTCAACGGGAATTTTCTCTAGATGAACGTGAGTCATAACGTGTAATACTCGAGATTAATGTAAAATGATTAATAGTACTACTCATACCATCAGGACTCACACGTAGCGATAACTACATTTCACCACCTTAAATGGAGTCAGAAATGTAATAGTGAACTCCTACTCATAAGAATTGAAGAAGAACTTATATTGACAAACAAAAATCTATGCATTTTAATAAATTCTACACTCTGGTTCTAAAAACTCAAACTTTGTAAACCAACGTTTCCCTATGGATCGACCCGGTATTTTACCGATATATAATATTACAATTGATCTCGTAAATTTGCAATTTCGGCCTCACCAAACACCCTTTCAATATTGACTTGGCCCCCAACAACCTTCCTGCCACACAAGAAGACCCAATACGTCAAACTATTTCGGTCTTGCCTAACAACCATGTTGCAGATGGTCGTCCATCGCCTCGAACGAACCAACCCCTCCAAACTCCCATCCTAGAGAATGAAGTATGAGCTCACCATTGTCAATAACTCCTGACGCAAACGCCACTACCATGGACGAATCTGCCACCACAAACACTGGGGTGACTCATATGCCAATCGATACAAGAACCAACATAGTCAGCTCAAGCATTCTGAATCTAGAAGCCATTTCGCTCACAAACACAAAACCTCCTCTAACCCTCATGAGAACCATTAACAAAGATCGTCCCAACAAATAAACAATGAGAAAAATGCTTACATAAGAGTAGAAATGTTATGGAATTCCAAAATAGGACTATCGTGCTTTTATTATCTAAATATGAGTAATTGGTGTCCAGCCTTGAAGTATTGTCGTGTTTAAAGTCTGGTAATATCAAAACATGGCGTAATTACTCATATTTATGGAATAAAACATGACACTCCTGTTTTGGAATTCAAACACACTTTTACTCTTATTTAGAGTCATTTCTTATAAACAACATAATCCATGAAGATATTGGCACTCCGACCTAAGCCAAAGCCAAGGTGATGGAAACACTAGCTTCTAATCGGCAAAACTTGGAGCACAAAACCCTACGCAAGCAGAGAAACTCACGACACACGACCACACAGCCCTTTTAAAGTTGTTATTTGAAATAGTAACAGAGACTTCTCTAAACAGTAACCTTATATCCCCTCGTCCAGCTAAGACTGTTTCATCATTCCTTTTTGCATGTCCCTCTAAGATTATCACATCCCAAATTCGGGAATATTTGTATAACTCTAAATCATTCTTACTTTATTCTAACTTTACTAATTTAATATCAATCTTATAAATTCACTTTTTTTGGTAACTACACCTCCTCCTTTTGTACCAATGTTAGAGGACATAAATAGTATAAGTTAGTTAAAATAGAATAATAAAGTCAATTAATGTTTATTTGCACATAAAATAATAAAGTAAAAAGTGTTTGGGTGAGATTTGTTCAAATGAGTAGTCACATATTTATTACTTTAAATTGAATCGGTAAAGTTTTTTGGGACAGCTGAAAAAGAACATTTCACAAAGTTTTATGAGAGGGGCATAGTTTATATGCCAATGACAATATCAGACCAAATTGGAGCATATAATATCTGTCAATCTAGCCCAAATTAGAAAGGATCAAATAGAACAACATCATGGCAAATTACATTTAATCAACCAAATCACATAATGAAATGTTCAAGGAAAAAAATTAAGATATTATGAACAAGAATTCATAATTAGTGCGTACATTCCTACTTTTATTTAAATACAGAACTTGTTGCATGCTTTTAACATTGTTTATTTTGAAGAGTAATTCTCATAAAGACAATCATACCAATAATAGTAATATCAATATAACAACAACAATAATGCTATTAATTTAAATTATATAAATTAAATTTGAATTAATAAATAGCTAAATTGTATTAGATCTATATTAAATATCCTTAATTATTTTTTAAGTTTCAATTAATTAATTTTTAAAAGTATTTTTTAATATAGTATTTGAATAGTGAGGGTACAAATAGAGGTGTGATATAGATTTATTAAATTCAAGTCAATAATTGTGCAAGAAACAAATCCAGCGATTAAATTATGAGGGTATATATTTGTAATACAATTTTTTTTATAAAAATAGAAATAAAAATCAAATCAATAATTGATATGATGTATGAAACATGTTAAATAAAAAAATTGTAAAATATAAAATTAATGAAATAAAATAAATAGATATAATATGTGAAACATAGCATAATTTCTAGTGACTTGTATACTTATGTCATCAATGTGTTGGGAAGCAAGCAAGTTTAGTATGTATGAAATGAAATTAATTTTCATGATTTACTATAATAACACCATTGATGCAATGATTTATGCTTAGAACCTACCCTCTCAATTTTAATTCCATAGTAATATAGTATTTTTTATGTTGGTTCTTTAATGAGTAAAACAATCATTTGTTTATTGACACAAGCAATAATATTAGTAATGACACTTTCTTGGTTAATATAAAATAAATTTTTTCATTTTGATTTCTCGATGCAATGAAATTATTTATGTTGATTCATCAATAGATCAAGTATTTTTATTGATACCATCAACAATATCGTAGTTGCAATTAGTTTATATCAAAATCATACTTTTTTTTGCTAAATTAATTAAATTATACATTAGAATTATATATTAATTCATGATGAATAAATCAAACATTAAAATTAATCACACCAAGAATAATTTTTACATACAATGACCTAATGTCTTAATATAAAATTTCAATTAAACTTGTTATTAAATTCATTTACATATTGACATTATACAATGAAAAAAACTTTCCCTTTAATGCAAATCATGGTACCCGTATTGTATTTGCAATTGATTTGTATTAATATCATCATTGCAGTTTAATTTTTGAGGTTATTTCAAAAATATTATGTAAACAACATATTTACTTAAGCATGAATAAAATTATTAGTATAGTGTCATGTCTCCTAAATGAAAAAATTGAACATAAAAATAGACATTAAAAGTTAATAGTGTAGTCACCATACCTAACATGTCACATTTTTGTAAATATTTTGTATGTTATTAGTCATAATCATTTAATTTTTTTGGAAAATATTTGTTTTCATGTTGACAGCTTAAAGAAAAAGTAGTCACCTTTCAATTAATACCAATAATAGTCATTTTGATACACTTTGTAACTTCATATATTGTTTTCTGAATTTAAAGTTTTGATGTGTGTAGACCTTAATAAATAGGTAACAAGGACAAAAACTTAAAAAGCATTACCAAACTTTATAATTTTCTACGTAGTACTTTATAAATATAATTTTATGTGTGTATACGTGTGCATTTATATATAGATAAGGTTGAGTCTGAAGGAGAAAAGTTATACTACATACTAATTATATAATATATATATAATTCATTAGGTGCAATGATTTTGAAACTCTAAAGTAATATATTGATTATATAATGGGTATCTTAAATGATGTTAGAGCTTGTGCAATCAAAATATAGCTAGTGATTGTAATTACATGTAATCATAGTTACATTCACATTAATAGTTTAGATGCATTTTAATTTTAATAGAGTATTTATTTGCAATATATGTGTCTATACAAACAAATATATATATCTAACAACAATATAATTATGAATGAGGATTGGTACCCCTGAATTGTGTCAACACACTTAGTGCATAAGAAGGTGTTATTAGAAGGTGGAATCCTATTTTTTCATTTTCCTGTTTTACCCTTACAGTCACGTAAGTTTAATTAACTCTGTTAACTCAATTTTAAGCCTCATGCATCTACTTCATTAAATACAAAAGAACAATATAGCCATACGGTAAGATTACTATATTATAGCGGTGTATATGATCTATTAGTAATGATGTATTAGTAATATAGCTATAATGAACATCTGGCCATGCATTAGTAACACCTGTATAAAGAAGGTGGCATTAGACCATTTGGAGTGTGTGGAGGCTAAAATGTTAAAAATGGACTCCGTCTATTTGAAAACAGTGTTTTGATTCTCATATCTCCGCATTCTAACACCGTCAATAAAATACATTCAACATATTTTTTTTACATATCAATTTGATAAAACATTAATTAAATTATTGTAAGTATTGTTTTCTTTTTAATTTTTTCCCTGAATAATTATGAAATAAAAAAATACACATTTCGATGTAAAAGTAAATAAATTTCATTAACTTTTTTTTAACATTTTTTCAGTTAACAAAAAATGAACTTAATTCAAGTAAAGTTCGAGCATGGAATATTCGGTTATTTGTTAAGGCTCCATGAATTTAAAATTGGTGTTTTGTGTTTTTAAGCTCAAAAACTTCAACGGTTAAAATTTCATATATTCTTTTTTGCATTTTATATAATACATATTGGTGTCATATGAAATATCATAAAAATTCATAAATTTTGATATATTTCTTATAAAATTTGAATTAAAAAATAAAAAAATTTATAATACATTTAAAGAAAAACAAACTTTTTATACGATACACTCATACATGCACACTTCCCTCTCTCCTACTCTCCTCCACACATGCCCACCATTTTTTTAGCCTTGGGAGTCCATCCTCCCTCCATATTTAAAATCCTCCACCCCCTTTTCCACTTTTACTACCTCATTGAGCCTACCACTATATGAAATTAGGAGTCCAAAAATTCCATCTTTAACACTTTGGACTCCTAATTCTATACCACTACAAATAGTCTTAGGGGCTATATAGCGATTTGGCCACTTTCAATTATCCGGCAATTTAACACCGGCCTAACTGGCCATACTTACAATTGTAGTTATTTTTTGGAAAAGATATATTCTTACAATTACGAAGTATATGTTCAATATAAGAAATATTTCACTCGTGAATTAACATACACAAATTTTCTATCAAAGGTTGATGCTACATATCTAAATACGTGACTTACGTGTGAAATATTTACTGCTCATAAAACTGGTTTGTGCACAACTATATGCATTTGGATGATATTTACCACAATATTCTTAATGTATTTCTAAAATATTGATTAAAGATGAACCACTTGCATAAATTACATAATCACATATTTTCCACACAATAATTGATTGAAATGAAATATAATTATTCCGACAACTTTAAAAATATATGTAGTATATGATATGTAAAATTTTATTAACTATTTACAAAATTCTCATAACAATTTTGAATATAACACTCTTTTACAAAAGACTACATTATTCTAATATTGGTGTGTGTGTGTGTGTGTGTGTATATATATATATGTATATATATATATATATATATATATATATATATGCATAAATATATAACATAGAGATACACTATATACGAAAATGCTTATTATGTGAACATCCATTATTCGTAAATACTAGCACATTAGTATAATGTATGGTGTTACAAGCCTCTCATGAAATGATATATTAACTAATTATTTTAAATGTTTGTACAATTCAAGTATCAACCACATTTTAAAAAAATACTATAATATAAAATAACCATGAACGCACGCACACATGAAGACAACGTCACTTATAAAATGGCTAGATTGCACCTATTATTAGTATACCACAATTAGAAAGCCACAACAATTTGTTTACGAAATGACCAACTAATATTTGCATCTATTATTAGTATGCCATAATTAGCGCAACAATATGACATAAGAATCGTACCACTCTTGTAAACGATCATGATTTGGTAGGCTGTAATAACTCAAATGTGATTTGACAATGGTGCCCCTATTATTCGAGAATAAATGTGAAATATTAATTCTTAACTCTACTATGAAGTATATAAAAATATAAGTGTATGTAATTATGTATGTGTGCGAACATGCACACACATATACATAAATAAGTGTGTTTGTTATATCACCACCTATGGAACTCCTTGCTACTGATTATAATGCACCAACTTATTGACATGTGCTTTAATTATAATTATATATAACATCTTACTAATATAACATATATGAGTTGCATTCCTCCAATAAATGGTTATTATAATTATTTGACCATATAAATGGATGATTAGGTATGTTGTGATTATAAAAAAAGTGTTTTGGCCATACTGTGCAACTAGTCGATAAATGTGTGGTGATATTAGGTAGTATCACTGCAATAAAGTATATCATTTGATTCAATGGTGCACCGTAATAAATTAAAAGTATTTGGTTCACACCTTTGATGAAAAGTCATTTTTTACCGACGACACACACAAGGTGTTTATAGAACCGCTTAGTACGTCATCACTTGTACGATGTATATTACTCCACATCTCTCATAAAAGGTTACGTCATTTACTCTAGCACATTAAAAGTGTACGCGTCTGTACATACATACATACATACATACATACATACATACATACATACATACATACATACATACATACATACATACATACATACATACATACATACATACATACATACATACACACACACACACATGCATGCATACATACATACATACATGCATGCATACATACATACATACATGCATGCATGCATGCATACATACATACATACATACATGCATACATACATACATACATACATACATACATACATACATACATACATACATACATACATACATACATACATACATACATACATACATACATACATACATACATACATACATACATACATACATACATACATACATACATACATACATACATACATACATACATACATACATGTGTGTAGATAGAATTCATACAATGTGAGAACACGATTTAAGGAGAGAAATGGTAAGGAATTTGAAGCGTTAGATTTGAAAAATGTATAGTATGTGAAACAGAAATGTGTGCTATCATATTATCCCGAATCATAAAATGCAATGATATTTTTGTAAATAAACTCAAATTTCTACCAATCTGATCTATGAATTGCCTTAATCATACATGTGCAAGTCCACAAACTTCGAATCGTTTTCATTTCTCACGAGAAAAAGTGTTCACACCGAAACAGGATTATATATATGCATTGAATGATAAAATTCTAATATAGAATTTTGAACAATAATTCATGGGAAAACTATCAGATTGGTGCACATACTGACATACTTTCGGTAAAGAGTCAATTGAGTTTATGTACTTTTTAATAATTCTATTAAGTCTGTGAAGTGTCAAAAACAACCAAATCAGCTATTTTATGGGTAATACACCAGGTTAATCGTCTACGTGAATGAGGAGATGATGTTTTATCTTACTTTTTCTAATTTTTTTTATAATTTTTCTATGTCTTGTTTCTCTTTTCCTTTCTCTTTTGTTTCTTCACGTTTTATCTTTCTTTCTCACTTTCGATCGACATAGTATTTCATTCCTCAGCCTCCCCTACACCTCTATGCTCTATCGCTCTAGACCACTATTGGAGGAGTCGAAGTAGGAGGTAGGTTGCGAATGGTGTTTATGGAAGCCTGCAGGATGACAAATGATGCAAAGGCTGGGATACGAAAGAAAGAACACAACAACTTACTCGCAGGAAGAAGAAAATAGGAGCAAGAGAAGAAAGAGAGAAAGGAAGAGGGGGAAAATGATTGTCTCGCAAGAGAAGGAAGAACGAATGAGAAAAGAAGGAAAAAAAAAGAAACAAACAGAAAATAAAAAAAGAAATATTAGAAATGGTAAAAACCGCCACATGTGATATCCACATATGCGATTAACCAGATAATTTGTTGTTGATTGCCCGTAAAATAGTCGATTTGGTTATGTTTTGATAGTTCGCAGACTTAATTAGATCGCTAAAAAACACATGAACTCAATTGACCTTTTATCAAAAGGATGTGAACCTATTTGGCAGTTTTCCCATAATTCATCTACACTCGAAGCCTAAACGTCAACATGAACACATATATCAATTAACACACACTATTGTGTGATTTTGTTTAAACCCTTGCAAAATACTTTCTTTCAATATACATACATTGTCAAAACATTTGATTTTTTGTATAAATGTTTGTTAAAAATGCACGATATATAATAGATTCACGAAAGCGCTATGTGCCATTTTTCTTTATTATCTTAATGTACTTACATGATGATGAAAGATTGTTCAAACGTTTCAAAGTAATCTATTATAGCACCTAAATGATTCAAAAATACTCACATACCTAGAAGAGTGGTTTTTGTTATATCCAATATAAAAAAAATATAGAATATTTGTGAGCCTATACATTATTAAAGCTTTTTTTAGAACACAATTGTTTTCTCTTTAAGTTATACGGAGTAATAATTAAGGATTGTTTTAGTCATCTATACTAGTTAAACAATCAATACTTGATATACATTACTCCCATATGAAAATTATCATAATTGGAAGCAAAACAACATCTAAAAGAAATGGGGTCAACTATATATTTTTCTTTCTTAAGTGGGGATTAAGGACATCTATTAAAATACTTTATTTCGAATCTTTGATTTTTGTTTTACACCTACTAATATTTATGTTTTATATTTTTTTCATTATCATTTTTATGCATCCGTTAAATCTCTTTTTATCATCTCATAAATATTTGAATACTAAATTAGATATGTATCATGTGTAAAGACGTTACTCTCTTAAACATCCAATAATAGTATATTTTAGGTGAAATTCCTAAGAATAATCCCTACTTTTAGAGATTCTACTAGGCCTGAGACCGGTACAGTTCTTATATGAAATTGGTGAAACCGTTACAAAAAACTCAATTAATCAAATCGGTTCGGTTCCTATCTAAAATTTCAAGAACCGTTATGGAACCGAACCATTAGTAAACGGTTCAATTCTTACTTTTTATCGGCCCTAAGCATAATTCTTTTTCCATAAAAGAATTAACACAATTTACTTTCTACAACGCAAAAACGTCGAAAATTCAAAACACGAGCAATAAGTACCTTTTGCAGCTCTTATCAATTCAAACATCAAGCCCAATTTTAATTTATTCAACTCTTATTAGAATGAAATAATTATTGAATTTTGTTTGTAAATAAAATATGAAAATTGTCGTCGTTCTCAATCAATGAAAGTGGGGTCATCATAGCAGAGTAAGACGTCTAGTTCAAGTTCTCCAAAACGTAAAAACACTTATTGAATACGCAAGTACAAATATAAACATCATTACATTTCAAATCCTAGGAGCATTATTTACACTAAGGCCCTGTTTGGATATAAGCGGATTTGGCCAAACCGCCAATCTTTTACAAGGTGAAACGCTGCAAAAAGTAGCGGATTGGTGTCAAACCTCCAAAAAACAAACGGAGCCTAAATTTCACAATTACAATCATCTTGAATATTATAAGGAAAATATATCGAACCAACATGAATTAATTTGGTTTACCTTTATAATTATGAAAATTTTGTGATGGAACAAAATATGATTTGTAAAAAAACGAGGTTAATGCATTCATCCTCATCTGCTTCCATCAATTAAATTTAAATGGTCGTATGATTAAATGTCATCGATTATATTATTATTACTACTATTGTTACTATAATTATTGTTATTGTTAATGTTAGAGGCCGTTTGGCAACACTGTTTTTCGGCTTATCGGGCTTATCAACTAATTTTTTCACTAAACACGTAATTTTCGCTTTTGCGTGTTGAATTGTGTAATAAGCAGAAAACTAAGGTTGAAGTTAATTTTCTGGCTGTATTTGCTGAAGTTACTGTAGATGATCATTTTAGCTATCTTTACATATAATTTTTTCTTTATTTTATTTTAATTTTTTCTTTATTTTATTAATAAAATATATTTTAAAAATTATTTTTTCTTAAATCAGCAGAATCATCCAATGCAGCCAATTCAGCCAGAACTTCATAAATTTCAGAAGAATCAGCCAAATCAGCCGATTTTCGTGTCACCAAAAAGGTTGTTGTTGTTGTTGTTGTTATTATTATTATTAAATTATTATTATTATTATTATTACTAGTTATACTTTCAAATTTATAGATATTTTTAATAACGGCTCCTTAACGGTTCTGTAAGCAAATTTTTTGTAGAAATCAGGAACCGAACCGTTAACAAAGAATAAGAACCGAACCGTTAACAACTTATAACTCATGTGTAGGAACCGAACCGAACCGGATTTTAACGGGTTCGGTTCCAATGGTTTTTCGGTTCTTGATTCCAAAGTCCCACCCAAGATTCTACAATAATAATCCTTACTCACAGTGTTCACAAAAATAATCTGAACTAGCAATGGTGTTCATAAGAATAAATGGGGGAGAATTTAAATGAATGCCCGTTTAATATTATCAACGCTCACACCCACTTTTCTCTTCCCAATTATTATTCTCGGGGTAAATTCAAACTAAACCCCGTTTAATCTCAACACCACTTCCGCCATATGTGATTTGCTTTTGATTAGAACATAAAAGTGTTAACCGAGAAGAAAAGTGGTGACTGGAAAAAATGGAGGCACTAATTTGAATTCACTCCAAATTATTTTTGTGGATACTATTTGATGGACAGTGTACTCGGGGGTAGCTTATCCGAGGGGTTATTATGAGAATAACCTAGAGAGAAGTCAGAGCAAACAAGTAGGAGAGAGAGTCGATTGTATTAAATGAACTCTGCGTGCTTTACAAGGAGAATAAGGGCTGCTATTTATAGCAGCCATAAATGCGATGAGGGTACACGTGTCAACAATCTAACGACCGAGGGGTCACCTCAATCGGGTGGCACCGGCATATGCATGTGCACCGCATTAAATGCGGTGGGTGGATGTGGCGCCGCATTAAATGCGGTGGTTGCTTGTCTCCAAAGGGAATCTTCGATGATTGAGCTGTTGGCCGAGGCCCCCGTGCGGCCGAGGGCTCCGTGTAGCCGAAGGCGCTTGTACAGCCGAAGGCTTCCCTTATGCCGAGGGCACGAAAGTGCCGAAGGCTACTGATTTCTGTCATTTTCTCCCAGTGGCTTCGTATGCTCGAAACTTACTGTCCTGTGAGTTTTGGGGCCTTCGACCATGTTGCCGAAGGCTACCCTAGGCGCCCCTTGGGCTCCTTTGGGCTTAGGCCGCTGTGCTTTGGGCATCCTGTGCTCCTTGGGCTCGTTGGGCTTGTGATGGAATATCAGGAGTCTATGGGCCGGGGGTTCCCGGACCATATACTCCATCACTATTACTAGTACAAATTATTTTTATGAACATTCTCAACATGTATTATTGTTGTAGAATCCATAAAAGTAGAGATTATTATTCTGAATTACGCCAATTTTATTATTGGATGCTGGCAATTTGTACTTTCCAACAAAAAATATTGCAAGACAATTAGACAAACCATTTAAAAACCAAATAAATTTAATAATATTTATTATTTATTAGTTTTATTAATCCATTTTTTTAAAATTATTGATCTCTCTCTAAATTGTAAATATTTGAATTTTGTAAACGAAAACAAATAAATAAATATGTATTGTGTGTATTTACCAGTACTCCTCACGAAATTACATATTTACAAAAAACACACCAGCAAACAAACCCTAAAGAGATTGAAGACAATCGCTCAATCTCTCGCGCTCAGCTCCCAAATCCTCAACCGAATCCGAGTATCCGACCACCGCATCTATCGCTTGTTTAATTTATCCCACCGCTGCCTGAAAATTGAAAATCTCCACACTTGTATCACTTAGCACCGCCGGAGTCTGCATGTACAGGCTGATTCCGAGGCAGTTGACTCGTGTACGATCAACCATACGCCGGAGTGTCGCAGTTTTCTACAGGTTTGTTGTAGTTGTACTTTAATTCCCCTATATTTCGTATCCATGGTGATGTTTTGGCCGGGGAAAGAGGTATAGTTGAGTTGAGCGGCATGCTTTGTTCGATATTTAGTTAGTTAAATAAACGAGGGAATTTTATTTAGAATATCACATCTGAATGACTTCATCAGAAGGGCAAAGGAATTACAAGAAACAGGATGTAGATGATATAGATGTAAAGACTGACATGTTCAAAGATGATGATGAGGATGACTGGGAATGTGATGCTAAACGAAAACATAAGTCAATCAAATCTAGAAGACCTGAATTAAATGAAGAATTCGAGGGATTAGATAGCAGTGGAAGAAAGAGAAGTAATGTTGACAAAAATGGGAGCAGTAAAAGGTCAGGTGGTATGGAAGAAGATGAATGTGATAATAGAAAGGAGTATAATAATACCTCTAAGTTATCTATGAGGAAGAAGCCGGAGGAGAATACATTGGAGAGGCTGAGTAATTGGTACCAAGATGGAGAAATTGAGAGCAATAAGTATAACAACAATGTAGACAAATCTGTGGGATCAATATCGAAATTCCCCGATAATGATAGTTCTCAAATCAGAAATAAGGGCATTATTGATGAGAGAAGGGAGAACATTAAAGAAAAATCCCAAGGAACATCCGAGCATGGACGTAATCCTAGGAGAAGATGGGATGAACCAGATACCACTAAAAAGGTTGATGAGGTTGACTCTGTAGAAATCATTGATACTAGAAGTTTGAGAACACCAGACCCTGTATTTGATGGTCACAGAGATGGTAAATCTCAGAGCAGAGAGGATAGAAGGACTGAATATGATAGGGGAAAGAGAGGCAGGTTTGAAGCCCCAGACGAAGAAAGAAGTGGAAAGCGTTATTATGACCCAGAGAATATTGAAACAGACTATGATAGAAGCATGGGGCCCGTTAGGAGAAAAGAACAGGATAAGGACGGATACAAGGATGACAGACCAACTAAAGGAAGGGATGATGGTTGGGTGAGAGATGGTTGGAAACGAAGACAAGGAAACTTTTCTGAAAAGGAAACTAAGGAAAGCGATTCATCTTATGACCATGGAAGAGAGTGGGAACTGCCCAGACGAAGTTGGATTGACAATGAGAGACCCAGGTCAGGGGGTAGAAAAGATGGAATTAGGACCGAAGCCGTAAAGACCTCTTCCAAATTCGGAATCTCTAATGAAAACTATGACGTTATAGAGATACAAACAAGGCCTTTCGATTATGTCAGCAGAGATGATAATAATAAACCTTCATCGGTTTCAATTGATGAAAGGGGAAGAAATATTAATGATGGATCTGGGCAGTCTGGTGAAGACTTTAACAAAGATAATATACCAGGTGATGGTGCCGGGCCCATTTCAATAAATCAGAACCCTAGGAGAGATGTGATTGAATCTCAAGGCGAGAGATCTAGGGATGAGATTACCTCACAGGTTCACCATGTCCCATCTTCCTTCAATCGATCCGTTTCTCAGAGTGGTAGAGGAGGGGTTAGACATGGGAGAATGGGGGGAAGGGGGAGGCCCACAGGTGGGAGAGATAACAATCATCATCAATCAGGTCTTCAAATGCCGATGGTGGGACCACCTTTCGGACCGCATGGGATGACCCCACCGTTAAACTCCAATATATCACCCACTCCTCCAATTTCCCCAGGTGTCTTTATTCCACAGTTTTCACCTCCTATGGTATGGCCTGGAGTTCCACCTGGACCTTCAGGGCTCAGGTTCCCACACAATATGGGAAACCCTCCTAATCCGGGGATCTATTACAATCACCCTGCAGGACCTGTAAGAGGAGCTCCTCCTAATTTTAACACTTTGATGCCAGTTGGACGTGGACAAATCCTGGATAATAAATCATCTCCTGGAGGGTGGGTCCCTCCTCCTCCGCCCAGGACTAACGCGCCACCTGGCAAGGCTCCTTCGAGAGGTGAGCAGAATGATTATTCACAAAATTTTGTGGACACTGGAATGAGGCCACAGAATTTCATCCGGGAACTCGAGCTGACCAGTGTGGTTGAGGACTACCCTAAGTTAAGAGAGCTGCTACAAAAGAAGGATGAGATTGTGGCCAAAGTTGCTTCTACCCCTATGTATTACAAATGTGACTTGCGTGAACAGGAACTCTCCCCGGAGTTCTTCGGTACGAAGTTTGATGTCATTCTTGTAGACCCCCCATGGGAGGAATATGTTCACCGAGCTCCTGGTGTCACTGATCATATGGAATACTGGAAGTTTGAAGAAATAATGAATCTCAAGATTGAGGTAAAATTCATAATGTGGTATATTCACTATGATCTGCCAATTATTACTAGGATTATTTACTTTAGAGTTTGTACTTCATTTAATCACTCACTATATCACTATGCATATTTGCGTACTTAATTAATTGGGTCCTCAACTTTTTATTGGACTTATTTTGGTTCTTGATTGACCCAAATTTTGTCCTGAGCCCTAACATATATTTAGCCCTAAATAAGAAAGGTATTTTTGTCTGTTATCATTAAATTCTGGCCCAATTTCAGACTCAATCTCATATGCAATTATGTGCTTCCTCCTTTTGTTTTTATTTGCAACACTTCCATTTCATATTTGCCAACACACAACTTTGACCATTAATATATTTAATTCCCTAATTGTAATTTTTTTTAAAAATCACATTTCGAAAATTTAAAATGAGAAAAATTTAATTAATATTTTTTAAAAAATAAAATTTTAATGCATTCGTAAATAAAATATAGTAATATTGTCAAAGTTGGGGAAAAATAATAAAAATACTCCAAACTTTGATGCTGTGTGAAATAAACACCCCAAACTGTAATGTACAAAAGATTGATCTTTTATTTTTTTTATTCATTATCTTATGTTCTTTACCCTTTATCCCTTTTATTTTATATATATTCTTTTATCCTTTTATTATATCTTTATATTATATTTATCTTATATTTTTTAACTTTTTATCATACCTTATCTCTTTTGGGAATAAGGCTTGGATGTTGTTGTATCATACCTTATATTTTTATCTTTCTTTTTCTTTTTTGCTCCGATATCATGTATTTTATTAGCCAACCCCAAAATGTTTTGGCACTAAGGCTTCGAATGTTGTTGTTGTATAATTAAATGTACAACTTGTTTAGTTTTTGTATGGCACAACCGTACAACTGTCACCGATCATAAATTATACTCCCTCCTACCCTAGATAAACTTCACACTTTCCTTTTTGGGCAGGTCCAAAATA
Organism: Cuscuta epithymum; assembly: GCA_945859915.1. Taxonomy (NCBI): domain Eukaryota; kingdom Viridiplantae; phylum Streptophyta; class Magnoliopsida; order Solanales; family Convolvulaceae; genus Cuscuta; species Cuscuta epithymum. The sequence goes on from CAMAPF010000038.1 coordinate 774,113, forward strand.
AAGTTCACACTTCTATTTTTGGTAATTTTGGAATATAAAGTTACCCTTATACCCTTACTTTATTACCTACTTTACACCCACTTTCTCTCTGCCACTACACATAATCTACTGCTACACATATTCTACTTTTTGTAGGGGTGTGATGGGAAAGTCAAAAGAAAAACATTCCACTTTCTTAAAAACCGTAAAGTCAAACTATGAAGTTTATTTAGGACTAAAGGGAGTGCTTATATTTTCTAAAATTTATTTGTTGGTTTAAGTAAATTTATTATACGGAGTATATAAGTAATTTGTGACTCTTGTCTGTCAACCTTTTGACAGATTAAATGAAAATTATCGTCGTTTGATCAAAGTGGGCTCATTTGGGGGGGGGGGGGTGAAACAAGTCGTATTTTGGACGGTGTGTGTGTCTTTTGGAAATGTGCTATGTTCAAGTAAGCATATTTTCTTTTTTGCGTGCTCCTTGATACAGACTAGTAATTTTATGGATGTTGAACATTCAAGTCCCTCCGTTTATTTGTACTGCTGTTTGATCAACACATTTTAGCCCCTGTTAGTGACCTCTTTTAGTAGTGGTTAGGTTTTTAAATCCAATTTCTTGCAGGCTGTTGCAGATACACCATCATTTATTTTTCTTTGGGTCGGTGATGGTCTTGGGCTTGAGCAGGGACGCCAATGTTTGAAGAAGGTATCTTTAATTAAAACTAGTACAAATGATTCTTCTGCTAGGACTTCTACATCTTTCTGCTTCCTTTTGTGGTGGCTGGTGTTTCTTGGAAACCAGCTGACCAGACCGGTCGGTCCGGTAAAATTGGGAATCCGTTGGTGGACCTGTTAGGTTATTGTGCAGTTAAGCGGCCTTAAGTGACTTGGAAATCAAACCAGTAATTTTCCTGGGCGGATGGAAAACCTGTTGAATTGCTACCAGGTTACTGAATACTGGTTGAGTAGTCATAAAAAATTAGTTTTTAAACATTGACAAAAATGGGATCATTAATTTTTTTCCTCATATTTTTTTGTCATTATGATCACTTTATATATTATATTCAAATGCAACCATATTTAATGTTTGTTTGGTGTTTGAAAAAGTTAATTTATTCAATCTGCATGTTTCTTATTTAGAAAGTAGACTCATGACATGTAATATTTACATAGTATTATTTTACTTTGATATTTAATATGTAGTACTACGGTAGTTAATAACTTATTTTAAGAGTATGCATTTGCACTAATATATCATGTTTAATTTAGTCATATAAATATTTTGTATTCAAAATGGTTGAACCGCACCAGCGGTCAGACCACTTACCCAAACTCCCTCATATCACCTGGTCAACCTGTCTGGGTTCCTGAACCTTGGTGTTTGGATGATTGTGTTTTTCCCGTCACTTTTCCCTCAATGCCAATCCTCTTTCTTTTTGTTTTGGGTCTGATAGGATAGGATGCCCTGTTTATTTGGTATGCTAATCTATACTTATCTGTTTCATGTAGTGGGGGTTTCGCCGGTGTGAAGATATATGTTGGGTCAAAACAAATAAAACAACTGCCACTCCAGGATTGCGACATGATTCACATACTCTACTTCAGCGTTCAAAGGTGTCATTTTGTGCAATATAGTTTACTGTTAAATGATTTTATATATTTTTCTGATTGACTACCGTTTTTGTTCTGCACTATAATGCGAATTGAGAATATGCGCTTGCATGTGTGACTTTCTGAAGAGAGTTAGTTTCCATTTTTTGTTATAGGAACACTGCTTGATGGGAATCAAGGGAACTGTGCGTCGAAGTACAGATGGCCATATAATTCATGCCAACATTGACACTGATGTAATTATTGCTGAGGAGCCTCCATATGGTGGGTATTGTTGACTCCGATCACTCTTAAACCTTATGGTATATTGTATCTTGAATGTATGTAAGCTTCGTTGATCTCATTTATTTAACAGAACTTCTGATTGTTATTCTCCTCCTCTTCATCTTCAATGCCTGGACGGTGTCATAAATTTAGTGTTCATTAACTTAGACCCATTTTATATATAATATTTTGGCTTCTATCAGCGTCATCAAAGCTTTTTCTCTAACCACTGATTAGTTTTAAATTCATGTGCTGCTGAATTGACTAATCAGCTTATAATGAAAAAAACTAGTGGAGGAGTTGTTTTTCTGGCTGAAATTAAAGAATATACATTTTTTACGTTCAGGTTTAAATACTCCTAGAGTTTCAAATATATGGTCAATTTTCTTTTAGCGTGGATGCATGGTTTGTAAGGAAAAGAAGTAAAATTTTTATTCTTTTTCCCAAACTGTCACTCAACTATTCAAGTGTGACCAATTGTGTCAAACCATTTCAAAAAGTAAGGGAGATCAAAGTTAGTGGTGTTAGAAAGGAAAAAAAGTTAGTGCTGTTTGCATTAGTAAATTGGACACCATTTTAGGACATGTCAAAAAGGAAACTCGGACATATGAAGATGGAAAAAGAAAAGTGTGTATATATATATAGTAATCTTTTCCTCAGGTTGTCTTGTCTGGAATGCTGTCTGGCTGCCTCCATTTGAGGCACTTCCGGGTGGAATTTTTTGATGGAATCTTGAGAGCATGTTCTTCATGAAGTGTAAATTATGTAACTGACTTTCCGATTGAATTGTAAAGTGAAATCTGGAATGGCTTCTTGAAGTTAAACTACACTTCATGAAGAACATTCTCACAAATTCCATAAAAAAGTTCCACCCGGAAGCACCTCAAATGGAAGTGGCCGGACGACGGCTCTGGTCGGAACGGCCTGAGGAGAAGCTTTCTCTCTCTATGTAACTTAGCTGATTAAGCCATTCCAGATTTCTGGCGACCACTTTAGCAGATTTGGCCACTTGTACCTTTTTTTACCTGATCAAACTAGGCTATGTTTATGTCATATGCCTTTCATGACATATTCCATGCAAAGGATGAAATTCAAAATCATCTTCATCATAGAATATTTTCACTTGCTTTTAGGAAACGCTCCACATGCCAGCAAGGGAACATGACTGGTTGCCTCACTTTTAAAAGAATGCTTCTTATGAGAAATTGAATATAATTATATTTCATTATGTTTTGCTAAAAGAAAAAACATGAAGAAGGGACTATTATAATCTTGTCAATTGTCAGCTAATTCTTGGCTAATGTTTAGCCAAGTGTATGGTGCACCACATTTTCCTGGCGTTGAATATTCATAAAGGATCATGCTGCTGTAAAATGTGCAATAAAATTCACTTTATTCAGGGATTAGTCATGCACAGAGCATAGTATTTTAATTAAGTTTCTGGCACCATAAAATGTGACCTTTCATGCTTTTACTGGTATTGGATATACTATTTAGAAAGTTATTCGCAAATTTGAATGTAGGTTCCACTGCAAAGCCTGAAGATATGTATAAAATAGTTGAGCATTTTGCTCTCGGACGAAGAAGGCTTGAGCTCTTTGGTGAAGACCATAATATTCGAACTGGCTGGCTAACTGTTGGCAAGGGGTTATCTTCATCAAATTTTAATTCTGAGGTACAATGCAGCAAGTTATTATTAAGTAGTAATTTGCTGGTTTGGTTAGTGAAGAATATTACAGGGGTGTGTGGCTGCTGTCAACTAACTTTTAACCGTCAATTGTTCTATTCTAAGGATTCACCCTACTACCCGAGATGCTTGAAAATGAATGAAAATGTCAATGGAAGTTTTTCTTTTGTTTATCTTACATGTTGAATTCTTAGTCATGAGTATACATAATAGTCATGGATAAATAAAATGTGTTTGAACAAAAATCAAGAATAATTTCTCGATCTTGATTAATTGTTGTATTTCTGCCAACATGTTATTTTCTTCTAATTATCCTCTAGGTTTTCTTTTCTATTCATTTTTTTTTCTAGTAGTTTCAGGGATCCAAGCAACCTAGAAAATGCCACGGAAAGAAAATAGATGAAAATATAAGGGAAATTTGGGTGGAAAGTAAATGTTTTATCTGTACTTCAACATAAAACATGATAAATTTAAACATATCGAATGAAATGTTATTTTTAAGCATGTTTCATTTTCCTTTGCTTTTTCTGAGCAACAATGAAACACAAGAAACATTCCTTCGCAATTTGTCCCCCCTCCCGTGCACACCATTTTCCAGGATGTAAACATACCCTGACTTCATGTGCAGAAAGTTTTGCACTGTTAAATGCCTTCCTGTTGTATATAGCTCTGTTATATATTGCCATTTTCACCCACCATTAAAGTTGACTAATACGTTTTAAAACACTCAGGTATATGTACGAAATTTCGCTGACAAGGATGGAAAAGTTTGGCAAGGCGGGGGAGGAAGAAACCCACCACCAGACACACCTCATCTCGTCGTGACAACCCCGGAAATAGAGTCCCTCAGACCAAAATCCCCTATGAAGAACCAGCAGCAACTGCAGCAACAACAGTCGGTTGCAGTTTCTCTGACACCGGCTACTTCAAACAACAAGAGACCGTCTGGAAATTCGCCCCAAAATCAGAACCAGCAAAACACAATTCCTGACGTTTCTAGTAGCTCAAATATGTTATCAAACCCCCAAGGTCCTTGGGTTTCACCGCCTGCGGAAAGCTTCAAGGGAAGGGAAAGCGGACCGATGACAATGACAGATGATAGGGCTGTTGATACGTACGGGCACAATTCTTCATCTTTTGGGCAGGGTAACCCCGACTTCTCAGATTTTGAATCTCATAGAGCAACGAATATGTAGCCGGAAAACCTCCATTTCTCTATTTTTATTTTCATTTTAAAGTTCAAGTTATGCTTGGGAAGAATAAATACATTCAATCCTCCATCCTTATAAGTAGGGTATCTGTGTATGAGTGTATCTCATTTTTTTTGCATGAGTATCTTTCTCATTTTACAAACGGTTAAAATAAAATTAACCAAACATTTTTTAAAAGTTAGCCTTTTCAAACATTATCAAATGTTAGCCTTTTCAAACATTATTAAATTAGACTTGAGATCATTTCAGTCCCAATCTGAAGTCCAATGATAGGACTTGCCGACTTAGACTTTGCTAATCATTTAACAAATGGATGCTTAATTTAATCATCTCAATGACTCAATCTCTATGCTTCTAATATGATATAAATAACCTACAATTTCTCTAAACTTTTTAAGAACAAATGTACAACAAATAAGGGAAAGTTCCAAAAAAAATAAAAAAAAAATAAAAAAGGGAGTTCCTGAAATAGGACTAAAACACTTTGAAAATTCCAAAATAGGATTGTCATGTTTTTTATTCCCAAAATAGGAGTAATTACTGCCATGTTTGAAGTCTGGTATTGCTAAAATATGACAGTAATTAGTCCTATTTTGGGAATAAAAACATGTCAGTCCTATTTTGGAATTTTCAAACCTTTTTAGTACCATTTTGGGTAAATTCTCAACAAATAATGTGTATGGCTCGGAGGGAGACGTGCCATGGATACATCTAGACCTGGACTCGGGCCAGTTCGGGCCTAAGCCCGGCCGGGCCTGCGGTTCTGGAATGGGGGCCCGGAACCGCCTCGGGTAATCCCTGGTTCCGGGTCGGGCCGGGCCTCGGGCCTTTGTTATTTTTTTTTTCCTTTCCCTAGTTACCCCCCCACCCCAAACCACCCCAAATGGCCCAAAATACCCAGCCCAACCCGAAAAGTAAAAAAAATTGAAAAAATAAATAAAAAGGCCCGGAGCTGGGCCGGTTCATGATTTGCGGGGCCTGAGCCCGGACTGGAACCCACGTGGGTCGGGCCTACCCGGACCGGTCACTGATCGGGCCATCGGGCCGGGCCGGAACAGTGTCGGTTCGGGCCGGTTTCCGGGTCGGGCCACCCGGCCCAAGTCTAGGCCAAGATACATCATGATGGTTGAGCAGGAATCACTCAAAAATTAACTTTCAAAATTGATAGAAAAATAAGAACTGTAGACACACTAGGGCCGGTCGGCCCGAACCGGAACCGGCCCGAACCGGTACTGTTCTGGCCCGGCCCGGGAACCGGTCAGCTGGCCGGTTCGGGCCTACCCTGCCCGGTAGGTAGGCGGTCTGGGCTCGGGCCTTGCAAATGATGAACCGGCCCGGCTCGGGCCTCCAACGGCTATTTTTTATTTTTTTTATTTGAAGAAGGCTCCTAGCCGTTGGGAATAATCCCAAACGGCTCTATAGCTGTTGGAGGGGGAGGAGGGGGGGTCCGGGGGGGTTTGGGGGGTTTCGGGGGGGTGGGGGGTACCAAAAAATTCTATTTATACTCCTATTTTCTCTACATTTTCACACCATCTTCATACAATCCTATTCTCTAGTTTTCTATTCTCTCATACTCAATCATCTCCATCTTCATCTTCTCCAAACCTCTCCACACACACACACACACACACACACACACGCACGCACGCACGCACGCACGCACACACGCTCACACACACACACACATAAGGGAAGATCAAGTACAAATTGTGCTTACTGTGCAAATGTTTGTACGATGCACCTTTGTGTTATTTGCATTGCATATTGAGGTTCAAAGTGTTGTATATTATATAGTCATAAAATAGCAGTTGCACATTAACGTTCAACGAGTTGCACCTTAGAAAAGTTAGGTTTTATTACAAAAATGCCACCTTGCCTTTACATCCTTTAGATCAACTCATCAGATGGTCAAGATAAGTTTGTACTTTGTAAATTAAGCATGGTTTGTATTTGATCTCTATTATATATATATATATATATATATATATATATATATATATATATATATATATATATATATGTATAGACAAATCTTCATGTCAGGCCGGCCTGACGGGATGCTCCGTCCGAACGAGCCCGTTTGGGAACCTTCCCGGTGGAAATTTTTGATGAAATTTTTTGAGCATGTTCCTCATCAAGTCTAGTTTGTCCATACGAAATTTCAGCTGAAGTTGACTGCTGTTTTATATGTATACTTTGACGCAGTCAACTTCAAAAAATGATTTGAATGCCTTCCTGATCGAATTTTGAGCTGAAATTTGGTATGGACAAACTAGACTTGATGAGAAACATGCTCAAAAAATTTCATCAAAAAATTCCACTGGGAAGGTGCCCCAACGGGCTCGGCCGGACGTAGCATCCCGTCAGGCCGGCCTGACAAGAAGACCACTCTCTCTCTCTCTCTCTCTCTCTCTATTTATATATATATATATGTGTGTGTGTGTGTGTGTATGTATGTATGTATGTATAGGGAGTGATTCTAATGAGAACACTCCTTATTGTGAGATGTGAGAACACATCCTAACCCACCATCTTATTAAATTAATGGTCATTAAATAATTGGCTCACAATATAAAGATGGACATTATCACATTGAAACTTATCTCATACAAATGGAAAGGAGAGACGTTTAACTAATAATGGGCATTAGAGTAATTTTATTATATCATTTAATGGAGTAACAGTTGTAGGCTACAACTTTTCAAAAAAGTAGGTAAAAATAAAATATTAAAATATATAAAATGTTTTTTAGTTTAAAATTGATTTAACTTTTTAAATTATAATCCAATTTTATAAAAAATTATATCAAATTAAATAACTTTTTTTTATCTTCTATATGACACCAATATTGCATATGTATTTTTTTTAAAATAGTTATTTTTTGTATATAATAAATCACAACAAGTATCTCCGGCTATCACACTCACAAGAACATGAATCTAACGCACAACAATCAATATTTAATGCACACGAAAAGCAATATCTCACAAATAGTTTGTATATAAAACACCCGAGCAAGTATATCGATCACAAAAATAGTATCTAACGCACAACAATTAAGAACTAATATTGAACGCAAAAGGATTTCATATAATTTAAAGTTTATTCTATTATATAATACACATCAACTAGTATCTATAGCACAATAAGTATATACGTTAGAGAACTTGTATCTAACACATATTGTGCACATAAGGAATTACAACAAATACATAATGCATAAGAACCAGTATCTAGCACACAACAACCAACCAATATATATAACCACTGTAAGTATTTACCACACAAGAATCAGTATTTCAAAAACAATAACCAGTATTTATTGCACATGAACCAATCTTCTTACTTTTAGCTAGGATATAACACACTACAATTGGTATTTGATGCAAAGTAAGTGAATAAAAATAAATTACAATTTAATGGAGAATAACTTTACGAAGGAAAAATTGAATGAAAAGGAATGCTATTTTATTTCATTGGATAACTCAATTAATGTGACAAATAAAATATAAATATTTACTATAATGTATATGGAAAAGTCAACTGACATACCAAAATCGATTAGAGGAAAGTTAGTCTTTCCATTAGAAACGTATTTCCTACAAGATCGGTTACCAAACAGCCAAGCACGATAAGACTAAAATAACCTTTACTAACATTTACTTGATCGAAGATTGGTTAAGATTTTGGATGGCTTGGATTTGTTCTCACTTCTCACATTAAGGGATATTCTCATTTGAACCAAATTCTATATACACACACACAAACAACTTTTCATGTCTAGCCGGCCTGACGGGAACCGCCGTCCGGACGAGGGCACTTCCCGATGGAATTTTTTGATGAATGTTTTTGAGCATGTTCTTCATGAAGTCTAGTTTATCCATACCAAATTTCAGCTAAATATTCAATCGGGAAGGGACTCAAATAATTTCTTGACGTTAACTGGGCAGTTCATTCATATAAACTGCGCAGTTAACTTCAACAAATTATTTAACTGTCTTCCCGATTGATTTTTTAGCTGACATTTGGTATGGATAAACTAGACTTCATGAAGAACATGCTCAAAATATTTCATCAAAAAATTCCACCGGGAAGTGCCCGAAATGCCCTCGGCCGGACGACGGTTCCCGTCAGGCCGGCTGGACAGGAACACTACTCTATATATATTAATTATCTACTTATATACATATATTATATTACTAATATTTATTATCTACTTAATATATACTTATTATCTACTTATACATCTCCATCTTTTTAATATTTACTTTATTATCTATATTTATTGTTATTTACTTATATATATTAAAGTATTATATATAAGTGTATTACTCATCTTATAGTAATATACTTATATATTATATACTATAAACATTATATTATATATCAGTTATACAATAATCTACTTGTATACCTATATTATATTACTAATATTTATTATCTACTTAATATATACTTATTATCTACTTATACATCTCCATCTTTTTAATATTTACTTTATTATCTATATTTATTGTTATTTACTTATATATATTAAAGTATTATATATAAGTGTATTACTCATCTTATAGTAATATACTTATATATTATATACTATAACCATTATATTATATATTAGTTATACAATAATCTACTTGTATACCTATATTATATTACTAATATTTATTATCTACTTAATATATACTTATTATCTACTTATACATCTCCATCTTTTTAATATTTACTTTATTATCTATATTTATTGTTATTTACTTATATATATTAAAGTATTATATATATGTGTATTACTCATCTTATAGTAATATACTTATATATTATATACTATAAACATTATGAGCCCGTTTGGTAGCACCAAAATCGGCTGTTTTGGCTGATTCTGCTGAAATTTATGATATTCTGGCTGGAGTGGCTGTTTTGGCTGATTCTGCTGATTTAAGAAAAAAATATTTTAAAAATATATTTTATTAATAAATTAAAGAAAAAATTATATGTAAAAATAGCTAAAATGGTCCTCTACAGTAACTTCAGCCAATACAGCCAGAAAAGTAACTCCAACCTTACTTTTTCGGCTTATTACACAATTCAACGCGCGAAAGTAAAAGTTACGTGTTTGGTGAAAAAGCTGGCTGATAAGCCTGATAAGCCGAAAACAGAGTTCTCCAAACGGGCTCTATATTATATATTAGTTATACAATTATATTAGTTACACTTGAATTCATAGTAATTAAATTCATCGTATTAGTTAATTTTTACATTTCTCATTATCCTAATTTAGTTAATTAATTACATTTTTCATTAAAGTATAAAAGTAGTTAATTGTTACATTTTTCATTAAAGTATAAACTAGTTAATTGTTACATTTTTCATTAAAGTATAAAACTACTTAATTGTTACATTTTTCATTAAAGTATAAAACTAGTCAATTGTTACATTTTTCATTAAAGTATAAAACTAGTTAATTGTTACATTTTTCATTAAAGTATAAAACCAGTTAATTGTTACATTTTTCAATAAAGTATAAAACTAGTTAATTGTTAATTGTTGCATTAAAGTTTAAAACTACTTAATTTTATTAGTAAGTGGATTCTTGGAAATTTGCTATAATTTTATTAGTCGCATTTTATTGTTACTATTGTACTCATATTAAAACATTTGATATCATATAATATTTGTTACATTTTAAAGATGGACCGTGGCAGACATTCCGTAGATATGGGTAATCTCCAACGCAATCGAAGGAAGGAGATTGCGACAAGTCATCCTAGTTTATGCAAAGGCAAAGGTAAAGGGTGGGCCGGGTCTTCTTCTCAAAGTCGAGAAGATTTTGAAACGGGATACCAAAGGCGAGATGGGGATGCGATGTCCGACGAGCAACTACAACAACTATTGGCGCAAAATGATGGTCGCTTTTTCCAACAACAAAACATCCCGGAGTCCATTAATGAAGAGGAGCTCGAGGATGACGATGCGGAGGATGACGAAGGGGGCGACGGGACTCACGGCACCCCGGATGATGAGAAATAGTTGGAGGACGAGGGCGGTTCATCCCAAGTTGGTAAGAAATCTAAATCTCCTATTATAGAAAATAATTTTACAAAGAGGAAAGACCCAACAACCGATAAATGGTACGCAAGTTGCGATCATTGCAAGAAGGAGTATAGCTTGGGAACTTCCGGCGGATACGGGAGCCTCAAAAGGCATCTTAAGTCCGCACACTCTGTGGAGTATGCGAAAATAGACAAAGGCAAGGGGAAGTAAACTCAAATATCGAGGTTTGCAAATGACCAACCTTTTGGTAATTTCTCATACAATGATGCACGAAATTTGACTGGTATGGCTAACTTACTTGTTGAAAAAAATTTGCCTTATTTGTTTTCTGAAAGTCTTGCTTTTAAAGATTATGCACAAACTTGTTTAAATCCTCAATTTAGAAGTTATAGTCGCAAAACGGTTAAGAAAGAAATTATAAGACTTTATCGTGCGGAAAAGGTTAGGTTACAATTTTTTTTTTGCAAACTTTGATGGCCGTGTAACTATTTGTTCTGACATTTGGGAGGATACTTATCATAATTTACATTATTTGAGCCCGACTGCACATTTTATTGATAATGATTGGAATTTGCATAAACGTGTTCTTGCTTTTCGTGAATTTAATGATCGTCACACTGCTGAACATATTTATATTTTGATTGAACGTATTTTAACTGAGTATAATTTGATTGATAAGGTGTTTGCTATAGGTTTTGATAATGCTACTAATAATACTGCTGCTATACCTAGACGGTCTAAAAGCGTTAGGAGATGCTATGGAGGTAGTCAAGGGGGGATTAGACGTATTTGGGGCAATGGTCAACTTAAACTAAAATGGCAAAATTATTTGATTGAAAGAGGTGTGAAATATGTTGCTTTTCCTAACGATTTGTCTCTTCGGTGGAATAGTACTTATAAATTAATTAAAGTTCTTAGATATAAAGAACAGTTTCCTGCTTTTTTAAGACAATATGATAACTATATTTTAAACCCCGAACCGGCCCGAGTCCAGGACTACCACCGTTCATATGAGTACCACCCAACTTTTTAGACATTCTTTAAGCATTTTTACTCATAGGTACTTATTTTTTTTAAACAATAAATTTTTTATTGGTTTCGATAGTTAAAAAGTTGTTCATTTTAGACATGTTTATTAAGTATAATCATATTGTGTCCGACTTTTTTTCTTTTTTACTTTCCTCATTTGGATGTCTTAACATAAATCCATTTTCTTTAACTTTTTTACTGGAAAATATCACATAAACTTACTACCTTAATTTGGCAAAGAGAAACAGTGAAATGGGAAATTCAAAGTACAATTTTATCCTATATACTATATCACACGAAAAAAATAGTCTTATAAAAACAAACAGTTGAAAGTGGCGCAGTCTAAACCAAAATCACACTCTTTTAAATTTTCAATTAGTTAGTTAATTCTTAATTACCAATTCATGCAAAAAGTTATAACCTCTAGTTAATGATGGTAAGTTTTGATCTATCATGATGGAGGTAATCATAAGGATGCTAATCAAGCAAGCCGACTCACAAGCTACTTGATTCTTACTCGAACCTAGCTCGACTCGATTTAAATTCAACTCATATTCCAACTCAACTTGAATCAAACTAAGTCAAACTCAAACTATGTACGAACTCAAGTCAAAAGGCTTGCAAGTTACTCGATATTGAGTTAACATTGATTATTCTATATTTATACCTATGACTTACGTCATATATACAAAATATGGATCCATGCGTAAAAATTACTCATTTTTTGACTAAAACTATAGATTTACATATTACTTGGACGTTTTAGACAATGCTCAAAAATGGTATGTGAATTATAGGCATTCTTTGGCAACACTCAAACAAATCTAAGTAAAATTAATTGAACTTAATTCAATTATGGTTAAACGTATAAAATCTAAGTAAAAAAATGGTATTGCACGTATGGTTAAACGTATAAAAACCAAACTCTTTGTCTAAAAATATATCACTTTAGAATTTTTGTCCTAAATAAAAAACCAAACTCTTTGTCTAAAAATATATCGCTTTAGAATTTTTGTCTTAAATAATTTTCATGGTTTGACTTTACAGTTTTTAAGAAAGCGGAATATTTTGTATTTTGACTTTCCCACCACTCCCCTACAAAAAATAGATAAAATGTAGTGAGAGAGAAATGAGTGTAAAGTAGGTAATAAAATAAGGGCATAGAGGGTAACTTTATAGTAAAAGGTTGCCAAAAATAGAAGTGTGAAGTTTATTTTGGACCTACTCAAAAAAGAAATTGTGAAGTTTATTTAGGACCGAAAGGAGTAAAACTCAAATACTACTCCAATCCAACTCGAACACAACACAAATCAAGTCATAAAATTTTCAACTTGGCTGAAACTTGACCTGATCTCAGTTTTGCTTCATCAAGCTCGACTCGAACTAAACCAAACTGTTCGACTCGAACTAAACCAAGCTGCTCTATTAACTCCCTAGATCGTAATATGCAATACAGAAAAGTACATACAATGTACTTGTGGTTTGATTCATTTTCAGATAGGGACATGCGTTTCATTTTTTCCTACTTTGTCAAATAGTAAAACACATGCTCCGATCTGAAGACCACCCAAATCACATGTACATTTTCCGTACTTTTGCCTATGTAATAAGTAGTTCCATATGCTATTATGAAACTTATAAATTTTGTACCTAACTTTATTTGTGACGAGAAACATTTTCCAGTCCGGCTTTGTGTACATGGTATTGTACATGCCCATCAAATTTGTCTGTGCACAGACAATTTGAGGGTGTTTGGATCTGATTCTCAAAACTAATTCTGTTCCTTCAGGGAGCAGAAGCAGAAGCTGGAGTGTTTGAGTGAAATTCCAAAAGCACTTCTGGTGCTCTAATTTGCTCTCAGAATCAGTTTTTTTAGAAGTTGGGGGGTACGAGCTTCTGAAAACTGATTTTGATTGTGCTTCTGAAAACTACAATTTTGATTGTAGCAGAAGCAGAATCAGTTCCAAACACCCCCTGAAAGACATTTTATGAAGAAACCCGATTTTTACACAGACAAATATCTATTTGTATGACAGACAATTCAAATTATCTGCACCAGACAATGAAACACTTCTTTTGTACATGTCGATCAAATTGTTCAGGGACGGAGCTATCAACAAGGTTATGGGGGCCTTGGCCCCTCCCAAGTATTTTATTTTTTTAATAGTATTAATAGTATTATCTAAGTATTTCATATGTCCTTTTTAATCTTTTTCGAGTAGTTAGTTTATTCCTATGTCCTTTTAAAAGGACATAGGAATGGTTTATCTTCCAGTAATTTATTTATGTATTTTACTCGTGAATGGTTTTCAAGTTTTCCTTTTCATTTGTAATATTTTAGTACTTAAGTCATCTTTTAAGGTTTTGTTAAGTCATCTTAAAGGTTTTGTTTCTATAAGGTTTCTATAATTTTAAATTTATTACTTAAGTCATCTTTAATTAGTGAAAAAATAAATCTTTAAGGTTTTGTTTCGAGCTCGAAATATACGTAGTATATTTTATTGCTTGCGTTCATTCTTGACCCGCCCCCCTATCGTCAAATCCTGGCTCCGCCCCTGAAATTGTTTGTTCGAATAATTTAAAATATTTGTGATACAAATATTTTTTTTTGTTTATGTGTAATTGGTTTTCTTCCTAAAACCCCGACCAAATTATTATGTGCAAACAATTTGATCGACCTATAGAAGGAGCATTTTTTAACATTTTCATGAATTATAGGTCCACACTCAACATTCAACTTAAAATGTCAAATGCGGGGTATGACTACTATTTGAGTCATATGACACACTGAAAAGAAAAGGACTGATTACTAGGTAGTAGTCAGTCTTGCACCGATACTTCACCCTGATGTCGTATCCGCGTATCCGATACGTATCCGATATCGATACCTCGATGCGTATCCTTTGTAAATTGTCGTATCGCCGTACCCGTATTCGCGTATCCGCGTATCGGCGTATCCGTGTCCGTGCAACATAGGTAGTAGTAACTGGTCCGGAGGAAACACCGGACTTCAATGAGCCCGGCGGAGCTCCGCCGGACCGATCGTCAAGAGCAGGCACAACAACAGAAAACTCCTCTACCACTTTGAGGTACCATAATAATCTCGCTTATGCTGAAAGCAAAAGTCAGTGCTTTGTTGGATAAGCATCTAATCATCAACCAAGCAAAGCAAATCCATGCCGTAATACTAATCAACGGACTCCACGATCTTGAGCCCCCCCTGTTTCACCGGCTTCTTCTTTCTGCAAAAACTCACCACCGGAGTACCTTTCACTATGTCAAGTCAATGCTTTGGTCTATGCGTAAACTTGACACCTTTTTAGTTGGATCCACGATTCGGGTTCTCACCGAAAATTCTCAGTTCAGAGAGGCTATATCTCTCTATGTACAGTTTCAGAGGTATGGACTCAGCCCGAGCACCTTCGCCATATCATCTGCTATGAAATCATGTTCAAGAGTAATGGATGTGCTAACTGGGACTTCATTTCATGCCCAGACTTACAAGTATGGGTTTTCTAGGGATGTTTACGTTCAAACATCTCTCATTGTTTTTTATGTAAAAATGGACAAAATGGATTGTGCACGGAACGTATTCGATGATATGCCTGTGAAAAATGTAGTGTCTTGGAACTCGATTCTGTCCGGGTATGTAAAATCTGGAAACTTAGAAACGGCGCAAAGTGTCTTTGATCAAATGCCAGACAAGGATGTTATCTCTTGGAATTCTATGGTGTCTGGATATGCAAGGGAAGGGTTTATGGAGAAAGCTTATGAACTGTTTGTGGAAATGCCAGAAAGAAGTTCCGCTTCATGGAATGCAATGATAAGTGGATATGTACAGTGTGGGAAGATAGATGTTGCCCGTCGCTTGTTTGATTCTATGGACAACAGAAAGAATCAAATTACATTCACTGCCATGATTTCTGGGTACTCAAAATCCGGAGATGTAGATTCTGCTAAGAAGCTATTTTTGGACATGACTGATGGAAAAGAACATACCGTTTATAATGCAATGATATCTACATATGTTCAGAACAGTCAACCAAAAGAAGCTCTCAAGCTGTTCCATGAAATGCTTGAATCAAAACTCCAACCAGATCATATGACATTAACGTCTGCCATTTCTGCTTGTTCTCAACTGGGAGATCTGAAATCAGGTTCTTGGATTGAATCATACATGAAGAAAGAAGGAATCCAGATGGATGATCATTTAGCAACTGCTTTTCTGGATATGCATGCAAAGTGCGGGATTACAGAAAAAGCTTATGATTTATTTCTCGGATTACAAAACAAAGATGTAACAGCTTACACTGCAATGATCATGGGATTCGGAGTTAATGGTAACACTACTGAAGCTGTTAACTTGTTTAATAAAATGATTAACGCTGGAATTAAACCTAACTTGGCAACAGTCACTGCCATCTTGACTGCTTATTCCCATACTGCTTTCGTAGAAGAAGGGATCCAGTTTTTTACAGGTATGGAGAAGAAATATGGGCTATCTCCAACTATGGACCATTATGGTATTGTGGTCAGTCTATTAGGCAGGGCCGGGCGGCTAGAAGAAGCTTATGGTTTGATAAAGGGAATGGAAATGGAGGCCCATGTTGGTGTGTGGGGAGCTCTGCTTCATGGTTGCAGATTGCATAACAATTTAGAGATTGGCGAGGTGGCAGCAAGGCACTGTTTGGATATGCAAAATGGGGATAACGGCAGTCACCGTTCTCTTGTTGCTAATATTTATGCTTCTGTTGGACACTGGGATAATGCTGAGAGGTTGCTGGAAACTGCTAAGGTAAATGGGGTTTTCAAGTTGCCTGGTTCCAGTAGGACAGAAGATGGATAGTAAATTTAGCAACTTGAAGGGATCTTGCTGGGGTCTGGGCATATAGCATAGACAGAACATGGGAGAGTCAATGTGGGGAATAATATTTTGGAGAAAATCTCTGCGTATCCTCAATTAATCCCCACCCAGATGATGGATCCAGAGATCATGGATCCGGAGCCTCTGCCTTGCTTTAGAGCAAGGTATGATGCCTCGCTCTTCACAATTGTCCGATCGAAAATTCAACAATGGGAGATCTAATAGAGTAGATTACTTATTTATTTAATTATTATTAATGTGGTACTCATACTGTAATTTTTACTCTTGTTTCCTATATATATATATATATATATATATATATATCTGCCCGGGCTAACATTTAGGTTAAGTCTGGTATTATTTCTCACATGGTATCAAGAGCCAAAACCATCTAAAATCCCTATTTTTTTCCGATCGATATGTCTACAGAGCAAAGCTCTGCCACCCCTGAGTCCTCTATGCAGCTGTCTTCTCCGATCGACACTCAGCAGGTGCAGGCGTCGATTACCTCCACAGCGCCGGCAACCACCGCAGGTCTTGGTCTCTCCGCCGCGCAGCTCCATTCTTCCTTCCTGATGCTCTCCTCGGTCGCACATCCGCAGATGGAGACTTTGCCTTTCTCTTCTCAAGATGTTGTCTGGACACCGCCGATATTTACTTGGACCCCCACTCCACCTACTGTACGTCCGTCGTCCTCTGTTCTATTCTCAGGCAGTCGCAGCATCCCACCAGTGGCAGAATCCTCCTCTGTTTTTGCTGGTCCGACATTCACAGGTGACCCGGGGGTTCTGCCACTCCTCAATCCAGGACCTATTGCTCCACGTTCGAACACCTTACCCGGCCCAGGTTCTTCATTGTCTGGTTTAGTTAAAACCATTGGACTTTCTGCTCTTAATATTACAAATATAGTTACAACTAAATTGAATGCTGTGGAAGATTACTTGTCTTGGCGCGCTCTATTTGAGTCTTTTCTAGTCTCAAATGATTTTTTGGGTATTTTAGATGGCTCGATTCCTGCTCCCCCCCTATATTTTTTATGCATATCAGTGTGAAGTCATTAATCCGGATTATTGTAATTGGTTGAAACTTGATCAAACTATCCGCTCTTGGTTATTTGCTACTTTGTCACGTGATGTGTTAATTGAGGTTCGTGAATTAAAGAATGCTTTTGCTATTTGGGGTCGTTTGGAGTCACATTTTATGTCTGCTAGTATTGCTCGGTGCATGGAACTGAAACGACAGTTGACCCATTCTCGGAAGAGTCTCACTCAGTCCATGGATCACTATCTCTGGGATATTAAAGATAGTGTTGATAAGTTAGCCTGCATCAATTCTCCGGTCTCTACCAAGGAACTCTTTCAGACTATTTTGCTTGGTTTGGGAAGAGACTATGAGTCTCTTATTACTTTGGTTGACTTGTTTCCTGAGCGTTTCACGTTTGAGAAATTGCGCACTCACCTCATAGAGAAGGAGCTGACCCTTCAATATATGCGTGCTTTGGAAGACTCCACTCAAGCTTAGGCCTTTGCTGGCGAAGTTCAGGCCGCAGGACCACCTCCTTCTGGAGGGCAGCAACAACACTATGGCAGGCAGCAGCCACATGGCGGCAGAGGGCAGCGCGGTAGAGGAGGCCGCGGGCAGCGCGGCCGAGGTGGCCGAGGCGGTCGGGGCAGAGGGGCCGTGGCTATGGCCCACATCTGGCGGGTTACGGCTTCGGCTATGGCTATCCGCCCCCCGGCTATTTTCTAGGGGTGCACCACATGCTGGCATTCTTAGGGCTCCAGGCTCAGCGGGTATGTCTGTTTAGTCAAATTTTTATACTTATGCTTTATCTGCTTCTTGTGCTAATCGTGGTTATGCAGGCTCCTCTTCAGTTGAAGGATATTTAGTCTCTCCCTCTGTTGTCTGTCAGATTTGTTATGCTCCAGGTAACCCTGCTTCTACCTATCCGTCTCGCTTTGTTCAGCCGGCTGCACCTGCTCTTGCTGCTCATGCTCCTGAGCATTTTGACATCATTTGATATCCTGACTCAGGTGCCTCAGCACACATGACTCCGCATTCAAGTATTTTATCAAATAAATCCTTTTCACCTAATTCTCATTCTATCATAGTTGCAAATGGTACATCTCTTCTTGTTATGCATACTGGTCAGACTACTTTATCTTCCTCTGCTCGCCCTCTTCACTTAAAATCTGTTTTTCATGTGCCTAACATTAAGTATAATCTTTTGTCTATTCAAAAATTGTGTGCTGATAACAACTGTGCTGTGATTTTTGACAAAAAATCGTTTTCTGTCAAGGATCTAACAACGGGGGCGGTTCTGCTTCGGGCTCACAGTGATAACGGTGTCTATCCTGTTCGTCAGCCTGTGCCTTCACCCATTGCTTTATCCGCTGCTTCCGTTTCTTTATGGCATAATGGATTAGGACAATGTGGTACTCGTGTTTTAGATCAACTTCGAATTAATAATTCTATTTCTGGCACTGCTAGTTCAGTTTCTGATTGTATTCCTTGTCATTTAGGCAAATCTCAACGTTTACCTTTTAATAAAGTTTTTCATAATAGTCCCTATGCCTTATATTTAATTCATTCTGATGTCTGCCAATCTCCTGTTCTCTCTCATCTGGGTTTTAAATATTATGTTTGTTTTGTGGATGATTTTTCTCGTTTTACTTGGGTTTATCCCATGCGGCGCAAGTATGAGGTTACCACTCATTTTCATCATTTTAAATTAATGATCGAAAATCTTCTTGACCGCAAAATTAAGATTTTTCAGAGTGATGGACGGGGTGAATTTGATAACTTAAATATGAGATTTTTTTTACTAATCATGGCATTGTTTTTCAAAAATCTTGTCCTGAAACCCCATAACAAAATGGTGTCGCTGAGCGTAAGCACCAGCATCTACTTAAACTAGCACGCACTATGCTTATTACTGCTAATTTACCAGCTACGTTTTGGGTTGATGCTGTGCTTACTGCCAGTTATAAATATATTACCCTCTCCAACTCTACATGATCTCTCTCCATACGAAAAATTATTTCACTCCAAACCAGATTTTTCTATGATGAGAGTTTTCGAGTGCTTACTACGTTGTTTTGTGATAATGTTTCAGCTTCATATCTCTCGGTTAATCCTATTCAGTATGCCAGGAGTAAGCATATTAATATTGACTATCATTTTGTTCGTGAGCGGGTATCACATGGAGATCTTTGTGTTAAGTATGTTCCCACACTGGCTCAACTGGCAGATATTTTTACAAAGTGTTTGTCCCCACAACAGTTTACTCTTCTTCGTGACAATTTGCGCATTGTTTCTCATGCACAGCTTGAGGGGGTGTAATAGAGTAGATTAGTTATTTATTTAATTATTATTAATGTGGGACTCATATGGTAATTATTACTCCTGTTTCCTATATATATATATATATATATATATATATATATATATATATATATATAGAGAGAGAGAGAGAGAGAGAGAGAGAGAGAGAGAGAGAGAGAAATCATCATGTCAGGCCGGCCTGACCGGGAGATCCGTCCGGCCGAGCCTTTTTGGCGACCTTCCCGGTGGAATTTTTTGATTAAATTTTTTGAGCATGTTCCTCATCAAGTCTAGTTTGTCCACACCAAATTTCAGCTCAAAATTCGATCTGGAAGGCATTCAAATATTTTTTTGAAGTTGACTGCGTCAAAATATACATATAAAAACGCAGTCAACTTCAAAAAAATATTTGAATGTCTTCCCGATCGAATTTTGAGCTGAAATTTGGTATGGACAAACTAGATTTGATGAGGAACATGCTCAAAACATTTCATCAAAAAATTCCACCGGGAAGGTCGCCAAAAGGGCTCGTCTGGACGGCTCTCCTGGTCAGGCCGGCCTGACATGATGATTTCTCTCTCTCTCTCTCTCTCTCTCTCTCTCTCTCTCTCTATATATATATATATATATATATATATATATATATATATATATATGCCAGGGCTAACATTTAGGTTAAACCTGGTATTATTTCTCACAAGATCTTGGGATCCACTCTTTCGCCGATCTAGTGGCCGACCTCGTTGCTATCTGACCGTCCGCTGCCACAAGCCGCAAGGCACTCTATGGTACGACAAAGGATCCGGGGCATCTTGGGCTTTCCCTGCTTATGCTCCACTTACTAACAATTAGATCTCTCTTAATTCCGATAGGTTCCTCCTGATTAGGTGCAAGGTCCTAGTTTGTTCCTTGCAAGCTAACACTCATTTTTGACAAATTGGAATTCCCCCAAAAACGGTGTTGTTCAGTTTTTACCTCATTCATGCATCTAACATAGAAAACACTCCATCCCAAATCCAAGGTCCGATTTGACTTCTGAACTCTGAAGTCAATTTATGTGAACTCTCGTCATTAATTATTCCAAAGATATATTATTGTATGACAGTGGAAATACTTTTGAACAGTTTGTTTTAATATAGGCTAAGAAATAAAACCATATTATATATAGATTTATAAGGCATGATGCGTATTTGATAATGGTCAACGTTTCTATTCTACCACTACAAACTTTGAAACAGCACTAAAACTTTGAAATGTGATACAAAGCAGGAATAGCGTGAGGCGGGAACGGGCTTGGGCCACTTCCGTGGGTCGGTTATGGGCTGTCATTATAGTTTTATTTATTATTATAAAGTAAGTTATGTTTTTTTTAGTTTGGGCCTATTTTTAGTAGAGTACTTAGTAGAGTTAGTATGGGCTTAATTAGGATTTAATTAATTTGGGCTTGATTAGGGTTTCTCTTAGGAGGCTATTTATACCCCTTGCCAAGGTTCATTCTTGCTTATCTTGGAATAAAATTGGAGTTTAGCCTTTTGGCTCTGGGTAACGGTATTTTATCGTTGATTATCTGGGCAACGATTTAGCCTGTTGATTTTTATTTTTCAGTTCACAACAATTGGTCCGACCTGCTAGATCCCATCTCGCCGGAATGACGAGATCTCAGAACGATCACTTGACAGAGCTGGATGCCGAGCAAACCCTAATCAATCAGAAACTCGACGCGCAAGGGCAGAAATTAGAGGAGCAAGGCACCCCACTTGCAGAGATCGCGGCTGTTCTTGCTGCGATCGTGAAGGCCATGGTGTTGCCGGAGAAGACGCCGACATTAGCCAGCGACAACGGCTCTCCTGCGCACGCCGCTTCTGTGCACGCAATCGATGGAGGCTTGAGAAGCCCGACAACCGCTATGCTTCCCTCGTTCGACGACGCAGACCCGGTCGGGTGGATAGATAGGGCTGAACAACAGTTCGAAATTAATCAAACCCTACCTGAGAGGAAAGTGGCAGCAACTACGGTAGCCATGGTCCATGGAAGGGGCTGGCCTATACTGGTTGACTTGGTTGAAGGCACGAAAACCGAGCATGACCTAGGAGGAATTCACATAAACACTGATGGCCTGATTTGATTCACAGTTCAAAGGAAGCCAATTCGAACGGCTGTCCAGGGTCAAACAGTTGGGAACCGTAAAGGAATATAATAATCTTTTTGTTCAATTGGCCAGTCAGGTTCTCGAACAGTCCGATGATCATTACTTGGGGTATTTCATAAAATTGGAGTTTAGCCTTTTGGCTCTGGACAACAGTACTTTATCGTTGATTATCTGGGCAACGGCTTATCCCAATAAAATGGCAAAAACGTAGTGTTCATTTACACTAAAGACCTTATAAATCGAAGTGAACTTTATTTTGAGATGGAAGTGGTATCTTGGAGTTGAACTACTCCATCCAAAGACAAAACATGTTCTAGCAAAAAAAACGTTCAAAGTATCTCTTGCTTATCCCATTTCATTTGGGGTAGACCTTGTTCGTGTAGGGAGTTTCCACCTTCTTTCTTGGAAGTTGCCAAGAGACATATAACACCTTCTAGGAAGGAGCTATCAAACACATGAACATGGAAGGAGATATGGAGATAACTAGGAAGCTTGGATGCAACTTCCTCTTGTCTCCAACCTAGCCTATAAATAGAGTGTTCTATTGTTGTTCATATCATCAGTTTAGAAAGTGAGAAAAGTGTGTGAAGAGTTAAATACACTTAGTGTAGAAGTGTATTGGTGAGGATTGGTTTTTTGTAATAGTTGAGTGTGAGAGTTTGCTCCTCCTATTGTAATTCTGTTCTTGATATTGAGTAGAAGAATTTTCCAATCCCAACAAGTGGTATCAAAGCGAGGTTGAGTTTTCATACACTGTTTTCTCATTTTCAGATAAATTTCTACAGGTTAGAAAATCGTGATTTTTCAAGTTGCTCGGAATCACGATCTGATCATACCGTTAGATTCGTCTCGTCGAGACGAGAAATCTGGTATTTTTGGGGAATTTTTTGGCCACCAGAAGAGGCCGTACGCGCCGCCCAAACGCGCCGGAAAACTGCCTGCGTCATCATTGCGTCATCACGCAGTCCAGAGGAAGAAGACATGTCACGCCCCGGACCTACCCGGACACGTCAACAACCCGCCGTACAGTATGAATAGTCAACCGCAGTCTAACATATTCATACTATACAAGGCGTCTGGAATATCATTCACACATAGTACATCCATAAACAAACATAATGTAAAATATCCATTAAAGCAGCGGAAACAATATTACAAGTGTTCAAGCCACACTTGGCAAACTTAGGCATACAAGCCCTCAAATAATTTATTAGAAAATATTATCCATGAGCATCATTGTAATTGTTTTGAAAACAGAACGGAGGAAGCACGAACCACGTCTTCTCTCCAAGAATTCCCGAAGCAACGGGTACAGGAAGCAAGCTCTAGCTTCTACCTGAAAACTGTGAGGTGGCCTCCCCCGTGAAGGGGAGGTCAGTACTTTGAAGCATTTGAAAAGTACAATGACAACTATACTGCATATAATTAATGTTTCAACCCTTAAGACCCTCAACATAGGTGTTATCATAATACTAGGAAATAACCCATAGTTACCCCTTTCAAATCATACATAAGTATATATCGTCAAATAGTCGGCCCATAGGCCCATTTGTATTTTGTCAAAACCCTTTTGCATCGCCATGCGATATTTTATTTCCCCGTTTGTATTTAATAATACAATTCAAATCGCTTTGTGATAATTCAAAATATAATCTGTATCGCCCTGCGATAATGTAAAAATACAATTTGTATCGCCCTGCGATAATTCAAAAATACAATTTGTATCGCCCTGCGATAATTTAAAAATACAATTTGTATCGCCCTGCGATAATTCGTATTGCCCTGCAATAATTCATACAGGACCTGTCACCGCTATCCAAGTCTCCATGGAGCACTCGGTCGGAGTCCAGCATCCTGCCCCTGGACTCATACCCTGTTCCCGTAGGAAGGTAAGGCCCATTCGGGGTCCTATCTTATGTGTTACCGCTGTCAAAGCCTCGCAAGGTCTTTGATTCGGATTCCACCCTTATACGTGATCACGCTGTAAGTCCATGCTATCCATCTCGCTCTCTAGAGCCAAGTAGGGCCATGGTCCTTACATCTATCCTATTGTGGGCCCATGCAGTCCGGCACGATCCTCAGACTCGTCCGACCCATGACCCTCATCTATCTATATTAGCAAGTTCATGGGGTCGGGCATCTATCCTTAGACTAGAGCCGAGCCATGACCCTTGCTACCAATCAAACAATCAATTACGGGTATCCTAAAGACCACCCGGATAATAATATCAACGATCCAATCCTAGGATAATTATATCATTTAAATCATCTAAGGCTATCCCAATTGAATACCCTAGTGACGAAGCATCACAATCCTAAACTTAGGATTAATTTATAAATGTTCATATTATAACCTCGGACTAGTCACTTAGTATCACCCGAGTTATTCTTAGTTCAAATTCTCTTTCCCTTTTAAACAAACGTGGCGGCCATGCCATAACTCATTCTCACTCCATTCTATATTGACTTTACTAACCATAAAATCAATATAATTAAATAGTGATTAATAAAAACATTTTATTAGTTCATCACTAAATCAACTAGAACAACTTCTCAAACATATCAAGTAATCATGCTCCAATTACTCATACCCCAATCAATCATGCATCAACTCTTCATATACAACAATATGATCAATTGACACTTTACTTGGCATATTAGTTAATTAAAATCATGCTTTTATAACATTAGGTAATCTCATGAATTAACCCACTAGTTATAAACAATATAGTCAGCCATCCTCACCTTATGATGTGCTCAACTAGTTGCCTTTGCTAAGCCCTTCGATCAATCCCCGTTCTAGGCCAATTGAAAGTGAAAATTCTGGACAGCAGACAAAAGCCGGGCGGCTTTTGCAAAAGGTGGGCGGCTTTCGGGCCTGCAGCTCGAAAACAGTCCCCAACAATGGCGGTTTCCGGCGATTTCAACTCCTATCGATTCCACGACTCTTCTAAGTTAAATACCACCACTTTATATCGATATAATACACTTTTAAATGTGTAGAACTCATGGTTTAATCCACCATATAATTTATTAAAAATCATACAAAATAATACTAGTTAAAAGAATATTGGTGTGTTCTTACCTCTTCTCCTAGCTTTTCTTCTTGGACTTTCCTCTCTTCTTGCTTCCTTCAACCATGGACTAAGTGAGAGAAGACTTTCCTGGAGCTTCTTCCCTTGATATGGCCGAATGAAATGAATGGGAAAGGGTGAGGCATCTCCTCTCAATCAATACTCAAAATAATTTGAGTATGGGGCCATGTTGAGTATGTTTTGTCCCTAGGAGGCTTCCTCCATCATTCATCCGCACCAATTCTCTTAAGTTGTCTAAATTTGACTTATTTAGACTCTACAAAGTGTGTAGGAAATTCCCAAATGGGTGTAGGAAGTTCTCCCAATTATTCCAGTTATTTTTGGCAGGTTGAGTCAAATTAATATTTGGGTTGCCCAAACATTTTTCTCAACCTTAGTTGACATTTTATTGGGCTCCTATAATTATTATGATGACCCAACTAATTATTTGGTAGTCCGCTCTCAGTATCATGATCCTGATAAATAACTTAATTAATCCTTCATTAATTAAATATGCCGTTCTTGCACACATCAATATTCACATAGAAAATTCAAATACATATTGAATTTCAAACTCAAGTACATCCGGGTGCGGTGTCACAAGTTCACCCCCCCTTAATGGGAATTTCGTCCCCGAAATTCACACCGCTACTCGAACGCATACGAAGTAGTGCTTTATTCTTAGAACCATCATTTCCTGAGTCTCCATTTCGACTCAGTTTCATAACCAAGGTCTTAACCGTTGGAAACCCCTATGCTTCTCAATCTTCTCACTGGTTTATCCAATATCCCTATTGGTTGTCCCATACAGTTCACATTTCCCACACTTTCGTACTATTGTTTTTTTTTTTTCACGACACGAGACAAATTTTGGTGTCAATCATGGTTGGTATAATATGGCATCAATTCTTTCTAGAATTTCAGCTAGCTTGATGTAGTGTAGATCTCATTCACCCTTTTATAAGGATACGACAGTTCCTAGGGCGTTAAAATTTCAAAATACCCTACCTTTGATTTCAGCTTTATAGTTCTTCGTCCTTCCTTGGCACGAATCTCTCGTTTACTTTAAACAAAGCTTTATTTCAATCCGAACCGATGTCACATCTCCCTTAGTAGACTCTACTACTCTTGTACGTCAGAGATCGGTTGTCCCAAACTCGACTTAGTGTATGGGTTTCTAGCATCTTTATCCATACAACGCTTGTAACATCTTTCTGCTAACTCCATGAGTGCTTAATGTCGGCCTCATACCAACTTAATTGTCATCATTGTCATTCATGAAAATTTAAGGGACATGCCCCGACATGCCCTTCCAAGGTATGTGTAACTATTAACGTAGTTCATCATTCTATGAATGAAATAGTAGTCAATTCATCTAGCTAACGCGGTACTCAAAAGTACTTGGTGAAATCCCAAGGTTTCACTTACCTAAAGTGTGCCTATCTTCTCAGTTTGATAGGTTGGGTTTATAGGTAGTGGCTATGTATTCTTCGTCAGTCCATCAACCACGACCCGAAACTCCATCATAACCCTTCACCATCATGGTGGCCGTGCCACAAAAACTGGAATAAATGGTTACTACTACCACTTATGAATGCAAGGTGGATGTAACAACGTACCCAAGTGTTAGTGTACTACCTTAACTTGGTGACAAGTAAGGTATCCACCCTAACAACGTCCTTCATCACAATCCCCATCACATCGAACCTTACCAGTGTATGACATGCGTTGATCAATGAGCTCCTGAAGTGATCTTTCAATGCTCACCACTTGACGCTACACAACTTGATTGCAAAACAACAAGAGACCATCATCTTCCATGAAAACTTCCCCATGCGTTCGATTCTCCCTGATTTCAACTGCTGAGAAGGTTCTCATCCCAAACTCGCCACTCAGTCACTCTCCACTTCTATGTGGATGCTAAAAGTTATTATGTTATTCAGTAGTAGCTCGATCAGGTTCTTTTGTATAGAGCATCTGTTACGAAATTTGACATACATGTACAATACTTACCACCATATGGTAGTCTTTCAACCTCTCTATCCATCATCTTAGTCGATCAAATATTCAGCTCTTTTGGAGTGAGCACCTACCTCAAGCTTTTATAGCCGGTTTATATATATGACACATCTCCATGTAAAGTTAGTCTTTCATTTCTTTAATGACTTTACTAGAGCCCCCTATCATAATTTAAGAGTAGGGCAATTTACTTTATTTTTCCTCCACGGAAGTGAAACACGTGCAATCATCTTCCCCTATTGAATCAACTCACATCTACCCCTTAGATGTTTGTCTAACTTTAGACACCGTACACTAACCCATGAATGGATAAGATAAGTATTGATGCTTGAACAACTCTTTCCATTG
This sequence comes from Cuscuta epithymum, assembly GCA_945859915.1. Taxonomy (NCBI): domain Eukaryota; kingdom Viridiplantae; phylum Streptophyta; class Magnoliopsida; order Solanales; family Convolvulaceae; genus Cuscuta; species Cuscuta epithymum. The sequence goes on from CAMAPF010000038.1 coordinate 801,723, forward strand.
ATTCCATGAATTCATCCTCATAATGGTCACCTCCCTGCAACTTAACCCCTCCTGAGTAAGTTACGCTAAAGGTGACTCCAACATGGAGGACTCATTCACCATAATGTCCTTCGTATCAAAGGGAACTATGTACTAGTCTCGTTCACCTCCTTAGGCTTCTAGCACTCCGAGATGGTTTTAAGTAGTAGTACTTCAGTAACAAGCACACCCCAAGAAAACATACACTCGCAAGCCAAAACTTGCATTTGAATGATTTTGCAAGGATGTACTTGCCACTCTCAACCGTTATTCATGGTCCCTCTCACTTCACCTCGTAGTTTGGCTATGTCGAGATATCATATGTGAATACAATCATGACTTATCTAAGCATCCTTGAAATACTCAGTTCCTCAAGTCCACGGTTGCTACAAGGGCATTAGTGAATTTAACTGACATCCCTAATTACATGTAGTGCCCATACTGAGTGCGTAAAGCACTCTAGAGTATGCCACCCCCTCGAATGTCCGATAACAACGACATTAAGGTCATAGGTCAATTTCGATAACTTATTGCTTCTTGAGGTGGTCGATCACGTCATCAATACCCTATGAAGATATATTCTCTCGACTATAACGTTTCCTCTTAAAGTCCTTCCATAACGGCGTGGACAACCATCGAGGTATGACCTCGACATCATACGTACGCTAGCCACCCTCGTCAAGCCTCATCCACGATTTATCGTTATACCTCGGCATGATAAGTATTTCTTGTCTTCTCCACAACCTTTGGTGTTTCCACATTATAGCCATGTAAGATAGATGCATCTCTATAACTTATGGTGTTGTTTCTTAAGTCAAAAGGTTACACCGACTAAGGTTTGGGTGAAAGCCATTCGGCACTCTACCCAAACCGTCCGGATTTTGTCTTAAAACCCGCATAGTGAACAACTTTAGCGTACTCCGGCCGGTTTCCATGAAAGCCGGCCGGTTTTCATGCATTTGCTAAGTCCACCGACAACTTGTCCCGTAAGCCGGCCGGTTTCTACCAAAGCCGGCCGGTTTTCTCCCCCGTAGTTTATTCCGAGTAATTAATTTCCAAATCCCGGCCGGTTTCTACGAAACTCGGCCGGTTTGTAGCAGCATGGACTTTCCCAAGCCGATCATCACGAAAGTCGGCCAGGCTTCATGAAAGCCGGCCGACATTCAGCGCCGTAGGAAATTCCAATTTAATTCTCTAAACACATGCCGGACGGGATTCACGAAAGTCGGGCGACGTTTGTCGCCGTAGAATTTATTCAAAAACTCAATTTCGAAAGCCGGGCGGCTTTTGCCACCGCCGGGCGGCTTTCGTGAGCTACTTACGTCCCACAAGAATTCTTCCCGTAAGCCGGCCGGGCTTCACAACTACCGGCCGACATTCTCCGCCGTAGTATATATTGATTAATTCCATTTCGTAAGTCGGGCGGCCCTTAGTGAACGTCGGGCGGTGTTCGCTCAAGACGGGTATATGTCCCTCCTTCTTAATCCAAAACAGACTCGATTGGTTGGGGTTAAAAAATTTAGACATTCACAAGGCTCCTATTGTTTACATAAGAATTAATATTAAGAGTTTACGAAGGATTACCTTCAATAGGGTTGGGTTTCTTCCCGAGCATCTACCGATGCAATTGGACTGACCGATTCTTGAGTTTCTCCCTCGATCACGAAGGATGACTTGCCTTTCATAATCCCTCCATCTCCCGTGCTTGAATGAGATGTTCTTGCTTGGCCTTTGCCTCCCGAGGTTCCACCATCAACCCTTGTGGCTCGTCTTCGCCCGAGTTGGGGGCATGCCACCTTCATATGCCCCGCCTCCCCACATTGGTAACATTTAGGAGGATCCCAACACCTACCCATGTGGTTTTTCTTGCAATTATTGCATCTATGTTTCGCCGAGGTTCGTGACCTCGAGTTTTGTCCGAGTTGTGGACACGCTATCTTCATATGTTCCACCTCCCAGTATGGGTAACCTTGAGGGAATTCATGATTTCCCCCAACGTAGTTCTTCTTCTCCATTACCCTTCCACGTATTCGTTGAGGGCAATGGAACATAATGTGTCCGCTATCCTTACAAAGATAACATCTCCTTGGTTCGAGGCACTCTCCAAAGTGATACTTGTTGCAATTGTGGCATTTCCGGACCCTAGAGCCCTGAGGCCTCACTTCTTGACCTTTAAAGCTATTATTCCACTTTGGTGGTGGTGCAGGTCCCTCGAAGGTTTTGTCACCCTCACTATTCCTTCTCTTAGAATGCCATTGGGAGTCATTGTCCCCCCGCATCCTTTTCCTTCCCATTGGTCCCCCTTTTTCTTGCCTTGCTTGGCGTTTCTGTAAAAGCCTCACACGTTCACGTTGAAGCAAATCTATGATCATGTCCATTTGTTCTATAGACTTGTTGCCAAAGCCATCATCGTCGTAGTCATTGCTTTCCTCACTCGAAGCCTCGAGTGGTTCAGTTTCACCTTGAAAAGGCGACTCGTCCTTGGTCTCAACCTGATAATCACCCACAATTTGAGCACCTAGAGTATCTTGACCTCTTGGTACTAAAGACTCTTCTCGGTTGGCATGCCCAGTTCCACCCGGTGCAACCCATTCCGAGTCCATCCTTTTCAAAATGCTTCCACCTCCCATTTCTGAAAGAAATGTTTAGAATGAGTCGTTAGACTCGTATCAATTGTCAATTGACAGATAGGTACTTAAGACATCTCATGGGTCGAGTCACCGCCATACCAATTGTTAAGGGCGCCATCTTAACAATTAGAGACATTGCAACTCGAATACCAAAAGTTCTTTAAGTACAAAACTTCTTATGCTCATGGTTTTCAAATTCATTTTTAAAACGAAATTTTGAAGCTTCATCATGAAGTTTACGGACTAAGTCTCTGATACCAACTTAATTGTCACGCCCCGGACCTACCCGGACACGTCAACAACCCGCCGTACAGTATGAATAGTCAACCGCAGTCTAACATATTCATACTATACAAGGCGTCTGGAATATCATTCACACATAGTACATCCATAAACAAACATAATGTAAAATATCCATTAAAGCAGCGGAAACAATATTACAAGTGTTCAAGCCACACTTGGCAAACTTAGGCATACAAGCCCTCAAATAATTTATTAGAAAATATTATCCATGAGCATCATTGTAATTGTTTTGAAAACAGAACGGAGGAAGCACGAACCACGTCTTCTCTCCAAGAATTCCCGAAGCAACGGGTACAGGAAGCAAGCTCTAGCTTCTACCTGAAAACTGTGAGGTGGCCTCCCCCGTGAAGGGGAGGTCAGTACTTTGAAGCATTTGAAAAGTACAATGACAACTATACTGCATATAATTAATGTTTCAACCCTTAAGACCCTCAACATAGGTGTTATCATAATACTAGGAAATAACCCATAGTTACCCCTTTCAAATCATACATAAGTATATATCGTCAAATAGTCGGCCCATAGGCCCATTTGTATTTTGTCAAAACCCTTTTGCATCGCCATGCGATATTTTATTTCCCCGTTTGTATTTAATAATACAATTCAAATCGCTTTGTGATAATTCAAAATATAATCTGTATCGCCCTGCGATAATCTAAAAATACAATTTGTATCGCCCTGCGATAATTCAAAAATACAATTTGTATCGCCCTGCGATAATTTAAAAATACAATTTGTATCGCCCTGCGATAATTCGTATTGCCCTGCAATAATTCATACAGGACCTGTCACCGCTATCCAAGTCTCCATGGAGCACTCGGTCGGAGTCCAGCATCCTGCCCCTGGACTCATACCCTGTTCCCGTAGGAAGGTAAGGCCCATTCGGGGTCCTATCTTATGTGTTACCGCTGTCAAAGCCTCGCAAGGTCTTTGATTCGGATTCCACCCTTATACGTGATCACGCTGTAAGTCCATGCTATCCATCTCGCTCTCTAGAGCCAAGTAGGGCCATGGTCCTTACATCTATCCTATTGTGGGCCCATGCAGTCCGGCACGATCCTCAGACTCGTCCGACCCATGACCCTCATCTATCTATATTAGCAAGTTCATGGGGTCGGGCATCTATCCTTAGACTAGAGCCGAGCCATGACCCTTGCTACCAATCAAACAATCAATTACGGGTATCCTAAAGACCACCCGGATAATAATATCAACGATCCAATCCTAGGATAATTATATCATTTAAATCATCTAAGGCTATCCCAATTGAATACCCTAGTGACGAAGCATCACAATCCTAAACTTAGGATTAATTTATAAATGTTCATATTATAACCTCGGACTAGTCACTTAGTATCACCCGAGTTATTCTTAGTTCAAATTCTCTTTCCCTTTTAAACAAACGTGGCGGCCATGCCATAACTCATTCTCACTCCATTCTATATTGACTTTACTAACCATAAAATCAATATAATTAAATAGTGATTAATAAAAACATTTTATTAGTTCATCACTAAATCAACTAGAACAACTTCTCAAACATATCAAGTAATCATGCTCCAATTACTCATACCCCAATCAATCATGCATCAACTCTTCATATACAACAATATGATCAATTGACACTTTACTTGGCATATTAGTTAATTAAAATCATGCTTTTATAACATTAGGTAATCTCATGAATTAACCCATTAGTTATAAACAATATAGTCAGCCATCCTCACCTTATGATGTGCTCAACTAGTTGCCTTTGCTAAGCCCTTCGATCAATCCCCGTTCTAGGCCAATTGAAAGTGAAAATTCTGGACAGCAGACAAAAGCCGGGCGGCTTTTGCAAAAGGTGGGCGGCTTTCGGGCCTGCAGCTCGAAAACAGTCCCCAACAATGGCGGTTTCCGGCGATTTCAACTCCTATCGATTCCACGACTCTTCTAAGTTAAATACCACCACTTTATATCGATATAATACACTTTTAAATGTGTAGAACTCATGGTTTAATCCACCATATAATTTATTAAAAATCATACAAAATAATACTAGTTAAAAGAATATTGGTGTGTTCTTACCTCTTCTCCTAGCTTTTCTTCTTGGACTTTCCTCTCTTCTTGCTTCCTTCAACCATGGACTAAGTGAGAGAAGACTTTCCTGGAGCTTCTTCCCTTGATATGGCCGAATGAAATGAATGGGAAAGGGTGAGGCATCTCCTCTCAATCAATACTCAAAATAATTTGAGTATGGGGCCATGTTGAGTATGTTTTGTCCCTAGGAGGCTTCCTCCATCATTCATCCGCACCAATTCTCTTAAGTTGTCTAAATTTGACTTATTTAGACTCTACAAAGTGTGTAGGAAATTCCCAAATGGGTGTAGGAAGTTCTCCCAATTATTCCAGTTATTTTTGGCAGGTTGAGTCAAATTAATATTTGGGTTGCCCAAACATTTTTCTCAACCTTAGTTGACATTTTATTGGGCTCCTATAATTATTATGATGACCCAACTAATTATTTGGTAGTCCGCTCTCAGTATCATGATCCTGATAAATAACTTAATTAATCCTTCATTAATTAAATATGCCGTTCTTGCACACATCAATATTCACATAGAAAATTCAAATACATATTGAATTTCAAACTCAAGTACATCCGGGTGCGGTGTCACAAGACGAGCCACGTCAGCTGCCACGTCAGTCCACGTAAGCGCCACGTCAGCCGTGTAAGCCATCCTCGGGGTGCCACGTCAGCGACACGTCAGCGACACGTGGCGCCACGTCAGCGCCAGCGCAGAGCCAACTGTTGCCACGTCATCCGCCTGCTGGTCTGCCCACTGGTTTGCTGCTTGAACCGGACCGAACCGGTTCGAAGTTGTGGAGGCCGGTTCACCCATTTCCAGACCAGCTTTGGACGAGGTCAGACCGGTTCCTACCATTTTCGGCCATTCCGGATCCAACGGCGAGCTCCGTTTGTCCAAATTCGGCTCCGAAAATAAGGTACGATATATTTTGAGCGTTTTATTATGGATAAATCATCATCGGTCACCATGATTGCGCTCACTTCCACAAATTACAATATGTGGAAGCCTCAGATGGAGGATTTGCTAAATTTGAGGGATTTAGCTGATCCTCTTGATAATAATGACGTGAAACCGGATAAAAAGACGGATGAAGAATGGACAAAAATGAATAGAAAAACTGTCGCACAAATTCGGCAGTGGATTGATCATAGTGTGTTCCACCATGTTGCGCAAGAACAAAGTGCTTACACACTATGGGAGAAGCTTGGTAGCATGTATCAAGCAAAAACCGCCCGAAATAAGACGTTACTAATGAGGAGATTAGTAAACCACAAGTTACGAGGAGGTATTTCGGTGTCAGAACACACCAGTCAATTCCAGGATCTTGTGAATCAGTTGAGCACCACAGGATGGGTTCTCAAAGATGAAGAGCAGGCGATACTACTCTTGATCTCTCTGCCTGACAGCTGGGAGACTCTTGTTGTCACTCTCAGCAATTCTGCTCCCAATGGCAAAGTGACTATGCAGATGGTCACAGATGCCCTTATGAACGAAGAAGCCCGAAGAAAAGAAGCCGGGACTGGACAATCATATGCCTTCGTGTCAGAAACCAGCAGACGAGGGGGGGGGGGGGGGCAGAAATGGAGGAAGGAATCGAGGTCGAGGTAGAGGCCAAGGTCAAAACAGAGGAAATTCTCAAGTTCGCGGCCGATCACAAGAACGAGGTATGTCCTGTGAAAACAATACTTGGTTTGAAGGATATTGCAACTATTGTGGTAATTATGGGCATAGAAAAAGAGATTGTAGAAAGTTTCTACGAGAGCAGCCACAGATGAGTCAAAATACTAGCCAAGAAGATGGTGTGACTATGTTTAGTTTGTCATCAGATGCGTGTCTTGTTACACATGGTGAACAAGAATGTTTACACGTAGGTACTCATGATGTTGAGTGGGTGATTGATACAGCCACATCATTTCACGCCACTCCACACCAGAATTTATTCACATCTTATAAGTCCGGGGACTTTGGAGCTGTGAAGATGGGAAACACCAGTTTCTCGAAGATTGTTGGCATTGGTGATGTGCACATAACAACCAATGTCGGATGCGCACTTGTGTTGAAAGATGTTCGACATGTTCCGGATCTTAGATTGAATCTTATCTCCGGTACAGTTCTGGATCAGCAAGGATATCTTAACTGATTCAAAGAAGGTACGTGGAAGTTATCTAAAGGTTCCTTGGTTGTTGCAAGAGGCCATATTTGTGGTACTCTTTATAAAACTCATGCAAAGTTGTGTCATCCAAGTCTTAATGCTGTTGAAGATGAGATATCACCAAACTTGTGGCACCGGAGGCTCGGCCACTTGAGCGTGAAGGGATTGACAACTCTTGCTAGGAAGGAAAGCATTTCCATGGGCAAAGGTGTTGCCCTAGATCCATGTGAGCACTGTCTATTCGGGAAACAACACAGGGTTTCCTTCAGTTCTACCAGGAAGAAACATTCAGAGTTACTCAGTCTTGTACACTCTGATGTATGCGAACCCATTGAAGAGGAGTCACTTGGAGGAAGCAGATATTTCGTGACATTCATTGATGATGCATCACGAAAGGTATGGGCTTATTGTTTGAAGAGTAAGGATCAAGTGTTTGATCGCTTCAAATTATTTCATGCCATGGTAGAAAGAGAAACAGGGAAGAAGCTGAAGTGTCTACGTTCAGACAATGGAGGAGAGTACACTTCCCGAGAGTTCTCAGCATATTGCGCTGCATACGGAATCAGACATGAGAAGACGGTTCCACGAACTCCACAACACAATGGTGTAGCTGAAAGAATGAATCGGACCATTATGGAGAAAGTTTGTTGCATGCCTAGTATGGCTAAACTACCTAAGCCATTCTGGGGTGAAGGTGTGCTGACAGCTTGTTATCTTATAAACAGGTCACCTTCTGTTCCTTTAAACTTTGAAGTGCCAGAGAAGAAATGGTCAGGAAGAGATGTTTCTTACTCTCACTTGAAAGTATTCGAGTGCAAGGCATTTGCACATGTGTCCAAGGAGTTGAGACAGAAGCTTGATCTCAAGTCAAAGCCATGCATCTTCATCGGGTATGGTGATGAAGAATTCAGATACCGATTGTGGGATCCCGAAGTGAAGAAAGTTGTACGAAGCAGAGATGTTGTATTTCATGAAAACGAGTCTCATGGGTGTGCTCCAATAATCCGCCAACAACATACTCCAGAAGACGAAGTGCCTGTATCATCAAACATTCCTCTTAGCGACGAGGAAAAGTATGATACTACTGAAAAAGAGAGTGATGGTTCAGTAGGTGATAATGATGCTCACGGTGATGATATTCCTCAGCAGGGGGAGCCTTCATCTGAAGACGAAGCTGAAGGTACTCATGTTCGACTTTCTATGCGAGGCATAGTTCCACAGAGAAAGTATTCCACATCCGAATGGATACTTGTTGCTAGCAAGGGGGAGCCTGCGAGCATCGCAGGAACGAGAGAAATAAAGAAAAAGGTGGAGGGGGAGATTTGTAGGGAGTTTCCACCTTCTTTCTTGGAAGTTGCCAAGAGACATATAATGTAACACCCCCATTTTTCCCACCAAAATAAAATAACATTTTGAAATGAGAACATCTTTATTATAAAACATATTTAGAGTACAGCGGAAGTCTTTAATGGAAAAATAGGTGTGTCACCGCCACACTCAACCTATACATGATTGAGTGCACAGGCTATCCACCATAAATTGAAGTAGCCATCGGATAAAGCTTAAAACAAGTTTATGGATTACAAATTTAAACAACAATAATTAATCAAACGTGTGCAACTAGCGGGACACTCGGGCAGCAAGTACATCAATCTTCATAATCAAAATCATCTGTACAATAGAGCAAAGAGAAAAAGAGAAAAAGAGACAAAAATTAGCTTTAGAGCTAAGTAAGATTCCACCCGAACCCGTAAAATAATATAATTTGGAAAATAGGTTTTTGTATATGTATATATATCGAAAAGTAGTCTCTCATATTTCCAAAATGGTTTAATGTCATAAAATAATTTCCACAATAGATAATATCATCCTTCAATTCCCCCAAAAGTAATACTTTAGATTCTTTTAAGAGTGGGCGAAACTCAAGATTCCTCGAGCCCAATGAGTCGTTGTTATCTACGACTCATCCCGGAATTCCGGCTCCCACCGACCACCAATTGGAAGCTGAATTTCTACCTTAAGTGTGCACACCCTCTAAAAGGGATTCCAAGCCCTCCGAGTAGTAAGAAACCCAAGTAGGCAGGATGTTTTCTACCACCTACTCACAAGGGACATTGTCCAAGGGTAAATTAGGTAACTACTACTACGACCACCAAAGGATCTTTGATCCTCAAATAAAAGCCCGGGATGTCTACCGGAGTATGTCATTGCCGGACTGGTTACCGACCCAAATAAATTTCACCAAAAGTAGTAGTAGCCCTAACCACCCACGCCTCGTGTTTCTCTCGAGACGTAAGAATATATATTATGAAAACTTTAAGTTTTCCCCAAATCATTCTTGTCACATTTTCTCAAAATATCCTTTGTAATAAATATAAATCCACCAATATTCTTTAATAAAAAGAATATACATTTAATCATCCATAAAAGTTAATAATCCACCAATATTCATATAGTCAAAATATTTGATCCATGTCAAACATATAATTTCCAATTCATAAATAAATCACATAGTGCAAATATTGCATACATATAAGTACGAGGCAAAACATGTTGGTTGACATAGAACTTACCTTAAATTGCGATAATTTCCTTAATAAAATCTCTAGCTTGATCTTCACTTGAATTCTCCTTCTAATATTGATCAAAATTCTAAATCAATAACTATTCTATTATTTCGTTATTTCTTTTATATCCAACCTTTAATTACTTTAACTTCATAATTCCTTCTTTAAATATAAATATTAAATTAATAAATCTTACTAACTGTTTATTTCCAGTTCATTCTTATTATTTTCTTTAATTATAATAACCCAACTCGGTTTTTCTTAATTTGTTTGGTTAAATAGTTAACTAGTCCAATTATATTAACTACATAATAATTTCATTATTTCGAATTTAAATAATCAATTTCAGTTCAAAATTCAGTTTACATAATTTATATAATTTATTTAATAACCCTTTTAATAAAAACTTGACTTAGGCAATAATTCGAAATAATAATCATTAATGATAATCTAATCTCAATAACAACTTTAATTAGTTCAATAGTTTATTTATACTAACTAACCCAATTAAATTAATTTATCCAATCCTCCAGTTTTATTTATTTGACTCACTAATTTAATTTAACTAACTAAATCAAATAAATAAGTTTAATTATATCAATATAGCTAAATACGTTAATCTAATTCAATTAAGTCCAATAATCAAATTCTAATCTCGTTTTAATTTTCTATTTTTAATATAAAGTCCAGAAATGTTATCAAGTCTATAAATTAACTAATTTATCCATTAAACTAATTGATTTAGTTAAACTAGTCCAATGAAGTCAATTAACTAACTTATTAAGTACACATTACTTAATTAATTTGTTTATATTCATCAACTAATTTTTATGAGTTCAAATAGTTTAATAATTTATATGGAGTCCAAATCACTAATAATCAAGGATAATAATTATTAATTTAATCACGCTAATTTAATTAGTCAACTAATTCAATAATTTATTTATTAAGTCCAAATATAGTCATTCATTTATACTAGATAACCCAACTTTATTTTCTTTTCCTTATTTTATTACAAACATCATTTTTAGTCCAGAACATTATTTTCAATCTTAGTGATTTATTTATTTCACCATTAATATCAAATTTTCCTTATTTAATTACTTAACTAGTTTATATGGCTCAATTAAATTAAATAACTTAATCATCACTTTTATAAGTTACTAATCATCCATAACTATAGTTTGGGTCTATACTTGACCTAGGTTGTCCAGATATTTTATTTTAGAATTATTTCCTTTATTTATTCACTTAATTTCATATATCTATTAACCGGTTTAATTACAATTAAATATGCTAATTATAATTTTTATTAATTATAAATGGTCCCAAATGTCCTAGTTAGTCATATATTTAATCTAGCTTGCTCCCATATTTATTTCATAATTATTTTCGTCATTTAGTTAATTATTTACTAAATGTGTACAACTTGGCCCAATTACAATTAAATCAATTAAAAATAGTTACAAATATTATTTTTCAATTATTCTTGGTCCGAATATGTATTTTTATACCAGGTATTTAATTTATAATTTTCCAGATTTTATTTATTTCATTTACTTTTTTTTTTTAATTTTTTATTGAAAACGGGCCGAACCGGCCCAAATACGCGACCCGGCCCAAGAAGACTGGGTTGTCTTCTTCCCAGCTCTTCTCCAGGTCGCGATTCCGGCGACCGGAATCCCGAAAACTCCGGCGAGCGATAACTTTACTTACAGGTAACGGATTTCGACGATTCAAGTTGCAAAATGATCCTCACGTCGAGACGAAGATCCTCCACCCCTATATACGGCCAATTGTCCGCTTTTGCTGAAGACCCGTTTCCATGGCTTGCAACTCCGGCGACCTCTAGGATGCTCCGGTGACTACGAATCGGTCTGGAATTTATTGGGAAGTATTCCTAGACCTCTCACGACCCTCCTCTATCGTTTTTACGAAGTTTGATACGTAAAATATTATAGGCATAAATTTTCCGGCGAGATTATGTATATATATATATATATATGTATATATAGCTTCTATCTCTCCGATTTGCAGTGTTTAGGATGGCTAAGAGGGTGTATTTATAGGTCTAGATGGTCCTTATGGTTTATTTTATTTATTTGATAATTGTATGAATAATAATAATAATAATAATAATAATAATAATAATAATAATAATAATAATAATAATAATAATGTCTATACATAATGATAGGTTGGTACTTGATGAACATGGCATGTGTATTGATCCCTGATTTGATTCCCATTTATATTGATGTTTCATTTTATTTTATTATATTATTATTATTTTTAATTACTTAAATGTATTTTGAGTTTTACATATAAATATATATATTTAAATATATGTACATAATGTATATACATTATTTGGTAGGTGATCTTAGCATGTGTCATTGTTTTATGATATGATATTTTCATTTATTAATTTGATGCTATTATTAGTAATTTATAATATTCTTACTATTTTTATTTATTTATTTATTTATTTATTTATTTATTTATTTATTTATTTATTTATTTATTTATTTATTTATTTATTTATTTATTTATTTATTTATTTATTTATTTATTTATTCTGTCATGTATATTTTATCTGATTTATTTCCATTTTATTTTTATTTTTATTTTTTTTTCCGATGCTACATAAGTGTTTAATTCTATTGCATGTAGCGTGCGTATATTTTTATACACCAAGTATAATAAAAAAAAAATTGATCTTACTTTCATTTGATTTATCAGATATAACTTATCTGATTTATTTATTTATTTTTATTTCAAATTTTCAAGGTATCACATATAACACCTTCTAGGAAGGAGCTATCAAACACATGAACATGGAAGGAGATATGGAGATAACTAGGAAGCTTGGATGCAACTTCCTCTTGTCTCCAACCTAGCCTATAAATAGAGTGTTCTATTGTTGTTCATATCATCAGTTTAGAAAGTGAGAAAAGTGTGTGAAGAGTGAAATACACTTAGTGTAGAAGTGTATTGGTGAGGATTGGTTTTTTGTAATAGTTGAGTGTGAGAGTTTGATCCTCCTATTGTAATTCTGTTCTTGATATTGAATAGAAGAATTTTTCAATCCCAACCGTTCGGGCCTTTACCCCTTCTTTGGAAGGGTGAAAATAGAAACGTAAATGCATATAATCGATATAGTTCTCGCGTTGATATTATATAAGTTTCTGAGCTTTTTATTTGCATTAGTGTCAGAATCCAAAAAGGTCTTGTTCTCATATTCTCATGTCGTGACGTATATTTTCATTTCCATTTCTGGGTAAATGAGTCAAGGATCCTATCTGATCCTATTATACAATTAGAGACGGACTAATGGTCTATCCTAACCTCATCCTTGTCATATCCACCCCTCCATTAAAGATGGCAATGAGTCGGGTGGAGGTTCACTTTCATGGCTTCATCTATATATCCATTCTCTATTTGTCACCATTTAAACATTACATCCGCATACAATTCATTTTGAATCATTTGTCATCCATGTTTAGTCGGATGAAGTGGGTCCAGTGCGTAAAGAGTGAAATAAAGTCATTTTCACTAAAACCATTGTATAAAAAACCCGAGAACTATCATTTCAGAAAAACACATTACACTAATGATGCCAACATATAATGCGACTAGTTGACTAGTACTAAACTACAAATACATTAACTCATATCCAAACAATAAATAAAAATATAATTTACATAGACCAAGCTCTAACCCACATATGTTCACATGCATTCATCAACTACAAGTTCATGTCCGATCTATCCAGTCGAGAATGAAAAAGAAAAATATATGGAGTATCTTATTATTATACAAAATAAGAGGAGAGTAAATGGACTCTTTAATTAAATGTGTAGATTTAGTGATTATGGAAGGAAAGGTACTTTATTGGGTTATACACTTATACTCATTACTCATCCTTATCATTATTTTGCCATCTTTCATTTTCTTTCGTCCTATTAAGTTAGTTTCATATCAAATATCAAATATGATATACTCCATATTATATATGTGAGATCCTAAATCATTCTTACTTTACTCGTTCAATACATATCATACGAACTCATTTCTCTTAATAACGACATTACCTCACCACATACCAATCTTAAGCGGCAGTATGGCATAGTACATAATAGTGGGTGACCACATATGTAATTTATGTCCACCCGTTTCAATGAAAAATTTCACGTTTTTCAACATGTTATTTTGAGATCCGTGGCCTCTGCCTTGCTTTGGCAGGCAAAGATGGTGCCTTGCCAATTTGAACCTTCCCATAAAAAAATATCAATAGTGAAAGATGGCCCCCACTTTTTCCCGGATCTCAAGGCCATGGTTTCAAAATTACCCTTCATTCAACTAAGACATTCGACATAGGCATGGACCTGTTCCAGGACAGGCCGGTCCAAACCAGGCTTTTATTTTTTGGGGGCGGGCCCGGAACCGACCCGGTTTGCAACCGGGCCCAGGCCGGTTCATTTTTTTTGCTATTCTAATTAACCCCCTTCCCCCTCACCCCCCAAAACACCTAGCCCAACCCGGGAAAAACAAAAAAAATTGAAAAAAAAAAAAAAAAGGCCCGAACCGGACCGCTCTAACACACCGGGCCGGTCCTAGGCCCGGTTCCCAGGCCGGTTCACCGGGCCGGTCCAGTTCTAAACAGTACCGGGCCCGGGTCGGGCGGCCCGGTTACATTCCATGGCTAATTTGACATTAAGGCAAAGGATCTGAATTCTGAATCGGTTATTTTGAGTTTTTGACACTTGAATTCCACCCTATATATAAATTATATCCATCCAAAATGAGCAATAGTTCGGCTTTCAGAACCTCCAACACATATTTACCCATTATATTTATAATACATATCAATAAAAAATATACGAGTAATAATTTATATTGCACAAATATATACTTCCTCCGTCCTTTTAATTGCAACAGTCAACATTTCACGTTTGCCAACACACAAGTTTGACCATTAATATCTTTCATTCCTTATTAGTAAAAAATTCAAAAAATTCATATTTTGAAAATTTAGAATGAGAAGAATTTAATAATATTTTTTAAAAAATTAATTTATAATACATTAATGAATAAAATATAGTCAAAGTAGAATATGTGAATAGTGCAAAAAGTCCAATGTTGCGATTAAAAGAGAACGGAGGATAGTATATACAAGTATATCGAAAGTTCGAAACACGTTGGTGAGGATTTAGGAAGGCGGTTTTAATGGTATAAAATACTACGGAGTAGTACTGTAGTACGAAGTAAAACACAGAGCAGTATGTCAGTAATCAATAATCAAAGTTAACAAACTTTAAGTCAATGTCAAATTGCCAAAGGATACTCTTAATACGGAGTATAAAGTTATGAAACATTACATTCATTCCTCAATTCCAGTGCACAATCCTAGACATGCGATGTAAAACAAAGGGGTATATACATTATGCAGAAAAAATTGTAATGAAAAGTGCAAATATGAGATGTCAGCTATATGTACAAATAATAAATTCAAGAACACAGAATTCCGAAGCATCTAAAGATGTCGTCCCCAACCAGAAAGTGAAAGAGAAGGTGAGGGGTAAGCATTTTCATTTTCAAAGCAGAACATGCACAAACAAATACGGAGTATCAAATGTTATAAAGTACAAACAAACATACATCCTAGTGTCATCCACAGTTGCCTGGACCAACTTGTCTCTTAAACGGGTTCCCTACTCACAATCGGGGAGCGACTGAGCCGAAGCAAATGGCGAAAAGCTTGCGTAGGACTCACTGTGATGAAGCGGGTTTGGATGCCGACTAGAAGAGCCGCCACCGATATAGCTACTCGAAGCATTGCCCGAACTTGTCGGAATATATGGAGTCATGTATCTTGAGTTATTAAGAGGTGATATGGAAGGGTACCCCAGTGATAATGAGTGAGGTGAGACCAAATAAGAGCCACGGGACCGCTGAGAAGACGGGTCCCTTAGGTCTAATGAGTTCCGGCTTGCAACAAGATTGGATGATTGGGCAGAGGAATTGAGTGACAGAGGGCGTGAAGGGGGGCGGGATGTCGAAGGGCCTATTTGTATGGCTAACGATGATCTTGATGAGAATGAATAGAGAGACGCGCTTGAAGAAAGCAATGGTGTGGATTCTGATGCTGGTGGATCGCCTGTGCTGCTTCTGGCATCACGTTTGCAAACTGGGCAAAATGTTCTCCATGTCGTTAGCCAGGCATCAACGCACATGGCATGGAATTCTGTCAAGAAAACTAACATTAGTTAGTGAAATATCAAAACACCAACTATGACAGAATTAGTACAAGACACGTAGGAGGTGTTTGTAAGGGAAAAGCGTTTAGTAAGTCAAAACCAACTTATCTTGTTTATAAGCGGGATAGGCTAAACAAAGATACCAAACAGAAGCTTATTAATATTTCCAACATGAGCTGTTTCTATTTTAAATATCGATTCGTTTCTCTGGTACTAAATCATCACTGGATGTGCATAGAAGGGAAAACAAGCAGGAAGTACAATTTTTATGTTCCTAGGAATATAAGGTAGGAGAGACTAATGGACATACCCCTACATGAAAAGGACATAAAGAAGGCGTGAACGTAATGCAGGATAAAATATTATTTGACGGCCTAAAATTCTAGAGTGCAACACATTTCTGTGCGCATGCAAAAGAAAAGGTAGAATAATTTGCTGAGTAGAATTAAAAAACAACCTCCTCTCTCCTTTCCTCAAAAATCCCTGAACGAAAGAACTCCTTATGGGCTAAAAGGAATATAAAGTCCTCTCTGTATGATAGTATAGTCCCACTTTCTTTTCACACGAAAGTATATTTTGAGACAACGCGAAAATGGAAGTGATAAGTTTAATTTGGAATATATGGAGTGTTCCACTACTCCCTCCCTGTAGATCCAAAAAGAAAGTCCACCATACCAGTTCCAGTAGTCTCCTAAAGATAGTTCTGTTATCATGTTAGATTGTTAGGCATGTTATGAAATATTCATTTCCATACATGTTTCTGATTAATGTAACTCGATATTACCCATACGAACTGTCTTAGCTCAACAACAACCTCCAAGTCTTTGTCCCAAAAGATTTTGGGGTCGGCTAACATGAATCGATACATGATATCAAAGCCAAGAAGAAAAGAAAGATAAAAAGAGAAGGTATGATAAAAAGGATAAAATAAAGATGCACTAAATGTAAAAACAATGAAAGCTGGGGACGGAGGGAGTATATGACTATCATTGTGGTTCAGAGGAAGTATTAGTTTACTAGTGAATAAATTTAAGAATCTAAAAGAAAATTCTATCATTAGAAAACCAATCACCTTGACAATTGGTGAACAATTAATAAGCATTAGACACCCTTAAGCAGAAATTAGCAGACCTGAACATTCAATCCATTAGGGCTCCATTCTTTATTTTTTATTTTAGCATTTTGTTTTCTATTTCTACACGCTTTTGAATTCCAAATGGACCTTCAATAAAAAGGGAAGTTATTAAAACTAACTCTACATAACGCCCGCATGTAACTTGGAAAGTCATAAATCTCTATTAAAGGCAAAGATGACTTACTATGACGGCATGGCAGAACCCTAAGCTTGTCCCCAACACTATAATCTTCAAGACATATAGCACAAGTCATCGATGTACAGTTATCCTCAACAACAGTTGTAAATATCAAAGTAGGCATAGCCTTAACAAGCCGCCTACTCATCCCATGAAATTCTCTAACACGTGTTGTACTTGTAGTAGTCCGAGTCAGTCTCTCTCTTCTAACACGGTGCCTCCTAACAAAGAAACAGGTGGCTAACACTGCTGACATGGCAAGCAATGATATGAATGATATGGCCATGATTGACCACGCTGAATTCTCAACGGTTGGTATTATCCATACTTCAACTGCCATGTTGCCAGCATATGTAGTGAGCAATTCTCCTGAAGTTTTTGAAACAAATACGGCGGGTATCTTTATGCCGCTAGAATCTCCCGCCACTGCATTTTCAATTGTATGTGTTATAAATCATCATACTACGCAAATAGCTTAACTAAAGTAGAATGCATGACAAAAAGACTAAAAATATGGGAACTCGCTGGGATTATAAATAAGCCCCTTGACCAGTCAAAATTTCTGTAAACAACCCTTTTATCATTTAAATAATACTGAATATAACAGATACCAAAAGGCATTTTTTATTTTTTTGGCCATGTGCGTAGAAGATCAATTGATGCACCTGTTAGTTGAGTTGAGAGGTGCGGAGAAGGAAAGAGGGGGTGAGGCAACACATTCAGGTGGAGGATGGATCTCATTTCATCTTTTTTATCTTTCTCATGTTCTTTTTCTTTTTACCCTTTTTATCTTCACCTTTATCTTATCTTTTTATTTTATCTTATCTTTTACTCTATTTTTTTTAAACTTTGTTATCTTTTTTAGCTCCGATTTCATATGTCGATTCATGTTAGTCGACCCCAAACTCTTTTGGGACTAAGGCTAAAAAATAATCTACATGACAAATACTTGAGGTAGTTTAGAGGGGGAAAAACACAATCTCTCCCAATATTTCAGTCACTTGAGAAAAAATGTCTGGTCAATGCAGTTTTTGTAATTCTAAGAAATATAAAGGATGACTTGGAAATATGACCCAAAATTTTGGAGGTAAATGTAATTAACCCAATCATATTAAAAAAAGAATGCTACCTCTATCCCAAAAAATCACCACTTAGTAATCGGTGATACAAATGGACTGCCTTTTTAGACCATATAGGAAATACATTCCTCCAAAAAATGATTAATGGCAAAAATAAGATAGCCACTGGGAGAGTTTAGTCATTACTTGCAACTAAGTCCCCGTACTCATTGTCATAGACTATGGCTGCTTTGAATCCAGCAGCTTGTGCTCTTTTAACTTTATCCTCAAATCTACATCCTCCCCTTATTATCAACACAAATGGAGGTTTGCTGCTGTTTTTAACTGGGCCCACCGTATTATTCAAGGGTAAACAGGCGTTCAATGGCTCAGCAACATACAATCTCCCACACTGTCCTGATCCAGTTGCTGTGGGAGCTGCAAAGAAAATATATGACTTAATGAGAAGACATAAGAATTACTATATAATTACCAAAAAATCAGCGGCCAAGTTTCTGCAAAACTACATTTATGATAGATCATCCAGTGAACAGCTTAAATGGAATCAAAAGTAGTATTGAGCTACCTTTCCATT
The DNA here is from genome assembly GCA_945859915.1 of Cuscuta epithymum. Lineage (NCBI taxonomy): Eukaryota > Viridiplantae > Streptophyta > Magnoliopsida > Solanales > Convolvulaceae > Cuscuta > Cuscuta epithymum. The sequence continues at coordinate 820,688 of CAMAPF010000038.1, forward strand.
ACTTAACTAGTGCATAGTTGTGAATCATTCCTTACCTATCATATTACCCAGGTTAAATTGAATTGTTCGTTTAAGCTTGATATGCTCCAATACTAAATAAAGACTTGTTAATAAATGTGTGCTGTTGTATTCTATGTTACATCGCTTAGAACAAGCAACACCAGAAAATATGCTCTCAACAGACATTGTTCTTAGCTCTCGATTGAAATAAAACAACTATAGACAAATGGATATGGAGTGTTTCAAGAAATTTTAACCCACAAGAAGAGAAAGGTAATGAGGTGGTGGAGATTAAACAACAAAATTGTAGATTGAAGTCTCCAGTAACCATCAAAATCATATTCCACAAAGCTCTTAATTTCCAAAAAAAAACAGACTTAAACTTAAATCAACACTACCACATATCAAATCTATACAAAATCGAAACTTGTAATGACAGATGAAAAAAGGAGAGAAAAACTAACCAAAATTAGCCTCAATGTCTTCCAAAGACAAAGTTGTATTTCTACTGATCAAAACGATATTCGCAAACGCAGTAGGAGTCATCAGTGAAAGAAAGCCCAATAGAAAGAAGGGAAACAACATAGAGAGATTAAGCATAGCTCCAGCTTCAAAACCCTATAAGCCCTTTTCTGGAAAATAAGAAACAATTACGGCAAAAGATTACAACTATGCGGCATTAGAGACATCTGCTTCCATGTTCTCATCGATCTGTATCCATTGGGTTATTGCTGATCCACCTCAAGTTCGGGTAGAAGACTGACTGGGTGTCGTGCTCCAAACGCTTCTTCAATATCTAATTTCCATCGATAGAGGAAGTATAAATACAACTATGCAAGCGAAATCAAGACTTTCCTAATTTATAAGGATTTGGTCAACCTATCTTTGAAGTTTGAACATAAAAAATGTTTAAATAAGGCATTTTTCTAAATAAAAAAAGGACAATTTGAGTTTGCGCCTCTCCAGTAACAATTCTATTGACCTTCAACATAATTCTGATCGAGAGACATTTTTGTCTTTTCATATGAGGTTGGGATACAAAAACAAAAATTTTTAAAAACAGGGTGCAAAGACTCATTTGGACAAGAAAATGGGGTGCAAAATCAAATTAACTTTAGAAAATATCATGTCTATTCTTTATAAGGGAGTTTCCCAAAAATATCACCAGATTGAAGGTTATTTTTTAAAAAGTGAATGTTTTTGCGAGAAATGTTAGGCAAATTATCCTAAATAGGACTAAACACGTTTGCATGTTTCAAAATAGGACTATCGCGTATTTATTCCCAAAATATGACTTATTACTGCCATGTTTAGGAAGTGCCAGACTTTAAACATGACAGTATTTTTCAAACTTGACAGTAATTACTCCTATTTTTGGAATATAAATATGACTGCCTTATTTTGAAATTTTCAAACCTTTTTACTATAATTTTTCCAAAAAGTGATTGCGTATTAATAAGGTAACAAATTTTCAAAAAACATATGGTTACTTCTACATTTTTATGTCACTATCTGTTTTTAATATTATCATCGCCGTCATAGATGTCATTATAGTTGTGAAACATGTTATTGTGACCGTTGAAAAAATTATTCAATGATTTTCCAAGGCAAATTCAAGTAAAAAAAAATTGAAAATAATCCCACAAAAATCTCGAAGATAGGCCGCCAACATGTGTTGCTGGAGGAGGCACTGAGGCAGGAGTGATGTAATTGGGTAGGATTGAAAAAAAGAAAAGAAAAATATTAATTGAACAAAGATTAGTCACATTTTTCAAAAATGAAACTAGTCATATTTTTGTCTGAATGTAGTAATAATATTTTTTGCAATTTTTCCTCTGTATAAATTAGAGGAAAATACCAACATCATATAGCTCTTTTACATATGTTCCCATTGAATAAACTATTTTCGTTAAAAAAATTGTTTGCACAAGCTAGACATAATAGACCAATCTAAATTCAATGGCGGTTTCAAAGGATGTACACATATGATTTATAGGTCTAGCTTCAACTTATTAAGACAATCTTAAACAATAATATTCAGATTTTGAAAGAAAGACATGGATTACAACTAAATCCTTGCACCGTTCATAATTTTCATATTATAAATGGTCAAAGTTTCACATTTACAATTCAATTAGGATCGTGTACAACGTTACACATCGTGCCACATAATCGTTGTGTAAAAAACATGAAGTATAATAATAATAATATTGATAATGATGGTGAAGGTGTACCTCATAAAATATAACAACTCCAAAGTGATAATAATTTATTATCGTTAATAGACGCATTTAGAACGATAAGTAGCAGCTTTCATGTTAAGTTAAGAATATTAACATTGCTCTTCACATCCATTTTTCTCTAAAATTTTAAAAATTACCTATGGTGTTCGTAAACAAGGTCACAACCTTGAGGATAGCTTGACTTTTTTGTTCCAACAAATGTCACAACATATCATATTCATCAATCACAATACTTTCTCAATCCAATGGACAATGAAATTAAATTGATAACCCTCTATCATTACCAAGCTACTCACAATGCTCATTGATTTTAAATCAGTACTATTGATAGAGTATATAGGCTCGGATCCACAACCCACACACTTTTGGATATATATATATATATATATATATATATATATATACAACGTCCCAAAATATCACACTACTCGGGGTCTCTCAAAAAAGCCCAGTACAAAAGCAAAAAATGCGATCTTTGTTCGTACAGCCTCCTCGGCCCCATAACCTCGGTGATGTCATCTCGGCCACAGATCACAGAAAACCACTCAGGAACAAGGGCAGTGCCAGACTTGTGTTGCACCCCTGCACATTGGCCATCGTCACCTCGGCCAACAGAGAACACTTGCGGCCCAATAATCGGTTAGAGAATGACTCGTGTCGAGTTCTGTTGCGTTATCGGGCTCTCGCTCATACAATATGCCAACACGTGTATTGCATTTAATACACCGCCTCATTCATCACTACCCCCTTCGAGGTAGTTTGCACTGCATCATTTATTACCAGTCGATATCATTAATATCAAGCTCTTTCTCTCTCTTTACATCAGCTCTCCCTCTTCTCTATATACCACTAGCTGTTTACCGAGAAGCTATCATCTGTTGCTATCTTTGAAAATGCAGAGAAAAGAGAGTAAACCAAACGAATATGCTTCCCTTCAACTGATAGAAAAAATTACATGGGGGGCACTAAGTCCAATTACAAGGTATTCTATAAGGGAAGTCAAAAGGCATTACATCATTTCGGGTCCTTTTGAAGGTCGGCATCCAACTCAGCGAGATTGCTGCCGCCTTTGATGTCAGTACCCGAGGCGCCCTTGCTACCTGCATCCCCCTCGTGGACCCGTCCTCCACGTCGGAGTCCACTATGGGATCTTGCCTCTCCTCCAGAGGCTTCTTCAACACCCCGGTCGGATTGTTCATTTTGGGATGGAGGCCATACTCCAATGGGTTAAAGTTCTTGATCTTTTGCTTAAGCCGAAGATACATCAGCAGCTGCATATGTTGCTCCCCCTCGACATACGTGAGCTCCCCATCATCAACAACATACCTCTGTCCCTCGATTGTGAGTAACCATTCGTCGTGGCGAGCAGTAATGACAGAGTGGACCCTGTTTTAACAAGAAATTACTAATCTAAGTAATTAATGGGTTTGGAAATCAAGCAAGGATAAAACGATTATGACTGAAGGTAGCAATAAATACGAGTAAGGAAATAATATTAATATAGAATGATTCTTTCAGTATGCTTGGAATACAAAGTAATTGATAAACTAATCGTATGTATCTTCTCCTGGAATGAAGCTAGAAGAAGTAGTATATATTTTTATAAGTATGCGTGTGTGTACTGTGTTTGTATAATAGCTGAGTTTGAGTGTGTGTATGATCTTCAATGATCGTGAATCATCCTCCTGGTGAACATAGCTATATATATCTATCATAAAGAGCTATGCTACGTGGGTTGGTCTAACTACCAGGCAAAAATGCCTCCTGATCCGTAGCTTTAGTTATTAAGTTGGATGCTCCCACCTCATGCTTAGCCATTAAGTTCATTCTTATCCAATTTGGTTGACCGCTTCTTGCTTCAGATATTCCTCATCGTGGGCTTCTTCTCTTCATTTAATTAATTCCTCTTGCCGAATTATTCTTGGCCCAACAGACCCATGCTTTGTGCTCATCGGCTTTACAGTTAGACTCTAAGAAGGAGGGGAGGATCCGGTCCGCCTCAGCTTTCGCATTGTTGAGCTCCTCAGAGGAAGCAACCTCACCTTTCTCCTTGGTTTTAGCCATCATTGATAAATCAACAACACTTTTCCTTTGCGCCTCCTCGGCTTCAACCCTGGCCTTCTTCTCAGCCTAAAGAAGAAACGCCTGACTGGACACCTCGGCCCTTAACTTCTCCAGCGTCTGCAAGGCCTAATCATACACTCCTTACTATCCCGCATAGCTTTCTCAAACTTACGCACCTTTGCATGATCCGTCGCCCATAATCCAATAAGAAAGTGCCCCCCGAACTCCGAAACCATGAAAGTCATATCGACAAACTTACACACACAAATAAACAAAGATAATGAAACACAAAGGAGAATAAGTGTACCCCAGCGACGTCATGCATCCCACATTGAAATAGGGACTCATCATTGTATCTATTCAAGGCCTCCCGCTCAACAGAGACCATGCTCACCAGGGAAGAGATCACCTCAAGCGTAAATAAAAATACATATAAGAAATCAAAGCACATAATCAACATCCAACTCAACTCCCTTTCACTTCGAATTGAAGCTTCTCAACTCGAAGAGTGGGGGACTCCTGATAGAGTGTATGGGCTCAGATTCATATCCCACACACTCTTAGATATACAACGGCACAAGCCCATTACACTACTGAGGGGTCTCAAACAACCCCAGTCCAGAAAGAAGAAATGTGTTCTCTGTCCATACAGTCACCTCTGCCACAGATCCCAGCCAATCGCTTTGGAACAAGGGCATCGCTAGACCTAGGGTGCACCCCTGCACCTCAACCATCGTCACCTCGGCCAATAGAGACCACTTGGCCAGAAGTCGGTTAGAGAATAACACTCGTCAAGTTCTGCTGCATTACCAGGCTCTCACCCATAGAATAGCCAACACGTGTAGTGCATTTCATGCACTGCCTCATTTATTACTAGTATAAATACTCCCCCTTGGGGCAGTTGTATGTACGTAAAGGGTTTGAATATCATTAATATCAAGCTCTTTCTCTCTCTAAACCATCTATCCCTTCTCTCCATAATACCACCAGAGGTTTACTGGAAATCTATCAACTATCATCAAATATATTGTTACATATAAACTTACATTGTAGAAGATCACATACAAAGAATGTGAACAATGGTTGTAAAATGTGAAGACTCAAATGATCCCACTATTTTAGTAATCATGGACAACTATTCAACGAAGTTATCCACAAACTTCTTTTTATGCAACATCCATGATAAATTGTTGAAAGTGGTGAGAAAAGAATGAATAGATCTTGTGTATGAAATTTCATTTTTGATTCAAAATATGAGTCTGCAATTCATTAAACTTACTACACATATTAGAAGTTTCATCATATTACGAAATTAATGCTGTTGAAAATAATAAAACTTAGTCCTTAGTAAAGTTACCTCCAGGTAAGAAAGTAGTAGGTTGCAAGTGGGTCTATAAGGTTAAGTTGAAATCTGATGCTTCTCTTGAAAGATACAAAGCTCGTTTAGTAGCAAAAGGGTTTACTCAGACTGAAGGGGTTGATTTTTTTGAAACATATTCTCCTGTGGCAAAGCTTACAACCATGAGACTTCTTTTATCATTAGCTTGCACAAACAATTGGTACCTTGAACAACTAGACATTGATAATGCATTCTTGCATGGCAATCTGCAAGAAGAAGTCTATATGAGACCCCCACCTGGCCTATCACTTCCACAAAAAAATTTGGTTTGTAAACTTCATAAGTCCATTTATGGACTTAAACAAGTAAGCAGGCAGTGGAATCAAAAACTCATATATATATATATATATGCTCTTCAATATCTTGGTTATACTCAGAGCCTGGCTGATTATTCCTTGTTTGTAAGAAAAACAACCACCTCCATAACTGCGTTATTAGTCTATGTTGATGATGAACTACAAAGGGTTAAATGATATCTCCACCAACAGTTTCACATTAAAGACTTAGGCAATCTGAAATACTTTCTTGGTCTAGAGGTGGCTAGATCCAAGAAGGGCATCATTCTGAATCAAAGGAAATACTGTCTTGAGCTCATTGATGAATTTGGTCTTTCTGGATGTAAACCAACATCTACTCCCATAGATCCTGCTCACAAACTCTCAGCTGATGAAGGAAATCTCATGTCTAATCCTACTTCTTTTAGAAGATTGATAGGCAGACTTATATACCTTACTAATACCAGACATGACATCACATTTTTTGTACAACAACGCAGCCAATTTGTCTCCTCACCAAGAGAATCTCATCTACAGGCTGCTCTCAGGATTCTAAAATATCTACATAATTCACCTTCTCTTGGTTTATTCTTTTCCTCCTCCAACAACCTGCAAATTAATGCTTTTTCTGATTCTGATTGGGCAGCTTGTCCTGACACAAGAAAATCAGTCACAGACTTTTGTGTTTTCTTAGGCAATTCTTTGATATCCTGGAAATTAAAGAAGCAAACAACGGTTTCAAGAAAAAAAATCTGGAATTTTTTCGGAGGCGGTCGCCGGAGCTCTGGCGGTGGCGGTGGCGGCCGCCGCCGCCGCCGGCAGGCGGCAGGTGGCGGCCCGGCAGTCCCTGGGCAGCAGTGGTAAAGGTTGTGAGGGGTATTTTGGTCCAATCACTAATAAAAAGTCCTATTTAAGGATGTTTAAACTAGGTACTCCTATTTTGAGAAAAAAGTCATGTTTTGATCCTATTAAGGTAAATCTCCCTTGTTCTTTGTCCCAACTTCTTGTCAATTAGCAGATTGTTTCACCAAGGGTTTACTACCTACCATGTTCCACACTAATATTTCCAAGCTGCATCTTCATTCCATATAAGATCCACCTTGAGGGAGGCTATTAGAGTATATGATCATTGATCGATTTTCATATTTTGTAATAACATTTTAGTCAAATATGTTAGCTTGGAGGTTAAGTTAGGTAGTTTGTTAGCCTGGTAGTTAGACTTAAGTCAACTGTCACGTGTGGATGTAATCTTCATATAAAACCTTCCTCTTCCTCTCTGGAAGAATAATGCAATTTTCATTTTCCTCTTCTTCCTTGCGCACGTTTATACGCTAATAACAGTATATCAAATATAGTGTGATGGATCCAATTGGTTTTACAATCGATGTATTGTAGCAATTTTTCAATTTGTTGTAGCATTTTTTATACAAAAATGTTACAATACATATTATATTGTAGAAATTTCTACGATGCTACAAAATGAACAATGAACGCTAGAATACACTTTTGTACTAGTGTATTTAAGTAGTACTACTGTTCTTATTACATATCATCATCTATTATATTGTTGTTGAATGTTGATTTCTATGTAAATGCATGTTTGTAACTTTAATTTTCAACTTCTATAAAGCAAGATGACTTATTTGCCCTTATGCTCTTTAGTCTTTACTTCTCTCATTGCTCTATACTCCGTACATAGTAAACCATTCGTATGTTGCATGTATTGATGTGAATTTAATTTGTTTTATAATCACTTGGCTATGTTGATATTTAAACATTAAGGTGTTTCCGTTCAAACATTAAGGTGTTTCCGTTCATTGAGTTCTGCAATGATTTTGCCTTTTTTACTTCTCTGTACTTTGGCACTTCCCATTTACAATTGGATCCTATCATGATTTTTCTACATTTTCTTTCAAATAGTTAGGACCCGAGTAGAATAGAGGAACACTTTTCTATTTTTCTACATTTTCTTTCAAATAGTTAGGACCCGAGTAGAATAGAGGAACACTTTTCGATTATCAAGAACACTGATAAAAAACGAATTGAGAATCGATATGCACACCCTATCAGCTAGTTTCGATTCAGTTTAGAACGAGCGGGGAGTATTAGTACTAGGCGCGGGGAGTATTAGTACTAGGCGCGGGGAGTATTAGACTTACGGTTCTTGTAAAAATTACAAGAACCGTAAAAATTACATGTCCACATAAATAACATAATTATTTAATTACAACATAAAATCCGTGAGCATATTGTCGATTTAGGTCATCACCACTTGATAAACAAGTCATTCACAGAATCACAGCCATTAATGAAAACTTAAAAAAGGACCAGAAAAAAATTATATGGGGAGAAGAAGGCACAACACATACAAGATTAATTTAACATGACCTGTAGATATATTAGAACAGAGAAAAGAAATATGCGGATGGATAATTAACCTAGTTAATTAGTACATAATTTACATGCATGGTGTGTGAAGGCCGTGGCCGAGGCTAGCAAGGTACAAAGTAAGAGACATAAGGGTAGTCACGTTTAGAAAAGAAGAATATGAGTTCAGCCTCTTCAGTCTTTTGCTCAATCTTATAATGTCCTGCTTTGTTACACCCTCCGCTCTTTCTTGTTGCTTTTTTGCAGCCGTTGCGGTTAAAACCCCGACCGGGTTCGAGTCCGATTCGGTCAACCGGTCAACGCGACCCTCTTTGCCTCTTCCCTCTTCCTTTTCCATCTTCATCCTCTCGAACATCACCTTCAATTATCATCATTGTCGTTTTATCATAATCATATCGATCAGTACTACATGTGTACATACTATACTAGCTAGTACATGGTACATACATATTCATGATGGTTCATTTTTTTAAGGTGACAACTACGGTACCCCATTTTTTAAAAATGGGGTACCGTACCTATCATGCATTTGATTGGTCCAAATCATTATATGCTTTTTAATTTAGATTTAAGTAGTTCAACTGCATCATTCTTATTGGTCCATTTGGACAAAGGTACGGTACATTTGAGGTACCGTAGAATCTACCTTTTTTTAATCCTAAGCTATATTAAGGGCCTGTTCAATTGGTATTTGGTACATGTATCAACCCAACCAACTTTTTTACTGAAAACTAAACTATAGGTTTTTTTCCCGACTAAATTGATCGATTTTTCAATTCTAACGGGCTCCCAAGTATGTACATATAAATTGCCAAATTTATACTGGCTGATGTTATATGCCATTATTTGCCCTTCAGTAATTTCAAAAAATCGTGCTAAATGATCGAACTCAAGGGAAAATGTATGAAATCAAACTACTCATGTGACTCATGTCTTTAATTTAAAACTTCTTGATTAGTCTGATTCTATATATTTGCAATATAATCACAGCTAAAACAATCGAAACTTTTGGCATTTGCCTCAAATTTTCGGATTATTACAGGCGGAACTCCAAAAATTTAACCAACTCCAAGTGTTTGAATGGTCAGTTATCATTGGAAAGGTTTTAAAAATGAATTAATATTATTGAAAAATTAGAAATTGTCTTAAAGATGAGTAAAAATGTTCCAAATTTCAAAATAGGACTTTCATATTCTAAATGTGAGTAATTTAGGCCAAGTTTGGAAAAAACTGGGCAGAAATAGGAAATAATCATTTAGGGAATAAAAAAATAATTATTTAGGGAATAAAAACATTATAGTCTTATTTTGAAATTTCAAACATTTATTTCAAAAAATTTTTACTCCTACTTAATGAATTCTCTAGAAAAATTTATATTGATCACCCTCTACCCTATGTTGTAAGAACCGGACCGGGCGGGTCGACCTGGAACCCGGTCACCCGAAGCCCAATCCGGTCCAGTTTAACCTCAAACCTGCAAAAACCCGCTGACCCGCCAGACCCGGACCGTAACCCGCAACGGCCCAAACCCGGAAATTTCTTACAACCCGGGTTGCTTAGGAATGTTGGTAAAATGAGTTACTCAAGTGTATTTAATATATATTTTATATCTGTTACTAAATATAGATATACTTTTTAATTAATATTCACAATAAAAACATAACATCATTAATATACAGTATATGTGATTACCAATATTATGAGTGAAAGTGTTTATATAATATTTAATTTTTTGATAAGCATCATATTCATATTTAATATCCATCTAATTTAATATATATTTTATAGATAGTATTTTGTTAAAAATTGTATATATATTTTAAAATTATAATTTTATTTCTTTGTTGACCGGGTTTTCCGGGTGTTGACCGGGTTGACCCACTGGGTTCGGGCTGACCCGTGACCCTATCGCTCGGCCGGGTAGCTTCCCGGTCCGCTCGGCGGGTCACTGAGGAAAAAAGATGATAAGCAAAACAGATAAATATATTGGGAAACGCTATATATCATATTATCAATCATAAAACATTCCTAAATTCAAATTAAACTTTAGAAATCCATATTAAATTACTGAAATCTACTCTGTTTGTTTTGTAAAATTTACATGTCTACAAAAATAACACAATTATTTAATTACCACATAAAAGCAAATTGTACCTTTGTGGCGCGTGGCTCCAAGTATAGCAAATTGACCAAGACCATGACGAGTGGAAGCACAAGGTTGAACCCCATGAACTTGTCAACCCTTTGACTTTGACTTACTAAATGCCCTAAAAGCGCTGTCCCAATGCTATAAGCCATAGCCTTGAAATAAACCGGGTATATTTTGGATTGGATTACCGCAAATTGGTGCCTGGGCAATGCCCGGGCCAGCACATAGCTTGATACAAATGTTACCCAAACACTCATCCCATAAGCCGTTGCTAACCCAACCAAATTAGCCATACCCGATACCTTCTCCATGGTTTTGACTATTTTGTCCTTCATTGTTTCCTTGACTTTTTCAACCTTCTCCCTAACTTCCCTCTTCATTGCTTTCACTTCCCCGGCCGCCGCGGATACTTGCTCTTTGACCGATTCCCGGGCTCCTTCCTCCACCTCGTACACTTTCTGCGCCGCCCGGTGACCTTTATCCACTACCGTGTCTCTCGCCTTTTCGATGCCATCCTTGACCGCCTGCCTCGTTCCTTCCTCGGCGCTATATGCCTTCCCCGCCATGGCCCGGGCCATATCTCCAGCCTTGCCCAGCCCCTCTCCGATTGAACGCCTCGTTTTTTCCTCCACATTATACGCCCTCTCAGCCGCGTCTCCGGCCATCTCTGCCGCCTTTCGGCTTATCTCCACAGCACCGTCTTTTGCCTTTCCGAGCCCCTCGCCGACGGTATCCCTCATATCTTCCTCCAGGTCATACGCCTTTCGGGCCATCCCCGCCACACCATCTCTCCCCTTTTCGAGGCCATCTCCGACGACATGTCTCATCCCTTTCTCCGCGTTTTGTGCCTTCTCCGCCGCGGTTTGCCTCGCCTTTTCTAGCCCCTCCCAAACGGTTTGCGTAGTCCTTTCCTTCATGTCATACGCCTTCTCCGCGGCCCATTCTCCCGCCTTCCCCGCCACATCCCCAACAGCGTGTCTAGTTCCTTCCTCCGCCTCATACGCTATATCCGCCCCTTCTTTTGCCTTCCCCGCCACATCAAGGGCCTTCTCCGCCGCAGCGTCTTTCGTCAGGCCGAGAGCACCTGCGATCCTGTGCTTGCACTTACCATAAGCGTCACAAACGAGCTCTCTAGGGGTTGCCGTCTTCTTCTTCTTCGAAAGATGAGAATCATCACTTCCACCGCCATCCGCCGTTTCCTCTATTTCCGGCACAGGGGTGGGATTTTTATGTTCCTCCGTAATTTCGTGCGGGGAAATGGAGACCTTAGTGTTCCAGCCGTGATCTTTCTCGTACTCCACGACAACAACCCTGTGCCCCTCTTTGACGATCACATCCTCCTGGCCGTGGGTTTTCTCTTGCGGCGGCGGAGACCAAACTCCGGCCGTCACCAGTGTGGTGAGGACTAAGGAGAGAGCCAAAACATTCATCATCTTTTTGGTGGATCCAGTTCTTCTTTGTTCGTCGAGTGATTTGAATTGTAAGTGGTAAATAAATAGTATATTATTAAATGAACTAGGGAGCGGTTACTTGATCGGTGATGAGGTTGAGGGGTGTTTCCGTAATAAGAAGGATTGCGATTTTTGGCGTTGTTCTTACGGCCCACGTTGGGTTTTGATGAGGACACGTGTCAGCATGCATGCATGGGATCGAGTAACCGGCTTCCACGTAATGATGCGTGCGCTTTTTCGGTAATTTAAATCGTTGGATGTTGGTTTCTTCGGTATCAAAATCAAAAGACACAAGATAAATTCCAGACTATTCCGGATCGATCTTGTTCCTTTTTTATTAGTGATTAAGTATAATGAAATTCATGTTCAACTTTTGAGCTTAAAAAATTACCACAACACCACATTGTAGTAATGAATAGTCATATATGTAAATATGTTTTATTTTAGTAATATTCTTATAAAAAAACCATTTTCTTGTCTACTCTGGTCGTTTGAATGTGATTTGGTTTAATCTGGTCTAAATTGATTTGATTTGCTCTATATATATTTTACAAATGTTGAAGTCTGATTTGTTAAAGTGCAATTTGGTCTGATTTGATTTGAGATTGAAGCAAATCTAAGTAAAAACATTCAAAATTCAGACAATGATTTTAATTATTATATTAATATACACTAGTAATTTATAAATTTTATATATTTATAAAAACATTTTCAATAAGGAATATTTTAAAATAATTTCATATTCAAATAATTATATATTTTAAATTGTTAATCAAAATTAGTTCACATTAATTAAGAAAAGTCAATTTATTTACATATATAGGACTAAAATTAAGATTATTTACAAAAATGTGACTACTGACTAAAATAGTAATCAAATCATATAGTAACTTATATTAAAATTTTAAACCTAAGTTATCATGATACTACTTTGTAATAACTCTTAATCATATTTATGTAAATAAGTAGTTAATTTTAATTTAGTACTCTCTATAAAACCCTTTAATAAACCTTTTTTTAGAGAAAATAAATGTAAGATGACAATTTTCAAATAGACACTCGGTACATGAATATCCCATTATATTGTTATTCGGGAGATTTATTTAATAAATGCCCATCCGAGTGATTCTCTAAACAGCCCGAAACAGAGTTAAAATAGTTCGAAAATTTCAAAATAAGACTATCATGTTTTTTATTCTCAAATATAAGTAATTACTGCAAAGTTTGGAAAATATTGTCATGTTTGAAGTCCGGTACTGCCAAAACACGACAGTAATTAGTCTTAGGACAGTCATATTTTGGAATTTTCAAACCTTTTTAGTGCTATTTCGGATAATATTCTCTAAAAATAATTGAGGGCATGCAAGATTTGACGAAGTGAGCTCCATCCAAGGAAATAAGGGAAATCAAACATCAGGGAAATCAAACATATCATCTTATTTTTAAAAAAATATATCATCTTGTTAAGATAGTCTCATCTTTTCCTTTCGATCCGTCCTACAAAAACAGTGTCATACCAAATTTGATCAGGTTTATATGGTTCAAAATCATTTTTACTTATCTGCTTTATTAATTTAGTATCAACCAAATAAATATATTCATAATAATCGCATCACCTACTCATATCGGAAACTTACGACAACTCCCTTCATCTGTTTTGTTTGTGAAAGTACCGTTATATAAAATAAATTCAACTTTAAGAGTCCGTTTGGTGACTCTGTTTTTCGGCTTATCAGCCAACTTTTTTTATCAAACACGTAACTTTTGATTTCGGGCACTGAATTGTGTAATAATAGGAAAAAGTAAGGTTGTAGTTACTTTTTTTGGTGTATTGGCTGATGTTACTGTAGGTCAGATATTTTTTTCACACCATTTTTTCTTTATTTTATTAGTTAAATATATTTAAATTTAATTTATTCATAAATTAGCGGAATAAGTCATGACAGTCATTTCAACCAGAACTTCATAAATTTTAGTATAATCAGTCGAATCAATTGATTTCAAGGTTACCAAACGGGGTCTAAGACATTAATGTGTTACGTTACACAACTTACACATATATGACTACTTGGATTGTTGGATCCCACCCTTGCTCTTGGTACAACATTCCATCACAGGAACAAATTATTACTGATGAGTTTTACAACCCGTTTGACTTTGGTTTTCGAATTATCAGACTTATCAGTCAACTTTTTAATCATACCCGTAACTTGTGATTTTACACGTTGAATTGTGTGATAATAAGAAAAACTAAGGTTGAAGTTACTTTTCTGATTGCACTGACTGAAGTTACTGTAGAGGACCATTTTAGCTGATTTTTCATATATTTTATTTATTTATTTTATTAATAAAATATATTTTAAACATTTTTTCCATAAAGCAACAGAATTAGTAAATATAGTCACTTCTGCTGGGACTTCATAAATTTCAACAGAATTAACCAATGCAGCCGATTTGGGTATTACCCAACGCCTATTAGTGTTTCTCTTAGCATTCACTACTCATTAATTTTAAAAATGTTTTTATTTTAAGTCCAAAATATCTCCAAATCTAATAGTTCTCTCTTCTAGCTTCTCAAATTAAACTAATAAGAATATGAATAAAAATGCAATAGATCAAAATAGAAACTTTAAAATTGGAATTCCTGATAAATGGATGATCAAATGAGCGAAGGTGTAAATAATTTTATTTGTGTACATGTGTAATATATCGATGATTTACTGCAATCTTCAATAGCATCTAGGTCGGAGTCTCGGACAATGAATTAATTAAGTTGTCTTAACGGTAGTGACGGAGTTGATTAGCATGGAAACAATGTCGGGAGACACCTTAGAGGCTGTTTCCTTCAACTTCTCAATCTTTGTTTCCGTTTCTGCTTCTAGCCGCTTCACAGTTGAGTCTGAGCTTCCGCTACTCTGTAAATCATTCAAAAACTACAATATTAATTGAAATACAGTAAAAATAATAATGACATTGTAATAATAATAATGATAATAATAAATACCACTATGGATATCCTTGGCTCCTTGCTATGTTATACTACGTAATATTATTTTAAAATGTACTAAAAATAATCACATTTAAATTTTTTTTTAAAACCCACATTTAAAATATTAATACTTAAAAGAAATGAATATGTGTATGTGTGTACTAAAACTAATAGTAGTAGTAGTTATACGGAGTGTAATATAAAAGTAAATATAATTAATGTTAACATTGTTTCCAAAAGTTACCAGAAAAATATAAAGTTAAGTTTAATATACTTCTATTCATATCATTAATGATCATATTACGTCTTAATAATCAACTAATCGTAAATAGTTAATTAAGTTATCAATCATTTTACTTGAGTTCAAACAGTTAAAGAGAGTTAAAGAGAGTACCTGGCCAAAACAGCTAACACAATATGGTGATATTAATTTATTGATTCAATCGATTATCCGCTAATAATCAACCCTCATTGTCAAACACTCATATAGTGACAAATGCTCTCAGAAAAGAGTATAACTCAAGAAAAAAAAAGTCAATCCAAAATGAACTTCCTCCTAGCTTTAAATGTACTTATCATTGTAGTACTCTAAAAGCACATTGTTCATATATACTTGGTATTGCGGTTTTATCAATTAACAAAAGGAAAGAGTACATTAATAATGAAAACCACTCTGATGAAAACCTTACTCTCCACCTTTCATATTTCAAATCAAAGGTTAGAATCAACAAAGTTTCACTTTTGTAATAATTGTATACTACAAATTAAGGACCGCTTTTAAGTTTTGAATAATTGCACAAAGAACTTCATGTGCAACCTAATCAATGTTTGAATAAAATGAAAGATTATGATGAAAAGTTTTCATTTTAAGATAAGTCCTGTCAGAATCCTCCTTGTTGAATAAGATTAACGAATTAACGTTTAGTAATCTTCTCTAATCAAATCAAACACAACAAAATTAACAAGTATGAAAGATATGATTTACTTACTTGAAGGAAATCTATCTTGTTCGTTGATGAAACCATGATTCCCATTATGGTACCTTATTGGTGATGGAGGATTGATCAATGATAATGATCGAGTTATAGATGTATATCCTAGAGAAGTGTTCTGATGTTATTTATAAGTCTCTAGGGACATGAGTGAAGAGACATGAATAAATGAACACATCCTTTCATATATGAATATAAGAGAATGGACACCAAGGAATAGTCATGTCTTTCCATCTAATTTAATTAATTAATAGGCACCTAATGAGAAATCAATTACCCCCTTATAATAATTACAATTACTCCCATCAAGTAATGTTTAGGTAAGACGTGGACGCATTGTATCATTATTGGCATAATTACTACTCCCTCCGTCCCATTGGACTTTGCCAACTTTCCTTTTTTTGTTGTCCCAAAAAACTTTGTCACTTTCCTATTAAAACAATTAATTTGTGGTTCTGCACATTTCTTTCTCCTCTGCACAAATCTCAACCACATAGTTTTTACTATTCTTATTTCTCACCTACTTTGCACTTGGCAAAATCCACCGGGACGGAGGTAGTATTAACATAGTATGGAGTAATAATTAAATAATTATTATAAATGGTCCTAAGGACACATATAAAATGAAAATATTCCAACACTCCCCACTTTATTTGAAGTTAAGAAAGGTTTTGTTTAAATGATACCGTAGATCGGATAGTAACAAATTTTGACACTTACAAGGTTTTATTTATATAAGGACTGTAACCAATAGTCACACTTATAAGGTTTTTCCTTTTATATATATATATATATATATATATATATATATATATATATATATATATATATTAGATTTGGATTATACTACCTCCGTTCTCTTTTAGTTGCAACATTGGACTTTTTGCACTATTTACATGTTCTACTTTGACTACTTTTTATTAATTGATGTATAATAAATTTAATTTTTTAAAAATATTGTTAAAATTTTCTCATTCTAAATTTTCAAAATATGAATTTTTTAATTTTTTTACTAATAAGGAATGAAAGATATTAATGATCAAACTTGTGTTTTGACAAACGTGAAATGTTGACTGTTGCAATTAAAAAGGAACGGAGGAAGTATGATTTTTCGTACAAGATCTTGTTATATTTGTTATGCAATTGTTGAGCAGTACGTATACGGTGCAACCTGTCCAGCATGAGCATCATGCTCCTGCACCCAATACGACGTCGTTTGGAGCATAGTGTTCTAGCCTAAAAAAACCGTGTGTTACTGTTCACGCGCGTGAACAATAACCTATGTTTTTTGTTTTTCATTGTCCAGGAGCAGAATGATGTAACTCGTGTGTAATGAAATGTAACTCATGTTGTTCGGAAATGTAAATTAACTCAAGTTCAAATGTAAGTTGTCTAAAATAGAATATAAGATGTTAAACATTAATTTCAATGTAAATAATAAAAAAAGAGTCTAATTGTTCAATTATTTTACGTAAATAGTGAATCTGTGATGTTTTTAATATTACAACCATTCAATAGGAGTGTTTATTTTGTGATGTAACTCGCTTTATGGAAAATGTAACTGTCGTTTATACAAAATGTAACTCAAGTGTATACAAAGTGTAACTTACTGAAATAATTCTAAATGTAACTCATGCATGTAGATATGTAAATCGTGCATAAGAATGATGCAACTCCGTGTATTATGAAATGTAACTCGACAAGTTGAATTTAAAGACTCCATTCTCATCTCTTCCACTTTAAAGTTGGCTCCCTGTAAAATAGATGACCGATTGTTTTGCCGGCGGTGGTTTTGTAGTTGATAGTTGGAGTATTTGTCATTATTGATGAGTTAAGATTATTGTTTCCTGAAGAAGACTAATTGACCGAGAGGGGATTACTATGTCTTTATGTCTTTTGGGTAATTAGTGTGCAATTGAAGAAGACCTAGCAATTAGCAGACTCTTTGAACTCAATGAAGCCATATCTAGATCAAAGGATTGAGCGGATGATGGAATAGTAATTTCAAGATGGAAAGCAGAGCTCCGATGATGAGCCTGAGATTTTCTGGGCAGGAGCTCAAGAACCGATCGTAGCCACTCAGACGGACGAGGATGACTAATTTTTATTAATCAAAATGATACCGTATCAGATCGGCATACCATGTGCATGGTATGCTGGTTGCACAATATAATTTGCCTTGTTCAGTGTATGGAAACGAAAATTAACTGACCTCAGAGATTTGTCTTTGGTATTCAGCTTCTAATTGAGCCCTATAGTCTGCCACTTCCCTATCTGCTTCTTCATGAGCCTGCCTT
The DNA here is from genome assembly GCA_945859915.1 of Cuscuta epithymum. Taxonomy (NCBI): domain Eukaryota; kingdom Viridiplantae; phylum Streptophyta; class Magnoliopsida; order Solanales; family Convolvulaceae; genus Cuscuta; species Cuscuta epithymum. The sequence goes on from CAMAPF010000038.1 coordinate 838,935, forward strand.
AGACGCGTCATTTTAACTGAACAAAACATGAAACTAAAAATTTCAAATCGGGAACTTAACCTCTTCTTTTAATTTGTACATTTATTAGTCATTTGGGTATTTAATGGTTTGAAAGAGTGATTTATGGTATGCCTTAGACAACTTTTTTATCTGATTTTTGGGGTTTGCTCCTTGGCACATGTAATTAATTATATATTAGCCTCTTAATATATTGTACTCCCTATCTTCCATTAGAAAATACTCCCTCCGTCCCCTTTTAAATGTCCCGGAAGAGGGTGGCATGAGTTTTAAGAAAAGTGGGTTTGTGTGGTTGATATTAATTGATAAAGTAAGAATAAAGTAAGAATGATTTTGAGTCACACAAACTTTACCAAATAAGGTATGAGACATTTAAATAGGGACATCCCAATATGGTAAAACGAGACATTTAAAAGGGGACGGAGGGAGTAACTTTCTACTGGTTTGATTGATATGATTGATATCCTTTGATGCTCTTACTCCAACTAAAACTTTCAATTTAGGTCTGAACTATTCTTGTCTTTATTTGTTTAAATCTAGTTTGATCTAGATTGATTTGCTTAAGTTTGACATCATGTGATTTGATTTGATATTATACTTCGTATGTATTTTACTATATCTAAATCCTGTGTGGTCGGCCTATTTTGTTTAAGTGTGTTCTTTACATACAAATCTGATTCTAGTCTAATATGATAGTCTTTCATTTCCTCTAAAAAGACCTTAACTAACTTCCATTTTCTTTAAATAAAAACAACAATGTATTAACGTTATGATATCTATTTCCTCACGCAAAATCCCAATGAAAATTCTTGTTGCGCACGCCATATTCATACACGTAGTCTGTGAATATATTTTTTGTCTGTGAATACATTGTTCATAGACAAAACATATTTTGTTTGTGAACGGTGTATTCATAGACAAAAAAAGTATTTTCACAGATAACGTCTATGGGATGGGAAATGTGTGAATTTGGGAGTGTACAAATAGATTTTTGAATCTCAATAATATGTAGACATTAAGAATATGACCATTTCTGGCAGATGCAATGATTTGTTGGGCCTCTTGCTCCGCAGTTAGCAGCATCTGAATTCCTCCTTGTGCTTTATTAATTGCATCCATTTTGGTGGACGTAGTTACCTTCCTCTTGAGATCTACAACTTAAGTATAGAAAACATTTTCCTTAACTAATTAACCAAAAAAATCCAACGGTTAGCTTTGTTTAATATTTTGATGTATGAGCAGCGTCAACCGTAGTGAACCTTTTTTTAATCTAGGATGCTTATACAAAATTTGTGGTCATGTTTATTTAAATATACATTGAAATAATATTATATATTCCATCCTAACAGGTCAAATGATATGAATGATATCTCAAAATATTGTATACTACGTAATAAATATATTGTTGTAGTTGAGGTAGAAAAGTGATAATCATACAAACCAGTTCTTAAATGAAATGTGAAAAAAGTGTTGGGATGCCATGAGAAGAAACTAAGGATGAGAGAGTAGTTTATTACTTCATATTTTATTGGTGTGAAAAATATTCCAACATTCCTTCTCAACTTCAATACTTCTTCCCAGATCGTGTTATCATTTCTTCATTTACACTACAAAAAACAGGCTTTTTGTCACGGATTCCGTCACGGATTCCTTCAATGACAAGTTTGTCACGGACTTGGCTGACAAGTCACGAAAACGTTTGTCATGGATAAATCCGTGACAAAATTTTGTCATAGACTTTATCCGTGACAAAAGGGTTCCGGCGACCGATAAATGATTCCAATGTAATTTTTTTTATTCCGGGCATTTGTCATGGACGGATCCGTGACAAAATCCGTGACAAAGTTCTGATCTTTTAGGGGCTTGCCACGTAAGTTTCCTTTAGGCTGGCTATCGCCTCTCCCTTAGTAGAAACTTTTTTTGCCGTAGTAGTAGGTCTACATTAAGAAAATACTTTGTATAGAAAAGATAGAATGTTCGTTATTAACTCAAAAAACAAATATTCAAGAATGCCGTATAACGATTTTTATTTCCACATAAATGAGAAGAGAACTAATACAATCGATTTTAATACATTGCATAAGTAATCGCATCCAAGCCCAATAAAGTAAGGCAAAATAAATTTAATCATTTCACATATATATAAGAAGATAGAATAAAGAAATGGAGATGCATGCTAAAATGTTGAATAATAGATGCGAGTAAATGATAGATTATTTACCTGTTCAAATGGATAGATGGGAGAGCACCGGAGATGGTGAAGTGATGGTTGAAATGAAAAGATTAAAAAAGTGGTTATATCTATATGTATGCCTCTAAGCCCCTCAAATATTGGGAACGGTTTTGATTTTAGATCCTATTCAATAGGGCAACGAAAACATGAACCATTTTTTATAAGATAAACAATGTCAATATACTCAAATAAATTGTTCTAGATCAGATTTACAACATAATAAGAAACTCTCTCATATCTAGTGTTAAGACTTGAATTGAAAACACATGCCTAACGAAAGCATGAGTAACACGACTCACATATCTAATACAAAAAGAAATATGAAAACTATCATTTCTTTTAAACCATGTTTTTGTTGTTGAAAAAAGATAAATATAAACAAAAAATAATAATTCTATGAAACAAATTTAACAATACTTGATAGGGAAAATATTTTATTAATACATTAATAAATAAAGCATAGTTAAATAACACATCTGTTCAAAAAAATTAAATAACACACGTTGAATAGTGTAAAATACAACATGTTGCACTTATTTTTGTAACAGAGGAAATATTTCATAATAATAGCCTAACTATCGTAGTGGCCGTAATCTTAATAATTAATGTTCAATTTTATACGGGTTATAGTGATCATTAGATTTGGCTCCATTTTATACCAGACTAATTCAGACCAAATTAAATTAACTAAAACTTAAACAAATCAGACCAAAAAGTTAAATAAGTAAAAACATCCCAAATAATTTATATAATACTTAAATACATGTACGGTCAGTACGAAGTATATATAGAAATTACTCCAAATAGAAGTAAAACTATGACAAAAAAATACGACAACTTATGTTTTTATTCCGAAATAGGACCATATTACTCCTATTTGGAAACATACCTATTTTTTCATTCCATTCTTACCCCTCCCTTAAACTTGAGTAAAAGGTAGTCAGAAGTCATAATTAAATGTTTTCATTCATAATAAATTTGTAAGAAATAATAAAAAACATAGAAAAATAATAACAAAATAATAAAATATTTATAAAATAATTTTTTTAAATCTTCAATTTTAAAAATTAATAAAAAATACTACCTCCGTCCCAAATTGATTTGCAAATTTGACTTTTCTTGGTCAAACAGTTTCATTTTATACACTTAATTAGGATGTCAATTTTTAATTATATTCTAATTTGGAGTTTACAACTTTGAAGAGATTTTAATGAAGTTTCTGAATATATAAATTTTAATTGTTTAAAATTGAATTAATTATGGATAACGAGCATTGACTTTTATTATTGATTGACCAAAAAATGTTGACTTTGCAAAACAATTTGGGACGGAGGGAGTAGTAAAAATCCATTAAAAATATGGATGCCTTTCGCACCATCTATACTTCCTCCTTGCATGCACCATCACCTCCGACCGGTGTAAAAATGCCATTTTTAATGCCACAAATATGACATATTATTCATTGAGAACGCCAAAATTTTCATTGAATCTGCCATAAATATGACATTCCTAATGCATGCGTCATTTTTTGTTTTTTCGATGACCGGGGGTGGTGATGCTAGGGAGCTAGAGGCGGCATTTTTTTTCATTTTTAATTTTTATTTTATATTTTTATTAATTTTTAGTATATTTTTACGAATTTTTATTACTCTCTCCGTCCCGCTATTAACTTTCTGCTTTCCTTTTTGGGACGTCCCAAAATCATCTTCTCATTTCCCTAATAGAAAGTTTTCCTACATCAAAACAGTGTCAAACAGTGCAAAACAACCCCAAACAGTGTCTAAATAGTGTCTAAACAGTAAAGTCAAATTTAATTCCCAAAAATGTGGGCGGGTCAAAGTAAGAAGTTAAAAACGAGACAGAGGAAGTATTTGTGAATGATTTCATTATCTTTATCTTTATATAATATAAAGTAACAGTCAGGCCACAACTTTTGGAACCAAAATTGCCGCCCAAAATGAAGGGCAAAGTTGGAAACTTAAGTGTGTTGGAAATTCTCCTGTATCTAAGGCAATTAATGCGCCATAAAAGTAAAGCTTGGCTACAAATCCTACAATCCTACATAATGCTCGGTACTACGAAGTACTAATTATGGTACATAATGCTACTATTTTTTGTAGGGAAATTGGCCCGGTAGTATGAACTCTTAGAGCATCTTCAATGCTAAAACGTTAACAGTGTATACGTGGCATGAGAAATAACCAATTAAAAACAATAAATAGAATATCTCTCTCCTTATTTGAAGAATCTTATATCACACTAGTAGAAAAAGGCCTTACAGTGACACTAATTTAGTGTCACTGAAAGTTTCTGTGACACTAAATAAGCGTCGGGAAAAGTGGCGGCTAGTGACACTAAATATAGTGTCACTAATCGTAAAACAAAATAGCGTCAGTAAATTATGACACATTAATGTGGTACAAAATTATGACACTTTGGTATCAAAAGACTTTTGTGACACGTTGGTATCATAAACATATATCATATATGACATATTAGTGTCATAAATATTATAATAATCATTATATTATTTCTTTCTAATTATACTATAGATTTTATAAATATTAATAAATAACCAAAACAAAAGATCAACAATTGTATTTATTACTCAAATTATTTTACAAAGTGTCAATATCAATAACTAGGTCTATTACAAGTTGCAATAAATCTACACTTTAATGATACAACATTTTTATTTGCTACACGCTAGACATCGTTAATCCTAGCATCGCCATCGTCTTTAGAGTACTTCTCAATATCTGCTTGAACATAGCCTGCATAGTTGTTTAACTTTGCAATTTTAATAATCCACAAGTTCAACAAGAACATCAACATCACAAAATAAAAAATAAAATTAACACAAGTCAATATTAGAGTGACATACTATGCTAAAACATCAATATTTTCAATGTTAGAGCTTATAATGATTATTATGAAAATATTGTGACAAATATGAGAATAGAAACTACTAAGACAAAAAAAAAATTGTATATAGAGAGGAACTAAATTAAATCACACCATTCTATAAGTATAGCAGGCCTCAATGACAAATGTGGAGCACATATTAAATGGCAACTTTCATAATCTGCAGCCGTAAAATTTTTGCGAACTTGGACCATTCAAAATAAGAAATTTATTTTCCCTCAAAAAAAATAAGAAATTTATTTTATTTTATACGAGGTGAACTATTCTAGTTATATATTCAGAAAACTATTAATAAATTTTAAAAATATTAAATGTCATTCCCTATCTACAACTGCAGAATTTCACTTTTTTTTGAAAAGCAACTATGAACTGAAGAATTCCTAATTGAATTTCTTTGCAAGTCTGAAAAAATTCAAAAAAAAAAAGGAAATTAATTTCATTTTATTATTGAATAGATTTACTCTGCTAACAATATCAGATGAGTATTAATAAACGGTACAATTGATGGATGTCATTCTTATATACAAGTGCATACTTGCCAACATTTTAGAAGCCATTGTGAACTGAAAAACCTAATAGGAGCAAGAGAATAACATGATACTTGCCTGATTTCTGGAGTATCTTCCTGCAAGTAAATGTGAAAATTTGATTACTATTGGCATTTATAGATAAGATTATTTTAAGTAGTTCTAAGAAGAGTTCTAAAAATGATTGTAGAAAGAACTAACTAACCTGTCATAACCTGTCACAACAAATCAAACATTTGAATCGCACACTAGTCTGTATTGTCGATCATAATGTAGGAGCATGAATGTACAAAGGTAACCATGTCAATCTAGGCATGCACAAAAAGTGGAGTTCAAAGGTGTTCAAATTCCTTCATAAACCCTGAAACCAATTGTGTTCCAAAAGTGATATTTGAGTGAATGATGGTGTGAGGAGGTCTAATTTCAATGTAAACCCAGATCATGGAATCTCAGCAACCCAGCACATAGTGATGTCATGTTGTTCAAAGTAGCGTCTATCCTCCTCGTCAACTAGGACAAGGTTCAAATAGTATTTCACACTGAATTTGTTGTTTATCTTCATATATGTTAGTGTCAGTTCGTATGGACTCAAAAAACAGTTTGATGGGGACAGACTCGCCTCTAACAGGGGCACCATCCACCACCTCAAACTTTGCAAGTGTTTCTGTCCCATCACAATAGTATATTATATATTTATATATAAGAGAATGTTAGAAAAAATTACACTTATGGCTATATATACCCTGTAATTTTGTTTTTGTTTCAACTAGACAAAATCTCAAGGTCGTCATTGGGATATAACATCCTAAGAACCTTATAACCCTATTTATCAAATAGAGGAGTGGGGCACAGTAGTAAGCATGATTTTAGTGTCTTGTATGTGGGAGCAAAATAGTGGTTATTCGGACTCATCTCAAATGCACCTTAATAATAGGAAAACAGCAACCGGTTAGAAACCAACTAAGTTTTCACCTCCGTATTATAGATGATTGGTTTAGAAAATTACCCGCTTCTCAAGACACTGAGACAGGCATCATTTAACTCCTAGGATAGGTTAGTGGCTAAACAAAACCCGGTTAATCACTTCGCTTCAAGTCATCCATCTGCAATTTTTAAACACTACACCATTAATTCAATCTATAGTTGTTTTTCATTTTAAAATGCCAAATATAAAACACATACAATCTACCATCCTTCCTCACAAAAATGGTTGTGCAAGTTTATTTATCAGTAGAAAGAATACGATTTTCCTTGACACCACTATATGAAAAACTGACAGGCCCATATATTATATTAGCAAACTAAAACTTATGCCACATAGATGTATTAATGCTTAAAAAGGGTCTCCCATGTGGGGAAAAGTGTCTGGATTTACCTAAGCAAATGCAAATTATAAAAGCATACACCAGTAAGCCAAATCCAAATATTTTATACTCTATTAGACATTTTATCAAACACTTTACATACATGACAATTAACCATCTTTCCAAAATGACTAGGAAGAGGGAGATAGTTGTATTTACTACAGGGGCACTTAAAATGGAGGCCATGGACTTCTCTTTCTCTTCAAAATCACAGCGTATTTCTAGACATGGCCAATAAAGTTTCCTCAAGGATTTAACTGAGAAAATGAAGTTTTATAAAAGCAGCGAACAACATTATGCCTTTAGCAAGTCTTTGTTTAAGCCGTACTGAGCTTCTAAGCATTTAAGCTCCGCATCCAGATTCAAGAGGTGGAATAGACAATAAGTTGAGGCCAAAGAAAACGACAACACCTCAAACCTAAGATTTTGTTCAATTTCAGAAAAAATGGGAAAACAACTCATAGAAAGGGGAAATTAAAGTTGTAATCGTAAAAGGAAGAAATAAATGAGAGACTTGGAGTCTCAACCTGAAAGAAGAAGCTTTTAAAGCGCCCGACACTGGAGATAACGCTAGAATGCCCAAACACGTCGAGGTCGCCGAGCACCTCGTCGCCGGAGATGATATTTGTTGCTTCGTGAGGATGAGGCTTTGTTGTAATCTCTTCGGTTGCTTAGTAAGAGACAAGGCGCGTAGTGACCCAGATTTCATAAGTTGATTGGAGTTGTGACCTGAAAGAAGACGGGATAACAAGAAACCGATAATAATGAAGGATAAATCACACGAAGTACTACATATAGCTAAAATCTGAAATTTGACGAAAATTTCTGAGCACTGAGGAAGAAGACATTTTCTCGTGAAGGACTCTCTAGGTTAGGGTTCTAACATATTCAAGGTGGGAAGTTATAGGTTCGATCTGCGAAAGACTTTTTTTTGAAAGGATCTGCACTTAAAATTTAAAAGTTTTAAATTTATTTGTAATGTTGCTATAATACGGAGTGAGGAGCAGGGGAAATGAAATGTTAGATTACAAAAGAATACGGAGTACTACGTATAATATAATACGAAGTACGAAGCAGTGGAAATGAAATGTCACATTTATGTTTTTTTTTTAATTTTAAATTAATTAAAAACTTGTGTTGGAGTGTCACTAATATACCTTGATGTAATAGTGTCAATAATTGCTGACATATAAACGTCATAAACGTATCTGTGTCATAATAGTGTCACTAAACAAGTGTCACTGTAAGCAGTTTTTCTAGTAGTGTCATTTTGGTAAGTTTTTCTTCACAATGTCAAGCACAATGTCTAGATGTAGACATTTTGGTTGACATTGCAGACAATAACTTACCAAAAACACATAAGACCGTGGAAAAAATGAGAGAGAAATGTCATAAAATCAATATTTTGTGTCTATATCTTTCATGCCACATGTGCACCGTGCACATTGTAGCATTGGAGATGCTCTTAAGGTAATTGATTTGATAAATTTAGTTGTTATAATTAAATTGATAATAAAGGGCAGCTCCAAACTCGAAAGCAGTGATAGTGGGATTTACTGCCCAAAAATTGGTAAGACAAATACATTGACAAGGCTATAATCAAAGTATGGTATAAAGGACACGTATGAAATACATCATGTCAACACATGTTATATGTATGGTAATTAGAGAGATTAAATAGGGTATGAATTGAAGTATTGAATGACACCATCTTAAATCTATACATGATCTTAATCTAGCTTATACTTCGTATTGAGATTAAGAACAATGTTAATATAGAAAGTTGATACTCCTTTTGTCCCATTAGAAGGTTCAGGGGCGGCCTTAGCGTTTTGGAGGCCCGAGGCGGAAAACACTTAACATTTACAAACTATATTAATACAAGCATTGTCCTAAAAAATAAGATAAAATGAATACAAACACAAAATACGAGAAATTAAGCCGTATTTAAAATGTAACACATACATAATAATATTCCAAATAAATTTTTAAAATGTAACACAAAACAAATGCACAAAAAGTATAAATTTTAATATTGTTTTCTCCTTGCTTTTTGAATTTCAAACTTGCCTTTACTTATCAAAGATTGTCTCATACCCAATTTGGTGAAATTTATGTGGTGCTAAATTACTTTATCAATTCAATATCAAATACAGAAACTCACCTTTCTTAAAAACCGTGTTACCTCCTTATAACCCAATATTAGTGGGACGGAGCCAAAGAGGTAGAAATTAATAGAAAACGATCAACAACAAAAAAATTAAAAATTAGTCAATTAAAATCTACAATTATAAAATATTAGTGACAAAATAACTAAATAACTAATTCAATTACCATTGTAAACTATTAGTGCAAAACAAAAATTACTACTAATAATAATAACATTAATTATAACAAATAAACAATTACCCAATATTAATAAGTTAATAATTTTAAAAGTGCATACAATGATTAATGGGTGAGACTATTATTATTTCTTAGGCCTAGCAAATAGCAATAGTGTAGAGAAGTGCCAAGTTGAAAAATTCCCAAATCACAATTCACGGCTAATTGCAAAATATCTTGCTAAGTAATAACTACTCTGTATTCCTTAGGCGGCCGCACTAGAACTTTGTTTGCTTAGTTTGGATTCCAGAACAGATGAACTCCAAAATCCGGAAGAAGAATACAACCACAAAGGAAGCAAAAAAGCAAAGAATAAAGGTCAATCAGAAATTGGGTCTTACTGTCGTAGATTTGCCAAAGCGGTTTGCAACTCTGCGGTTGCCGGTTGATTAAAACTGAGATGCCCGTTGCTGACTTGCTCCTTCCCGATTTGCAGGTTTCAGTTTAGCCGGATATAATTCCTAATACTAATACTTAGTATTTTTTCGTGGAAATTACCCCTTTGGGCTACTTTAGTAGCCCGTATATCATTAATGTCTCAACCACTTTTTTTTTTCCAGATTTAAACTTTTATCTTTTCAGTTTTGTTTTTTTATTTCAGTTATAGACGGTTTCCGCCAATCTCGATCCAACCTTCTGCACGTTCTACAACGTTCCCTTCCGTCGCACTTCATTTTTCTCTTTCGCGGTTTCCTTCTTTGCTTCGACTTCTTCTTCGATCATCTCCTTGAATTTCTTCTTCTCTTTTCTTCATCCTCTGCATTATCAGTGTTTATCGTTTTTCAGAACTATGTCAAGCTTAAATCCTCGTCGTACTACCAGAGCGTCTGTAGCATTGAATAAAGGAAGTGATTCTGATGCTAAAGGAAGTGATTCTGATGCTAATGGAAGTGAATCTGAGGCTAACAGTTCTTCGCACTCCCCTTCTGGTACAGGTTCTGATGTCGTTGTGAAGAAGAGGAAAAACGACAATACTCCTCGTCGTACTACCAGGACGTCTGTTGCATGTCGTAATAAGGGAAGTGATTCTGAGGCTCACAGTTCTTCCTATTCCGCTTCTGGAAGTAGAAGTTCGAATCACGCTGGGAAGAAGAGAAAAAACGAAAATGCTTCTAAGCCTGTGAAGAAGAGGGCTAAAGTTTCTGCTAATGCAAAAGGGAAGAAGTCTAAGATCTCCGTCAATAAGAGAAAAATTAAAATCAAACCTGGCGGATTTAAGGTAATTACTTACCGTCTTGGTATATTTACATTATTGTTTGCATTTGTGTATGTAATTTGTTGTTTCATTTGTTTCACTTTGTTTTTATTTCAATTTGTTGATTTCATTTTGTTTTTGTTGTGTTTTTTAATTCAGGAATGGGAGTATTTTGTTCCATGTGAATCCTGGTTTAACAGTAGGGTTTCTAGCTATAACAAAGATTGCATTGCATCTAATTTGAAGGCGAAATTGACTGACGTTCAATTGAGTTTATTTAGGGAAACCTGCTTTGGCAAATTCCTAGATTTTCAAGACCTTAAATTTCAGCCTCAAGTTGTTCATTGTTTGCTTTTAAGAGAACTTAGTCACAGTCTTCCAAATGAGATGTGGTTTGAAGTTTCTGGTTTTCGTTTGCGGTTCTCCATTGCTGAATTTGCTGTTGTTACTGGTTTAAAGTGTTCTGGTCAATTTGATGAGTCTACTCTTACTTCATTAGACACCAATGACCTCACCAAAAAATATTTCAACAACTGTTCTAAAGTTAGTCGTGAAGCAATTGCAACTTGTTTTCTTGGTCAACATGCGGATTGTGATGAAGATGCTGTGAAAATTGCCATTCTATATGTTATTGGTTTGTTCTTGTTTACTTCGCCTAAGGAAAAGTTTATTAGTGAAACTTATGTTGCTGTTGTGAATGCTGGTTTGTGGGATTTGTACCCTTGGGGGAAGGACCTTTTTGATATAACTTTACAAAATTTGAAGGGCAGACTTGTGAGAGCGGATACGATAAAAAGTGATTATTTCTTTTACCGTATTCTGGGATTTCCTTTAGCACTTCAGGTGTGGTTTTATGAATGCTGTGATTACTGTGATGGCGTTTTTGCTTCAAGATCGGGTTCTCTACTTCCCCGTATACTGTCTTGGCACTCATCTGTTCCTCTCACATTCAAGAAATTGAATATGGAACTTCTTTATTTATCTGCTTCTCAGGTATTTTTTAAAAACTAGTTTTCCTTGTGTTATGTTTTTTTATTAATCTTTTATTTGATTTTCAACATTTTGTCTTTTGTTTTTCTATTATGCAGTTGAAGTTACACAATCTTGTTCTTTCTGATGTTGAAAAAAAATCCCCTGAATTGGATGCTTTGTTTGCTGCTAATATCTTAAGGCCCCAAAGTGTTCCTTCTACTTCAAATGCTGAGGAGTTGCCTCATGTTTTTTCTGGCAATGCTGTATCAAGCTCTGCTTTATTTGACTTTGAAAAACGTCTAGATAGTAAACTTGCAGATTTCAAGGAATTTGTTCAGGGAAAGTTTACTGTTTTAGAACAGAAGCTTGATCGTGTTATAACACTTAATCAATTTCAATCTTCCAAGCAGCCAGTTTCAGGTTTTGTATCCTCACACCAAACTCCTTGTAGACAAACTCCAGTTTCTGAAAACAATGTTTCTGAAGATGATGCTACAATTGTTCTTTCTCTTAATGAGATTGAGTCTCGCTTTGTTGCTACTGATGACTTTGTTCATGTTGGTCTTGAGAGTGGTCTCTTACATGATCCAATATTTTCTACTGATCCTTGTGTGAATGCCATAGATAATCAACAGGTTTGGTTTTCATATGTTGCATTATGTTTTACATTGTTTTATTTTGTTTCCTTCTTTGGTTTAAGTTTTTGTCATTACTAGTTTATGAAGTATTTTTTTTTTTACAGGAGTTGGTGTCTGATAGTGTTGCAGCTGTTGTTTTACCTGAAGATTCTGATGTCTTATTCAATTTCATCAACACTCTTGTTTTTTCAACTGTTACTACTTCCATGTCAAATGAGCATGATTTTGTGCTGATGGACTACGTTCATAATCTTATTTTATCTAGTGTTACTGATATGCAGCATTGTGAACTTGATTCTATGTTCTTGGAGCATTGCCAAAAAATGGTTTTTTCTACTGTAATTGATATGATGACTGTTGAGAATCAACCAATTGATCAACAACCAGTTTCTCCCTGTGATGATTGTGTTAATGATGAATCTTTTTATGCTGAACTGGATTCCCTTGTTTCACATTTTAAGAGTGCCAAGGTATTGAATTTATTTTCATTTTTCTTTAGCTTTTTTTCTCATTTTATTTTTGTTTTAATATTCACTTTTATTTTTGTAGTTGTCTAGCACAGATCCTGCTTCGTGTTCTACAAATCCTACGATGGCTTTAGTTCCTTTTATTACCCCTATATCAGTTGTTCATACCGATGAATCCAATGTTAAGCATAAAAGGAGTGTTAAGCCTAGTGTTTTCGTCAAATCTCCTTTTGTTGGTGAGTTTACTTCAGGATGTGAGTCTCCACAGTCTTCTGTTGCCCTGGTTCCATGTCCTTTTGTCGATGAAGCAGTCTGTGTCCCAGCATATGATGTTCTTTCGGCTTTTAATATTTGGATCGATGAAAAAGCGTATAAGCGGAAGAGGTCTGTTTAAAATTATCATTATATATTATAGATTTTCTTATATCTTTGTTATTAACTTAAGTTTTTATTATTTTGTAGATCAAAGTTAATGTATCCTGAGAAAATTGATCATCTCAGTCCTGGATTTGACTTTACTGTTGCTTTTGTGGAATCTAAGACATGGTTCCATAGTCTTCACTACATTGGTCAAATGATATCAGATTCAGTATGCTTATTTACTTTTTTAATATATTGTTTATATTTGTTGATATTTGTTTATATTTGTTTATTTATTATTATTTTTTTCTATTTTTTCCCTTTTCTTGCAGCATATCGATGTGATCTTTCACTATTTTAGGAAAAAAGCCCGAAGTTACTAAGATATGCAAATGCAGTTTCACAACAACTGATGTTCTTTTTCAAGTCAATATACAAAAAGCATATGCTGCAACCTTGGAGAAATCCTTTTCTTGGTCAAAATTTGCAAGTATATGTGATTGTATTGTAGGTTTGCAGTTGCCCTATTCTAAGCCTTGGGATGAAGTTGAACATGTTCTCATGCCATTGTATATTAAGAAACAGATGCATTGGATTCTTGCTAGGTTTTGCATCAAAGATTGGTGCATTTATGTTTATAATTCAATGAACAGTCCAAGGGATGCATCTCTTGCTAAAGAAGTTGTGCAGCCACTACTTGTGATGCTCCCATTGTTTTTTCGACATATGGATCACTTCTCTAGGTATGGATTGGATATTCACAGGGATATAGAGATGAAATTTGTGCTTGACTTGCCTGTTCAAGAATCATGGTAACTTCATTTATTTAATTATATTATTTTTTTATATTTTGTTTATGTTTCTAGCATTGACAATATTGTTTTTTATTGTACTTTTTATAGTGACTGTGGTGCTTTTGTTGCTGCTTTTGCTGAGTATTTCATCGATGGCATAGCGGTTCTTGAATTTTTGGATATTGAGCTTTACAGGACCAGACTTTCCTACTTTCTCTACCAATATGGATTGTCCAAAATAAATGGTGAAGTCCAGAGTGATGCTGAAGAAATCAAACCCAAGAGGAAGAAGCTGAAGAAGTTAATTAAATAGATGTAGCAAGAATTAATGTACTTTTGTTTTGTGATCTTGTAATGTAAAAACCAAATATGAACTTGTTCTTTTGGAAACATACTGTTTTACTTTTGTGATAGGGTTGTACTGTTTACTGTTGTTATACAGTTGTTTTGAAAAGATATTATTGTTCTGTGTCATATGTTTTTGTGTTGTTTCTGTTTGTTTCTGTTAGTGGTTTTCATTGTTTATATTTGTTTCTATTTGTATTGTTTATATTTGTTTCTGTTTGTTTTTGTTTGTTTCTATTTCTTATTTTATATCTTATGTTTATGTCATTGTTTTCTGAATGACTTCCTTAAGTAATTACATTACTACCTCCATGTTTCTACACTTTGTTTCCTTACTGTGTTTTTGCTTGTTTATTCTTTAGAAAAAATTGTTTCTTATAATGTTTCTTTTCATTTCTTTTTGTTTATCAAAAATAGCAGTTGTTTTTTACTTGTTTATTCTTGTTGTTTATTGTTTCTGCTTTCGTATTTAATCCCATAATAGAACTTTTCGTCACAGAATATAAATAAAACTTATACAGAATGGACACTAACAATATGAATGCATATTTATATTAAATTGAGTTTGAACAGTAGCAATTGAGAGATTTTGTAAAACAATTATATTATAGAAACTACATTATAGAAACTTTCTACTGTTGTGGTGCATTCCTACATGTCTTTCTGTTGTGCCCTTGGTTTCCACACTTCCCACATTTGTGTGTACTTGTACTCTCCCAGTGTGCCTTGTACCTCTGCTTCTTTGGCCTTCCAGACTTTTTCCTTCCATGTGGGGGATAGATTTTCAGTTGATCGCAAGTATTCATTGGCCATGTCCCCTGATCTGGAATTGGATGCACAGTCCGTTGATATGTTTGTTGCATCGTGTCCTTTAAGTAGTAAGATGAGCAAAATTTGTATGGCTCTTGATTCATCTTTTTGAGTACTGCCAGTGCATGAATACATGGCAATTCATCAATTTGGAATCTTCTACAGGTGCAATTCTTCTCCTCTAAGTTAACAATGAAGCTTGTGTTCATTTCAGAAACAGTAAATATTGCTTCACTAGAATGAATCACCTGCAATTCAAACTGTTATATTCACACTTTTTAATAAAATTTAACTTCATATAATTTAAGCACTATATACCTTTAGCTTCATGCATTTGAGGTAGTTCTGCTCTAGTGTTTCATGTGGAACTTTTGCAAGTTTGGTAAATGTGTTTCTTGCAATATTTCTGTTCATATGTGTCCATATTTGTACCAATGCATGCAAGAACTGTAGCAACGCAGTTATTGGCAGATTTTTTATCTTTTTCAATGCGGCATTCAAGGATTCGGCTATATTTGAAGTCATTGTTGAGTATCTTTTTGATGTTGAGAAAACTCTAGTCCATTTTTCATACCCAACTGAGTATAAATATGGTACTATCCCCTCATCCAGTTTCTTCAGTTCCTCAATGTGCCAATCAAAGTCATCTTTGGTATATGCTTGTGCAGCTTCAAAAAAACTATCTTTCATTTTCTTTGTTTTTCTTTTGAACTTTGTCTTGAGGTTGTTGAATAGATGGTATATGCATACCCCATGCCCAGATTCTGGATACACTTCTAAAACAGCTTTTGCAATACTCTCATGTCTATCAGAAACAATCACCATTTCACTTCTATAAACCAAAGCTTCTTTAATATTTCTGAAAAACCATTTCCAAGATTCATCATTCTCAGAGTCAACTACAGAAAATGCAATAGGGAATATTTTTCCACAAGCATCTTGTGTTGATGCGGTTAACAGTGTTCCGCCATACCTCCCAGTCAAAAATGTCCCATCAACTACAATAACTGGTCTGCAAAATTCCCAGCCCTTAATTGATGCTTCAATAGCCATGAAGACATACAAGAATGTGTTGTCTTCATTAATTTTAAGTTGCACAAATGATCCAGGATTTGTTTGTTTCACAATATTCAAGAACCGTGGCAGAAAGCCATATGATTCTTCTGGTTTTCCTCTGAGTTTATTTAGTGCCTTTTCTTTTTCTCTCCATGCTTTTAAGTAACTGATTTCAACACCATATTCCTGTAGCATGTCCCTCTTTACATCGGTTGCATTATATTGCGCCTTTGGATCCAATAGCTTAGATTGAATGCATTCTGCTACCAAACTTGATGTTGCATGCCTTTGATCTGCTAATCTTACTTCTAATCTGCAGGAATGTGTATTTACAAGCTTCACAACTTTAAACCTTCCCATTGTTCCAATTTGTCTTGCTTTTATCTCCCAACTGCAATTTTCATCCAAACACTTAGCCACAAAACAAATCTTATTTGACTTTTCAGTCATGTACTGGAAGTGATTTTTTATAGCATTCAACTTCAGTGCTTTCTTGAACTCAGCACGGTTCTTGTATATCAGTCCTACTTCAGGGGATACATCACTGTTGTTGCACTTTGTTGCTTCTGACTCCACAAATTTATCTTGTAGCAGTTCATCAGTTGTTTTATTTGCCCATGCTAATATAAAAGCATTAATGTCTATCTCTTCACTAATCGTTGAGCTTTCTTCAGACAGTGTTCCTTCTTGTATCCTAGATGTTGTTTCCACTTGTTTATTTCCAACAAGAAACATGTTGCAATTTGTTTCTTCTTGTACATCAGCAGTGGTGATGCATAGAGGGAACTTCGTCACATCTGTATCTTGTTTCTTCAGATGCAAATAAAACACCAGAGATGAGTTATCTTGTATCATTAGTGGTGGATAGTTGTCTCTCACTTTGTATTGAACTATTAATGAGGTTGATGTTGTTTGTATTCCAATCCTATCTGCTACCTTTTCAATCAAATCAGCAAAAGAGTTGTTTGTAGCCAAAGTAATTCCAAAAACACAGAAGTTTACATATTCCATGACTTCATTCCAAAAACCACCGTGATGAACAAAAACAGGTATTGTTTCCATGCATGTTTCCTGTTATTCACAACAAATATCATTCTATATTTAATAATCAATACATCTACAAAGTATGTTGATATCCAGAAACACAGACTTATTTAATATTAGCGATCAACGAGAATCATGATCAACATAGTAGTGCGATACGCAGAAACATACTTTTTTAACATCATCACTTTATCAACAAACGCAACAAAATTACATTCAACACTGAACGAAATATGGAATTGTAATTATCTGACCTCGATGATTGATCAAATTTTATGAAAACGAGACTTGATTTGCTGTAGAGTCTTCACAGCTGATCGATTCAATCTTCGTTTGGAAGATTGAGATCGATGTTTTGATGTGGTAGATAGCTTCGATTGAACATTACTAATCGGAAACTACTTCGCAGAGGATTTCCGCGCGCAGAGGAAGGTAGCCATCTTCGAACGATATTGAGCTCTGGGTTTCTAATTTTGGTGGTCGAGCTCTGAGTTTCTAATTTTGGTAGTTTATATAGGTGATATTTTTGAAATAAAAAGCTTAGGTAGCTTATTTGTGAAAACCGAATCTTGCCTAGACAAAAATGATATTATTTTCCTAATTTTGCTTATTTGTGAAATTTTCCCTATTTTTTCTGCGGAGGCCCCATTGGCATGTGAGGCCCAAGGCATTTGCCTTGGCCAACTGCCCCTAAATCCGCTTCTGAGAAGGTTTTCACTTTCCTTTTTTGGACGTTCCATATAAAGATTTTCATTTTCATTTTAGGAAACAATTAACAATTTTAAGTGATAAATTAATCATTAAATATTAAAAATAATAGATTTATAACATCACAGTTATCAATACAAACTACATAATAATATATACCTATTAAAATTATTTCTCAAAATATACTCGAAGTACTTTAGTTAATTACTGTCTAAATAACCGTGCCGTTTTGCTATGAGAACCTTCCAACGGGAGGGAGGTAGTACAGAGTATTATATAAGAAAGTATTTTACACCATCTTAAATAAAGAAGGGTAATATCCTTTAAACATCGAAGAATATTACTCTAATATTTAAGGGTCATATTTAAGCATAGTACTACGAAATTCTCTTTCTCTTTATTTGGCAACATATTATTAGAATATAAATTTATAGAATGTTTTCGAATAATTAATCAACGTGGCATATCAGTGTACCTATTTAGCCATTAATATCACATATAAATTTATAGAATTTTACACCATTCACATGTTATACTTTGACTACATTTTACGCTAATATTTTATGAGAATTATTATTTTTAAAAATATTGTTCAATTCATCTCATTACAAATTTTCAAAATCTGGTTTTTAATTTTTTTTTTACTAATATGGATTAAGATATAATTACGGTCAAAGACGTGCATTGGCAAGTGTGAAATGTTGATCGTTGCAACTAAAAAAGAACGGAAGAAGTAATATATTTAGTAATAGCAATAAAAATTACTAAAAATGATAAAAGGTAAAATATTTATTGCTCATCCGACAATAGCAATTACTTATATTTATTCTGATTTTAAAATATCACAGTAATACGTCGCTATTTAAAAACTCAAAGGTAGTTTTTTTTTTGAACCGGCAAAGGTAGTTAATCATACATTTTCTACTAAATCAATTGTTTTTGTTTCAAGTAACAGTAAAGGAAGTAAAATGGTTTGGGAAGGTTTGATGCCATTTTAAGATAATAAAGGATAAAGTGGATATTTTACAATTATAACTTCCGATCCTACAAGTAAATAAAAAGCGAAATTGGTCCACAAAGCGTAAAGGGGTTTTTTACGAGAATATTACTAAAATAAAACTTATTTACATAAATATGACTATTCATTACTACAACGTAGTGTTGTGGTAACTAAAGTTCAAAACTTGAACATGAATTACTATGATTTCATTACTACTCTAGTAATGAATCATATTTTTGTAAACCATCTTTATTTTGGTCATGTTTATGTAATTATTTCTTACTTCATCCGTTCCGTTAGAAGATTCCCGTGGATAAATGACACATTTTTTAGACAATGAGTTAAATAAAGTAATTTGGAGGGAAAAGAGGAAAGACTTTTGTTTTAGAAAAAACAAACATATAGAGCCTGTTTGGTAACATTGAAATCGGATGAACCAACTGATTCTACTGATTTATGAAGAAAAAAAATACTTAAAGTATACTTTATTAATAAAATAAATAAATATATATATGAAAAATAGCTAACATTGTCATTCAGAGTAACTTCAACCAATACAACCAGAAAAGTGCCTTTAACTTTACTTTTTATTATTATATTATTACACAATTTAGCGCGCCTAATCAAAATTAAAGTTACGTGTTTGGTTAAAAAATTGACTTATAAGCTTTATAAGCCGAAAAATATTGTCACCAAATGGGCTCATAAAGTGAAAGCAATTAAAGAGAATTAAGTTGGGGGAGAGTAAATTTTGAGACTTGACATGTAAATGAATAGGAAAGAGAAACTTGAGTAAAAGTATAACTAAAGAGATTAAATTTTTTCTTAAAATGTAATGAAAACTTTTAAATGTGACACTCACATAAGAAAAGTGAGAATCTTTCAATAGGACGGAGGGAGTACAAAATATTTAGGTCATTTTCTACTTACCTCTCACGTAGTCATTTTAATTTGAAAATGTAGTTTCAATCATTAGTGACTATGTGTCAATTTGTAATTTCTATGAAATTAGCCTCTATCAAATCTGAAAATAATTCACTAATTCAAATGTATATTTTTCAATACTCATATGATTTCTATAATTAGTTCGTATGAAAAAATGAAATGGAATAATTAATTTAATTCAAACCGGAAAAAAGAAAGTAGGATAATTATTTTGGTATGGAAGGGTATTATGTAAAAATAGAAAATTGTTTCTACCCATTGTTCTATATATGAGAATAACAAAAACATATGTAGTACAAGAAAATGTCAAAACATTGCATGAAACTTAATAGTACGTAATGAGCATTCTTTTAAAATAAAAAGGGAAAAGAGTCAAATAAACTCTTCTATTATTTTCAATACATCGCTTAAGTTCATATACTAAAAAAAGTATCATATAAGCATGTTTACTGTAAAAACATCGTCCATCAAGTCATTTTAACCTTCTATAGCATAAATTTAATTTAATGAACAATCGATTATTCTTATAAACATTAATATAAAATTAAAGAGTAATGTAATAATAATGATATAAAAATGTATTAGTTAAAAAATGGATAGATAATTTTTACAATTTATAATAAAAAATAAAAATAGAAAAAAGACAAAAAATAAAGTGAAAGTGTAAAAAATAAATTAATTTGAAACAACTTTAAAAAAGATGCAGGATATACAAATGGTTCCAAAAATAAAAAATATATATATAGACTTTGATATTCTTAAATTATGCACAACTTTTATTTATAATTCTTCACATTTTAACGAATTTTTAAAGTTTTGTATTATAAAAAATATGTTAGGACAGGTAAAAAAACCAATCAAATGATATTTAGTACCTTTTTAGCATAGAAAGAAGACATAAGTGAAGAATTGAAAATAATACACGAAACAATTTGAACTTTTCCTTTTTTATTTAAAAAATTGCTCATTTACTAGCCATACGTGCCATTACACTTTACGGAGTATAATAGAATGTAATTCGAACAAGTTATTATTTCACTCTAGGTATACCCCGTGCATCGCACGGGTACTTTGTCTAGTAGAGTTTGGTTCAAATAAGAACACCATCTAATGAAAAAAAATAAGAATGAATTCTGGCCATTAGATCAACTGATTTTCTAATATACTCACGTGTTTGGGCGCAGGTCAAATAGGTCATTCCAATTTCTCTTCCCTTTTGTACGTAGCTATCCTTCCCCTTCCTTATATATTTCTTTCCATTTTCTTATAATCAAATAAACCTTTCATTCCTTTCCTTTTTAGTTACGATGATATTTCCATCTACGTGAAATCAATTCACGTACGTTTGAGCAACTCAACGTTCTGAGTGCCTCTTCCTCCCCAAGAACTCTGAAGCTTCATTAATGGATAAAGGTCTATTTTTTATTCTTCTTTTGTTTGTACTACATTTTTTTGTTTCATTTGTTGTTTTATATTCTTGAGTAAGTTTCATCGTTTACGTTTCATGTCATGTAGAAGTTTTACAAATATCTCATGGGTTAACTAAGTATTGGAACCCTGAATGTGATGAAACGTTTAATTCAAAGCTTGGCATGGTATTCAAAAATCTTTCAGGGTATTGAGTTTTATAAGAAGTATGCAACTGTTTGTGGGTTCAACTCTCGTATCGGTTCTCAACCTAAGGACTGTGGGCGAAGGATGCACAAAGTTATATGGAAATATGTTGTGCGCGATAGACAGGGTTTCAAGAATGTTGCTAAAGGCAATCCGCCAGAAACCAGCCATGCTCCCGTAGTTAGCCCTGTTTGCACAACTAATTAAGGAGCAGAAGAGTATTCTGCTCTCATCACAACAAGGTAGTGCACACTTGACGACCAAAGCTTCCATATTTGATCAATTTTTTGGATTAGCAACACTGTCAGAGGTGACCGTACTTCCGCCACAACAAGCTAGGAACAAGGGTCGTGGCAAGGGCTTCAAAGGCAGTAAAGAAGGGGCAATACAATCAACGAAGAAGTTAAGGTTGTGTAGAACTTGTAACGAGATGTGTAACCACGATAGCCGTAACTGCCCCATGAATAAGTCTGCTTGAAATGCGTTGCTTAACTGTTTTTAATTTATGATTTCTTTGTAAAACTCCACCCAAGTACTTTACTTGCTATGGGTTCTTTGGTTTAATGTTATTTTCTTAGCTTGGTTTGACATTTTAAAATGTTACAAATGTGTTTTTTGTTTGTTTATGTTAGTCATTTATGTTTGGACGTTAAAGTTTTGGACCCAAACATAATACATGACTATTTCAACCTATCAGAATTTTATTCGCACATTCCTGAAGTTCGTTCTACACATATATATTTCATTTGCACTATTTCAACTTGTCACAGTTTTATTTTCAAAAAATAAGTGATTGTTGAAAAATCCTCATTAACGAACGTTGATTACTTGAAACCAATCTTTCGAATTTGTTGCACATTTTTTATGTTCAATAGCGCACACTTACAATTACGGATTATTAATCTTTTCTTAATTATACTAAACCCTCTATTTGTGCACATACATATATAATTGTATGCATATATGTGACTTCAATTCACAAGTGCATAATTTCATACAACGAACTTTACATATACGTAATACTAACATACATGTCCCATTAAGCACAAAGTATGCTTTCATAAAGCACCTCACACATTAAAAAAAATTAATCCAAAACGTTGTAAGTCGCAGATTCCTTTCCGGATGCACTCTGTAACTATCACAATTTTATTTTCAAAAAATAAGTGACTATTGCAAAATCCTCATCAACCAACGTCGATTACTTGAACGCAATCTTTCCAATTTGTTGCACATTTTTTATGTTCAATAATGCACACTTACAATTACGGGCTATTAATGTTTTCTTAATTATACTAAACCCTTTATTTAATTTGTGCACATACATATATAATTGTATGCACACATGTGACTTCACAAGTGCATAATCTCATACAAAGAACTTTACATATACGTAATTCTAACATACATGTCTCATTTTGCACAAGGTATGTTTTAATAACGCACGTTACACATTAAACAATTATAATCCAAAACGTTATAAGCCGCACATTCCTTGCCGGGTGCATATTGTAATTATCTCACATATTATGACCAGTACAAATCATATCAATAGTATAGCAAATTTATCAAACTAAGGCAAACATGCCTTGTCCAAAAACTTTTTAACCTTCAAATTAAATGTGACAACAAGAAACCAAATTCATGATAATAAAAGATTCAACAAACAATTGTTTAAATGTTTTCACCATCAAAATTCCTTCTATTTTCCTTAAATAAAATGTCACTTCCTTGATTTTTCGGTCTCTTGCTTCTTCATTTGTGTGTACCTCTGAACTGCTTGCATGTTTTTTTCTTCATCTCGTTGCACTCCGCTGAAACTATCGCTGCACAATACTTAACTCACAGTGCATCTTGGTACTTCTTCTATCCCTATTTATACCAATGCCAAATCCCTTTCTAATGTCAAATTGGATGCTTCGTCTACTTCCCCTGCTACTCCTATAGTTATTACGACTGCTACTTTTCAAAGGACCTCCTACCCTCGGGGAAAGAAAGAGCCATGCTATTGACATGACCTTTTTTTCTCATTTTGTCCACCCTTTACTGCCCTAATCCATATATGTTTCCATGTGTCTCATTGTTAGCACACCGTATTCGTACTCATTGTTTACACGTTGCCACTTTGTCATAACTCTTAACTTTTGCCTTTTCAAGCCTCTTTAGCTTGTTTCCTGCACCAATCACTCTCATGTATTGCACAAACAGATCTCTCTGTTCAATTCAAACCATGGAAAATCAGTTTTTATTATTATCTACGTATCCAAACACATTGCGTTTTTTGTACATATGTACTCAATTCTACTTACCACAATTATAGGCGTATATTGCACCGTACTTGTCTCCAACCTTCTTGCACACACACTGTATCATCCAAAAATACACACAGTATTCTTAAATTTTACTCAACTACTTAAACCACCAAAAAATCCCACAAACAAATGGATCACCACACTACTCATTTACCACTTTCACATGCATTCAACTAATTTGACACACGCTTGTACCTAAATGCACATTTCATGTGCAATAAATTACAAACTAGTAATTTAACACTTTCACAGGCATTCAACTAATTTCACACACATTCTTTTACCTTAATGCACATTCCATGAGCAATCAATCACACACTACTCATTTAACACTTTCACAACCCTTCTACTAATTTGACACACATGCTTTTACCTAAATGCACATTCCATGTGCAATATATCACAAACTAGTCATTTAACACTCTCACAAATCAACTAATTTCACAGACATTCTTTTACCTAAATGCACATTCCATGTGCAATCAATCACACTAGTCATTTACCACTATCACAGACATTCAACTAATTTTACCTAAATGCACATTCCATGTGCAATCAATCACACTAGTCATTTACCACTATCACAGACATTTAACTAATTTAACACACATGCTTTTACCTAAACGCACATTCCATGTGCAATCAATCACATACACTGCACACTGAGGAATTTCCATAATCACATGCACCACCACACTAGTAACTTTATCTAACTAATCATTAGGTAATTTTTTGTTTAAACCGACAAAGAAATATGCATAGACACATAGTAAACTAAAAATCTGCTCTGCCATCCCTTTCCCTCCAGAATCCCAGAACCAAGCAAGCTCAAGAACAATAGTGTGCCCCTTCACATATGCTTCTTGATGATAGGTTAATTATTAGAATAAGTCTTCAGAGAAATAGTTTTAAGTTGTGATTCCTAATTTAATTTAATGTAAGGATTAGCAAAAGAGGAAATGTTTTGTGCAAAATGGGTAAGGTATGCTTCAGCTAACATTTGGCCAAGTTGAAATCGAGCTACTGTAACACTAGGGATTTACTACTTTCACATGCATTCAAGTACATAAACACAATTACCATAGAACCAAATTCACATTCCATGTACGTTGAATCACATACACTGCACACTAGGGTATTTCCACAACCAAATTCATCACAACATCAAAGATTTATCATTTTCACTGACATTCAACTAATTTCACACAAATGCTTTTACCTAGATGCACATTCCATGTAACATCAATCACACACACGACAGCCTATGGATTTTCCACAACCAAATGCATCACCACACTACAAATTTACCACAAATGTTTTTATGAAAATGCACATTACATTTTCATCAATTTCTCTACTGGAACTTTAAAATAAGAAACATACTTACATTGTCCTTTTGGTGCACCCGCTTCTTCTTCTTCAGTCCCGACCATCACCAAGTTCTGCACTCCAAACGGTTCGTCCGTGCATGTTCTCAAACCCATATCTTCTCCTCCTTCAATCCACGAAATTACAGTTTCATTATACTTCAGACTCGTTTCCAAATGCTAGGTTTATTTTTCAAATTAAAGGATTAACAACTTCAATGAACTTACAGGTCTCGACGACCGCACCAGTGACTGTTTTCGCCGCACCTGTAATCAAAATCGCACCTTCCATTGCTTCGCTGTTAGCCGTCTTCCTCAGAGCATCTTTAATGGGCCTGTCTATTCTTAACAATGCATAGTCACGTAAATAAAAATGGAAGGAAGGTAAAAAAATCTTCTCCAACGGAGTAGTGAATTTGTCTTGTGCTGCTGAGCTGGAACAGAAAAAAAATCCACACCCGCTACCTCACTGTCGACTTTCAGCAAGGCTCCTCCAAGACGTGACTCAGCAATCAATTAATTTTTTGGAAAATCCTGGAGGCCAAGCGATAAAGTTTCGCTAGAATCGTACAATATGTTGTAGGTTTGAAAACGTCTCATCAAATTCCTTTCCTTGCTTCTTTCAGTTGTGCGGTGCAGGGCATATATCTACTGGATTAGATTAAGCTTTTTTTAGAAAATTTTGCTAGAAACGTTTTCCCATCTTTGATGTATTTTTCTAGAATCCATATTTGTGTTTAATTAATTGGATGAATGAATTAGATGAAAGGAAAACTACTACGTATATATATTACGGAGTATATACTAGTATTATATATATGTGTGTATAGTAATATATAGATGCAGTTTCGTGAAGGGATACGTATGACTAATTTTGATATTCAGGTGCGGATGCATTGGAGAGGAAGTTTTATTTTAAATGTGTGTGGATCCACCTCAGCTCCACGGACTATGGATATCAGTGACGTGTCCATTTTATATGTGGTAGAATCCATTTTCCCATTAAAGATGCTCTCAGTTTCTCTCCACGTTTTGCACTCGCTCTTATGTCTCTTCTTTCCATGATTTATTTTGATTTTCACTTTTTAGAAGAGAAGATACCAAATTGAAGTGTTCTATCTTTGGTAATGGCGTTAATGTTGGGATTTGGCCACCTCTTCCGCCTTTTGCTGCACATCGTGTGCGTCTTTTTTATTTATCAAATGTCAATATTACCCCTCACGTGACAATCTTTTAATTAACCACAAACTACCATTAATTTCTTTCCTTTTACAATAGAATCGGTTGGACATTTTTTGCACTTAATCAAGCCGTCCGATTTCACAAATCAACAGCTCCAAAGCATTCTTATTTTTCTCCTAAACTAGTGTTCTTACCTGAATCTAACCCTTGTCTAGTATAATATAAAGTAACAGTCATTGCACGACAAATGGAGGGAAAAATCCCGCCAAAATAAGGGCATTATGGGGATTTAAGGAGAAAAGTAAATTAGGTAATTAAAGTTATTAAATACGGCAGGAATGAGATAGGCATATGGAATCTGCCAGATTTGGCTAATTTTGACATATGTAATCTTAACATAATAATAAAATAACAAGTGCAATTAAATATATGGTGATCAAGTAACAATACATATGGAACCTTGGACGTACGGTAAAATGGGTAATTATATGTATAAAAAATATGGTGACAAAGCATTAATACATCGTAATAATCTTGAATCTGCCAGATTTGCCAGATTTGGCTAATTTCGACCTATGTAATCTTAACATAATAATAAATTAAAATAACAAGTATTAAAGGTGCAATATAAATAACTTTGAAGTATATATGATATAAAAAAGGGGAAAATAATTAAAATACCCCAACCTTTGAAGGGGTGTGAGATTAACACCTCAAACTTGCATATGTAATTTAAATACCCCAAACTTTATATAAAAAGATATTTTAGCACCATAGTCAAGCATTAATTCTTTCAAAAATGTAAATTTATGGTGTTAATTGCACAATTTAAAATTATTTTAGAATTCATGAAGACACATTTAACATTCTAAACTTCCATTAGGAAATAAATAATGTTACCCCCAATCTATATAATTGCAACACTTTTAATTTTGTATTTTAAATTATGCAATTAACCCCATAAATTTACATTTTTGAAAGAAATAATACATGACAATGGTGCAAAAATAATGTTTTATTTAAAATTTAGGGTATTTTAATTACATATGCGTTTTATTCCCGCTCAATGAAAACACAATTGTGAATTGCTACGTGTGAAATTCAATCTCACCCAATTATAACGTGTAGTTAATACGTTCTTTCCCTTTTACATTCAAACGGACAAATATAGCTACAAATTATTAAAACACTTCATATAAGATAATCAATTTGATTATGACGGGAAGTAAATTTATTACCATATTTCATTATCTTAATACATACGATGATGCGGATTATAATGCATAAATTTTTCACCAATACTTCTCCATATTCCTTTTTTTTTAATTAATACGAAGTACTAATGTATGAATTCTAATGTAATTCACATTCACATTCACATTCTAATAGTAGTATCATCTACGGAGTACTATGTAAAGTATTGATGTTACTACTTCAATCCCACTAAAATTGGGACATTAGGGAATGATACGGTTATTAGAAAAGTAAGTTTATGTAGTTGATGTTGAATTGATAAAATAAGAATAAAGTAAAAAAGATTTAGAGCCAAAAAACTTTATCAAATTTGATATCGGACAATTTTAGCGGGATTTCTCGAAAAGAAAAACTGGGACAATCTTAGCGGGATGTGTGGAGAAATATTTTGTAATTATAGCATGTATTAATTAATAAGCTCAAATAAAACGCATATAAAATATTTTTATATCTTTATAGGCTAAAGGGTCAAATAGATACATTAACTAATTTAAAGTGTTCAATTAGCCCCTTATATAGGAGGTTCTGCCCGGCCGTCGCCAATTGGAGCGTTTCCCGGTTGAATTTTTTGATAAAATTTTTTGAGCATCTTCTTCATTAAGTCTAGTTTACCCATATCAAATTTTAGCTAAATATTAAACCGGGAAGGCATTCAAATGATTTTCCGAAATGTACTGCGTTGTTTAACTGCGGAGTTATCTTCAAAAAATGATTTGACTGTTTTCCCGGTTGAATTTTTAGGTGAAATTTGGTATGGGTAAACTAGATTTAATGAAGAAGATGCTCAAAAAATTTCATCAAAAAATTCCACCAGGAACCGCCCCAATTGGCAACGGCCGGGCATAATCTACTATATAAGGGGCTAATTGAACACTTTAAGTTAGTTCATGTACCTATTTGACTCTTTAGCCTATCTTTATATTATCTTTATCTTTATGTATTACTCGGTATTCTAATAATATACTACCTCCGTGGCTCCGTGCCGTTCAAAGGTTCACATTGCAAAACAGTACGGTTATTTAGACAATAACTAGATATAGTAATGTGAGTACATTTTGAGAAGTAATATAACGGGGTCATTGATGATAATTGTGATGTTATACATGCATTATTTTTAATACTTGATGATCAAATTGTCATTTAAGAGTACTAAGTGTATAGAAATTAGAACCTTTAAACGGGACGTCCCAAAAAGAAAAGTCAGAAATTTTGAATGAGACATAGGGAGTATCAAGTAGCAAAGTTGTTACAAGTTTTGGAGGCAAAATTGCTCCAAACGAAGGATATAAATTTAAATTGTGTCTCTTTAAATCTATACTCCGGTATGAGTTTCTTGAAAAATTTGTTCATTAATGGAACATTTTGTGGACTAATTGAAAGAAAGTATTATTTGAAACTAAAAAAAAATCTTCACACAAATTTTTAATATAGTTGTAAGTCAATTTTATGTCCAAAATAGAAATTCATTTCTCATCCCACAATAGCAATTACTCATCACAATTCACATTTATTCTGATTTTTAAAATATCACAAACATCGCTATTTATAAATAAAAAGGTAATTACTCATGCATTTTCTAATAAATCAATTGTTTTTATTTCAAATAATACGTAGTAATAAATAAGTAAAATGGTTTGTGCGGGTTTGGCGTGGGTTTTAAGAAAATAAAGGATAGAGCCGTTATTTAGGATGTTTTTACTTGGACTCTAATCTATCCCAGACCAGACTAGAACAAACCTGACCAGACTTGGATACTTATAAAAATACAAAAAAAAAAAACAGACATTATCAGACCAAGTCAGTTCAGACCAGACCAGCAAATTACAGAATTCTAAACTCCAACCAATTTGGTTCCACATAGACCAAAACGTAAATGATAAATAAGGCTAAAGGGTCAAATAGGTACATGAACTAACTTAAAGTGTTCAATTAGCCCCTTATATAGGAGGTTCTACCCGGCCGTCGCCAATTGGGGCAGTTCCCGGTTGAATTTTTTGATGAATTTTTTTGAGCAACTTCTTCATTAAGTCTAGTTTACCCATATCAAATTTCAGCTAAAAATTAAATCGGGAAGGCAGTCAATTGATTTTCCGAAATGTACTGCGCTGTTTAACTGCGCAGTTATCTTCAAAAAATCATTTGACTATCTTCCCGGTTGAATTTTTAGCTGAAATTTGGTATGAGTAAACTAGACTTAATGAAGAAGTTGCTCAAAAAAATTCATCAAAAAATTCCACTGGGAACCGCCCCAATTGGCGACGGCCGGGCAGAACCTCCTATATAAGGGGCTAATTGAACACTTTAAGTTAGTTCATGTACCTATTTGACCCTTTAGCCGATAAATAAAGTGGTAATGTGGAAATATAAATAGTATGTGGAGTTTAATTTGGGAAAGTATCCCTATATTTTGGATAACCTTAAAAACAAAGTCTCTCTCATAAAATAGAACGAAAGTATATTACTCCGTAATACTACGTATTTAGAAAAAAGCTAAAGGTACCCAAAAATGGGGTACCCCCATTTGTCCCCACCCTAATGGGTGGCCATAAATGAGGCAACTCATTTATGTGGGACACCACTTAAATGGGTTGGCTCATTTATGGCCACCCATTAGGGTGGGGGCAAATGGGGTACCCCATTTTGGGGTACCTATAGCAAAGCTGTAATATTTATGAGTATTTATTTCCTCAATAGCAATTACAAAATATTTAGAACATTTTTTACTTGCCTCATATAGTCATTTTTATTACCTCATACAAATAGAAGAAAAGAAAAAAGATAAAGTGAAAGTGTAAAAACATAAATTAAACTTTAGTAACTCGAAAATGTAGAATATATGAATAGTTTCGACTTTGACATTCCTAAATTCTCCACAACTTTTATATATCGTTCTTCAAATTTACTTATTTTTAAAAAAAAATAATATAAAAAACATGCTATTACATGTCAAAAATTGATTGAAAGGTCATATTGATCAAATTTTTAAAAGTAAACATACTTATACGATATGTTTTTAGTATAAGGAATTTAAGTGATAAAATGAAAATAGTAGAAGAAACTATTTAACCTTTTTCTCTTTTCTATTTAAAAAAATTGCTCATTGCGTACCATTATACTCCACCATAGAATGTAATTTTAAACATGTTATGGGTGTGTTTGGCATTTAGTGGTTATGTTAGCGGCTTTTTAATAGCGGATTCAGTTAGCGAGTTTGGTTAGCGGAATAAGTTGGCCGGTTGCCAAAAGATGTTTGGTAATTTAGTATTTTGACCATAACAATTAGTAGAAAACGTAATATTTCAAAATGTTAATCCAAAACTCTCATATTTGTAGCGTTTTCATTTTAGTATTTTCGTTCAAACAGGTTAGACTGGACAAATATATACTAAACAACTGATGGAGTATATGGCCCTGGAACCCCCGGCCCATAGACTCCTACTTCTCCTACACAAGTCCATTGAGCCCAGAGAACAACTCAGGCCCAAATGCAACGGCCCAAGCCTCGAAGTAGCCCAGAATACACACTAGGGTGCCTTCGGCCGCCTTGGCCGAAGGCTCCAAAACTCACAGGATAGCCTTCTCTGGCATAAGAAGCTACTGAGAGAAAACGGCGAAAAACATGAGCCTTCGGCATTATCAAACCCTCGGCATCAGAGAAGCCTTCGGCTGAACCAAGCCTTCGGTCACACAAGGCCTTCGGCTACACAGGGTCCTTGGTCACATGGAGCCCTCGGCTACACAAGGAGCCTTCGGCCAAACATGCTCGATCATCGAAGATTCCTTTTGGAGACAGCCAACCACCGCATTTAATGCGACGTCACATCCACCAACCGCATTCAATGCGGTGAACGTGCCGCTGCCAGTGCCACCCGATTGATGTGACCCTTCGGCCGTTGGATTACTGACACGTGTACTCTCGTCGCATTTATTGCTGTTATAAATAGCAGCCCTTATTCTCCTTGTAAAGGACGCTGAGTTCATTTAATAAAATCGACTCTCTCTCCTCCTATTTACTCTGACTTCTCTCTAGTTATTCCCGCAATAACCCCTCGGATAAGATACCCCCCGGGTAGACTGTCCATCAACAACGTTTTCACTTATTGAAAACCGGCCTAAAAGGGGTCAAACTGTCATTTTTTTTTAGCTGAAAGACCATTTTTCAAACAGCCCCTGTTCTCCACTCTAGATATATCCCGTGCATAGCACACGGGTATTTCCTCTAGTTAGGGGTGTGCACGGGTCGGGGTCGGGCGGGTCGGGTTTGCGAACCCTAAATACGTTCGGTTTTTTTAATTTAAATACTAGGCCCGACCCTTTGATATTTCAAATCGGGTATTTCGGATATTTTTAAGTCGGATATTATCGGATATCGGGTCGGGTTTCAGATATTTCGGTTATATTAAAAAAATTATAATTGGATAATTAAAGTGTTTAAATGCCACTTTGACAAAAATTGTACACACTAGTGCACTAAACTTCCAAATTACATAAATAATTTAACACAAATTGCACAAATAATTGAACACAAGTATTAATTTAACATATTCAAAGTACACACTACATAATTTAATATATTTCGGATATTTTGGTTATATCAAACACATTATAATTGGATAGTTAAAATGTTGGAATGCCACTTTAACAAAAATTGTACACACTAGTTCACTACACATTCAATTTACACAAATAATTTAATACAAATTGCACAAATAATTACACAAATAATTGAACACAAGTATTAATTTAAATATTCAAAGTACACACTAACATATATTTCGGATATTCGGGCGGGTCGGGTTGGGATTTCACAAACCCTACCCGCCACCCGGTCTAGGCCCAATACTAATCGGATTTTTGGTTTCGGGTTTTTCGGGTCGGATATCCACTCCGGTTCGGATAATATCCGAAAAAAATATCAGATTTTTCGGGTCGGATCGGGTTTTGCTCAGCCCTACCTCTAGTTATGAATTATGGAGTAAAACACTTGCATAGTTACGAGGTACGGAGTATATTTGTCCAACAATTCTATTGCATAGTTAACTCGGTATATACGAACAATTGGGATTGCTCATAAAACAGCACTGGAAAAGCTCAGATCATAAAATCAGTATTTAGCACTGCAAAGAGCAAGGAAATACTGAGCCTCCATCTCGGAATCTTGAGGAGAGATGGAAGACATAGAAGATTTGCTCGTGGGAAGTAGCGGAGGAACACCGCCAGGTTTCCGGCTGCCGTTGACAGGGGCTGTCGTTGGTCTAAATCCGAAGCAGAGAAAGATGAGTGGTCTCCGGAAGTCGACCCCCAAAATCCCTGGCACTCAGGTCCTCCCACTATCCCTACACTTTTGAGGTTACAATTACCAATACTACTTCAATGCGACTGATTGGCATGCGTATATTATCTTTGTGTGCGTGTATTGCAGACAATTTACATAAAGACATTTGGCTGTTCGCATAATCAGGTACACATTTTCTTCTTGTGTCAGATAAACACAAACTACAAAGACGTTCGTTCAATTTTTATCCTAATTTTTGAAAGTTTAGCATGAACTTTGTATTTCATCCTAAAAATCAAAATGTTTGCACTTACAAGCATAGTGGAATGCACTCCATTTTTTGAGCTTGCACGTGACAATGGGATTGGAAAAGAGGGTCTATGTATGCTTATTGTCACATTTTATAATTCAGACTTTGAACTTGATAAACTTAGACTGTAAATGCTGTATCTTATTCAAATGTTCGGATCCTGATTCATGAAATTTCGTAGATTTTTTTATTTCATCCGATTTTTTTATGTACATATTTGCAGTACGTATTCTCTCTATACATATGACTCAATTTTTACTCCTATTTGCAGTAATGTTTCTGTTTCTACTTTGTAACTCTTTTTCTAACAGAGTGACTCAGAATACATGGCTGGTCAGCTTTCGGCATTTGGTTATGCTTTGACTGATGTTCCGGATGAAGCAGACCTGTGGCTAATAAACACGTATGAGTATTTTCTTTTTGGCTTTGTAGTTGTGTATAAAGATTCTGGATTCCTGGTGAGAGCATAAATATTAACTTGTTGAAATTTATTATGGGTTTTAAAAGTTCACATTTCAGTCCATTCACTCTCATGTGTAATGCAGCTGTACGGTTAAATCTCCTAGTCAGTCTTCCATGGACACTCTTTTAACTAAAGGAAGAAATGCAAAAAAGCCCCTGGTTGTTGCAGGATGTGTTCCTCAGGGAAGCCGCAATTTGAAGGAGTTACAAGGAATTAGTATAGTTGGGGTTCAACAGATTGACCGTGTGGTTGAAGTTGTGGAAGAGACTTTGAAAGGTCATGAAGTCCGGCTTCTAACCCGTAAAACATTACCAGCACTTGACCTTCCAAAGGTCTGAGATTGAATAATCCCCATCATGTATATATTTTAGGTTCAGTTTGGTTTGGGGTGTTTGATTGCTGAAATTTTTTAAAGTAACAACGTTTAGGAACATCCATTTTAGCCCAATAAGTATAGAATTACTAGCCTCAAGCCGACATGTACTACTAAACAGACGTTTATTCATTTTTCTAGTTTTTTGCATTCATGATCTTGGATGTTGTTTTTCATCCAACAAGTCAAAATGTTTTGATTTTGCATTTTATCATTGAAATATAATTTATTTTCTTGAACTGGGGTAATGATGATGATGAACCGTAAAGCTTATCTTTTTCCAGTATTTTTAAATGCATATTGCACCATGGCACCATGCTATAGGTTCAAAAATATGTAATATACATTATTTTAATTTACTATTAAATTTCAACATGCATGAACTACACAACAGGTGAGGAAGAACGAGTTCATTGAGATTCTTCCAATAAATGTTGGATGTTTAGGTGCGTGCACTTATTGCAAGACAAAACATGCTCGTGGTCATTTAGGAAGCTACACCGTTGATAGCCTTGTGAGTTTGATTAAGCATTTCCATTGCATATAATATTTATAGTCATTGTGGACCTTTTAGAGCTTTCACGAAGTGCATTACATTTTAGGTGGGGCGGGTCAAAAGTGTTGTTGCTGATGGAGTGAAGGAAATATGGTTGAGTAGTGAAGACACTGGAGCATATGGTATCAGCTGTCTACCTATATCATACTTTATTGGCCCTTTTTCATTTAGGGGATTTCAGGAGAGGGGAGGGAGGGGGGATATCAGCTGGAAATATGTATTTTGTTAATATATATAAATATATATATATATATATATATATATATATATATATACATTTTGATGTTTGGAAAGAAAGTGAAGATGAAAAATTATATAGAACTACAAGACTTGACTAAACATTAGTTATTTTGTAGTCCTAGACTAGGAAATAGAGATAAACTGGTAAAAAAAATCAATCCTTCCCTCCCCATTCCTCCAAAGTTCCCCAGCCAAAAAATCCTTAAATGCAGGCAATTCTTCCAAACTATACAGCTGTGCCAAGTTTTTTTTTGGGGCGGGGGGATTTAAATCTGTAACTGTTTGTAATTGATAAGAACAGAAAAATAACAATCAACGGGGTGAACCGTTGCCCAGAATAATCAACGGAAGAATCCGTTGCCCAAGCTACTTTAGCTTAACCAAATCTGAATTTTATTGATGATCTATTGAATAGCCCTCCGTGGGTTATAAATAATACTGCATATCTCCACCTTCCAGTAGGGCAGTAGGAAACTAAATAAGCTAATTAAATGTATGTAGCCTATCCTAGTGGAAAACAAAGACTAAGGGGAACAAGGTTGTCAAAAGCGCTCGCCTCAGCGCTTAAGCGCACAAGGCGCAGCGAGCATACCCCCCAGCGCTTGGAAATAGGTGAAGCGCGCGTACCTGGGTAAAGCGCAGCATAGGCGCATGAAGCGCACCAAGCGCTGAAGCGCTGCAAGTCGCGCGCCTTGGTCGCCTGAGCTGGAAAAGGGCTGACGGCCTTTTTTTTG
Organism: Cuscuta epithymum; assembly: GCA_945859915.1. Taxonomy (NCBI): domain Eukaryota; kingdom Viridiplantae; phylum Streptophyta; class Magnoliopsida; order Solanales; family Convolvulaceae; genus Cuscuta; species Cuscuta epithymum. The sequence continues at coordinate 874,401 of CAMAPF010000038.1, forward strand.
TTTGAAACTTTCAAATACAATTAGCCCATATCTTTAATAATACTAAGCCCATGAAAACATTTGGGTAAAAACAGTAAAACCTACGTAAAACTGAAAGTCTATGTAAGTAAACGCGTAAAACTTGCGCAAGACACTACTGGTATCATCGCTAGCCATCCTCACTCGACACTGAAGCTGCTCTACACCAGCCCTTTAAGCTTTCATCATCATCTCAAGCAAACTCAGCTCTCCCTCTCAGCACTAAACAAGGTATGTTTTCTTTTTCATGCAGTCCTCTTCATCCAAATACTCATATTACGCTAGTGTCTAAATATTAGCGTAAATGGGTAATAAAGTAATAATACTACATATTAGTATATTAGTATGTATATAATACTCATATGTACTCTGCTTTGTGGTTTTATAAAGATATTACTCTGTAATCTTTCAGAGTATATTAAGTTCTTAACTTTAAATACATTACTCAGTTCTGTCACTCTTGTGTTTTATAAAGATTAAAGATATTACTCTATTTGACCCAACTAGAGTAAAACATGGCTGTTCAAAGTTTATAACCACCTTTTACAACACACAAGATGACAAACACAGATGGAAAACAGGTTTATGTTTTTCCATTATTGGGCAGCAATATTTGAGTGTTTGGCCAATAAATATATTATATATGTACTCTACTTTGTGGTTTTCCAAAGATGTTTTCCAGTGTATTAATTATTAAATAATTCCAGCTTTGTGCTTTTCCAGGATATTGAAGGTGGAACAAGTGCTACAGGTGGTGCTGAAAGTGAAAACTCTACAAAAAAGACCCAACTTGGAAACCCAACTACTTGGCTAACAAAAAAGATCCTAATTTTTGTGAATCATGACTTTATTTTGATGCATCCTAGCTTGTTATGCATTTGGTTCAATGTGATGTTACATACATCATATTTGGTGATTATAGAATAGTATATGTGATTTTATCTAAGTAGTGCGCTTCACCCGAGTCAGGCGAGCGCATTTTTGCGCCTTGCGCCTCAGGCGCTGGGAATACCCCATCGCCTTGAGTCAGTTGAGTGCGCCTCACGACTTTGACTACCTTGAAGGGGAAGGAAATAATTGTACGTAGCTTATCCAATGGGAATTAGACCTGCGCACAAAGTCTAATGGGAGGGAAATTACTTACGTACAAAGCCTAAGGAAAATCTAATAAAATAAATAGCAATAATAAAAGAACTAACATAATTGAAGCTAATTAAATTATAAACTCAGCCCATGGATAATCCCGCCCATAACCGGCCCACGGAAGTGGGCCCAAGCCCAGTCCCGCCCCATGCTCTTCCCGCTTCATATCAGTAATTCACCAACAAAAGCGTGTCTCTATGTATATACATGTTCATCGTAGATAGACGGGCCAATAGCCTTGAAAACAAAGAACAGAATTTATGGTTTGTTAGCTTTGGGTGAGAAAGAATCGAGAGAGAGAAACCAGAAGAGACTAAAAGATAAGAAATAGGTTGGGATATTAGTATTGTTTGATATTAGAGAAATAGGAAATAAAGGTGAGTAAGAAGTTTCTTTTGAGAATGAAAAATGTTATACTTGTCAAGATTGTCACCATTGGAATATATAAATTCCATTTTTAAAAGTTCAAACTTTGAAAAATGAAAAATAATCTCATCACTTGGCATCATATCTTCTCCTGTATGGAGAGGAACAAGTTCCAGTGGGTCACACTTGTTTTTTTCATCCCTAAGTAGGCAAAGTAATTGATATGAAACGTTTTGATTTACTATTTCTGACCATTTTGCAGGTCGTGATATTGGAGTTAATCTTCCGATTTTGTTAAACGCTATTGTTGAAAGACTTCCCCCAGATGGAAGTACAATGCTTCGGATTGGGATGACTAATCCTCCATATATCCTTGAACACTTGAAGGAAATAGCCGACGTTCTACGCCACCCATGCGTTTACTCTTTTCTTCATGTACCTGTTCAGTCTGGAAGTGATTCCATCTTGAGTGTAAGTATGGGTTGTGTGAATTGTTTCCATCAAAGTTGTATTGGGATTTTTTTAAAGAAAACTTTCCATATCTGGTCACGCTATTATTAGTTTATTCCCACTTTTGGTCCATGGCTTTCACCTTTTCCATTACTGGCACATCTGTTTTTTTGCCACATTTTTTTTAGTTTTGACAACTCATTCGGTGGAAATACCTTGGAAAGTGTACGGGATATGGCCGGATAAATTTCTGAAGGACCAAATGTGGGAAAGGAGTACAGTGATACACCATATGGGGGAAATAATGAAATTTAAAGAACAAAAGAGAGAATGACCTAATAGTCGGGACTCTGGGGATGGGACCAAGAGTGGAAATTTTATTTTCTCTTCATTGCTCCTCTCTCTTTGTCCTCTTTCTATGGCATTTGCCATAGATTTCTTCACATGGCCCTTTAAATTTATTATTTATTGTTTTCCAGGCAATGAATCGTGAGTACACTGTAGCAGACTTCAGGATGGTGGTGGATACATTGACTGAACTAGTACCTGGAATGCAGATTGCCACTGATATAATTTGTGGATTTCCTGGTCTGTAACCAAATTTTACTGTTCTTTTTTTCATGGCATTTTTTCTGCTTTCTACTTTACAGTTGCTCCGTCTGGAGCATGGAAAATACTAGGGGAAGAAAATAGGGATGAAAATTGAAAAGAAAGAAAATTTGGGAAAGAAAGAGAAATATTTTAGATATTTCTTCAAACTCACGTCAGTTATTTAATTCAATTATATATAGATTAAGAAAATCTAAATATATGCAAAAAAAAATGAAAAACAATCCTTTATTTTTATTTCTCTCCTAAAGAAAAACATAATAATTTAACTTGACATTTTTTTCTCTTTCTCTTGCATTCAGGGATTCAAACATACTCATGGGGGCCATAGAAATTGAAAGATATTTTCTATTTCAATTAATTTTGTATTCGAAACAGATTAATCTATGTGTTATCTCCTAGATGGTGATGCAAGTGTATGAAAGTGACTTTACTTATAAATTCTTCACCAAACAATGTTTTCTAGAGGGAAAAATTGAAAATAATAATCCCAACTATTGCTGGTCCGCTAACAATAATCCCAACTATTGATTATTTTTGTATAATCCCAACTATATGGACCGTCCGCCAATAATGGTCCATGGCCGGATATTACCTGCTATAACAGGTGATTTTTAATAGAAATTAAGCGTAAAAATTAAAAGTTGGGATTATTTATAGGGATTACCTGCTATATCTCTTCTCATCCACTTTAGAATCTATAGGAATTTATTTATAGTCGGTCACGTCGGACCATTATTGGCGGAAGGCCCTAAAGTTGGGATTGTTCCGAAATAATCGATAGTTGGGATTATTATGAGCGGACCGCCAATAGTTGGGATTATTACTATCAATTTTTCCTTTCTAGAGTCGGGTATTTTATTCTAAAATAAATTAGTAATTGAAATGTGAGATGTACGATTGCGGCTATCCCATAGACTCAATTTCATAATTAGAGGACTGTTGAATCCAATTTGCATCCATAGAGAAGTATTCAATTCTCATAAACCGTTGTATTTTATTCAAATAATTACAATTTTTTTGGAGGTTTCACCTTAGATGAGAAATCCATGGTGATAAATTGTTTTTCTACCTAAATGTGTACTCAAATTTCATGTTTTTTGTGAACTGAAGTACTTTGTTGAAACATTATGGATTGTCAGGTGAAACTGATGAAGATTTTGCTCAGACTGTTAACCTTGTTAAGGATTATCAGTTTGCTCAAGTTCATATATCACAGTTTTATCCTAGACCTGGTAAGTTACTTTAATTGCTGGTTTATTTATTTCTTTCATTTGAACAATGTTGCTGTTTTAAAGTTAACATTGTAGTTGACTCAGTAAGAAGGCAAGACTAAAAATAAACAGAAATATCTATGTGAAAAGATATGTTATTTAAAGTTTTTAGTATTCAGTTTCATCTTGTATTTCATATCACCATAAGAAAAACAAGGGAATGTTGTTGGACTCACATCTCAAATTAGAATAATTCTAACTTTGTGAGGCTATTTGGTTATGGTGTGTGGTTGAAATGGATGCTGAATTTTGTGAAAGAAAAAGAATTAGGTCCATTTCAGCCAAATAAGCAAGTCAAAGCTACTTATTTCTGCTGATAAGCACGATAAGCCGCTTTTGGAATGAAACCTGAATGACATGAACAATTTGAATGGTTTTTCTGCCATCATCATTATCATTATCCCAGTGTCGCAAAGGCTCCCAGCTACGGTGGGGTGGGGGGGTCGGATGTACGCAAGATAAGGATAACAGTTATTCCTGCCATTTGGGTCCGTTTGTTTTAACTTCGAGTTTAGAGCGGTAAGGTCAAAAATTTGCAAGAGTAATTTTGCAGATGTTTCATAAAATAGTTGTGACGGTGAGATTATTATGAAAAAAGACCATTTAGTTGAAAAGATTTTAGGTAATTTGTTTTCAAAAAGTTATACTCCATAGAATGTTGACTTTTTAAAGTTATACTCTGTAACATTTATTTTTATTCTTGAAATATAATTCAATAAAATTGTAAAAACGTAATTTTTTTTTTTTACTGCAAATCGATTGTAAAACATCTTGAGAGAACATAAGAGATTTTTTTCAATTTGGTGCAGAAACGATGCATATAAATTAATATGAAATCTTAACAACACAAACAAAGAAGTACTACTTGAACAGATTAAAATATTACTGTACGCTTAAACAAAAAAATAGAGCATGAATTATGCATATGCACAGTATTAAGACACAGATTTTCGCTTGCAAATGGCCGGGGCATGAAATATTGCATGAAGTGTTAAAGGGCATCCTAGGGAATTCAATTCTAAGCGCATTCCCCACTTCTCACCACTATTATCCGAAGCTGCACGTGCGGTGAGCTGAATTATGTTTTAGTACAAAAAACCACCGGACTCCCCTCACTGCCAAAACAAACAGGCCCTTAATCTTTTAGGTTTGACTTGGTAGAGTAAGAAAATTAAAATTATGCAGTTGATATTTATATAAAAAGGAATGAAAGGATATGAATCACACATTTGTTTTCTTTAAAGGTAAAAGGAAGATATAGGGCTAGCTGGCTCAAAAGGAAAGTAGGAAGATTAGGAGACAGTGGGAGTTCTACTTTTTACAAAACACTAAAGAAGATGAGAGAGTCCTGTCTTACATTTCTCTGTGTATAAAATACATCCCAAATTTTCATATATTTTGAATTTAAAAGTATGTATCTGCAAGTGTGTTTGGCATTGATATTAACCGTTAAAACGATATCCTGAACCATAGGTCTGCAATTATCTTTGATATTATAAGTTTGTTTTATCAGTAGTATGTTTTATGCTATCCACTGGATCATTTTTTTTTCAATATAGTAAAAACCTATGTCAGGAACTCCTGCTGCAAGGATGAAGAAAGTGGCTAGTCATGTTGTGAAGAGCAGAAGCCGTGAATTAACTGCAGTATTTGAGTCATTTACACCATATGCTGGAATGGAAGGCAAAATTGAGAGGATATGGATAACTGATATTGCCTCTGATGGAATTCACCTGGTAAAAGATTACATAGTGTTCTTAGTTGGCTCAGGCTGTCTTATTACTTTTTCCTTGTTTCATGTTCTCTTATTTGACACTCGAAATGCAAATGCCAGTTTTTGGAAATAAACGTAAATTTGAAAATAAAAGAATAGGTAGTGGCACGTTTGAAATGTTAAGTTATTACAAGGACATCATTAAAACTATAAAAGTGTAGATAGCATAAGAACTTTCTACATCAATACAGCAACATCCCATCCTTGGTCCCAAAAGAGTTTGCGGTTGAAACTTTTTACATCATTTTAAAAAAATAACAATACTTTTTAATAATAATCTTATAAGTATATATATTTGGCCTTTGTACAAGTTACTAAGTTTATGCATGTCTCGTTTCTTCTTTAAGATTTATTCGTTTTCTAGAATTGGTTATGTAATTAAATTTTAATATTTTTAGGGCAGAAGTGTCCCAAACTATTTTATTTGCTCCAACCAGTCCAAAAGACCTAATTTGTAGAATTTGGAAGTTGATAAATTGACATTTTTTTAAATGGTGAGTTTAAAGCATTTAAAATCTCTAAATTCAAAAAAGTCTTCACCCAATTTCCTGAATGAAGTCTTAGCCGATGAACATAGTTAGGTTTAAACTCTGCATCCATATGCATTCTCATTGATCTAGGTGGGCCACACAAAGGGGTACATTCAAGTGCTAGTGGTGGGTCCTGAGAGCATGCAGGGATCCTCAGCTACTGTAAAGATAACATCTGTAGGTAGATGGTCGGTTTTCGGAGAAGTGATTGAGGAAGTCCTTAACCGTAACAACATTGATAGACTTAATGATGAAAGGCCACCTTACGCCAGCTTAGATGAGAACAGTGTGTGTTCCAAACAGCCAGATTCATGTGCTTGTTCTTCAAGTGCCTCGTGTTGTCAGGCCTCTCCAGGTGATACAGAACCTACCCTTCCAATGAACGACCAGACACAAGCAGATCAGAATGATATGAATGTTGGCAGCCGGTCACTCAGGAAGAGGAAGAGTCCTTTAGATGGGAAGGAGACTGAGAAGGTACAAGTGATACCCAAAGTTCAAGAAGCTGTTTGGAGTCCTATTGATGTCACATTATTAGGTGGAATTGTTTTTAGTTTCCTGACATCAGTGGCACTGCTGTTGTACCTGGGTTTTGTGAAGAACTAGATTATTGTCCGTAGTTAGTGTTTTGGAAGACTTAAAGGTTTGGTTAGATCCTACCAAATGGTCACAAATATGTATTTTCCTAGTTTTGACAATGTAATAGAGGACAACGTCTTTACAAAATGGTTAAATTTTGTATTTTCCTAGTTTTGACATCTACTAAAGGTTTGAGCCCTGTCAAAAATGGTTTGTCCCCAAGTCCAAATGTCCACCTAGATCTGTAGCAGAATAGAAATGGCATCTGAACTGAGTGCAAAGTCACTTGAAACGTTCGTTTATTTTCATAATTTATTAAAAGCAAGCCACTGTAAAATTACAAAACTAATAACATGCACAATCGAAAGTTAACCTCACAATCAGCCCAGCTGGTTGTGAGGTTACCGTGCCTAGTGAAAGGTCTCGAATTCGAAACTCGCTAGGCACAAAAAATGTTTGAAACTCAATGGAGTGAGTTTGAGCCCTGATTATTCCACCTAGGGATGGACCCGGGCCGGGCCGGTTCCGGTTCCGGGCCGGGCCCGGGCGGGCTTTTTTTGGGGATTGTTGGGCCCGGAACCGGCCCGGGGTGATACCGGGTCCGGTTCGTGCCGGGTCGACCCGGTCGGGTCCGGGCCGGGCCGGGCCGGGCCCGGGCTTTAATTTTTTTTTTTTTTTTTTGATACCAAAATTAAATTAATATTACTTGGACATAAAAAAGGGTAAAACATATTTATTTGATATTTGTAGTACAATTGAAAATTGAGTAAAAATAAAAACATGAAATACACTTTATAATAAGTAATGAAGTATGAATCAATTAGAATTTCCTCCATCTTCAGTTGTTTCTTCCATAAAGTGGCGAGTGGGTTCAATGCTTATTTCTTGAGTTCTACGTTTGGCCTTCAACCAATCGTGGAAGCAAACAAGCGTCTCAAGAGAGTTTGCGCTTAATCTCGTTCTATAATCCGTTAGGACGTTGCCGGCCGCACTAAACTCTTGTTCCACAGCAACTGTTGATACCGGCATTGCTAGCACTTGCTTAGCCATCTTTGATAAGATCGGGAACGTTCTCTCTTTTTCCTTCCACCACTGAAGAACGTCAAAGTCATCCCCTTCTTCATAATCAACAGGAAATGTTAGATACAAAGAAAGCTCGTTGATCGAGCTTTGTTCATTAACCGGAGTTGATTTACTTTTTTTCATAAGATTGCCAAATGCAGATTTGAAAATTGATTTTCCTTTAGATGAAGAAGATGTTCGTGGCGGGGGAGGGGGTGCGTTACCATATTGTGCATGAAACTCATTAAATAATTGATATAATAAATTACTAACCTCTTGGAATTGTTGTTTAGGGTCTATGGCCTTGTCGTCGTACATAGGCAATGGACCAAAAAAAGAAGCATAATAGTAATCTAAACATTTCTCCAAAGAATAAAGTCTAAAACGAGGATCAAGAACAAATGCAATACCATATATATGCGGAATATAGGAATAATATTTTAAAAACTTTTGTTTCATGAAGTCACAAAAATAACTAACGTAAGCGGCGTCAGAGAATTCAGAAAAAGCGCCGGCGAGATTAACAGCTTCAACAAAAAATTGGTTTGCGGTAGGTTTATAAACATGACTAAAAGTTTCAGTGGCATTATTAAAAAACACCAAAACATTCACAATTTTTTCACAAGTGTCGATATCGGCCGGGTTTATAATATAGTTAGCATATTCTCTTAAAAAAGCGGGAAAATGGTTTTTATATCTAATAAGCACTTTAATTAAATTATAAGTACTATTCCAACGAATAGACAAATCTTTAGGAAAAGCACAATATTTGACACGTCTTTCTTTCAAATAATTTCTCCATTGCATCTTAAGTGGATTACTAGCCCAAATCAGTTTAATCCCCCCCTTGACCACCTCCAAAGCATCTCCCAACGCCGCAAGACCGTCCTTTACACATAAATTTAAAATATGACATGCACAACGCTGATGAAAAAACCTACCCATCAAAGAAGATGAACCACACAATTCACGCAATCTAGGAATAGCCGCAGTATTATTAGTAGCATTATCAAAACCAATAGCAAACACCTTATCAATCAAATTATACTCAACTAAAATACGCTCAATGAGAATATAAATATTATCGCCGGTGTGTCGATCATTAAATTCACGAAAAGCAAGAACACGTTTATGCATACACCAATCATCATCAATATAATGTGCAGTCAAACCCAAATAATATAAATGATGATGAGTATCCTCCCATATATCACTACATATGCTAACACGGCCATCAAAGTTTGCGAAAAATATTTGTAATTTTTCCTTTTCCAAAACATATTGCCTTATAACTTCTTTTTTAATTGTTTTGCGACTATAGTTTCGAAATTGAGGATTTAAAGTACCTTGAGCATATTCTTTTAAAGCAAGACTTTCGGAAAAAATAAAAGGCAAATTTTCTTCAACAATCAAATGTGACATACCAGTCAAATGTCTTTGATCATCATAGGAGAAATTACCGAAGGGTTGGCCACTTCCAAATCTTGAAATTTGTGTTTGCTTTCCCTTGCCTTTGTCTGATTTCGCATATTCCGCCGGGTGCTTGGCCTTAAGATGCCTTGTGGCGCTCCCGTACCCTCCAGAAGTTCCCAAGTTATACTTCTTTGGGCAATGTTTGCAAGTGGCGTACCATATCTCGGTTTGGGGGTCTTTAAATTTTGTAAAATTTGCCTTAAAGACTGATTCAGCTTTCTCACCGCCTTGGGAAGAAGTAGCCACTTCCGCTTGCTCTTCATCATCGTACGGTGTGCCATGAACCTCGTGCTCGACCGTTTGCGGATCCCTCTCCTCCGCATCATCATCCTCGAGCTCTTCTTCGTCAATGGTCGGGATGTTTTGTTGATGGAAGAAGGCCCCTTGATTTTGTTGTAATAGTTGTTCTACTTGCTCATCGGACATCGCAGACCCATATCTTTGGTTATAATCCGCATCAAAATCATCTCGGGTTTGAGATGAAGCCCCGGCCCGTCCCTTACCTTTCTGCAAGCTTGGATGATTCCTCGCAATCTCCTTTGTTCGGTTGCGGCGGAGGTTACCCATATCTACTGAAGCTCTACCACGTTCCATCTTAAAAATATAACAAATATTAAATTCGAAGTACAATTAAACTAGTGAATTTCAAATACAAATCTAACAAATCGAACTACAATGTAACAATTAAATTCGAACAATTAAATTGACTAGAATGTAACAATTAAAATGTACCAATTAAATTAACTTTTATTATAAAATTTGAACAACTTCAATATAAATAACAATTAACTAGTTCAATAGGAGAAATTTTAACTAGACATTAAATGTAACAATGCAATGAAATTTAGAGGAGAATAATAAATGTAACAATGAATTAACTATTTTGATAGGAGAAATTTAACTACTTTTATATTAAGTGTATAAGTAGATAAAGTAAATATATATATTTAAAAGTAGATAATAAGTAGATTAACTAGTAATATATAATATTATGTTTATAGTATATATAATATAAATATATGACTATAAGATGAGGAATACACTTAATATATTAAGTAGATAAATTTTCGAACAACTATAATATAATTAACAATTAACTAGTTTGATAGGAGAATAATAAATGTAACAATTAACTAGTATTAGAGGAGATTAAGAAATGTAACAATTAACTAGTTTAACAAGTAAACAATTAATTTCGAATTCTTGTCTAACAAATTTTAATGTAACTATTTCCAATAAACTAACAACTACCAATTAACCACTTATATAGCAATGAACTAATACTAAAAGTCTAAAATGATAAGTGAAACAATTAACAACTTTTATATTAATGAAGAATGTATTAGTGTGTAAACAAAATTAATGGGAATGTTTGATAGGAGAATAATAAATGTAACAATTAACTAGTATTAGAGGAGATTAAGAAATGTAACAATTAACTAGTTTAACAAGTAAACAATTAATTTCGAATTCTTGTCTAACAAATTTTAATGTAACTATTTCCAATAAACTAACAACTACCAATTAACCACTTATATAGCAATGAACTAATACTAAAAGTCTAAAATGATAAGTGAAACAATTAACAACTTTTATATTAATGAAGAATGTATTAGTGTGTAAACAAAATTAATGGGAATGTTTGATAGGAGAATAATAAATGTAACAATTAACTAGTATTAGAGGAGATTAAGAAATGTAACAATTAACTAGTTTAACAAGTAAACAATTAATTTCGAATTCTTGTCTAACAATTTTTAATGTAACTATTTCCAATAAACTAACAACTACCAATTAACCACTTTTATAGCAATGAACTAATACTAAAAGTCTAAAATGATAAGTGAAACAATTAACAACTTTTATATTAATGAAGAATGTATTAGTGTGTAAACAAAATTAATAAGTAGATAATATTATGTTGATAGTATATATAATATAAGATGACTAACAAGATGACTAACACACTTATATATGTAGTAAATATATATTTATAAGTAGATAATAAGTAGATAATATTATGTTAATATTACTACAAGATGACTAACACACTTATATATTATACTTTAATATATAAGTATATTACTATAAGTTGAGTAATACACTTATATATTATACTTTAATATATGTATAACTAATATAAGTATATATTAAGTATATGTAATATGTGAATATAAGTAAATAAATATACTTATATAAGTAACAATAATATAATAATTAGATATTAATATAAGTAGATAATAAATTATATAAATATAATATATGTAGTAATAAATTTGAGAAATTGAGAAGATGAAGATGGGAAAGATTAATAGAGAATAGAGATTAGAGATTTAGAGAGTAGAGATATTTGGAGAAGATGTGTAGTAAAGTGTATAGAAAAAATGGAGTATTTATAGATATTTAGTACCCCACCCCCACCCCCCACCCCCCCCACCCCCCACCCCCCAACCCGGGACCCCCTGGAAGGCTCCCAACGGCTATAGAGCCGTTTGGGTTGAAAGCCAACGGCCATAAGGCCTGTTTGGCTGAAAAACAAATTTTTTTTTTTTTTTTTTAAAAAAGTAACCGTTAGGCCCGACCCGGGCCCGAACCGGCCGGGCCGGGCCACCAAACAAATGAACCGGACCCGAACCGCCAAACCCCCCCGGGCCGGGTCAAAGCCCGAACCGGTTCACCAGTCCCGGTTCCGGGCCGGGCCTGCACAGTGGCGGGCCGGGCCGGTTCCGGGCCGGGCCGGCCCGGTTGAGTCCATCCCTAATTCCACCCCCTCTCCCCTAGACCCCCCTGGAGTAAAAAAATACCTATAATATCACAATCGAAAGTTAACGGATGAAAATTTAGAAATCTCCCTTTATTTTATAATACCACAATACCTATAATAGAACAATATATAAACTCATGCATTTATGATCGAATTATCTGCCATTGTTGATATTGTTGTTTAGTACAAGTGTCCGGTAATTATGGAAGTAATTAATTGCATATGAGAGATTAACATATGCGAGTGCCATTAGAAGTGTAGAGATGACACCCGCGGCCGTTATTTCGAATTTGACAACAATTTCTGCAAATAGGCTTAATCTTCTTATCATCATCTCTGCACATCCTATGGACCTATAGTCTGCCTTAGGCTCGCATTGCTGAGTGCAAATCTGAGCATTAACTTCTTCCATGTTATTTTCCAGCAATAAAATACATGCCTCATACAAAATATACAGGGATTATTTATATATTGAGAAAATTATCTCTCGTGTGACTAAAACATCAACCATTTCCCAATATATGATCGTCATTGACTTTTTCTTCTATATTAATATAATACGTGCATGAGTATTTATATATAGGCAGTGTTTTACTCTTCCTAAATAGTCAGAAATGATATATGCATGCACGTTTTGCGTTTACATCCCTTCACCAAAAAAATTTCATGGTAAGCATGTTTGTTCATGGAGTATAACTTATTTAGTTCGAATAAGTTGACAACTGTACAAGGCACTTATGAGAGGTGAATGAGTCATACTTTAAGAAAGTGTTTTTAAATACTATATGTATAACTAACTCTTGTCCTGTTTTAAAGTAAACTTTTGTTTTCAATTAAGTTTAAAAACTAAAATCTTCTGTTGTTTCTCTAGCATCCAAACCCCAAAAAACCCCCATGACCAATAATAATATACTAAAGTCTAAATAAAGGAAAATATATACGAAAAGAAACATGTTTAAGTCTTTAAGAGTTTACTACTCTCTCCACAGTCCAGACGTACCACACACGAGGAAGAGGGCCAAGAAGCCAACTTTGTTTATAGAAGCCATAACAATAGTTCCCAATCGGAGGGTTATTATCGATAAACTTATGGTGTTGAGATCCAACAAACTTATAGATTCTATGGTACCCATAAGGTACCATACCTTTTGTCCACATGGACCAATCAGAATGTTGCAGTTGAATTATTTAAGTCTAAATTAAAAATGATATACCTCATGGATGGCGTACCCGGGGGGTAACTTATCCGAGGGGTTATTACGAGAATAACCTAGAGAGAAGTCAGAGCAAATAAATAAGCGAGAGTCGAGTATATTAATGAACTCGAGATGTTTTGGTCCTTTACAAGACGAATAGGGGCTGCTATTTATAGCAGCAATAAATGCGATGAGAGTACACGTGTCAGTAATCTGACGGCCGAAGGGTCATCTCAATCGGGGTGGCACCGGCACTCGCATGTGCACCGTGGTAAATGCGGTGGTTGGACGTGATGCCACATTAAATGCGGTGGTTGTTTGTCTCCAAAGGGAATCTTCGATGATTGAGCTGTTAGCCGAAGGCTCTCCCTGCGGCCGAGGGCTTTGTGTAGCCGAAGGCTTCCCTGATGCGGAGGGCACGAAAGTGCCGAAGGCTCTTGATTTCTGTCATTTTCTCTCAGGAGCTTCGTATGCTCAAATCTGGCTGTCCTGTGAGTTTTGGAGCCTTCAGCCATATCGCCGAAGGCTACCCCAGGCGCACCGTGGGCTCCTTTGAGCTTGGGCCGCTGTGCTTTGGGCCTCTTGTGCCTCTTGGGCCTGTGTTGGAGTAGTGGGAGTCTGTGGGCCGGGGGTTCCCGGGCCATATACTCCATCAATACCTATTTGGACCAATCAAGTGAGTGGTAGGTACGGTACCCCATTTTTTAAATGAGTACCGGAGTTCTCACCTTAAATAATACTCCTATTTATAGCAAGAAATAATGAAGAGAGGGTGCAAAAATAAAATGAAATAAATAGATAATAAAAAGAATACTTACGTGTTACGCCGGCATGTGATAAATTAAAGTTGATTTTCTTATCACCAATTCAAAATTGACTGCTTGTATTGTCCTAAGTTTGACTTTGACCTTCACGCCTTTAAAATTGAAGAGCTCTCCATACGGGCATACCTTCACATGCAGTTCACATTATACCTCACCCGGTAGGAAGAGGAGTCACAATGTAGAGCTCTCCACATTCCATTTCCAATAAAGATTGGATGTAATTTCACTCTCTTTCTATTACTGTATGATTAAATTTTAATTTATATTGTTCTAGATAATTGTTCAGCCAATTTTAAGGCCTTCAGAGATGAGATGTCATCCTATTTTTACCATTCATATTACAAAGTGTTTTTGTACCTTCTCTGATCTGACCTAATCTTTTTTTATATCTATTTCATGTGAGTGTTCCTTTATGATATTTCAATTTCAAAATTGCAGCTTGATACAAAATTGCAAGCTCCATAAGAGCAATACTCATGAAACTGGCGACTATTATGTCCTAAAAAAGTATGTGGAAAGGCTCATTCGTGAAGGGCAGTTAGATCAGTTCGTGAAGAAGATCCGGCAGGGACAGCTCCCTCAGAAGAGGAACACCTGGAACAAAGGAAAAGACGAGCCGACCTCAAACTCTAAGAAGAGAGAGGTTGGAGCCCAGTTCGAGGATGACGAGGAAGGGGAGGATTCTGGTCGACAGAAACATCCACATGTCAACCAAATCTATGGTGGACCTGTGGGAGGAGACACTGCATGGGAGAGGAAGAAGTGGAGCCTCCTGTTATTCATCGGAGAGATCAACTGCTTTCCTGCTGGCAAGAAGCAGAAGCGCGAATCTATCGTCTTCACAGATGACGACCTTCCACTTTGTCCTCTACCCCACAAGGATGCTCTAGTAATAAAGATGGAAGTTATGGATGCAATTGTTCATAGACAATGGCAGTTCAGTCAACATAATGTACATGGACATTTTTCTGGAGATCGGCCTCCAGAAGGAAGCTCTGAAACCAGTAAAGACCCCCCTCTCAAGTTTTACCGGGAACGTGATTGAGTCAGAGGGAGTCATCACCCTCAAGATTCAACTCGAATCAGAGCCATGTGTGCAAATCGTAGAAGCAGATTTTGTGGTAGTGCAACTGTCAAGCGTTTACAAGGCCATTCTGGGCCGACCTCTATTGGAAGATCTGGGGGTCATCATCTCCCGGGCTCACTTATGCATGAAATTTTACACGCCGGCTGAAATAGGCATGATGAGTGGAGACCAGAAAATGGCATTAATATTAATAATAATTTATGTCTCTAACTATATAATATATATTAGAATCGATATATTTCATTATATTATTACTAATTTATGTATAAGATATGGAGATCTTATTTACTAATCATAATTGAAATTAATAATTTTATATAATTCATATGTGATTACTATCACACTCTGAATCTATTAATTAATTATTTCTTTAATCAAAGAATACAATTTCAAAAACTTTACAATATAAATTCTATCGCGGTAAGTACATGCTATTTCGTCTATGGGATTCAATAAGTCAAACTAGTATCGATCTTAAACATAGGATGGTTAATGTCGAATCCATTGAAATAATTTATTTTATTATTAAATTCTCGAATTAGGTATTTTAAATAAAATGATTAATATTCTATAATATTTAAGTTGTTCATTGTTAATATTAATATGATGGTTGTAAATAGAATTACCAAATAGTTTTGGGTAAGTTCTTAGAATCACCCTTTAATTTCTTACTCGATATTCCATTGTGAAAAATCAAACAAAAAGGAAAGAAATGTGATTTTACGGAATTGATAATTTGTATATTAAAAATTGTAATCAATACTACCACGTAAATATATATATATATAATGAAATAATTACATTAATATGACCAAAATAAAGATGATTTACAAAAATATGATTAGTTACTAGAGTAGTAATGAAATCATAGTAATTCATGTTCAAGTTCTGAACTTAAGTTACTACAACACTACGATGTAGTAATGAATAGTCATATTTATGTAAATAAGTTTTATTTTAGTAATATTGTTGTAAAAAACCCTATATATATATATATATATATATATATAATAAGGAAAAAAGTAATTGTATATTAAAATGTGAATACTCAAATATAATTAATCAAATATATAATGTAACTAATTCGAATATAGAATCATTTTTAAGTTCAAATTTTAGTCAAATACAAATTAAAATCACTTATCAAATCATCAAATTCAAATGAAATAAATAGGTAGTTGACTCCATCTGATTTATCTAATGCCCCGATAGTGCGATACCCTCAAGTTGGATAATACTCCGTTAGTTCGTTCCGTATAAACAATGTCTATTCTCAACAATAAAATTTTAAGCAATTTTTTTAGAAGTATGAATATAAATATAATTTGTGAGAATACATATGATATGATACACTTCATCCGTTCTTTAAAAGTTGCAATATTCAGATTTGTACACTATTCGCACACCTTACTTTGACTACGATTTTCTAATAATATATATAATCAAATTATTATGTATAAAATGTTATTAAATTTCTATTAATGTAATTTTCAAAATATAATCTTTTTTTAAATTTTACTAATATGTAATTAAATACAGTTACAGTCAAAGTTATATGTTGGCAAACGTGAAAGTCAAACTGTTGCAACTTTTAAAGAACGGGAGATAATACTTAGAATAGAGCTTTAACTTCTATATTCAGTTTATCAGTTTTATAAGTCAACTACTTAAATACATGTCACTTTTGATTTCATGCGTTGAGTTGTGTAGAACTCGTTTGTTAACACTAGGATTGACTGAATCTACGGTACTTCATCAAATTAAGAAAGAAAAAATGTATGTACATAAATTCCTAAAATGGTCATCTACAATAACTTCAACAAATTCAGTCAGACAAATTATTCTAACCTTACTTATTTTTATTCAATATTCAACACGCAAAATTAAAAGTTGTGTGTTTGATGAAAAAGTTGTCTCATAGGCTGGAAGTAGAGTTTACCAAATGTGGTCGTAATAATCAAAATAAGTACTCTTGAAGTTATTTTTCTGACTGAATTGATTTAAATTGCTGAAGGTGATTATTGTAGTTATATTTTCATATCATATTTTTTCTATTATATCAGTAATATATATTTTAAATATTTTTTTCACAATTCAGCGAAATCAATATAACTCAACTACTTCAATTATAATTTTACCACTTTTGACAGATTCAAACAATTGATACAAAGTTGAGTTATCAAACAGGCCTATAACATGAAAGTAGAGCAATGGTGATATACAATCGCTGAACGTTAAAAACATGACACTTACAACATGGGTTCAACCGTTTGAAGGTTCGCGATTGGACCAAATGGGGCCTTCTTATCTTTAGTTCGGTGATGGTGGGCCGAATGGGCCACACTGTACCGTTTTGCCGATGAATGATTGTGGAGATAATGATATTAGGTTAGAAAGCTCCAAGAAGTGAGGTGAGAAATGAAAGCTTATCCCAAGTGGGGTTTGGGTTTGGTCATTGCCAACTTCTTCCTTCCTTCCTCTTCTGGCAACTTATATATACTTCGTACGTTATACCCCACTACTGGTAAACAAAAAATATGTTTGGACCCATTTTTGTACTCATCCTCATTTTGTCTGTGTACACAAGCAATTCATTAAAAAGAAAATATCATTTCTCCCCCAATTGTCTGTGTACATAGACAAATATACAAATGTGTGTATAAAAGTGGGTACAAGAAGAAAACTCTTTGGTAAATTCCTCTTACATCAAATTACCCATTGCTCAAATAGTTTCAATAGACACTAATCAATTGCATCGTAAAATTTGTACAATAAATGCCTAAGTTTTGAATGCCCAATGAATGGATGTTAAATGAATCTACACAAACGATGTAAAAATGTCATGTTTCTAAATCCTTGTTTTAATGTATGTGGTACCTTATATAAGAGACTTATTTTAAATTTAGCGTGAAAGCATCGATTATAGATCCCATTGAGAATTTGAGCTCACATAATTTATAATGATTTTCAATGCCCGTCTTGTAGGCTCTGGTTTCCCTTAGCAGATAACTTTTTAACTAAATGCTAAATTTTATTTGCTCTTTTAATTATGCAATAGTAAAAATAAGTTAGGTAACAATTTTCATACAAGTTAGGTAACAATTTGCTGGGGCTGAAATACTTATTCATTGAATTGATTGAGTTTGTTGCAGAGGAATATTTTAACCATTTTCATAAATTTTAAATATTCTTTTATAATTCAAGAAATTGAGTCAATTTTGTCATTTCACTAACTTTACAAATCAATTTAATGGTAACAAGTTTCATAGCTCCTTAGTAAACTGATATGGTAACAAGATATCTGGTATTGATGATTTTTTTAACCTCTTACACCTATCCCTGGGATATTTATAGGAGAAATGTGGCTCGGACTCTTAAGCTTGGGCCTGAGAGGCTTTATTACAATAATGGCCCATTGAGTGGCTAATACACAGGGCGAACTCTTCTAAAGCAGTGTTTGCGGTTGCTTAAAAAAAGTGTTTTTCAGCTTTTGACTTTAAAAAAGCTAAATAGAGTGTTTTCAAATGACAGCTTCTGCTTAAATTAATCACTTAAATGCTAAAAGCTGGAAGCGGGTGGAAGGGTGCTTTAAACTGCTTTTCACTTTTTCTATTACACAAAAAGTACTTATTTTACCAAACACTACCAACTTTTACTTTTTCAGAATCACTTTTTTCTCAAACACTACCAACTTTTACTATTAATCACTTTTCCCAAAATCACTTTAAAAAATCACTTTTTTAAAGTTGAAGCAATTGCAAACACTCTCTAATAAGCATAAAACAATGTGGGTGCTATCTGCTAGATGTTCTAGGATGAGGTGTCCAGACCGAGGGGCTTGTATGGATAAGAAGCTGATTCACTTTGTATCCCGAATTCACAATTTTCTGGAGACTTTCGTGTTGACGGGCCTCGTTTGACGGAGGGGCACATGCGAGATGGGTTGTGCAGTAGCTGCATGGTAATTTGTATACCTATGAGTATGTGGAATGTAGGCTCGAACTCATATACTCTATCAAGATTCTTAATACACTCACTAAGTTCTTCGGGTATCATTCAATTTGATTTTGTAGTGTAGGGATCAGTAAAAGTAATATTCTTTAGTTTTTTGTTATCACAGTTTGATAAATTATACTTTTGGCGTCTTTTATATCTTTGTCATTTTTCTCTTTTTGGTTGTTCAATTTTTTTTTTCATTTTCCCTTTGAATCATTGAATTTATATATGATTCATGGTATTTTTTTCTTCTTTGCACAAACATTAACTCTACAATTTTTATTGTATTATTTCACGTGTCAGTTAAATTTGACAAATGTTACGTTTGAGGAACAGAAAGAATAATACACACACAAAAATTATTCATGTACAAATTCCATGCACATTACTACTTGAGAACAAGTGTACACATATATTATTAAAGCTACGTAGTACGTATTTAAAAAGCATGAGGTGGAGCAAGAGTGGAAGTAGTTATTGTGCAAAATGGAAGAATGAAGAGATAATTCCCTAAATGGGAGTAAAACGTTTTCAAATTCCATTTTGAAAAATAGGGCTATCATGTTTTTTTATTGAAATAATTACATGAATATGACCAAAATAAAGACGGTTTACAAAAATATGATTAGTTACTAGAGTAGTAATGAAATC
The DNA here is from genome assembly GCA_945859915.1 of Cuscuta epithymum. NCBI lineage: Eukaryota > Viridiplantae > Streptophyta > Magnoliopsida > Solanales > Convolvulaceae > Cuscuta > Cuscuta epithymum. The sequence goes on from CAMAPF010000038.1 coordinate 894,197, forward strand.
ATAGTAATTAATGTTCAAGTTTTGAACTTAAGTTACTACAACACCACCTTATAGTAATGAATAATTATATTTATGTAAATAAGTTTTATTTTAGTTATATTCTTGTAAAAACCCCTTTTTTATTCCCTGAATAGAGGTAAATTTCTACCTAGTTTGACATTACTAGGCTTTAAACATGGCATTTTTTCCAAACTTGGCAGATTACTCATATTCAAGGAATAAAAAACATGATAGTCCTATTTTAGAAATTCAAAATGTTTTTATTCTTATTTAGGACAATTTCTGAAGAATGAAATACTAAAACAAATGTCATGTTCACTAACAAAAAAAGAAAATTATGAATGTAACATAGTGATAATATAGAAATCCAACGGTATCAATTTCATATATCATCAAAAATATACATTTTGTACTAAAAATAGATTAAAGAATTTGTTATCAAAATAAATTTACATTTTCAGCAACAAAAAAAACTCACATAACATATTGTATGAAGCAAATCCTAACTGTGCATGATAAAAACGTCATCGTATGAGATTTTACGGTTTCCAACTGTACACTTATAAATTTACTATAAACAAAATTAAAAATGACAAGACCATGGAAAAATAAATAAACCTTACTACGTGTACTCCGTACTTCGTATATTGTATAGAAAATTAAAATGTCAACTAATACCATTTGTTTAAGGATGATTTCTTTTGGATTGAAATTTGGTGGTCTGGTCTGGTCTGGTCTGTTTAAGTCTGGTCTGGTCTGGTCTGGTCTGTTTAAGTCTGGTCTGGTCTGGTCTGGTCTGGTCTGGTCTGGTCTGAACTGGTCTGGTCTGGTCTAGTAAACGTCTGGTCTCTGTGTATTTTATAACTACGAAAGTCTGGTCTGGTCTGGTCTGTTTAAGTCTGGTCTGGTCTATTTAAGTCTGGTCTGGTCTGGTCTGGTCTGGGACTGAAAACAGTCCAAAAGAAAACATCCTAAGTTTAGTCAAAATGTTATTGATATCTTACAATTTTCTATTTTTAGTCTGATTTGATCCTAAACTATACTGAATGCTAATATGGAGCAAAAATGTTGTAAAGGTAATCAATCACATTTTCAAAATAAAGACTAACGACACTCCAAAAAATAAAATTACATATTTTTTGGATGACATGAAAAAGAAGGGATGATATCTGTTGGCCAAAGTTTTTTTTATCAAATGGAGATTGATATGATCGATGAAACATTATCCAAGAAGCATTACGGAGTATATTATATGGACTTAAAACACTTCTAAGCTTTAAAAATTGGCCTAAACACTACGGAGTACATAACTAATCATCGGGGATCTAAAAACTTTGGGTATACCTAAAATGTTTTAATTGGACTGTAATTTTCTAATTTAATATTCTTAATTAAGTCTTTTAGTGGTACCCAAATCAGTCTAATTAAAAATAAAATTATAAATACTTCGTATAAAGGTTATCCTTCCATGAAAAGTAAAACATAAAAATATGGAGGTAAGGGTCAGATTGGTACCTGAAGTTACATGAAAAAGGTCAAATAAGTTCTTGTTGTCCAGCCGTCGCCATTTGAGGCGGTTCTCGGTGAAATTTTTTGATGAAATTTTTTGAACATCTTATTCTTTAAGTCTTGTTTACTCATACCAAATTTCGGCTAAAATTCAACCGGGAAGACATTCAAATGAATTCTTGAAGATAACTACGTAGTTATCTTCAAGAATTCATTTGAATGTCTTCCCGATTTGAAGTTTTAACTGAAATTTGGTATGAGTAAACAAGACTTAAAGAATAAGATGTTCAAAAAATTTCGTCAAAAAATTCCACCGGGAACTGCCCAAATGGCGACGGCCGGACAGAACCTCTCATATAAAGACTTATTTGACCCTTTTTATGCAACTTCGATTACCAATCTCACTCTTATCTGAGTTATTTCTAAAAATATGTATATCCATGATGACGCATGTAGTACATTATTAGGCTGATTTCTACTTGCAGCGGTTTGGATCAATCCAAAAATCCAAGTTAGGTAGGTATGAATCGCGTGGGCAGTTGTTAGCTTCTAGAACATATCCGGTTGGAGCCGATCCAAAAACTGAATCGCCCATATCCGCTTCAGCCCAATTACCAAAGGAAGCGTAAACCGTACACCCGGCTGTACGGTGCAAGCCGTACAGCCGGTGGCAATTTTGTAAATTTAGTGAAGATCGTGATTTCAGCTACATGAGCATTAGTGTACTGTTAATGAGCAGTAGTCCAATTTTAATGAATACTAAAAAGTCTAATAATGAGCAATGTGTTATTACACGAAAGCTAATATCACAACTAGGGGAGAGCACGGGTCGGGTTCGGGCGGGTCGGGTCTGCAGACATCAAACCCGTTCGGGTTTTATAATGTAATTATAGAACCCAACCCATGTAGTTTGGATATCGGTTTTTTTCGGATATTAGAAAGTCGGGTATTTTTGGGTTTCGGTTCGGATATCGATTACATCGGTTATGCTTAAAACACTTTGAAATTGCATCATAACTTTTCAAGTACAAAATTAGAAATACAAAATAAAAGTTGGTTCATCTTGAATTAGACGGTACTTAGACAGTACTTAGCAAAAATTAGAAATACAAAACAAAGGTAATTACAAACCAAGCTCCCATGCATATAAAATAACTAAGTAATTAGACAGTACTTAGCAAAAAAAAGATAAAGTTTTCTCCAATATGAGGTGCCATGTTTTTTTGAATGACAACAATATACTCTTGCACAATATATGCATTTCCCTTTAACAAGAACTCCCTTTTCATCAAAAATCTTTACAAAGTGTTCCCATATCTTGGACCTGGATTCAACCGGTTTCCTCTTTTGGCCAGAAACAGCAGGTATATCAGTTTGTTGAGTGGTATCAGTATTCTCTACAATGGGAGCTTCCACTGCAGGTTCCTGGCTTAGAGGAGGTTCACCAGATACAGGCATGGTAACACAATCTTGTCCATCCATCTATATTAGTAAATAAGTAATTAAGTACACAGAGGTAGATTAGGCTTCCACCCTTAAGCTTTCACAATTTATCAAAACACAGATGTATGAGGGTCAAATTTTTATTCTTTAAGTTCATAAGGATGCAGTCTGGAACAATCAGCAAGCTGATTTACAGAAGAAGTTAAGCAGTAGGCTTAATTCTTCCCTACAGACTAAGAAGAACCAATTGACTCTTACTACTCCTTGAGTGTTAGAGTCACAGAGGTAGCTTCTTTAATAGGCAACAAATAATACAGGCTTCAAATGTTTACCTTCCACACTTTACCTTTCAGAATACACAACAGGGCTAAGCCTGAGGCTTCATGCCTCCATCATCATTCATTTACCTTTCTCATATGCATATTGAAACATAAGGCATTCGGGCTCCATCAGCATTGACATATGCATAATCACACATTAGGCAAACAGTTTTAAGAATTCAGAACAAACCTAAGTTCATCACCATTCACATATGCTCAGCATACAGCTTTATGAATTCAGAACAACCCTCAGGCTCCATCATTCATCATCATTCACATATGCATAATCAATTAATCATACAGTAGGCAAACAATTTTAAGAATTCAGAACAACCCTCAGTTCATCATCATTCACATATGCCTAATCATACATTAGGCATACAGCTTTATGAATTCAGAACAACCCTCAGGCTCCATCATTCATCATCATTCGCATATGCATAATCAATTAATCATACAGTAGGTAAACAGTTTTAAGAATTCAGAACAACCCTCAGTTCATCATCATTCACATATGTCTAATCATACATTAGGCATACAGCTTTATGAATTCAGAACAACCCTCAGGCTCCATCATTCATCATCATTCACATATGCATAATCAATTAATCATACAGTAGGCAAACAGTTTTAAGAATTCAGAACAAGCCTCAGTTCATCATCATTCACATATGCTGATATGCACAATCAAACATTAGGCATACAGCTTTGAGAATTCAAGAACAACCCTCAGGCTCAATCATTCATCATCATTCGCATATGCATACTCATACATTAGGCAAACAGTTTTAAGAATTAAGAACAAACCTCAGTCCATCATCATTCACATATGCTGATATAATGATATGCATAATCAAACATTAGGCATACATGTTTAAGAATTTAAGACAACCCTCAGTCAGTCAGTCCATCATCATTCACATATGACATATGAATAATCATACATGAATTACATTAGGCATGCAACTTAAGAATTCAGAAAAAAACTCAGGCTCCGTCAGTCCACCATCATTCAAACATTAGGGTATTAAGCATGAATTACATTATCATCATTACGGTTTAAGAATTCTCAATACTCAGACTCTCAGAGTTCACATTTCAAATATTTCAGCAGAACCTAGAGACAACAACATATTAATATATTATTAAGCATGAACACATCAACATCATCATACATTCATTATCACTCGTCAAATGTATAAGGGTATTAAGCATGAATTACATTATCAACATCATCATACTATCAATTTATCAACACATAACAAATTGAGACAAAACTGTAGATATAATTTATTCAAATACCTTACGGATTTAGGTTAAGAACTTCCACCAATTCACCAAATAGAGCTTCAAATGATCGTAGACCGATTTCCACCGATTAGGCGATTAAGGTTTCAATGCATGTGTGTGTCTGTCTTTCTATGTCAAAGACTTAGAGCTTCCACCAAAATACCAAATACGAATATAGGAAGATAGGATTCAGAGAGCCTGAGACTCTAAGAGTCTGAGAGTCTGAGACTGAGAGAGCCGAGAGGAGAGTAACTCTCCGAACAATTGAAGATAGAAGATGAGAAGAGACTAGAGAGAGGACTGAGGATAGAGCGTATGACAGATCGAAGTATCGAAGAAAGAGGCGGATAGGGTTTGGGATGGGAAGCCAGAGTTATAAGTGTATATATATATAAACTCCAAAACGACGTCGTTTTGGTACTTCGGATAATCGGGCGGTTCGGGTCCGGGTTTTATAAACCCTACCCGCAGCCCGTTAACCGCCCCACGCCTGGCCCATTTTTCGGATTCGGGTTTCCGGGTCAGATATCCGTATCCATTCGGATTATATCCGAAAAAAAATTCGGGTTAGTCGGGTCGGATCGGTTCTTGCTCAGCCCTAATCACAACTAAAAAACGGTGACATTTTTGTAATTTCAATGAAAATCGCGATTTTCATTAGATGAGCATTAATACACTTTTAATGAGCATCGGACATATTCTACTGAGTATTAAGAGTCGAACAATAAATAGTGTGATACCACTTTCTTTTTCTTAATTTTCTTTTATAAAAACTAATTAAATTGTATCTATAATCAACTCCTATGAACTTCAATGTGAATCTAATGTAATATGGTACTTTTGAAATATGTATTTGTATGGTAATATGAGTACTGTTTGAGCATGTGTACCTGTAACGCCCTTCTCAGGGTTAAAGGAATCGTTACACTAACTTACTACTTTTAAAAATAACTACAATTAACGGCCGTCTATTTAAGAAAATAACCCTGATAAAATCTCAAATATAATTAAAATATAACTCTTGATAAGAACTCAATAAAATATAGTTATCACCAGCAATTGTGATAACCACCTGGATCCAGGAATTTACTCAAACTTGAAACCTTAAATAAGGTAAAGTATCAATAATAAACTCTTTATTATAATAGCTGAAATACTGAAACATAATAATAGCTAGCTAGAAGCCGCCAAGGTCGTTCCCGTTAACTCATCTTGGCACGCGTTCCACTCTCTCATCATCTTCCTAGGCCTTGACCTTGTCTTTAGTATCTGTACATGCGAAGAAAGGAAACTGATAAGCTTTACGCTTAGTAAGTCACTATGGCTCCACAAAATATCTAGAAGTCTATGCCAATTTATCAATAGATAAATTTAGACTATAAGCATGCACTGAACAAATAACTAACACATAACTAACACATAACTTCTCAAATACATTCTGAGTGAGATCTCAAAAGAAAAATATTTTCTAAAATAATTTCTCAAAATTGCTGGAGAGATCTCAAAATTTCATTCTCAAAACATCTCTGTAAAACTTTCTGAAAAGAGATCTCAAAACAACTTTCTGTAAAATTTTCTGAAAGAGATCTCAAAAACAACTTTCTGTGAAACTTTCTGAAAGAGATCTCATTAAACAACTTTCTGCAAAACTTTCTGAAAGAGATCTCATTAAACAACTTTCTGTACTACTCTTTGTGGCTAATTTTACTCTGTGGGCCCGTGATATGTACTCAAAGGCGCCAATCCGACAGCTCAGGGGAGCGACCCACTAAACATATCGGACTCTCTGAAACTGATAACTCTGTAACTCTGTGGGAACTTGTTCCCGAGTACATATCACTTAATCTTTCACTTTAAGTATTAGTTCTTTTTATAGTGTCGTTTGGATCTGAAAATAAAAGTACTGACAAACTCTTGACTATGCCAGATAATAATCATAACTTAACACAACAAATAAAATAACTCAGCAAATAAAATGACTCAGCAAATAACTCACCAAGTTCACATAATAGCAAATAGACTAAAATCATCTATTAAAAATCAACAAGACTTCTTTCTTTTATTTGGTTGAACAAACATGTACAGGTGGTAGTGAACTTACCTGATAGAAGCTGAACACAAAATATTCAAATAAGTGTGGCACCTTGATAACGTTCTCCGGTAAACTCTTCTTTGAAATCTTTAATTAGATATAAAAGTGTAATCAGGGCTTGCTATATTTAAATAGAACTCAACACCGACTCATAAGGTCTTTCTGGAAGTTGCCCTTTAATTAAATAAGAATTCTTAAGGTTCTACAAGCATAAAGATTAGGAGTACTAGTTCTGGTTTTTAATCTGAATGTTAGCAACTCATTGAAATCATTCTTGAACTAAAACCAATGTCTTTTTGTTCAGGAATTAAGCATTCAAATCTGGAAGTTAAATCCTTTTTTAATAAAATATAAAATAGAATCAGCTTTCTTTTGATAGAACAAACTGCTGCTGCTATTCGTTTCAAAGATCAATTCTGCCCAGTCCACCCGAAAATAAAACAACCGATACAGTTTAACTAAATCAAAATGGTTTTGGGTGAAAACTTTTCTGCCTACACCATTCTCTAACCAATCCACTAAATAAACAACCTAATTTCGAATGTATTCTCATAAGGTAAAAAGAAAGTATGTGATGGAAAGAGACTTGTAACATACCAGGTTTCAGATTTGCTTCAGAACTAAGAAAAACTTTGATCGCAAATTGAAAGTGATGAAAACGTTTTTCCAGAGGGAAGGGGCGGCTGTTGACGGAAGATAGAAACGCAGGTCCAATTCTTTGCTTTTTAATATCACGTATAATCATTTTTTTTTTAGGGTTTTAGTAAAAAATACTGATTCGGGCCAAGATAACTGATTTAGTGTATCACAGTCTTCTAAAAATGAAACTGACCCAACGAATTGATTATATCTTTGCTTTCAAAATATATTAATAAAATATATACTATTAATTATTTCTTTATTTAAAATTGTTGGAGCTTACCGGTCAACGTTACTTGCCACGAACACAACACGTTAAATAATATATCACATTATTCATAGAAGAAACTTATTTAACTAACTAAAATAAATAATAACGATTAATATAATTAGCTCATAAAATCGGGGTGTTACAACCCCTCCCACCTTATAAAAGTTTCGTCCTCGAAACTTAGAACAACTCGGGACAACAACGTCTCACAATATTTCTTTTCTGACCTCTCACATGGTTTAAATGCAACGACAATAACTTTATATCTTTTACAAGGTTACTTACTTCAGGAGCATGTGACTTTAATGCTTCATTTTCATGCTGACATTTTTTTTTTTTAATTACCAATCTGATCAAGTTTCTCTTATTGGGGAGACATACTAATACTTAGGAATACCCAAAGATCTCAACAACTTCTGGATAATTTACCTTAATACGAAAACTTGCTTAAATACTCTCATGTTTTCAGCTAACACTACAACACAAACTCACAAGCTAACACCATAGAATATATACATTAATTACTTTGCCTTGTTAGCTTACTAAAATGAAAAGAAAGACAATAGTAGATTAGAAATCTGCAAACTGAACATCCTTAGGGGCTTAAAATATCAACTCTAGTTTAAGATTCTATCCGCACGAATTCTAGGACAAAAGCTATAAGAACTCAACTATGTAGCTGTTAAAACAATGTTTTCACACCACAATAAAAACTGTCCAAATTTTGAAATCAAACTCCACGTAGAACAAATAAGACCATGCCTCTAATGAAGTAGACAATTCATTATCAAAATTTTCATTTTCTTTCTCAAGTATCAAGCTCACAAATTCGTAATTTGTATGAGTATTCCAATTGTTCATTTTCATTTACCCCAGTGCCGCAAAGGCTCTCACCTACGGTGGGGTAGGGGGGGGGGGTCGGATAACCCATAGTAAAAATCGCGTCCAAAATTGAATGGACTGACTGCTGCTTCATAACAAAGAAGTGCAGACAGTTTAGTGAGCCATTTTGCTTTATTCCATCATATTCTCAAGCCAAAAAACAATGAATCTTTGGCTCCATTCCAATTGTTCAACATCTTAAAACCTTTTAATTAAGGAAATCGATCTGCCTTCAAAGAAGATAACAAATAGTGGTGTTGCTTTATAAAAGACTTTTAAACATTAGAAGCGGTGAGAATTAACCCAATATAACATAAACATTTAAACTTTGTGAAACGTAGATTTCTTACACTTCTACTTGTTTTTCAAAACAGGTCTTACCTTTTCCTCATGCCATAACATAATTAGAGGAAGAGGCAAAATAAAGAATAGTAAGGTCAGCATATGAAAATTAATATTTGAAACCAGTTTATTATCGAGGAGAACAAACTTTCACTAGTTAGAGATGGTAATCCGAAACTCAATCAGTAGCTTGGTTCGGCCGACTGAAAGAGGAGAAAATTTTGAGGAGAACTGGGATTCTTTGGAGAGAAAACGGAGGCGGTATGCGGCTGGTATTAATGAAGCGTTGCTTCTCTAGGGAGTTTAAACAGATGCTTTCCTTTGAAGAATTTTACTCAAAGTAAAATTAAACATCAAGGCTGGTCCAATATTACACTTCTGAGTCTACTAATATTTAATTTGACTTACCTATTATTTCAAAAGAAAATCCTTTTTGAGGTTCGGAATAGCTTTAAACTACTAAACTCCGTCTTTATCCTTTCATAAAACAGAAAGACCCTACTATGGTCCTATACTTCTGGAACTCAGAATTTTTAACGTACTTGATTAGTATGCTGATGTAGTCATGAAAGCTGAATCTAGTTTGTAATTAGAATTTCCTTTTATTTAACCACTCAAGCATCTCAAAATTATCTTTTCATCAAAAGAAAAAAAAAATAAACTTTCTTATGGTTCTGTACCTATGTAACCAAACTATAACTTCATTGATTAAAATATCGAACTAGTCGAGAAAGCTGAATCTAACTTATAATCAGATTTTTCTTTTATCTTAAAAGTTGAGCCTGAAAAGAACAGCTATTCCTAATAAGATGTGCATCAGTCTCCTTTAATCCTTGAACTCAATTTATTAATTGAAGCTAATAGTCTTAATATCCTATGAGAAAAATTACAATCTCCTGTGGATAAATAATATTATAGGTTTTGAAACTAAATCTTCTTGGACTCCCACAGGAAAATCGGTATGTGGGTTAACATTAAAATGTCAACATTAAAGGGGCTTAATTTCAAGTTTTTCTTATTTCTTAAATGAACGACATCATAAATGTTTTTGTTTAACAAAATTTTGACATTGTGAATCACATAAATGTCTGACACAAAATACTTGACAACATGCATTCTTTTTTTTTTTTTTTGACTTAATAATTCTGTATCTTTGCTTCCTTATTCAGCTATAGAAGTATTAAGGATAGTAATATGTTTTTTTTTTTAAATCCTTCATCTCTTCACTAATCAAAATGTGTTATATTCAAATAACTAGTTGGGAAAAAATAATATCTATACTTCCTGTTCTAAAAAGAACTTACTGCTGACGGTTGGTAAGCAAGTGGCATTTTTTTTTTTGACTCACTTTCAGTAACACAATTCCTTCTAAACCTTTATCTCCTAATTATTTCCCTTTGAAAATATTGCTCTCATATAGTGGTAAAGTTTTTGTAGATTTCTAAACTAATAAAGCAACCAACCATTAATACAAAATTTCTCATAAGAGTGAATAATACTTAACAGCCATATCATGTAAACTCAATAAATTGCGTCAAGTCTTACCAAGACTTACTATATATGATTAAAAAAAATGATCATCCCTGTCCCTAAAGATACTGGTAACTCAATACTTGTTTTATATTACTTTATATAAACTCTTATATTTTCGTTCTTTAGATTTTCAAATAACAATAATAAGTTCATCGAAGGATCTAATAAGCTGATCAAATGTCTACACTAATATCTTTCAAAAGAAAAATCTAGCATCATAATTAGGTCCTTCTTACGAGTTTCAAATATTCTTAATTTGACTGACACTAATTAATTAATCAAAAAAATCACATAGTACAACTGACTCAACTGTTTGGTTCAAGCCCCGAGTTGCTGATGACTTATAATAAAAGAATAGTTTGTAGTGCAAAACTCTGTACTTTTTTACTCTTTATTTCCACCAATACTTCTATTACTCAAAGATCATACTAGTTCCCAACATGAGCTCATTGGGACACTATACAAATACTCGTACATAATGGCTATAAGAGAGCTCGATGGTACCATATTCTTTCTTCTATTGAAATCTTCATACCCTCGATCATACTGTATTGAAACACTCTTCACAAATCCCTATATTGTAGCGTGCACTATGAAACAGATTCTAAGACTCATGATTTGCCAGAGACTGGTTTGACCAAATCCTTTTACTCATCTCTACTAATGTAACTTATAAGAACCAGATGTTATTAAAACCTTTTGAATCACGTATATAGACTCTAATGATAGGTCATTCTACAGAATTTTAAATGGTGAGACATGTATCTTTTGAGAACCAAAGGGTAAAACTAATGATATGAGGACAACCTTGGTAAAATAAAATGTACAATGCCATATCGTTAAATCTCATTACTTGAGGCTGAAAATATTCTGAAAATAAAAGTTCTTTAAAGTATCTCAAAACTCAAACCTTCTTCTGAAACACACTTTTGAATAAAAATAGCTAAATACTATAGAATTACTTAAAAAATTACTTATTTGACTTTTGGTAAAAATCACTGTCATGTGATTAATCATTAATCACTAAACGCATTTAATGATTAATCAACACACTTTAATACTTATTTTAAAATAAATACACATTTGCAACTTGAAAACCACATACTTTTGAATAACACCATCATTGATCATAGATTAAAACGGTGTTTGACTACCGATATCTAATATTGGAATCATCAAATTGATGAGGGGCCCTCCCAACAACTTAAGATTCCAAATATGAAATACCAACACTCAACACGCTAGAAAAGTCATGCAGCTTATGATACTTTTAATAAATCATTTGAAACTACTAATTAAGAGTTTCTAAAACCAAAATGAAGCTTCAATATTTTACACACACCAAAATTAAGCTATAACTCATAACTCTTTTAAATAATAAGATAATGTAAAAAAAAACATGAGCGTTTTTTTATTATTATAATTTTTCAATAAATACATAACACACTGATTTGTATGCTTATGAAAATTCTTCATCTCATGTAAATTCACTTACATGTGATGCTTTAGAAAATATCAGACAAACTCATTATTATTCTTCTAAAAAAAATAACTAACAAGACTCATTATTATTCTTCTAGAAAAATATCAGACTAACTCATTATTATTCTTCAAAAATAACTAACTCATGACATTTTGTTTTTAAACTCGTATTTTAATCATGAGTAACCTCTATGATGAGAAATACTTGCAATGGAAGACCAACAAGGCTAAAATGGAAGGTTGCGAATACGTAATTACGAGAGGCGTATGACCCAGAACGATTATGTTTGTAAATAACAACCATAAGTACTTCCTAAATGAAATATAAGACCTAACTCAAGAATTATAGGCACTCGAAGAAAATTTAATCTGAATAACTCGCAATAACACAAGATTTTACGAGTTGAGTACATGCTACTTTTTCTTGACTTTTCTATCTAACTATTGCCAACAACACTCAAACATATTTTCACATAGATAACTTTTAACATAAATAAGTACTTACTTGGAAGATGACGAGCACGTGTACGGTAACAAATGAAGTTACGGGACAACCTGGGCTCTGATACCAAATTGTAACGCCCTTCTCAGGGTTAAAGGAATCGTTACACTAACTTACTACTTTTAAAAATAACTACAATTAACGGCCGTCTATTTAAGAAAATAACCCTGATAAAATCTCAAATATAATTAAAATATAACTCTTGATAAGAACTCAATAAAATATAGTTATCACCAGCAATTGTGATAACCACCTGGATCCAGGAATTTACTCAAACTTGAAACCTTAAATAAGGTAAAGTATCAATAATAAACTCTTTATTATAATAGCTGAAATACTGAAACATAATAATAGCTAGCTAGAAGCCGTCAAGGTCGTTCCCGTTAACTCATCTTGGCACGCGTTCCACTCTCTCATCATCTTCCTAGGCCTTGACCTTGTCTTTAGTATCTGTACATGCGAAGAAAGGAAACTGATAAGCTTTACGCTTAGTAAGTCACTATGGCTCCACAAAATATCTAGAAGTCTATGCCAATTTATCAATAGATAAATTTAGACTATAAGCATGCACTGAACAAATAACTAACACATAACTAACACATAACTTCTCAAATACATTCTGAGTGAGATCTCAAAAGAAAAATATTTTCTAAAATAATTTCTCAAAATTGCTGGAGAGATCTCAAAATTTCATTCTCAAAACATCTCTGTAAAACTTTCTGAAAAGAGATCTCAAAACAACTTTCTGTAAAATTTTCTGAAAGAGATCTCAAAAACAACTTTCTGTGAAACTTTCTGAAAGAGATCTCATTAAACAACTTTCTGCAAAACTTTCTGAAAGAGATCTCATTAAACAACTTTCTGTACTACTCTTTGTGGCTAATTTTACTCTGTGGGCCCGTGATATGTACTCAAAGGCGCCAATCCGACAGCTCAGGGGAGCGACCCACTAAACATATCGGACTCTCTGAAACTGATAACTCTGTAACTCTGTGGGAACTTGTTCCCGAGTACATATCACTTAATCTTTCACTTTAAGTATTAGTTCTTTTTATAGTGTCGTTTGGATCTGAAAATAAAAGTACTGACAAACTCTTGACTATGCCAGATAATAATCATAACTTAACACAACAAATAAAATAACTCAGCAAATAAAATGACTCAGCAAATAACTCACCAAGTTCACATAATAGCAAATAGACTAAAATCATCTATTAAAAATCAACAAGACTTCTTTCTTTTATTTGGTTGAACAAACATGTACAGGTGGTAGTGAACTTACCTGATAGAAGCTGAACACAAAATATTCAAATAAGTGTGGCACCTTGATAACGTTCTCCGGTAAACTCTTCTTTGAAATCTTTAATTAGATATAAAAGTGTAATCAGGGCTTGCTATATTTAAATAGAACTCAACACCGACTCATAAGGTCTTTCTGGAAGTTGCCCTTTAATTAAATAAGAATTCTTAAGGTTCTACAAGCATAAAGATTAGGAGTACTAGTTCTGGTTTTTAATCTGAATGTTAGCAACTCATTGAAATCATTCTTGAACTAAAACCAATGTCTTTTTGTTCAGGAATTAAGCATTCAAATCTGGAAGTTAAATCCTTTTTTAATAAAATATAAAATAGAATCAGCTTTCTTTTGATAGAACAAACTGCTGCTGCTATTCGTTTCAAAGATCAATTCTGCCCAGTCCACCCGAAAATAAAACAACCGATACAGTTTAACTAAATCAAAATGGTTTTGGGTGAAAACTTTTCTGCCTACACCATTCTCTAACCAATCCACTAAATAAACAACCTAATTTCGAATGTATTCTCATAAGGTAAAAAGAAAGTATGTGATGGAAAGAGACTTGTAACATACCAGGTTTCAGATTTGCTTCAGAACTAAGAAAAACTTTGATCGCAAATTGAAAGTGATGAAAACGTTTTTCCAGAGGGAAGGGGCGGCTGTTGACGGAAGATAGAAACGCAGGTCCAATTCTTTGCTTTTTAATATCACGTATAATCATTTTTTTTTTAGAGTTTTAGTAAAAAATACTGATTCGGGCCAAGATAACTGATTTAGTGTATCACAGTCTTCTAAAAATGAAACTGACCCAACGAATTGATTATATCTTTGCTTTCAAAATATATTAATAAAATATATACTATTAATTATTTCTTTATTTAAAATTGTTGGAGCTTACCGGTCAACGTTACTTGCCACGAACACAACACGTTAAATAATATATCACATTATTCATAGAAGAAACTTATTTAACTAACTAAAATAAATAATAACGATTAATATAATTAGCTCATAAAATCGGGGTGTTACAGTACCTTACAAAAAGAGCATTAATATGAAAATCATAATTTTTTTAGTTGAGTATCAAGACATTATCATTGAGTATCATACCTCCTTTATTGAGTATTAAAAGCATGCAATTGAGTATCGCAATTTGAGCATCCAACATATTCTTTTGAGTATTAAGAGTCTAACAATGAGCATGGTAATATTTGCTTCATATCTTCTGGTGCATTTTCTTTTTATTATTTTTTTCTTTTATAAATTTTTTAAATTATATTTATAATCAAATCCAATTAAAAGTATGATACTTTTAAAATAAGGATTTATTTAATAGATTGAAATGAGCATAAAACTATTACCAAGTGAACATACATAACTTAAAAAATGAGTATCAAAAAATTCAAAAGCTCATTTGTGTATATTCATTCATTTTAGGCACTATATGCATTTAGTTTAACATAAGGCTCATTTCTAATATGCTTTATATTTATTTATGTATGTTCATTCTTTTTAGGCATTGTACTCATTTGAGTTTAATATAAAACTCATTTCGAATGTGTTTGAGGCATTATACTCATTTCAAATTGGTTCAACTACAAAGTATATTTTCTTGTCCAAAAACGAGTAGCTTTCCCTCTCCAGAGTAATTCCACTGTTCATTGTTCCCCTGTCCAAAAACGAGTTGCTTTCGTGCCACCAAATTCACTTTTTGCAAAGCCCAGGTGACTTCATAAATTCCTTCGGCAAGTGAGGAGTGAGGACGGCACCGTGAAATTGAGACTCAGATCATCCGTCACCAAAGGAACCATACGGATCAACCGCCCTCCTTCTTCCACCCTGCTGGAACTCAAACAGCGAGATGAGTTGCAGAGCCTGATTCTTGGTCGTCTGCTTCAGATTCCATCTGCCTTTCTCTTCATCGATGAGTTGCAGAGCACGACGAATTTAATTACAAAAATGCCGGCTGTACAGTGCTCACCGTACAACCGGCTGTACGGTATAATTTACCATTACCAAACTTCATTTATCAGTGCCGATGCGTTGCTTGGCAATGGTGGACGGTGGACTGGCACATCAAAAATTTAATACGGGGTAAAAATCTTTATTCCATAAAAATCAAGAAGAGGCCGTTTGAAACCCCTGTTTTTCAGCTTATCAGGTTTATCAGCCAACTTTTTCACCAAACACGTAATTTTTGCTTACGCGCGCTGAATTGTGTAATAAGCAGAAAAAGTAAGGTTGAAGTTACTTTTCTGGCTGAAGTTACTGTAGATGACCATTTTAGCTATTTTTACTAATAAAATATAGGGACCTAAAATATATTTTAAAAATAATTTTTTCTTAAATCAGCAGAATCAGCCAATGTAGTCACTTCAGCCAAAACTTCATAACTTTCAGCAGAATCAGCCAAATCAACCGATTTTCGTGCTACCAAACGGGCTTGAAGTATAATATTCCTCCGTATTTAAAAGTTTCATACACTTTCCTTTTTGAGATGTAATCAAAAGTTTCCTACATTCCCATTTTTGGTAAGTTTATCCATTATAAAATATTTCCATCATTTGTAACGGAGTCAAAGATTCATTATTTTTTGCCTTGATAATATAATGGAATAAAGCAAAATGACTCACTAAACTGTATGCACTTCTTTGTTATGAAGCGGCAGTCGCCAGTCAGTCCATGCAATTTTGGACGCGATTTTCACTATGGGTCATCCGGAAACAATCTCTCTGAGTTTTAGTACAGCGGTAAGACTGCGTACATCCGATCCCCATCACCCCACCATAGGTGGGAGCCTTTGCGGCACTGGGGTAAATAATGATGAAAATGAAATGATCACTTATAAAATGCTCAACTACCCTTACTTTATCTACTCCCTCTATCCCGTTAGAATGTTCCCGGTTTGACCTACACACATATTAAGGAAATAAACTTACCAGGGGGTAAATTTTACTGTTTTGACACTGTTTGGACAATGTTTGGCACTGTTTTGATGTAGGATGACTTTTCATTTAGGGAAATGGGAACTTCTCTTTGGGACATCCAAAAAAGGAAAGCGGGAAAATTCCAACGGGACGGAGGGAGTACTTTTTATCTTCTCTTTCTTACTTTTACACACTCTCTCCTACTTTTTCTACACTATTCACTACTTCTACTATTCTATCCTAAAATATTGTGTCCAAAGCTAGTGTAGTGAACATTTAAATACGGAGGTAGTAATACGGAGTAGTATTCATGCCCTCCCATTTGAGGACAATTTTTATTTTTTTTGTTTTTAGTAAGATTAAATAAGCCCTATTTTATGTACATAATTTTAAAAATATGTACATCCATGATGGATGTAGTACGTACTATTAGGGGGCTGCTTTGCTTATATACCCTATATTTTGAAGAATTTCTTTTATTCTAATTAAATGCAAAGAAAAATATGAATCCCAAAAATATTCTCTATCTAGCTTGCCACTTAAAACATTTGCAATGCTACAACGTGAATGATGTGCATGTGGCATGAAAGAGAGACATAAATATTAATGAGCAATATAGTTTCCTCCTCGTTTAAAGGTCTTATGTGTTTTTGATAAGCTTCTCTCCAAAATGTCAAGACATGAGTCTTCTAACTTTTGTAATATTTAAAAAAGTCTCTAAAAGCTCCTAGTTTTATGTTTAGTATGACAACTTTTAAAAGTTTTTCAAAAAATAAAAGATCTTTTCTGATATGATACAAAAGTATGTGACTTTTTGCATTAATTAGTCCCAACAGCTTGTATACCAAACAAAACTAAATCCAACATTTATTTTTTTTACCAAACAGCTACCACATTTTACTTTTAAGATCTTTCCAGTCACTAAAAGCTAATAATTATTAAAAGGTCTATAAAAGTATCTTTTCAGCTAGTTGTACCATACATACCCGTAGACATTGTAGTTGACATTGTTGTGAAAAGTTACCAAAACTATATAAAACAAGGAAAAGAAAAGAAAAAAACGTTAACGATTTGTTTTTTTGTATCTATCTCATCTATGTCACATATTGCATTGAAGATGCTCTTAGTTTTAGGTTACGTGTGATGTGATATTGAGATATTCTAGCTGTGATACAACTTTATCACAAATTAGAACTAAATAAGAAAAATACTTCCTCCGTATCCTTTTTAAGTTCCCAGTTTGACTTCACACATATTAAGAAATAATTTTACTGAGGGATAAATTTTACTATAGAGTGCACTATTTTGCACTATTTTGACATTATTTGACACTATTTGACACTGATTTGCACTTTGACACTTTTTTTAGTAGATTTGTTTGCCAAATAAGGAAGTGTGAACTTGTTTGGAACATCCAAAAAAAAAAGAAAGTGTGAACTTAAATAGGCTACAGAGGGAGTGAAAAATAGTAGAACCTAATTCTTTACGGAATGGTCGGTGTGCACGGATCTTTTCTCTGTATAAGTACTCTCTTCGTCCAATAAAACTTTGTCAACCTTTCTTTTTTGTTTTTTAAAGGAAAATTGCTTATATTGATATCATTAGGGTTCGGATCGTTACATTAAACTCAAAGACATCCATACTGACAACAACAATCTGTATCCAACTATCAGTATCCACCCTACGGCTAGACATAGAAACTATCACCCCTGACAGAGCGATACGAATCGCTAACCAGTATAATATCGATCACCAAACAGGTATTCAGCACTCACTGGCTATTTCGATCCTTATAACAATATAATATCTAGCAAAATTGTCTCTCATTATTCTAGGTCTAAAACTAAAGAAACTAATAAAAAACATACCAATGCAAATAAGCAAAACACAAAAAGAAACCCATAAAAAATGAAATAACTGATAAAAACTCCGAACTCTTTCGGGAAACTTCATCTTCCACCAAATCTTGGCCTCTCGATCGCTCCAAGGCGGCGACTCAGGAGGAGGACGAATCAGCAGGTCTTCCTCTTCAGCCAAACTCGCCACAGAACCCTAGCGTTATTACATGATTGGAGTCTAAATTCGCCCTCTTGACTCGGGCCCCATACCTCTAGCGTTCCACCAGGATCAAATACAGTTGATGCAACTCCTATCTCGATCACCATCAGAGCCAAAATAACCAACCCAATCATATGAAAATCGAATCTCACACCCTTAGTGGCCGCGGATCCACGGCTGTCTCCGAAGCCACCGGGTGCCATTGACATCAATCACAAAATTACAAAACCACGAACTGATCTTGAGCAAGAGAATTACCACACAGCCAAGAGAATCGATCAATTGATGATTTGAATCAATCAGTCTCCGCCTGGCTTGTTTGGATCGCCCAAGCACCAAAAGGGAGCAAGAAAAAACGATCAATTGTTGTACACACCCGATCTGTTCCGTGGCATTTCTCAACCTTTCTTTTTTTGTTGTTCCACTGACTTTGTCACTTTCTCATTTAAGTAAAAATCTTATGCTTCTAATTATTTCTTACTCTTCTGCACAAACCCAACAACACACTTTTTACTATATTAATTCTAGTACCGGTCAAACTTTGCCAAGTTTTATTAAGAGACGAAGGGAGCATATCCGTAGCCATCTATGTTGTACTGTAAATACTAATTCCTTTCTATTTTCTAGAGAAATTTCGTGTGATATAATTAAAATATATTGAGTTTTTCTAAATATGAATAGCTTTGTTTTTAAAGATTCGTAAGACTAAAAAGAAAAAAAAAATCCTTTATATTAAAATTTTGAATGACAAAATACTCATATTTAAAATATACACATTTTGAAGTACTTTCGTGCAATTAAAAATAGTGCACTTTATACTGTAGTTAATGCACGATATTACTGCACATCTGGTAATAATCACTTCACTTTCACCAATATAAATTCTCCTCTCATTCACTTTAGAAATTTATTTATAGTTCTTTTTTATTGTTTTAGATTTAATAATTGGAGTAATTTGAGTTTGCACCCCATAGTATTATCTGATTTGGACTTTGCGCCCCGTTTTTAAAAATCTTTGTTTTTGCACCCCAATCCCATATTTGAAAAGACAAAAATGCCCTCAATCAGGAATATGGTGAAGGTCAACAAAATTGGTAATGGAGGGGCATTTTTGTCTTTTCATATGGGGTTGGGGTGCAAAAATAAAGAGTTTTAAAAATGGGGTGCAAAATCCAATTTAGACAATAATTTGGGGTGCAAACTCAAATTACCCCTTAATAATTTTAGTATTTTACGTCAATTAAATATATTGCATTTCATGACAGCATTGCTACTCTGCATTAGTGCACTATTTGTCATAATAACTGCATTTCAAGCTAGTGTTGTAACACTATTTGTTGCCTTTGAATAGCTTCACAACACATTTTCTCAATACATTTATTCCCTGCACATGTACCACATTATGTATTGTCATGTTCACCGTTCACACTCAACATTGTCTATTACCATGTTTACTGCCCATGTCCAACGCCCCACAAACCTGATTCCAAACAACCCTAATTTCAAGGAATAAAAAAAAAGATTGAGAATGAATGTTGAACGGTTGGACGCTAGAATTGGACGTCTGGAGGATGGAGGCAAACGACTAGGTGACGGCGGCGAGCAATCATGGTGACCACGGCGAACAGATATGGAGACGGAGGCGACACATGGGGATGGTGGCGGCGAGAGACTAGAGGCGAACGATTAATTGTTAGGGTTTTGAGAAAATGAGTAGTAAGTTACGATATAACGATATGTTACTCTATAAAGATTATTTATTTATTAATTAATTAAATATTATGAGTTTGAATATTACGTTTAAATAGATTGGTAATTGTCTCTATCTAGCTTATAATCCTATTTGTAACTCTCACCTTGTTGGTTCGAGTATAACTCATTTATAATCCTACTTGTAGTACTTGTTCCAAAAGAATGGGTAAATAAACTTGGTCATGTCTTGAACCGTGAACCCACGATTGGCTTTTCAATTTCATCCATCCTAATTAACATGTGAACAAATTTGAATTTAAGAAAATCTACTTGATTTTTTGGGTATTTTAATACGACAACATTTAACGACAATTTCTCAAACATCAAGATAGAAAAGCATGACCAGTCGACAATATATTGAGGCTAGGGGTAGCTAGGATCATGCATGTACTAGGAGTAGCAATTTATCATGGAAAAAGATGGATGTTTGGCTGGCCTAAATTATCCCAAATTTATTCCCATTAATATTATTATTATTAAAAATAAAAAATGTAGAGTAGTAGGAATCCAATTCCACACTACATTAGCACATGACTCCACCCACCAACCATGCACCTTTTAACTACCCAACTGTTTTCTTTTTCATTTCCTTCTTCCTATCCATCCCTAGACTTAGCTAGCTTCCACTAATTATTTTCTTAATATATGAGTTGGTTACCTACCCCCCAAACATGTCACATGATGTCTCTCCATCCTTTTACTCCATCTCCATCTATCACACTTTAGATACATACAATTAACTAAACCATTAATTAGTACACAGTGTGGATTTATATATTCATTTGTCCTAATCCTATCATAAATCTATATAATATCTGCACTTCAGATAAGAATGATAAAGGAGAAACATTATTAATTACAACAGTTCGATCAACCTAACTATTTAATTAACACTTGCTAGGAAATTTCAGCTCATGCATATTAAATGATCGATATCATGTGTCGCACTGAGGGGTGTTTTCCTCATAAAAATTTGCATTCCGTATCACACACAATTTATTTCTAAACAAGTGTCTCAATTTCTTTTCGAGCTATTCCAAATCAGTGCCTCACATTCTTTTTTAGAAAATATTCTATTCTATTCCAAAAGTAATATATACTTCAATTAAGAAAATATATAATAATACTCCGTACGTACTTCTAGACAGTACCAAAAACTCACAATTTTTCAAATGTCATTTCCTTAAAGTCTAATTAAAGGATGTAGTACCCTTATAATTAAGCACATCTTAAACACCGTGAAACAACTATTGGAATAGTTATTTGGAAACACATGGGCTAATTAATCGACACCTAAAGATTCTTAAGTGAACCTTACATGCATTTTTTATGGATGAATTTAATCGCGAGGTCACATTGCACGAAATAATTTCTAGCGATACACTAACACCGAATGGACTCACTCACTCTAAAGAGGAGTACCAAACACTAGGAGATGTCATTGACAGTGACACATGTTAGTACTCCATCCGTCCCAATTTGATAGTCACATTTCCTATTTACTTGATTAACGTAAACTATTACGTATATTGTGTTAATTTTTTATTTTATATATCTAGCTTTTATTAAGTTTGATTTTTTGTGACTTTGTGAAAGTTTTAATATAGTTTTTGATTATATACGTTTTATTTGCTACAAATCAATTTATTTTATCATCGATCAAGAATCGTAAATCGCAACAGGACTATTCAATTGAGACGGAGGGAGTACTATATACGGTGTAATACATGTTGACTGATATAAAAGTTGTACACATATTATACACACCTAAGTACACATGCAATCGGAGATAGTTGTTTATTTTTTAAATCGGGCTATCTGTGTACACAAGCAACTATGCGGTGTATATACAAAAAGTGTACAAATAATTTTTTGATACATATTACTTACGTCACATTGGATTTTGACAACTTTGACGCAGGTGAAATAAGAAAAGTAAAATTTATTTAGTAGAGACTTGATGTGCATAGAAGAGAGAAATAATCATAATTATAAATTAGCAATTTTAATGAGAAAGTGACTTTTTTTTAACAACTAAAAATGAAAATTTGTGAAAGTTCAATGGGATTCAGGATATACATACATTTATCATAACTGACACATGTTAGTACTCCATCCGTCCCAATTTGATAGTCACATTTCCTATTTACTTGATTAACGTAAACTATTACGTATATTGTGTTAATTTTTTATTTTATATATCTAGCTTTTATTAAGTTTGATTTTTTGTGACTTTGTGAAAGTTTTAATATAGTTTTTGATTATATACGTTTTATTTGCTACAAATCAATTTATTTTATCATCGATCAAGAATCGTAAATCGCAACAGGACTATTCAATTGAGACGGAGGGAGTACTATATACGGTGTAATACATGTTGACTGATATAAAAGTTGTACACATATTATACACACCTAAGTACACATGCAATCGGAGATAGTTGTTTATTTTTTAAATCGGGCTATCTGTGTACACAAGCAACTATGCGGTGTATATACAAAAAGTGTACAAATAATTTTTTGATACATATTACTTACGTCACATTGGATTTTGACAACTTTGACGCAGGTGAAATAAGAAAAGTAAAATTTATTTAGTAGAGACTTGATGTGCATAGAAGAGAGAAATAATCATAATTATAAATTAGCAATTTTAATGAGAAAGTGACTTTTTTTTAACAACTAAAAATGAAAATTTGTGAAAGTTCAATGGGATTCAGGATATACATACATTTATCATAACTGTTCTCATATTAGGAGCACATGAGAATCAATATCGCTAACTAGATCACTCCCTCGTCCCTAATCTCTTTAATATCAATCCATTATCCAAAGTCCCAAACATGGAAAAAAATGAAGTATAATAGTGCGGAGTATAATGCAATGCTGGAATGGGTAGGTGTCTAATGTGCCCACAGGGTCACATGGCAATTGAATTGATTTTCAAATATGAATTGTGTGGCGAAATTCAATTCAAATAACTCTAAACTTACTAGATTCCACCCGTGCGTTGCACGGGATGCAATTAGTAAGTATTTAGTGTTTTGAAAAGGTAAAGAAATGTTACAATAAAGATAAAATACATACTACCTCCGTCCCAAAAAACTTTTCCATTTTCAAAACTTTGACCAATTATATCTTTTTATTGAAAATTATTTATAATATAAAAATCATATGAAAATGTTCTTTGTTAAAAGTACTTTCATATGAGTATAAAATTATTAACTTCCATGATATTATACTAATCAAAACCATGGTTCAATTTTTTTGAAATGACAAAGTTTTTTGGGACGGAGGTAGTATGTTTTTTGCAAAATTATATGAAGATATACATTACTTCAAATTACTCAGTATTATATACCTCCTTATAAACATCATTTAAAATATTTTTTACCGGTTTTCCGTCACCATAACATATACCGGTGTCCATTACTCGTGAGACCATGACGCACATGTGTCCATGAGTGAAAGTAAGATGACGCAAGAAAACACAATCCACTCTAGAGACGATAATCTTTCTCTTGTTGACGATTATCCCTAACCAAGCATCAAAGGGATTGACATGTTGAGAGAAAGAGAAGAAAATTCAACTCACTTTTTTAAAAATAGAGTCTGTTTGGTAATAACCAAATCAGTTGTATTTGCTGATTCTGCTAAAATTTATGAAGTTCTGATTGAAGTGGCTGGATTGACTGATTCTGCTAATTTATGAAAGAATTATATTTAAAATATATTTTATTAATAAAATAAAGAAAATATTATACGAAGAAACAACTAAAATGATTCTCTATATTAACTTTATCCAATATACCCAGTAAAGTAACACGGACCTTATTTTATCTTACTTTTACATAATTCAGTGCGCAAAATCAAAAGTTACGTTTTTTGTGAAAAAAGCCTCATAAAAGAACCATATTCAAAATTGTTGTTTTTTATTTCAATGTCCACCAACAAACACTAATAAGAGGCGTTAACAAAATTTTAAATTTCTTGAAGAATAACCATTAATGTTCGTCGAGACCCCACAATAATTAAGATATTTTCTTTTGGACTGTAATTTGTTGGTCTGGTCTGATCTGATATGTTTTAGTCTGATCTGGTCTAATCTAAAATGATCTGGTAATCTAGTGTTTGTGTATTTTATAACTGTTCAAGTCTAGAATTGTTTAGTCTGATTTGATTTGTTTAAATCTGGTCTGATTTGGGACTGATGAACATCCTTAATACTTTTCAAGTTTGGTTAAACTCTACTTCTTACAATGTACTCCAAAAGTGAAAAATCTTAACGCTAACGTTTTAAATTGATTACCTGATTTATAGCTTTTAATAATTATATATTTTACATTATCTTTTTGTGGTTTTTTCATAAGTTTATATTTTACATTATATTTTTTTAATGTGTCCATCAGATTTTAGGCTATTTTATCTTGCTTTCACCTATTAATTGTTTGGTTAGAGAGACAAATAGAAAATAAAAGGAGAGAATGACACCCTGGCCTGTCTAGGTTTATACGGAGTATACTTCATATATTACAGTAATGTTTCATTATAGTACTACGTATGTCTTTGTGTTTGGCTTATGACTATAATTTTTAAAAATTGGCTCAAAGCTATCAATCCTAACCAAACAAAATTTACTTTACACTTCATGTCAAACTTGTGTGGCTCTGTTTCTATCTTCCTCTTTTGCCTAATGCTGCAGCAACTTTTTAAACTTGCAATATTGGTCCATGATATTAAGAAACTTGTACTGATCGTCAATAGCTCATGACATACTCGTTGCTGTAAAAAATTTACTCCAAAATCGAAGGTATAAACATCTGAAAATTCAACAAAATTAACATTCCATCTTGCTTCTGAACTAAATATTGATAGTGAAAACATACATAATATGTCAATGCTCCTTTACTGAAAATGACAAAAAAGTAGAACTGGTTCAAATTACCACCAACCCATCAATATATTTCTTGAATTCATATATGTTGACAAATGATTATAACATCCTCCTCGGTCCTCATACATAATGCACTTCAGAGCACTTTGAAGTGGATTCTGTTATATCCTCATTCTCATTGTGAGGAAGACATTCACTTCATAATACGCATTATTTTCAATTTGCACATTTCCATTATTCAACCCTGCAAAAAATGTCTATTCAATAATGCAATCACTAAATTATTCATCTCCATCAATAGCCTATTCATTCTATCATTAAAAATGAAACTACAAATAAGAGAAATGGCTTATAAACATACATAGGTCAGCGGTCAACCTCTATTTGGGAGAATTATTAGATCACCATAATGCCAATAGCCTGTGATATGCATATGCATATGCACTGTAAATTAGACAGAGTATGAAAAAATAAAAATAAATTAAAACATACCCTTGTGGTTTTGATTGAACAATTTGATATGAGCTGGGAATTTTGCTTGATTCTTAAGATTGCATATCACCTGTAAATTAAAAGATAGAAGAAAATTTGATATGAGCTGGGAATTCTGTTAGCTGAAGCTTGAATAAAATTTGCAAAACCAAGGAAAAGAAGAAATTATCGAAAATGGAATTAAAACAGGAAAGGGGAGTCCGGGAGTAAAAACTTAAATAAGCTAGCAAATTGAAGATGGGAGTTATAAACTATCATGGCATAGGCAACGACTGAAGAAACAAATGGCAGATGAGGAAACGTGAGTGAGAAGAGAACCATTTGCCAAGAAATGAGTTGAAACTGGAATCCAAATTTGGAAGAGAATTTTTTTCTGTTGATGATGACAATCGAACAATCCCCAAGTGTTTATAGAAAAAACAGGAATCAAAAGCTGAATCAAGAACTGAAAGTATTTAATTCAAAGAAAATTAAAATGGGAATCAAAACCTGAATTTGGAGAGAGGGGTTGCTTCCATGTTGTTGAGCTTAGATTGATTCCTATGAATGGAGAAGAAGAGTTGCTGATGAGTGAAGATGATGAAGACGATGGAGAAAGATAGGTTGCCAAGCGTGATGGGGATTACGATGAGCGAAGAAGAGGAAGGCGATGTAGTACAGGACCGCGATGGCTTGGGAGGCTGGGATGAGGAGGAATGAACGATCTCAAAGCCGTGAATCTTTTCTGATCGTGTGGCTGAAAAGTACTTGTTCTTTGAGCGGGAAAATGCCTCCTCCACAAAGTAGTGCAATTATGTAGGTTGAGATGGAGGCTTGTAATCCCCATCATAAATTCATGTACGAAAATATACTTTCAATTGCTAGTTTGCTTTGTAGGAGATAATTGAAAATATCTCCTTCAACTTTCTTTGCCTTCTCTTCTTTTCAGCTTTCTCTGCCTTCTCTTCTCTTGATGGATTTTAACATTAGACTACCTAGCTGCAGTTTACATGAGTATACAGAAACTTGGAGGCAGGTACTCTTAGCATCCTGCAATTGAACTCAAAAATACCCAAATCAATAGTCTAGACTCTGAATGAATCTCACATAAAATGATTCAATATTGTAGTTCAGATATACTACGTATATGATATTTCAGTTTGAGGTATGATATTTCAGTTTCAAGAGTGGAACAGCTTCAGAAACTTGACGCAAAAAGAGAAAATGCAGAAGAATTCAGGGGGGCATTTGGTACCACCTTGTAGTAACGTAATCCTAAAAGAATTAAAAGTTCAATAATCTATGTATCTGCTTTAATCTTAATTAGTTAGTAAAATGCAAAAAGGTAATCAAGATCAAATAAATACTACATATATGCAAAGAGGTAATCAAGACCAAATAAAGAACAAATCTAGCCATCCTACTCTCGGATTTGTGAAAACTTTTCATGACAGATTAATGTCATAAGTAGTGTGGCTAAAAGCTATCAATCCTAACCAAACATGGAGGCGTGGCTAAAATATTTTCACAATCATAAAATAAAAATTGAATTTAATATAGCCTATTCGCTTAATCATAAAATCTTTATTCGAAATACACGCACAACCAGATCTGAATTCCTATCAATAAAGAGCTTTAGAAGAGAAACGAAAATGAAAAGAGCAATCAGAAGTTCAATTATAAACTAATGAAATTGAGAATATAAATGTGTAAAATTAATTAATATTAACATATCTGATCAACAGAGCCTCATAGCTGAGTGACGAAGATGGCATAGGAGAACCGGCAACATGGCTGAATGCAGGGGCATCACTCGGAGGCTCGGGTGGTATACTCACCCCAGAGATGGATTTTCTATGTGCGATTGATAAAGAGATAGATTGAGAAACCTAAATTTGATTTGTGAAAGGGCGGTGAAATCAGAAATGCGGTGACGATGAGCGATTGAGAAAGACATGTGCCTTGACCTTTAATTTCAAAGTTATTGAGAAATGCGGCGGATCTGGAATGAAGTGAGAATCCTTTCAGTTCCATGATGAGCGACTATGGTGATGAGCGCAGTGAGATAAGGAAGATGGTGCGAGAAAGTGAAAGGTGAAGTGAAAGTCGTAGATGTTCTTTCTATCGGACGGCTGAAATGGATTAGGCGCTTGAGCGGGAAAATGCCTCTATAGTAAAGTAGTGCAATTATGTAGGATGATTTTAAAATTCACAAATGTTTTTAGTTTTTATTTAGATCAATTTTCTTTCAAAGAACACTGAATCGCAAGGATTTATCCTTAGACTTAATTTCATTCTAAATTGAGGAGAGCGATGTAGTAATACGAAAGACTAAACGTAGAAGTATGAGAGTTAAAATCCAATCCCTGACAACAAATGTCTCACAAACGTGTTTAGCCGAAAAATAGAAATACAAAACGGACTGAGATGGTTGTTCATAAGACCATAAGTCAATGGGAGCAAATGTGTAAGGATGTTTTTACTTGTACTTTTTCATCTCAGACCTGATCAGACCAGACTTAATCAAACCCGATCAGACTTGACTTGACTTCCATAGTTATAAAATACACAGAGACTAGACATTTATTTACCAGACCAAACCAGATTTAACCAGATTAGATCAGACCAGATCAAGTTTAAACAGATCAGACCAGATTAGACCAGCAAATTATAGTGCAAGTAAAAACATCCTTAGACATACTTATATTCATGTCATTTTCTTTAATTTTTGTGCGTGGCTTGAGTGTAGGATGTGGGAGATATATAATTAATGAGATAAATAGATACTCGAGCACACTCGTGCAATGTACGCTATAATAGCTCTATACTAAAGATTTTTTTACATGTCTACAAAAAGTCATACGGAGGATCATCCATCCATTCCTTTTATCCTTCCATCACAGTATTATTTATAGTCCCTCACGCAAAAATGTTCTCGGTTTGATCTACACAAATATTAAGGAAATAAACTTATCAGGGATAAATTTTACTGTTTCGACACTGTTTCGACACTGTTTGACACTGTTTTGATGTAGGATAACTTTCCATTTAGAAAAAGGGAAACTTCTTTTTGGGACATCCAAAAAAGGAAAACGGAAACATATTTGTGAGACGGAGAGAGTAATTACCTATTGCCCAAACCCAACAACTACTACGTACTTCGTATTATGTATGCACAGTACTTATTACTCCGTAGTTGTGACGGATCCGGAGCCTCTACCTTACTTTAGAGTAAGGTAGAGTGTCTTGCTTCCTCCCGGTCGTCCGATCGACAATTCAACAGTCGGAGATCTTGTGCTCCACTTTTTCGCCGATCTCGAGGTCGTGTTGGCCGCTCCACTCCCGTCCGATGCGCAAGGCACCCTCCTAGTCGGGTAGAGGATCCCAATCCGTGTGTGACTCCGTAGTATACTCGTTCCGTTTTTAAACAATACGTAGTAATACATGGGTGAAATATTTATCCAATTAAAATATTAAATCAATGTGACCTATTCGATATGATACGGGACCGGAGTATCAACCCTTTAAAATAATTGTAACTTAATTTTTACACTTATATTTGCTGCTGTGCACGCCATCTTGAATAGATAATTTTTACACCTATATTTGCTGTTTGTGCACACATCAAGTTTTTTGTGTGTGAAAATAATTTTGTTGTCCGTGTCACACACAATTTTTTTTTGTTTGTGATAAAAGACAAAAAAATGCATATTCACATGTAAACAACTGGCATTTACATGAAGAAAAATTCACATTTTCATATGACATTGTATTGATATTGTTCGAGTGTTTGTTTGGCACCATGAATTTGAATTAGGCCAGTGATTTAGGATCTATTTGGTTCATATTGAATATGTGATCATATTGGAGGTTCCCAGAGGGACATGATCTTCCGTCCGGCCGCCGTTTGGGGCGGTTCCCGGTGGAGTTTTTTGATGAAATTTTTATGGAATGTTCCTCATCAAGTCTAGCTTATTCACAAAAAATTTCAGCTAAAAATTCGATCGGAAAGGCTGTCAAATAGTTTTTGAAGATAACTGCGCCAAATTAAACATATAAAACGCAGTTACGTTTCAAAAATATATTTGACAGCCTTCCCGATCGAATTTTTAGCTGAAATGTTTTGTGGATAAACTAGACTTGATGAGGAACATTCCATAAAAATTTCATCAAAAAAATTCACCGGGAACCGTCTCAAACGGCGGCGGCCGGACGGAGGATCTTGTCCCTCCGGCTGGACAGGATCTTTTCCGATCATATTGATCTTAACGTGCTTGTTGTACACTTTTTTGTACTCATCAATACACACACCTGTAAACAAGTTAATTTTATTTGTGATAGATTGTCCAAACACATAACATATTTGTGAACATGTTTTACCTGAGTAGACTATTCACAGACAAAAATATTTTGTTTACAGGTGTGTACAAACATTTTTCTTGAACCATACACCTTGATGTATATACTCGAGTTGTCTCAACAAATTGTGTTAGTTTTAATAATGTTGATGCTTTTGATGAATAAGAGTTTATTTGGTAACACTTAAATTTACTTAATCAGTTGAATTTGTTAAAGTTAATGAAGTGCTACTTGACTCAGTTGATGTGCTAAATTGTGTAAAAATCATACCGAGTATATTTCATAAATAAAATAATGAAAGATTTATTTGAAAAATAGATAAAATGATCATTTAAATTTACTTAATTCAATTCAACTAAAAAAGTAAATTTAACCATACTTATAAGCCGATAAGCTGTGAATAAAAGTTACCAAACGGCTCATCGTTTGTGTGACTACTTTTTCTCCTTTTACTAAAGAATACTACGGAGTATATGCATGGGGCAATAAATGGCATATTCCCATTTTTGGACCACAATTTTAATTAGTACTCCGTATAATACAATGTAAGATATAAATTTTATACTTTTACAAAGACTTCGTTTGGATGCTGGCGTTTCATTCCAATCCGCCAAAAAATTATAACTGAAAACGCTGCTTGAGTTAGCGTTTTGGCCCCCAACCCGCCAATAAACAAACAGGGCCAAAGTTACTTTTAACTTCCTTAAACAAAATCACTTTAAATAATATCAACTATCTTCCATGAACCAAGAATAATACCAACTCGAGAAATAACTTTTAATAATACCAACTATTTGAATATCTATCAAAAGTGATATATAGCAAATTTTTACTAAAATTCATTTATTCAATTTATCAAAAACTAATATAAAAATATCAAATAAGTGACCGTAATTTCAAATATCAATTCTTTAATGATTTGATCTTAGTTTTTGATGTTTTAAATGGTTGAATTTCTTATGGAAAAGTATCTCTATTTTATTTTGAGTTTATATTCAGATAGTTGGTATTATTAAAGATTATTTCTAAAGTACGTATTATTATTACGTAGTAGTTCATTGAAGATAGTTGGTATTATTTAAAGTTACTTTCCCATTTTTAATTACATCATTTTTTTTATTATAAGTAATTGTCAATAAAAATATATAGTTGATCAAAGTTTTAAAGACGGATACAATTTAAGGGGGAGAGAGTATAGTAAAAAAACCATTAAACTTCATCATGCTTTCATTGGGAGGGAAAAAATAATTGGTTGAGTACTCCACATCATTACATTAATTGAAGTCAACTTTATGAACAATTTCTCGAAATAGCTGGTGTAATAAATCAAAGTTTAGTCAGGAAGGAGCAATAAGGTTCGTAATTTTGACCACACATGCACATGAATTTGGATTGTCTGGGTGAATTATTTAACTCACTACATTCATGCACCTAATGTACATGTGCGTTACTATGCCAGTAAAATATTACTCCGTATTGGCAAGATAAATATCGGGTCTACCATCTTACACCTGCTTCGCCTGTGTTTTCCCCAAAAATTGCAAGAATACTATTGTACTTTAAAACCCATAAACAGAAATATAATTGGAGTTTTTTTCAAATTAATGCAAAAAAATACAACTATGACGTGCTTGTAGAATATTTTTACTTGGACTGAATTTTTATGGTCTGGTCAATCTGTTCTGTTAATGTCTGATCTCTGTATATTTTATAACTATTCAAGTCTGGTCTGATCTAGAACTTAAAACAGTTCAAATAAAAACATCCTAGTATACCAGTATATGGTAAAAGTATTATTCCATGTGATCGAGAATTATCTTCACTCTTCCAATTTTGGTTTGTCCCAATATAATTTTCAACTTCTTTTTGTATTAAAAATTCTGGTTCATATCATATCTTTCTTAGTTTCTTATACGGAACTTTTAGCCGGCCACACCATTTTCATCTTCTTGATCTACATGAAATGTCTTTGAATGGTACATTTTCTTAATACCGTATATAGTTACTAGATACTCCGTATATATGTACTATTCCCTCCGTTTAAGGTTGTATCAAATTATTTGTCTTATTTCTTTTTTGGAAAGAAATCTACTCTAAAATCAGCTAAACACACTTTGATATACTTCCTATGTAGTACGGAGTAGTATACAATACTACTACAATGTTAAAAATCGGGTTTAATGCACCAAATCCCCTCGTGATATAGAAAATGGGCGCATTAGCCCCCTGTCATTTGAAAAATGCGTCAAACCCCCCTGTGTTTTAATTAATCATGCATAGAACCCTTTTTATGAATAAATTTAACGATTTGGAAATCACTTTTACTAATATTTTGATTGAATATGCAAGTAAATATGTCAAAATCTTTAAATCATATAAAAATGTTGATCATTTTTCTTTTATTTGACAATTGATTTTATTCATAAAAGGGGTTTTGTGCATGATTAATTAAAACACAAGGGGGTTTCATACATTTTTCAAATCACAGGGGACTAATGCGCCGAATTTTCATATCATAGGGGGGTTTGGTGCATTAAACCCGTTAAAAATCTCTTACTTTTTGTGAAATGTACAGTAAAGTTAGGGAAAACTGTCAAGTAACATGTAATGGCATGGGACTCAATTGAACGTTTTCACAAAGTTCGAGGATTTGATTGATTTTTTTTAAAGTACGAGGACCTAATTGATAGTTTTCCCGTTAACTTATAACATTTCTTAAACTTCATTAAAAAACAAATGGGACACCAAGTTTGTAATATATGAAGGGAGTATTAGGGGGTGTTTGGATCTTATTCTTAAAACTGTTTCTCCTCATTCGTGAAACAGAAGCAGAAGTTGAAGTGTTTGTGCAAAAGTGCAGAAGTACTTTTGTGCTCTAATTTACTCTTAGTGGTAGTTTTTTTAGAAGTTGGGGGAGACCAGCTTCAGAAAATTGATTCTGATTCCGCTTCAGCTTTAAAAAAGAAGCACAATCAGTTCCAAAAACCCTCTTAGTCATTATAAGTAATTCTTGATTTACTTTTTGCAGTTCAATTCACCGAGGATCATTTTCATCTTTTAAATATTTTTTATTTACTTTCGAAATAAAATATATTTTTAATATAATCGGGTTTCATATTTAATAAATTTAGCTATTTAAGTTAGCCGATTCAGTCAATTTGAGTTGTTAACAAACATTCTCTTATT
Source organism: Cuscuta epithymum (assembly GCA_945859915.1). Classification (NCBI taxonomy): domain Eukaryota; kingdom Viridiplantae; phylum Streptophyta; class Magnoliopsida; order Solanales; family Convolvulaceae; genus Cuscuta; species Cuscuta epithymum. The sequence continues at coordinate 927,445 of CAMAPF010000038.1, forward strand.
GTGTTGTACTTTGTATTTTAGAAATTATCCCAAATATGACTAAAACTATGGCAAATATCAAAAATATAAATCTAATGTTTTTATTCTAAAATAGGACCATATTAGTCCTATTGGAAACATACCTATTTTTCATTCCATTCTTACCCCTCCTTTAAATATGAGTAAAAGGTAGTCAAAAGTCATAATTAAATGTTTAAATTCATTCAAATTGGTGAAAAATAATAACAATCGTAAAAAAATAATAAAAAAATAATGAAATATTTATAAAATAAAAAATCAATTTTTTTTAATTTTTTTAAGAACTAATAAAAAATAGTAAAAATCCATAAAAAATTACAAAATTATGGATGCCTTTCCCACCGCCAGTACTGCATCCCTGCACCACCACCTCTGACCGGTGTAAAAATGACATTTTTTATGAAAATGCCAAAAAATGGTATATTACTCTTTGAGAATGCCAAAATTTTCATTGAAGCTGCCATAAATATGGCATTCATAATGCATGTGGCACCCCCCCCCCCCCCCCCGGTGGTTGGAGGTGGTGGTGCTGGAGCGGCAGAGGCGGCATTGATTTTATTTTATTTTTTTTGCTTTTTTTAATTTCTTTTAATTTTTTATTTATTTTTTAAAATAAATTATTATTTTTTAAATATTTTTATTAATTTTTTGGTATTTTTTACGAATTTTTATTATTACTTTATTATAATATTATGAATTAAAATATTTCAATAGCTATGTTAGATATACATTCTAGAATAGACTATTACTTTGAATTGTAACAAACTGTATTAGAGTCGGTTAAGAGTCTGTTGCTGCTAGGTCTAACCGATTCTATAAATACATTGTAATGCTACTCAGATAAAGCAAGAAATACAATTCTGCTTCTTCTCTCGACTTTTCTCTCTGTACATTTTCTATTATGGTATCAGAGCTGTAGCTCGTATCCATGGTGACCTCATATGATTCTTCCCATTCTACTGCCAATTCCGGCAATTCGAGTTCTCCTGTAACCGTCGCTCATCCTTTACCGATAAAACTTGATGCTAACAACTTTTTCTTTTGGAAGCATCATGTGGAATCTGTGGTCCGAGCGCACAAACTCCTCTGATTCATCGTGAAACCGCAGATTCCGAAGCAATTCAACTCTGAAAACGATGAAGCCAATGGAAATGTTAATGCAGAGTATGTTATCTGGGAGCAACAAGACCAGATGTTGTTCTCGTGGTTGCTCGCGTCGCTTTCAGAGTCGTTCCATGCTCGAGTCATTCACTGTAGATACTCATATCAACTGTGGAGTGAGCTCAATAGCTACTTCAAGTCGCAGATCCTTGCAAAAGCCAGATAGCTCAAATCTGAGTTGTATAACACTGCGAAAGGAGATCGCTCTATCTCCGAGTATCTTCTTCGTATTCAGAATATTGCCGATACTCTACTATCAATCGGAGAACCTATTTCAGCAAAAGAGCACATCAATGTCATACTCGAAGGCCTGCCGGAGGAATATGAGTCTTTGGCATCCTCAATTTCATCGCGAAGTCCTATTGATCCTGCTACTTTATCAGAGGTTGAATCTCTTTTAGCTGCTAAAGAAATGAGATTGAAGAAGCTTCGTGAATCCTCCCAACAAACCTTGTTCTCTGCAAATGTTGCTCGGATTGAGTCATCACTCTCCTATAATACTACAACTCCTGAAAATTCCTCAGAAATTTCCTCGGCTCAAGTTGCACAGTTCAATACTCCTCCTATCACTGATTCCTATAGGGGCAGAGGTCGTGGAAGCCCTGGAAGAGGTCGTGGTGGTAGATATGGTGGTCGCAATTCGATCATATGCCAAGTCTGTGGCAAATCAGGTCATCATGCCCTAATTTTCTATCACAGGTTTAACCCTTCCTACACTATTACTTCAACTCATTCCTATAATCCCTATCCAAACAACCAGTCTGCAACTCATAATACTTTACCTCCACCAAGCTCTTATCAACAAAGATTTCCTGCACAACAGTTTCATAATTCAACCTCTTCATCACAATTTCCACACTGGGAACAACAACCATATAATTCTTCACATGTTCAATCCTACAATTCCTCACCTCAATCACAGTATACTGCAGTTTCTCATCAACAATACACTCCTACTGCAGCTTGGGCCTGTGCAAACCCTCCCATCTTGGGACCTGCTCCACAGAATCAACCATGGCATTCTGACTCTGGAGCCACTCATCATGTCACTCTAGATCCTCTAAACCTGCAACACAGTGAGCCCCTTGTTACAACTGATAAGCTCTTTATGGGCAATGGTCAAGGTTTGGATATAAAGTCCATTGGTTTTACTACTTTTCCCTCACCCTATCAGTCCTCTTTATCTCTCTCTCTCTCTTAATAATATCTTGCATGTTCCCTCTATAACTAAGAATCTAATTAGTGTTAGTAAATTTGTTAAGGATAACAATGCCTTTTTTTTAGTTCTATCCTTATGAGTGCTTTGTTAAATCTCAGGTTTCTAGACAAATTCTTTTACATGGTGTCCTTTGAGATGATGGTCTTTATAGGTTTCACTCTGTTCTAGTTCAAGCTACTCTACCAAGCAAAACAAACAGTTCCAGTTCTCCTTTGTCTTCATCTAGTCCTAGTTCTACTTTTCTATCTACTTGTAATAATGCTAAGTCACGTAATATCTCTGAAACATGTAATCTTTGGCACTTAAGACTTGGTCATCCTCATTTTGAGGCACTCAAATGTATACTCCAACAATGTAATGTTCCTTATGTTAATAAAAATGTTGTTGAGTTCTGTTCTGCTTGTTGTTTAGGCAAGTCACACAGACGGCCTTCTTTCTCTTCCACCACCACATATAATACACCTTTTGAACTTGTTTTCACTGACCTATGGGACCAGCTCCTCTTCTATCCTTTGATGGCTATTCTTATTACATAGCCCTCATTGATGCATCAACCAGATTCACTTGGGTGTATTTCTTAAAAAGAAAATCAGATGCTCTTTCTGCATTCACCAACTTCTATAATTATGTTCTTAATCAATTTTCTATCTCCATCAAGTCCTTACAGTCTGACTGGGGGGATTCAGATCCTTTAATCAATTGTTGTCGGAAAAAGGTATCACTCATATGATCATTTGTCCACACACACACACCATCAAAATGGTGTTGTGGAAAGGAAACGTAGAACTATTGTTGAAAAAGGCTTATCCCTTCTCTCACATTCATCTCTTCCCCTTAAATTCTGGGATGCGGCATTTGCTATTGTAGTCCATCTTATTAACAGAACTCCATCCACTTCCATTTCCAACATCAGCCCCTACTTCAAACTGTATGGCTCCCATCCAGACTACTCCTTTCTCAAAGTTTTTGGCTGTTCATGTTATCTATTCATCAGACCATATAACAAGCATAAACTTGGTTTCCATTCTGAAGAGTGTGTCTTTCTTGGATATTCTTCCACTCACAGAGGGTATACGTGTCTTTCTCCTTCAAGAAAAATATCTCTATCTCTCGAGATGTTATTTTTCATGAATCAAAATTTCCTTATCTCAACCTCTTTCCCTCTACACTTCCTTCATTATCTAAATCCTCCCTACCAATTTCTGCTCCTATATCTATCTCCTTTCCATCCAAAACATCTGAATCACTCTCTCCAAGTCAATTAAATCAGACCTCTTCTTCAGAAGCTCAGTCTAGTTCAAATAACAACAGTCAAAATTCCTCTTCATAGTCAATTTTCTCACATTCCTCAAACTCTTCTACTCCTGCCATCTTACCTAACACTACTACTCAGTCCTCCTCTTCTACTTCTCCAACTTTTTCTCCCCCTCCTGTCACTAACAATCATCCTATGAGGACTAGAGCCAAATCAGGGATAGTAAAACCAAGGCTTAATCCAACCTTACCGTTAGTTCATACTGAGCCTAACTCGGTGAAACAAGCCCTATCTTCTCCACACTGGTTTGAGGCTATGAAGTGTGAATATGATGCTTTGATTTCCAACAAAACCTGGTATCTTGTACCTCTACCTCCAGACAAACAAGCAATTGGCTGTAAATGGGTATATAGAATCAAGGAAAATGCTGATGGTTCTCTAAATAAATACAAAGCCGGACTGGTGGCCAAGGGTTTTCATCATAAGTTTGGTACTGACTTTGGAGAAACATTTTCTCCAGTTGTCAAACCTCTGACCATAAGAGTTCTTCTTACACTTGCTGTGTCAAATAAATGGTCAATTCAGCAACTAGATGTCAACAATGCCTTTTTAAATGGTGAAATTGATGAAGAAATTTACATGGTGCAGCCTCCAGGCTTTCAGGTGAAAGATACCTCCCTTGTCTGCAAGTTGCATAAGTCCTTGTATGGGCTTAAATAAGCGCCCAGGGCTTGGTTTCTCAAACTAACATCAGTTCTGTATAAAGCTGGCTTTCAACAGAGTAAAAGTGATCCTTCTTTACTCATCTACATGTCTTCTGGAATCCAAATATACATTTTGATCTATGTTAATGACATATTAGTCATTGGAAATCAGCTTACTGCAATTCATCAGCTCATTGAAACACTTGACTCCTCTTTCTCTTTGAAGCATCTGGGAGACCTTGATTTCTTTCTGGGAATAGAAGCACATAAACTACCTAATGGCAGCTTACATCTCTCCCAAACCAAATACATCAAGGATTTACTTGCTCAAACTAACATGACTGACTCTAAAGGAGTAAAAACACCTATGGTTAATACTTCCAAACTCACTCAGGAGAGCAGTAATTACCTCCCAAACCCTTCCTACTATAGATCTATTGTGGGTGTTCTGCAATATGCCACTCTTACTAGACCTGATATATGATATGCAGTCAACAAGGTCTGTCAGTTTATGGTTGCACCCCTGCAAGAACACTGGCTCGCAGTTAAACACATTCTCAGGTACCTATCTCGTACCACCAACCATGGCCTTATCATCAAACCCCTACCACTTTCCTCTATACCTCTTCCAATCTCAGCTTATTGTGATGCAGATTGGGCATCTGACCCTAATGACATAAAATCCACTTCTGGTTCATGTATATTTCTAGGTTCTAACATTGTATCATGGTGGTCAAGGAAGCAAGCCAGAGTAGCAAGATCTTCAGCTGAAGCTGAATACAGAAACCTAGCTGATACTGCTACAGAATTACTATGGATACAATTTCTTTTAAAAGAAATCCAAGTGCCTTTCTCTGTTCCCAAAGTCTATTGTGATAATTAATCTGAGTACTGTACAGCTTGCTCACAATCCTGTCTTACACTCTAGGATAAAGCATATGGAACTTGATCTCTTTTTTGTCAGAGAAAAGGTCCATCTGAAGCCGCTTCAAGACTATCACATTCCCTCTCCCTACCAAGTTGCTGACATCTTTACAAAACCACTCTCCAGCTCCAATTTTCTTGACCTAAGGACAAAACTCAGTGTTGCTGATAAATCACCTTCACTTTCAGAGGGGAATGTTAGATATACATTCTAGAATAGACTATTACTTTGAATTGTAACAAACTGTATTAGAGTCGGTTAAGAGTCTTTTGTTGCTAGGTCTAACCAATTCTATAAATACCTTGTAATGCTACTCAGATAAAGCAAGAAATACAATTCTGCTTCTGCTCTCGACTTTTCTCTTTGTACATTTTCTATTAAGCTACAAGGGTATATTTGTCCAAGAAATACAATTCTGCTTCTGCACTCGACTTTTCTCTCTGTACATTTTCTATTAAGCTACAAGGGTATATTTGTCCAACACACACATAATTAGTCCTATGAAACATGGTTTATTTTTTATCCTATTTGTGCAAACTGGCTAGCTTTTGGATAATTAACTCTTTGTATTTTTATGCATTGTTTTTATGTTAATTAGTCTTCTTGTATGAATCGTAATGAATCATTTTCTTAAGACATAATATGCATATGTAAAAAAATAATACAAAGTACACATACGAAATACGGAGTAACAAACAAAGAAAGGCCTTTCAAAAAAACAAAGGTGATCTTGTGCAAGGCATTCAGAGATGCTTTAAATTGCACTCAATTTTTTTTTTATTTTTCTTCCATTTTATCTAATCTAATTCGTTTAAGTTTGGTTTGATCTGATCTGATTTAAACGTTCATTTTATGTTTAGGTGATTATTATACACATGCACATCGTCTAGTTCTGTCGTGATATATATGTTGTGTATTCTGCCATGTTTAATATGATTTTATCTAATCTGATTTGATTCGAGAGTAATCCAACTAAAACACCTCGGTTCTCAAAACCAAAACCATATAAATTCTAAAGAGAAACACATAATACTCCGTTGAACTTGTCAAAAAAAAATACTCCGATCCGTAGAGCATTTTTACAGAGAATAATGAAAAAGAGTAAGCAGAATATTTTAAATATCCCATTCAAATCACTCTCGACCAAACATGAACTATTTACTCTTTCTTTTTTCCTCCTAAAATGAAGAAACGACAAGGGAGTTGTTGCGTATATCCAACGATGTGTTATGGTAGTCAAAAATAGAAATTCCATTCGCTAGTGGCCAAAATCCCTCCAGATTAGATTTGTTTTTAGGGTCAAAAGATGTCAAGATACAATAATTAGCAGTATATATATAGGCTATAGCCCTAATAGTGTCAATATATTCCACAATACCACAGCTCCATGCAATTCAAAATTACACTAACACCAACTCACAATCTCAAATAGATGGCTCCACTTGTTCGAATTCAGTACTAAAAATACTCTCGCGGATAGGTTCGTCAAATTAACTTTTCTTGATCAATAGCAATCAATTTTGACCCAATGATATTTTTTTAATAAGAAATTATTTTGAATACCATAATTATATCAAAATGTTCATTATCAAAGTATTTTCATAAAAGTATAAAAAAAATTAAAAAAAATATACAAATATAGTAATTAAAATTATTGTCCAAAGTTTACCAACATTGACCAAGAAAAGTCAATATGGCGAAACTTTTTGGGACAAAGGTAGTATGTGAGATTGAAGTGTTGATGGACTTTTGTCTGATAATTAAAATGAATGTTCAATTTTTCAGCTTATCAACTACGGAGTAATACTTGTGTTTGTCCTAAATTGTGTAATAATCAAATTATATACGGAGTATATAATGTTGTTGTCACTTTTCTAACTAAATTATATTGATCGAAATTAATTTAGATAACTATTCTAGTTATTCTTCATATAATTTTTTCTTTTTCTGAATAAAATATATTTTAAATATAGTTTCGCCATAATTAAGCAAATTCAGTTATTACTGTAAGAATTTTATTAGTTTCAGTAAATCCAGCCTTTTAAGTCAATTTCAATATTACTCCGTATCAAAAATGGCTAAATTTTAAGAAAAAGAACCAAGAATAGGCAGTTGACAATTGAGCTGTCTCATCCATGTATCGTAATTATTCTATTCAGGCAGCATATATTTATGATGGGTGAATCTGAAATTTTTCATAAGTTTTGGAACGTGTTTTAAGGAGTTTTGATACTTGAGTCCATAACTTTTTATACGGAGTATTGTATTTTGAAGTTTTCAGTTTTAATCAGTCGTCTAATATGGTAGAAACAATTAAATTACTCATCTATGAAAATTTTCATATTTAGCGTCATGATTTTTATAAAAGTGTCATTCTTAATCTTTACAATAGAATTTTATCACAATAGGTGGATGGCTGTAATATAATTGTCATTATAATATTAGTGGAAAACCAAACTAAAAATATTACTTTCCCAATAATTTCTCACTTACACTTAAGTAACTATAAAACTATATAGAACACTGTAGTACAATTTAATCAAATTTTATATATAAGTTTTACTTCAGTGATATTTACGAGAAAAAGCAATCATGTAATTAGTGAATAATTAATCAATCGATTCATTAAATACTAATTAATAACCTTAGCTAATAAGCTAGCAAACGTGGGTGCGCTTGGCACGATGACTATTAACCTAGGAAAAAATTTGTGGCCCAAACTGAAAACACGAAGAGTCAAATTTGTTTACTTTAAATGGGGATTATAAAAATATACAAGGACCTCACATGACTGGATTTATCGATCATAGTCACAATTGCCACATCAATTGAATGGGAGATTAGGTATAGAGTGCCTACCTTCTACAAAACATGTTTATTTGGGTTGGTAAAGTGACCAGAAAGTTTAATTTGCGCAAGAATCAAGAATCCAAATATGCGATCGTGAGAAGGTCACAATTCTTGTGTGCTGGATTGGATCTCTAGTGTACATGAGTTTAAAGTTTACTATCGTTAGAACTGGTTGAATCACCGCATAGCCGTCCATAGATGGGAGGCACCTAGGCAATTGCCTAGGGCACCATCATTATGTAGGGCACCACTAAAAACCTTTTTTATTAGTTTATAATATTTTGTTTGACAATTTTTTCTAACATATATAGTTTCTAATATATATAGTATTTGCTCAATTAGCTTAGTATTATACACTGCGTACTGTATAATACTAAAATCAGCATAGCTACATTAGCTAGTACACACTTTTTTTTTTGCAAAAAGCTAGCACCACTTATGTAGTCGTTATTGCCAAATTCATTGAGATCAGACCAAACAGAGATCAAACCAAACAAAAGAAAGTGGAAGAGTTAATAAAATTAAATATACGTGTACTCCGCAATATATCATCACCGGCCAGTTAAATAGCATATCTCAATATCTCATTAGTAAATGATGTTCTCCAATCCTAGATGTACCATACTAGAAATCACTGAAGTAATAATACTACTAAATAAAAAGTGCCATCAATGGTGTGAGTGAGGCTCTTAGAATTAAATTGGGTGTCATCAAATCCCGCAGGTGTAGATCAAACTAGCTAGCTATTGAAGTATGCAAATGTGGTGAGGAGTGAAAATGTCCAAAAGGTTGAATCCCTAATCTCAAGGTCCTCGAGACTTGACCCCATAAAGAATATGGGAGTGAGGTTTTAAATCACAGTGATTCAGGGTCGTCTTTAGGAACTTTTGGGTCCCAAGCAAAAACTAAATTACATCTTCATATAAGTGAAAATTCTAAGAGCCTCACTCACACAATTCCAAAATCTAAATAAAAAGTGGTAATCTTAGCTTCACAAGACTAATCGGTAATCATCCAACTCTTTGTTGATTAGTATTACAAAGATCGGAGATCATTCAGAATAGGTCATTGGTCCTATCTACCAAATTCCTTTTTTAGAAGTGATTTTCATTTTTTTGGCGGCTAAAAGAAATACGTAGTATAAAGTACGGAGTAGTTTATATCTCCACTGCAGTATGAATATACTCAAATTCATTTTTATGCCATGTACACTTTTTGCAAAAATTATTGTTTTATATTAAATTTAACTTTACATTGAATGAAGATCTGAAATATTAAATTTCTATTTACGTTCGATTACTATGTAAATGATATTAATGTCTAATAATTTTCACTTATATGAAGATGTAATTTAGTTTTTGCTTGGGGCCCAAAAGTTCCTAAAGACGACCCTGAATCACTGTGATTTAAAACCTCACTCCCATATTCTTTATGGGGTCGAGTCTCGAGGACCTTGAGATTAGGGATTCAACCTTTTGGACATTTTCACTCCTCACCACATTTGCATACTTCAATAGCTAGCTAGTTTGATCTACACCTGCGGGATTTGATGACACCCAATTTAATTAGGAATATGCATTAGGTGAAATCGAAAATGCAGCACAAAAGGTAAGGCATAATAGTACTTCGTATTATGTAAAGTTGAATTGTGCATTAGGGGAAACTTAAATGTACACTAGGTGAAACTGAAATGTGCAGAATAAAAACTACAATGGAACGGCGTTTTTGTGCCTTTCATTCTGCACATTTCAATTTCACGTAATGCAGATTTCAATTTCACTTAATGCACATTTCAGTTTTACCAAATGCACACTTCAATTTCACATAATACATTCCAACGGCCTAGATTCATTCTCATTTCTCTCCTGGGAGTCCTTTCTCATTAGAACCACTCCCTGTGCGCGCGCGCGGATATGCTCAAATGTGACAGTCAATACTCTCAACCTTCATGTGACATGTTGATGGTAAAAAGGGATTGCATCACACCATGTGTACATAATGGATACTCTCAACCTTATCACCTCAATGCCCCAATTACATATCAAATTTCAAGATCAAATCACTGACATGGTGATCTCATGTTGATATCTCCTATGTCGATACTTGATGTTGAATCATCATATATCATTGTTTTCTATCAACAAGACGAACTGCATGACCATAAGTTGAGAACCACATAAACAATGTAGCAATTATGCTAGGGGTACATGAAGTGTACACAAGATGTACACACTACAAATACCTCTTAATTTTTACCATTTCATTTTTATTTTTTTTACCCTCTTTCTCTCCCTCTTATCTCCTTCTCTTCTCTTTGTTCTCCACCTTTCTCCTAACCTCCTCTCACGTAACCCCTATTTCCCCTTGCTTTCTTTTTCTTCATTTTTAATCCTCTTCCCATTTCTCTCTCACGTAACTCCTCTCATGTAATACCTAATTTGTCTTTGGGCTCGCCCATTTTTCTGGAACTATCAATCTTGAGGTAAATATCTATTTTCTTTTTTCATGTGCATTTTAGAGTTTTGTATATACTTTTCTTTATTTCATGAATATTATATGTGTTATAACAATAAATAATTGATTATATTGTTTTATTGTAAGAGATTTGAGGAGTTAAGTATTACAATTTTAGTCTAAATACTCTAGTTCATTTTTGCTCATAACTTGTTTGTTGAAATGACTCAATGAACTTTTTGTTCAAAGTCAATAATTCGTTCTCCTCTTTTTAAATTTGCTAATGCACCTTGGTGTTTAATGAATTTCAGATTCTATTTTTTGTTCAAATGCAAGACTGAGAGAACCTTATGTTTTACTCAACTTAAATAATTGACTCTTTTATTCCATAAATATGTACTATTGTTTTTGAATGATAAGACTATCTGATTATTAGAAACTTTAATTTGAGCAACATTTGTTTTTTTATTAAGGCCTCGCTTGGCCGCATTAATCGGCTCATTTTGTTTATCCTTCTTACTCCATATAATAAAATGATAAGACTATGTAGTAGACTTTGATAAATTGAAAGCCTGTTTGGTGCATAATATTTGACTCGTTTTTTTATTGTGAGGTTGTATGGTAACTTTTTGTTTTTATAGAATAATAAGATTAAGTGTCATTTTTGTGAAATATGGTGCTTGTTTTCTTGTTTGATTCAAAGTGAAATACGGAATTTTGAATAATCAATGGTTGTTTGATTCAAGAGGAGAATATGGATTCTAACTTCTGCTCAAACAACTTTGAATATGAAACCCCCTCCACATGTTGTGCACTAGTAAGATGTATTTGTTGTGAGTACGTATTTTCAATTGCTAAGTGCAATTGTCTGTGAATCAAACAAGAGGTGTCTGGTCACACTCAATCTTTACTCGAATAACCTAATGTGGTAAGTGAAGTTGTAATTGGATCATCAGACATTATGTGTGTGGTCATTTATGTGTATTCATTGAGTTAGAAATGTATTAATTTGATTGGATTGCTTATTGATTATTTATCTTAGTGTACAATAATGCAGGGGCTTATAACCATAGAAATGAAGTTAGCTAGTGAGCTAGAAGAAGCCAATTGGGTCAGAAGCTTGAAACTCTACTATGAAAGCTAGTGAAATAGGGATGAAGCAAATGATGATTGTTACCAGAGAAGATTGGTCATTTTGTGGAATTGATTATTACATGTGTTAAGTGATACAATGCTATTTTGTAACTAATCACATTGTAATGCAAATGTTCTTGTATTTAGATTTGCATTAATGATCAAAGATGTATCTTATTGTGAACTAGACATTGACAAAAAAAAATGATGACAAAATTAATCATGTTAAAAGTCAAGAATGAGTTTCAAAGCAAAAGATATCAGATGATTTATTATATTTGCCACTAGAATAGACTAATGGGCTAATGTTCTAGTGCAACTTTTTCTTAGTGAATCAGACATTAACTGTTTAGTTACAGACAATGACCACTTGAACGAGCTAATGTACTAAGTGAAAGTGTCTGTGAACCTGATATGAAGTGTCTGACCACAAACAATAGCCACTGAAATGGGCCAATAAGCTGATGTGCTAAGTGGAATTGTCTTGTGAACCAGACATGAAATGTCCAGCCACAGGCAATAGCCACTGGAACGAGCAAATGTACTACTGAAATTGTCTGTGAGTGTGACATGAATTGTTTGGTTACAAACAATAACCACTTAAATAAGTTAATTTGCAAATGTAGATGAATTGAATAATATTTTTTTTTTGAAAAAAATTTTTCATAAAATAATAGCGTAATATCTTCCTATATACAAACCGCTGTGGATCAGCAGCCAAATTTCCCGCCCATTCTATTGGAAAAAAACGGGTCAACCCGGGTCAAAAATGGGTCTACAGCTAAGGTCAACTAAAGCATTCAATGCTTGAGTCAAATCTGCTCCAACAATTAAATGCAAAGTAAAATACTGGGAGGATTTCAGATTTGAGCTTTGAAGTACAAATGCATTTAATGAATTGCAAATCAGGAACACTTCGTGGGTCACTTTATTAGTTGTCCATCTTATCAAAACTTTTCAACTACCAATTAAATTGTTGTGTTCAAACTCTAGCAAATGTATTTCGGCCAAATTCAACTTTGTGCAGCTAATTGGCAGAGTACTTCTTTTCAAAAGGCTTTACATTAAATGATGTGTACTCTCATATCTCCTTGAGCCAACCAATATATAAAATAAGACCTTTAAAGTGTATTGTGATTAATGCTATGCAAAAGTTTCGTACTCTAATATCTTCTTGAGCCGCACAACATATGGAACATGATCTTCAAAGTACATTGACATTAAATGCAAAGCAACAATGCAAGCTTATTTCGTACTAAGACTGCAAAAATATTAGACAGTTGGTTAATGGGTGTTCTTTGCCTAGCGGGTATTAAATAAACCTATTCACAACATAAGTTTCAGTATAAATAGATCAACTCATTCAATTCATTTTCCATCCCACATTCCCACCATACCTAATGTTCCCATTATCCCATTGAAAGATGAGATCATATACCAAATCCAGGATTGCAAGAGTATTTGAGGTTTGAGACCATTCCAAGGGAGAGAGCTAAGGACCGATTTACCATGATAAAAGGTATAGCTACTTTTTTTCAAACTTGGAGAGGAAATATATTTGGGTTAACACACATGATAAATAACATTGAGAAGATGGGTTGTTCATAATGTGTTCCTTAAAAACTGCTTTTCAAAGCCAGAATAAAACTGTTGCATTTGCATTTATGACTTATGTGTCATTTTATAGGAAAAGCCAGGATTGTGTTCTTGAGGCTGACTTCAACAACGTTTAGAGGGAGGTCAGTTCATGCTACTGGGAAACACCACAAATTCAGAATCTACAAGCCAAAAATCAAAGAAGATGGAGTATTAGAAAGATTTCAGATGAATACAAATTTTGTTTGAGACGAACACAAAGGTACTTGGATATGGAATTTTGAAATTGCAAGTTTCTTGGGCTTTCAAAATTTATAAGAATGTTTTTATAAAGAACTGGATGTTTAGAGAGAATTAATTTAAAGAGTCAATAACATCAGAAAAAATATTATGATCAAAGTTAAGATCAATTTTAGACATAATTTATTTAAATCATGATCATAGACATTACTTATGTACTCTTTCAACAGATATTTTTTTCAAGGATGTGATGATAAGAAGACAAAAATGGATATATTATATCAAATTTATTCTAATTGCTTTTTATCTTCAGTATTACCAAAATATACTCAGGTAAATGTAAATTTGGTTAATAGTTGTTAATAAAAGCTACACGAAGAAGATCCGAGGAAATTTGAAAAAGAAAATTTTAACATAGAATTCATTTTATAAAATTGAAACCGAATGATTCTTAGGTTATAAGTTCAATTATTTTAAAAAATCATTAGTTATAAAAAATCATTAACCGAATGATGCTTAGGTTATAAAATTAACTTTCACTTAAAGTTGGAAAAAAGCTTTTCAAAGACGAAACTGGAGAAACAAAAGATATACTTTACCAACATCAAATTAAAAAACAAAAACCATGTTCATCGGTCACCATACACAGATCTGATATTTCGACAGACCTGACCACGAAATGGTATACCCGACAAGATTTTTTTATCCTCAAACTGCAAAAATATCAACAGATCTATAGATGTTGGTAAAATCTTTGAAAACAGATTCGTCAATAGACTTAAGTCCATTAATAAAAGTCATGCATGCGGAAAAAATAAGTAAGATTTGGTGAAACAGATTACAAGAACACTCAGTCAAATGAGATATGTGAAAATTTGTAGAAAATATACACATGAACTGTTGAAAACAAAGAAAACGTTTGAGTATTAATGTTTTGAAAGAGGATATACCAAACGACTGAGACTAGCCGCAGAATCCACGAACGATGATAACCGACGCTTAACATCCAGCGTTAATGCCGCACCGACCTTCACAGACGACCGGAAAAACGGTGAAAGTGAAGGGCTAGACGAAGGACTACCGAAGGTTGTGTACGGAGGTTGCCAAAGAGAGGGGTGAATGATCTGGAGACCATCGGTCTGATGGTGTAACCGATGAGTCTCCAGGGAATGGGGGGATTATACATTAAGGGGGTTGGGTCGGGTAGGTTTAGGGATTTAATGTGAGGGTGGATAGGGTTGCTGGGCTGGGTAGGGTTAGGCACAAATATTTAAAATAATTGGGTTGTTGGGTCAAAAAGGCTGGAATTGAGGTCCAATTGAAGTTCAATTAAAGCTATAAATTGCTGGTCCTAATTCTTAGAGTATTAAAATTATAATTTTAATAAAATCCAAAAGTTTTTAAATTTTTATTAATAATTCTTAATTAATAATTGCTTTTAATTTTTTAACAATTGAAGGTTTAATTCGAATAAAACGCAAAATGATTTAAGTTTTTTATGATGTCATTGATTTCTTTTATTAATATTTGTTAATTTTTAAAATTGAAATTATTTTTGTTTTTTAATGAATTATTATTATTATTATTATTATTATTATTATTATTATTATTATTATTTGTAATTATGGATTATAAGTGTGGTTGAGTTCCTTTTATTAGGGCATTGGCTTTATGTAATTAAAGATTAAAGATTTGAGAAGTGTATCACAAAATATTGTTTCGTGATGAGGATGATCAAGAGATTGATTATACTGCTAATGTTGTTTACAAAAAAGTTTTTCAGAGTTTGTAGTTTGATCTTGAACACTCATCATTTTACTTCTCACTTTCTACTTTAATTTCAAATGTTATATCTCTTTTAAAATACTCTGTATTTACAGTTTCCTTATTGATGATGTTTTAATTTCTCTTTAACTACAAAGACTTATTTTGTTACTAACCACTTTATTTTGAGTTCAATTACTTTTACGTTTTTATAATACACTTCTTAATAACATGTTGGTAAATTTACATCCGCGCATCGCGCGGGTGAGAATCTAGTGTAGTCAAAGTAGAACATGCGAATAATGTGAATTTCAACATGTTGCGATTAAAAAAATGGAGGATAGTAAGTACTACGTAATTATAAATTAAACATAAATCCTTTGGGGTCCTCTGGCTATTGTTTGTGGCCAGACATCTAATATCAGATTCACAGACATTTTCACTTGGTACATTTTTCCGTTCAAGTGGCCATTGTCTGTAACCAGACACTTAATGTCCGGTTCACAAACAATTCATGCCTGGTTCACAGACAATTCCACTTAGCACATTAGCACAGGCTACGTGGAATTCCACTTCTTGTGCTAAGTGGAATTGTCTGTGAACCAGACATGAATGGTCTGATTATAGACAATCGCTACTTGAACGGACCAATGTGCTAAGTGAAAGTGTTTGTGGACATGATATGAAGTGTCTGGCCACAAACAATACCCACCAAATGGGCTAATGAACTCATGTACTACGTGAAATTGTTTGTGAATGAGACATGAAATGTCCGGCCACAGGCAATAGCCACTGCAACGGGCAAATGTGCTAATTAGAGTTGTCTGTGAACGCGAAATGAAGTGTCTGGTTACAAACAAAAGATACATATTTACAGAGTCTTTGACTCTTAAGTGAAAAAGAAGCATATTTACAAACAAAGTGTTCCATGACCAAAAACAAGCATTATCATTTACAACCCAAATGTCATATACTCTCCAACATCTCAAAGGTCAATGCCAACTAATCTAAAAAAACAAGCATTACTATTTACAACTCAAATGTCAACACATTCCAACATTCCAATGTTGACTAATCTAAAAGAAACTAATTTCAAATCATCCAATTCTATAAGATTAGATGAGCTCCACCTATGACTAAATTAGTTGGCATTCTTCATAAGACCATCATCTTCAAAAGACCATCGTGTTCCCTTCGCCATGCCTTGCCAATTTCAAGGGCCAATGAGTCTGTCAAACTTGTTGATCTCATGGTTGCAAAACTCATGACATATAGAAATAACTACATAGAGATAATGATTAATAACAAAGTATTCAAACAATAGTTATTAACTTATTATAATATTACAACATCGATGTTTATTGTAATCTTGAGTGTAGAAACAGCCTAGAAATCATGAACGAAGACTTAGAAAAGAAAACATCATTATATTAACTAGGGGTATTCTATTATCTAACATAATATGGGATGTCATTAACATCTCTCGGATGGAATAACTTCATGGATTAAGAGTGAAACATGTCTGAAAATTTTGATTAATCAGAAAATGTAAGCACATTGGTGTTTAATGAATTTCAGATTCTATTTTCCTTCAAATGCAAGTCTGGAGAAACTTCTTTTTTTACTTGACTTAAATAATTGACTCTTTTGAGCAACCTAATGACCACTACTTCCACTCTTCAACTGTTCAATGTCTTCACCCCACAGCCCCCTTCAACACATATCATTTTCACAACTTTTCATCTTAAAAACCCATAAGTACCTTTAGGTTTCCATATTTTGTACTTGTTTGGTCGCTTGCAATTTCTGCAAAATTTTTGGACCAAGAAAAACTTAATTTAGATAATCTAAAATGTAATCGAATTGGGAGCTATAAACGGGGATAAATTTAGAGCAAGAATCGAACTTTTATTTTTGCTTAAAATTAAAGCACCAAGAGCGATTAAGTGAGATGACAATTTGAAAATTCGAACAGAAAAGTTGTATATACATAATTCCAAAATCGGATGTAAATATTAAAAACTAGGGCTTGAATTGAAGACTTACCTTTAAAATTGAAAATGGAGATGGATGGCGCACCTCTGAAATGTCTTCTACATGTGGAATGCTCCCTTGAATTCCATTCCATTTAATGAATTAATTAAAAAAGGAAGAAAAAAAGAAAGCCAAGAGGCGAGAGGAAGAAGACCAGAAGGAAAGGGGAAGATTGAGCGTAGTAAGGGTAGAGAAAGAGGAAAGTGGCTGGAGGTGTGAAGAAAGGTAAAACAGAAAAAATTAGGCTTTTATACCTTGTACACTTTGTGTACAATATATGTACACTTAGCATTTTCGAACAATGTAGCCCATCCCTCCGCTCCATATACGATTCAAACTCTAAAGTAAAATACATATTCTCACCAAGGAGTGTGATTCTAACGGACGTAAAAAAAGACAGTACCTCATGATAACTTGAGATCCTTCTAACGAAAAACTCTACCCGTCTCTATTTTTTTTTATCCCGGAAGGTCAACCACCAAAATCAGTGGGGTAAATGTCGGGAGTCATTTACCAAAGTTTTATTAAAAAGATGAAGATTACAAAAAAGAGGAGGACCAAACCAAAGCCTCTCAGAAAATAAATCACCATGGAGGGGCAAGACCTGACCCATGGATACAAAAAATTAAGAAAATAAAAGAACACAATTAATCCAAATCTCTAAAATCTAATAGATGGGATACCAAACTTGTCCATATAAAGAGCCCGCTTGGACCGAATAGGAAGAGAGCTTGGACTAAGATATAATTTTATCGGGCCCGTATGGTCAACTGCTAAGAAATGGGCTACCCGTCTCTAATTATTTGAACCTTTGCTTTGATACTACTCATACAGAAACACAACTCGTGCTCTTTTAAGACCAAAATCTTATCGAGCTCGTGTACATTCACCCACGTACTCATGACAGAAAGACTCAATTTGATAGTAATTTCGTATTCTACAATGAAATGTACAATAGTGATTTTACAAGTAAAAATAGCTCACTTCACTCTGTATACATACATTTATCATAACTGTTCTCATATTAGGAGCACATGAGAATCAATATCGCTAACTAGATCACTCCCTCGTCCCTAATCTCTTTAATATCAATCCATTATCCAAAGTCCCAAACATGGAAAAAAATGAAGTATAATAGTGCGGAGTATAATGCAATGCTGGAATGGGTAGGTGTCTAATGTGCCCACAGGGTCACATGGCAATTGAATTGATTTTCAAATATGAATTGTGTGGCGAAATTCAATTCAAATAACTCTAAACTTATTTTAAAATTCACAAATGTTTTTAGTTTTTATTTAGATCAATTTTCTTTCAAAGAACACTGAATCGCAAGGATTTATCCTTAGACTTAATTTCATTCTAAATTGAGGAGAGCGATGTAGTAATACGAAAGACTAAACGTAGAAGTATGAGAGTTAAAATCCAATCCCTGACAACAAATGTCTCACAAACGTGTTTAGCCGAAAAATAGAAATACAAAACGGACTGAGATGGTTGTTCATAAGACCATAAGTCAATGGGAGCAAATGTGTAAGGATGTTTTTACTTGTACTTTTTCATCTCAGACCTGATCAGACCAGACTTAATCAAACCCGATCAGACTTGACTTGACTTCCATAGTTATAAAATACACAGAGACTAGACATTTATTTACCAGACCAAACCAGATTTAACCAGATTAGATCAGACCAGATCAAGTTTAAACAGATCAGACCAGATTAGACCAGCAAATTATAGTGCAAGTAAAAACATCCTTAGACATACTTATATTCATGTCATTTTCTTTAATTTTTGTGCGTGGCTTGAGTGTAGGATGTGGGAGATATATAATTAATGAGATAAATAGATACTCGAGCACACTCGTGCAATGTACGCTATAATAGCTCTATACTAAAGATTTTTTTACATGTCTACAAAAAGTCATACGGAGGATCATCCATCCATTCCTTTTATCCTTCCATCACAGTATTATTTATAGTCCCTCACGCAAAAATGTTCTCGGTTTGATCTACACAAATATTAAGGAAATAAACTTATCAGGGATAAATTTTACTGTTTCGACACTGTTTCGACACTGTTTGACACTGTTTTGATGTAGGATAACTTTCCATTTAGAAAAAGGGAAACTTCTTTTTGGGACATCCAAAAAAGGAAAACGGAAACATATTTGTGAGACGGAGAGAGTAATTACCTATTGCCCAAACCCAACAACTACTACGTACTTCGTATTATGTATGCACAGTACTTATTACTCCGTAGTTGTGACGGATCCGGAGCCTCTACCTTACTTTAGAGTAAGGTAGAGTGTCTTGCTTCCTCCCGGTCGTCCGATCGACAATTCAACAGTCGGAGATCTTGTGCTCCACTTTTTCGCCGATCTCGAGGTCGTGTTGGCCGCTCCACTCCCGTCCGATGCGCAAGGCACCCTCCTAGTCGGGTAGAGGATCCCAATCCGTGTGTGACTCCGTAGTATACTCGTTCCGTTTTTAAACAATACGTAGTAATACATGGGTGAAATATTTATCCAATTAAAATATTAAATCAATGTGACCTATTCGATATGATACGGGACCGGAGTATCAACCCTTTAAAATAATTGTAACTTAATTTTTACACTTATATTTGCTGCTGTGCACGCCATCTTGAATAGATAATTTTTACACCTATATTTGCTGTTTGTGCACACATCAAGTTTTTTGTGTGTGAAAATAATTTTGTTGTCCGTGTCACACACAATTTTTTTTTGTTTGTGATAAAAGACAAAAAAATGCATATTCACATGTAAACAACTGGCATTTACATGAAGAAAAATTCACATTTTCATATGACATTGTATTGATATTGTTCGAGTGTTTGTTTGGCACCATGAATTTGAATTAGGCCAGTGATTTAGGATCTATTTGGTTCATATTGAATATGTGATCATATTGGAGGTTCCCAGAGGGACATGATCTTCCGTCCGGCCGCCGTTTGGGGCGGTTCCCGGTGGAGTTTTTTGATGAAATTTTTATGGAATGTTCCTCATCAAGTCTAGCTTATTCACAAAAAATTTCAGCTAAAAATTCGATCGGAAAGGCTGTCAAATAGTTTTTGAAGATAACTGCGCCAAATTAAACATATAAAACGCAGTTACGTTTCAAAAATATATTTGACAGCCTTCCCGATCGAATTTTTAGCTGAAATGTTTTGTGGATAAACTAGACTTGATGAGGAACATTCCATAAAAATTTCATCAAAAAAATTCACCGGGAACCGTCTCAAACGGCGGCGGCCGGACGGAGGATCTTGTCCCTCCGGCTGGACAGGATCTTTTCCGATCATATTGATCTTAACGTGCTTGTTGTACACTTTTTTGTACTCATCAATACACACACCTGTAAACAAGTTAATTTTATTTGTGATAGATTGTCCAAACACATAACATATTTGTGAACATGTTTTACCTGAGTAGACTATTCACAGACAAAAATATTTTGTTTACAGGTGTGTACAAACATTTTTCTTGAACCATACACCTTGATGTATATACTCGAGTTGTCTCAACAAATTGTGTTAGTTTTAATAATGTTGATGCTTTTGATGAATAAGAGTTTATTTGGTAACACTTAAATTTACTTAATCAGTTGAATTTGTTAAAGTTAATGAAGTGCTACTTGACTCAGTTGATGTGCTAAATTGTGTAAAAATCATACCGAGTATATTTCATAAATAAAATAATGAAAGATTTATTTGAAAAATAGATAAAATGATCATTTAAATTTACTTAATTCAATTCAACTAAAAAAGTAAATTTAACCATACTTATAAGCCGATAAGCTGTGAATAAAAGTTACCAAACGGCTCATCGTTTGTGTGACTACTTTTTCTCCTTTTACTAAAGAATACTACGGAGTATATGCATGGGGCAATAAATGGCATATTCCCATTTTTGGACCACAATTTTAATTAGTACTCCGTATAATACAATGTAAGATATAAATTTTATACTTTTACAAAGACTTCGTTTGGATGCTGGCGTTTCATTCCAATCCGCCAAAAAATTATAACTGAAAACGCTGCTTGAGTTAGCGTTTTGGCCCCCAACCCGCCAATAAACAAACAGGGCCAAAGTTACTTTTAACTTCCTTAAACAAAATCACTTTAAATAATATCAACTATCTTCCATGAACCAAGAATAATACCAACTCGAGAAATAACTTTTAATAATACCAACTATTTGAATATCTATCAAAAGTGATATATAGCAAATTTTTACTAAAATTCATTTATTCAATTTATCAAAAACTAATATAAAAATATCAAATAAGTGACCGTAATTTCAAATATCAATTCTTTAATGATTTGATCTTAGTTTTTGATGTTTTAAATGGTTGAATTTCTTATGGAAAAGTATCTCTATTTTATTTTGAGTTTATATTCAGATAGTTGGTATTATTAAAGATTATTTCTAAAGTACGTATTATTATTACGTAGTAGTTCATTGAAGATAGTTGGTATTATTTAAAGTTACTTTCCCATTTTTAATTACATCATTTTTTTTATTATAAGTAATTGTCAATAAAAATATATAGTTGATCAAAGTTTTAAAGACGGATACAATTTAAGGGGGAGAGAGTATAGTAAAAAAACCATTAAACTTCATCATGCTTTCATTGGGAGGGAAAAAATAATTGGTTGAGTACTCCACATCATTACATTAATTGAAGTCAACTTTATGAACAATTTCTCGAAATAGCTGGTGTAATAAATCAAAGTTTAGTCAGGAAGGAGCAATAAGGTTCGTAATTTTGACCACACATGCACATGAATTTGGATTGTCTGGGTGAATTATTTAACTCACTACATTCATGCACCTAATGTACATGTGCGTTACTATGCCAGTAAAATATTACTCCGTATTGGCAAGATAAATATCGGGTCTACCATCTTACACCTGCTTCGCCTGTGTTTTCCCCAAAAATTGCAAGAATACTATTGTACTTTAAAACCCATAAACAGAAATATAATTGGAGTTTTTTTCAAATTAATGCAAAAAAATACAACTATGACGTGCTTGTAGAATATTTTTACTTGGACTGAATTTTTATGGTCTGGTCAATCTGTTCTGTTAATGTCTGATCTCTGTATATTTTATAACTATTCAAGTCTGGTCTGATCTAGAACTTAAAACAGTTCAAATAAAAACATCCTAGTATACCAGTATATGGTAAAAGTATTATTCCATGTGATCGAGAATTATCTTCACTCTTCCAATTTTGGTTTGTCCCAATATAATTTTCAACTTCTTTTTGTATTAAAAATTCTGGTTCATATCATATCTTTCTTAGTTTCTTATACGGAACTTTTAGCCGGCCACACCATTTTCATCTTCTTGATCTACATGAAATGTCTTTGAATGGTACATTTTCTTAATACCGTATATAGTTACTAGATACTCCGTATATATGTACTATTCCCTCCGTTTAAGGTTGTATCAAATTATTTGTCTTATTTCTTTTTTGGAAAGAAATCTACTCTAAAATCAGCTAAACACACTTTGATATACTTCCTATGTAGTACGGAGTAGTATACAATACTACTACAATGTTAAAAATCGGGTTTAATGCACCAAATCCCCTCGTGATATAGAAAATGGGCGCATTAGCCCCCTGTCATTTGAAAAATGCGTCAAACCCCCCTGTGTTTTAATTAATCATGCATAGAACCCTTTTTATGAATAAATTTAACGATTTGGAAATCACTTTTACTAATATTTTGATTGAATATGCAAGTAAATATGTCAAAATCTTTAAATCATATAAAAATGTTGATCATTTTTCTTTTATTTGACAATTGATTTTATTCATAAAAGGGGTTTTGTGCATGATTAATTAAAACACAAGGGGGTTTCATACATTTTTCAAATCACAGGGGACTAATGCGCCGAATTTTCATATCATAGGGGGGTTTGGTGCATTAAACCCGTTAAAAATCTCTTACTTTTTGTGAAATGTACAGTAAAGTTAGGGAAAACTGTCAAGTAACATGTAATGGCATGGGACTCAATTGAACGTTTTCACAAAGTTCGAGGATTTGATTGATTTTTTTTAAAGTACGAGGACCTAATTGATAGTTTTCCCGTTAACTTATAACATTTCTTAAACTTCATTAAAAAACAAATGGGACACCAAGTTTGTAATATATGAAGGGAGTATTAGGGGGTGTTTGGATCTTATTCTTAAAACTGTTTCTCCTCATTCGTGAAACAGAAGCAGAAGTTGAAGTGTTTGTGCAAAAGTGCAGAAGTACTTTTGTGCTCTAATTTACTCTTAGTGGTAGTTTTTTTAGAAGTTGGGGGAGACCAGCTTCAGAAAATTGATTCTGATTCCGCTTCAGCTTTAAAAAAGAAGCACAATCAGTTCCAAAAACCCTCTTAGTCATTATAAGTAATTCTTGATTTACTTTTTGCAGTTCAATTCACCGAGGATCATTTTCATCTTTTAAATATTTTTTATTTACTTTCGAAATAAAATATATTTTTAATATAATCGGGTTTCATATTTAATAAATTTAGCTATTTAAGTTAGCCGATTCAGTCAATTTGAGTTGTTAACAAACATTCTCTTATTGTGTTGTACTTTGTATTTTAGAAATTATCCCAAATATGACTAAAACTATGGCAAATATCAAAAATATAAATCTAATGTTTTTATTCTAAAATAGGACCATATTAGTCCTATTGGAAACATACCTATTTTTCATTCCATTCTTACCCCTCCTTTAAATATGAGTAAAAGGTAGTCAAAAGTCATAATTAAATGTTTAAATTCATTCAAATTGGTGAAAAATAATAACAATCGTAAAAAAATAATAAAAAAATAATGAAATATTTATAAAATAAAAAATCAATTTTTTTTAATTTTTTTAAGAACTAATAAAAAATAGTAAAAATCCATAAAAAATTAAAAAATTATGGATGCCTTTCCCACCGCCAGTACTGCATCCCTGCACCACCACCTCTGACCGGTGTAAAAATGACATTTTTTATGAAAATGCCAAAAAATGGTATATTACTCTTTGAGAATGCCAAAATTTTCATTGAAGCTGCCATAAATATGGCATTCATAATGCATGTGGCACCCCCCCCCCCCCCCCGGTGGTTGGAGGTGGTGGTGCTGGAGCGGCAGAGGCGGCATTGATTTTATTTTATTTTTTTTGCTTTTTTTAATTTCTTTTAATTTTTTATTTATTTTTTAAAATAAATTATTATTTTTTAAATATTTTTATTAATTTTTTGGTATTTTTTACGAATTTTTATTATTACTTTATTATAATATTATGAATTAAAATATTTCAATAGCTATGTTAGATATACATTCTAGAATAGACTATTACTTTGAATTGTAACAAACTGTATTAGAGTCGGTTAAGAGTCTGTTGCTGCTAGGTCTAACCGATTCTATAAATACATTGTAATGCTACTCAGATAAAGCAAGAAATACAATTCTGCTTCTTCTCTCGACTTTTCTCTCTGTACATTTTCTATTATGGTATCAGAGCTGTAGCTCGTATCCATGGTGACCTCATATGATTCTTCCCATTCTACTGCCAATTCCGGCAATTCGAGTTCTCCTGTAACCGTCGCTCATCCTTTACCGATAAAACTTGATGCTAACAACTTTTTCTTTTGGAAGCATCATGTGGAATCTGTGGTCCGAGCGCACAAACTCCTCTGATTCATCGTGAAACCGCAGATTCCGAAGCAATTCAACTCTGAAAACGATGAAGCCAATGGAAATGTTAATGCAGAGTATGTTATCTGGGAGCAACAAGACCAGATGTTGTTCTCGTGGTTGCTCGCGTCGCTTTCAGAGTCGTTCCATGCTCGAGTCATTCACTGTAGATACTCATATCAACTGTGGAGTGAGCTCAATAGCTACTTCAAGTCGCAGATCCTTGCAAAAGCCAGATAGCTCAAATCTGAGTTGTATAACACTGCGAAAGGAGATCGCTCTATCTCCGAGTATCTTCTTCGTATTCAGAATATTGCCGATACTCTACTATCAATCGGAGAACCTATTTCAGCAAAAGAGCACATCAATGTCATACTCGAAGGCCTGCCGGAGGAATATGAGTCTTTGGCATCCTCAATTTCATCGCGAAGTCCTATTGATCCTGCTACTTTATCAGAGGTTGAATCTCTTTTAGCTGCTAAAGAAATGAGATTGAAGAAGCTTCGTGAATCCTCCCAACAAACCTTGTTCTCTGCAAATGTTGCTCGGATTGAGTCATCACTCTCCTATAATACTACAACTCCTGAAAATTCCTCAGAAATTTCCTCGGCTCAAGTTGCACAGTTCAATACTCCTCCTATCACTGATTCCTATAGGGGCAGAGGTCGTGGAAGCCCTGGAAGAGGTCGTGGTGGTAGATATGGTGGTCGCAATTCGATCATATGCCAAGTCTGTGGCAAATCAGGTCATCATGCCCTAATTTGCTATCACAGGTTTAACCCTTCCTACACTATTACTTCAACTCATTCCTATAATCCCTATCCAAACAACCAGTCTGCAACTCATAATACTTTACCTCCACCAAGCTCTTATCAACAAAGATTTCCTGCACAACAGTTTCATAATTCAACCTCTTCATCACAATTTCCACACTGGGAACAACAACCATATAATTCTTCACATGTTCAATCCTACAATTCCTCACCTCAATCACAGTATACTGCAGTTTCTCATCAACAATACACTCCTACTGCAGCTTGGGCCTGTGCAAACCCTCCCATCTTGGGACCTGCTCCACAGAATCAACCATGGCATTCTGACTCTGGAGCCACTCATCATGTCACTCTAGATCCTCTAAACCTGCAACACAGTGAGCCCCTTGTTACAACTGATAAGCTCTTTATGGGCAATGGTCAAGGTTTGGATATAAAGTCCATTGGTTTTACTACTTTTCCCTCACCCTATCAGTCCTCTTTATCTCTCTCTCTCTCTTAATAATATCTTGCATGTTCCCTCTATAACTAAGAATCTAATTAGTGTTAGTAAATTTGTTAAGGATAACAATGCCTTTTTTTTAGTTCTATCCTTATGAGTGCTTTGTTAAATCTCAGGTTTCTAGACAAATTCTTTTACATGGTGTCCTTTGAGATGATGGTCTTTATAGGTTTCACTCTGTTCTAGTTCAAGCTACTCTACCAAGCAAAACAAACAGTTCCAGTTCTCCTTTGTCTTCATCTAGTCCTAGTTCTACTTTTCTATCTACTTGTAATAATGCTAAGTCACGTAATATCTCTGAAACATGTAATCTTTGGCACTTAAGACTTGGTCATCCTCATTTTGAGGCACTCAAATGTATACTCCAACAATGTAATGTTCCTTATGTTAATAAAAATGTTGTTGAGTTCTGTTCTGCTTGTTGTTTAGGCAAGTCACACAGACGGCCTTCTTTCTCTTCCACCACCACATATAATACACCTTTTGAACTTGTTTTCACTGACCTATGGGACCAGCTCCTCTTCTATCCTTTGATGGCTATTCTTATTACATAGCCCTCATTGATGCATCAACCAGATTCACTTGGGTGTATTTCTTAAAAAGAAAATCAGATGCTCTTTCTGCATTCACCAACTTCTATAATTATGTTCTTAATCAATTTTCTATCTCCATCAAGTCCTTACAGTCTGACTGGGGGGATTCAGATCCTTTAATCAATTGTTGTCGGAAAAAGGTATCACTCATATGATCATTTGTCCACACACACACACCATCAAAATGGTGTTGTGGAAAGGAAACGTAGAACTATTGTTGAAAAAGGCTTATCCCTTCTCTCACATTCATCTCTTCCCCTTAAATTCTGGGATGCGGCATTTGCTATTGTAGTCCATCTTATTAACAGAACTCCATCCACTTCCATTTCCAACATCAGCCCCTACTTCAAACTGTATGGCTCCCATCCAGACTACTCCTTTCTCAAAGTTTTTGGCTGTTCATGTTATCTATTCATCAGACCATATAACAAGCATAAACTTGGTTTCCATTCTGAAGAGTGTGTCTTTCTTGGATATTCTTCCACTCACAGAGGGTATACGTGTCTTTCTCCTTCAAGAAAAATATCTCTATCTCTCGAGATGTTATTTTTCATGAATCAAAATTTCCTTATCTCAACCTCTTTCCCTCTACACTTCCTTCATTATCTAAATCCTCCCTACCAATTTCTGCTCCTATATCTATCTCCTTTCCATCCAAAACATCTGAATCACTCTCTCCAAGTCAATTAAATCAGACCTCTTCTTCAGAAGCTCAGTCTAGTTCAAATAACAACAGTCAAAATTCCTCTTCATAGTCAATTTTCTCACATTCCTCAAACTCTTCTACTCCTGCCATCTTACCTAACACTACTACTCAGTCCTCCTCTTCTACTTCTCCAACTTTTTCTCCCCCTCCTGTCACTAACAATCATCCTATGAGGACTAGAGCCAAATCAGGGATAGTAAAACCAAGGCTTAATCCAACCTTACCGTTAGTTCATACTGAGCCTAACTCGGTGAAACAAGCCCTATCTTCTCCACACTGGTTTGAGGCTATGAAGTGTGAATATGATGCTTTGATTTCCAACAAAACCTGGTATCTTGTACCTCTACCTCCAGACAAACAAGCAATTGGCTGTAAATGGGTATATAGAATCAAGGAAAATGCTGATGGTTCTCTAAATAAATACAAAGCCGGACTGGTGGCCAAGGGTTTTCATCATAAGTTTGGTACTGACTTTGGAGAAACATTTTCTCCAGTTGTCAAACCTCTGACCATAAGAGTTCTTCTTACACTTGCTGTGTCAAATAAATGGTCAATTCAGCAACTAGATGTCAACAATGCCTTTTTAAATGGTGAAATTGATGAAGAAATTTACATGGTGCAGCCTCCAGGCTTTCAGGTGAAAGATACCTCCCTTGTCTGCAAGTTGCATAAGTCCTTGTATGGGCTTAAATAAGCGCCCAGGGCTTGGTTTCTCAAACTAACATCAGTTCTGTATAAAGCTGGCTTTCAACAGAGTAAAAGTGATCCTTCTTTACTCATCTACATGTCTTCTGGAATCCAAATATACATTTTGATCTATGTTAATGACATATTAGTCATTGGAAATCAGCTTACTGCAATTCATCAGCTCATTGAAACACTTGACTCCTCTTTCTCTTTGAAGCATCTGGGAGACCTTGATTTCTTTCTGGGAATAGAAGCACATAAACTACCTAATGGCAGCTTACATCTCTCCCAAACCAAATACATCAAGGATTTACTTGCTCAAACTAACATGACTGACTCTAAAGGAGTAAAAACACCTATGGTTAATACTTCCAAACTCACTCAGGAGAGCAGTAATTACCTCCCAAACCCTTCCTACTATAGATCTATTGTGGGTGTTCTGCAATATGCCACTCTTACTAGACCTGATATATGATATGCAGTCAACAAGGTCTGTCAGTTTATGGTTGCACCCCTGCAAGAACACTGGCTCGCAGTTAAACACATTCTCAGGTACCTATCTCGTACCACCAACCATGGCCTTATCATCAAACCCCTACCACTTTCCTCTATACCTCTTCCAATCTCAGCTTATTGTGATGCAGATTGGGCATCTGACCCTAATGACATAAAATCCACTTCTGGTTCATGTATATTTCTAGGTTCTAACATTGTATCATGGTGGTCAAGGAAGCAAGCCAGAGTAGCAAGATCTTCAGCTGAAGCTGAATACAGAAACCTAGCTGATACTGCTACAGAATTACTATGGATACAATTTCTTTTAAAAGAAATCCAAGTGCCTTTCTCTGTTCCCAAAGTCTATTGTGATAATTAATCTGAGTACTGTACAGCTTGCTCACAATCCTGTCTTACACTCTAGGATAAAGCATATGGAACTTGATCTCTTTTTTGTCAGAGAAAAGGTCCATCTGAAGCCGCTTCAAGACTATCACATTCCCTCTCCCTACCAAGTTGCTGACATCTTTACAAAACCACTCTCCAGCTCCAATTTTCTTGACCTAAGGACAAAACTCAGTGTTGCTGATAAATCACCTTCACTTTCAGAGGGGAATGTTAGATATACATTCTAGAATAGACTATTACTTTGAATTGTAACAAACTGTATTAGAGTCGGTTAAGAGTCTTTTGTTGCTAGGTCTAACCAATTCTATAAATACCTTGTAATGCTACTCAGATAAAGCAAGAAATACAATTCTGCTTCTGCTCTCGACTTTTCTCTTTGTACATTTTCTATTAAGCTACAAGGGTATATTTGTCCAAGAAATACAATTCTGCTTCTGCACTCGACTTTTCTCTCTGTACATTTTCTATTAAGCTACAAGGGTATATTTGTCCAACACACACATAATTAGTCCTATGAAACATGGTTTATTTTTTATCCTATTTGTGCAAACTGGCTAGCTTTTGGATAATTAACTCTTTGTATTTTTATGCATTGTTTTTATGTTAATTAGTCTTCTTGTATGAATCGTAATGAATCATTTTCTTAAGACATAATATGCATATGTAAAAAAATAATACAAAGTACACATACGAAATACGGAGTAACAAACAAAGAAAGGCCTTTCAAAAAAACAAAGGTGATCTTGTGCAAGGCATTCAGAGATGCTTTAAATTGCACTCAATTTTTTTTTTATTTTTCTTCCATTTTATCTAATCTAATTCGTTTAAGTTTGGTTTGATCTGATCTGATTTAAACGTTCATTTTATGTTTAGGTGATTATTATACACATGCACATCGTCTAGTTCTGTCGTGATATATATGTTGTGTATTCTGCCATGTTTAATATGATTTTATCTAATCTGATTTGATTCGAGAGTAATCCAACTAAAACACCTCGGTTCTCAAAACCAAAACCATATAAATTCTAAAGAGAAACACATAATACTCCGTTGAACTTGTCAAAAAAAAATACTCCGATCCGTAGAGCATTTTTACAGAGAATAATGAAAAAGAGTAAGCAGAATATTTTAAATATCCCATTCAAATCACTCTCGACCAAACATGAACTATTTACTCTTTCTTTTTTCCTCCTAAAATGAAGAAACGACAAGGGAGTTGTTGCGTATATCCAACGATGTGTTATGGTAGTCAAAAATAGAAATTCCATTCGCTAGTGGCCAAAATCCCTCCAGATTAGATTTGTTTTTAGGGTCAAAAGATGTCAAGATACGATAATTAGCAGTATATATATAGGCTATAGCCCTAATAGTGTCAATATATTCCACAATACCACAGCTCCATGCAATTCAAAATTACACTAACACCAACTCACAATCTCAAATAGATGGCTCCACTTGTTCGAATTCAGTACTAAAAATACTCTCGCGGATAGGTTCGTCAAATTGACTTTTCTTGATCAATAGCAATCAATTTTGACCCAATGATATTTTTTTAATAAGAAATTATTTTGAATACCATAATTATATCAAAATGTTCATTATCAAAGTATTTTCATAAAAGTATAAAAAAAATTAAAAAAAATATACAAATATAGTAATTAAAATTATTGTCCAAAGTTTACCAACATTGACCAAGAAAAGTCAATATGGCGAAACTTTTTGGGACAAAGGTAGTATGTGAGATTGAAGTGTTGATGGACTTTTGTCTGATAATTAAAATGAATGTTCAATTTTTCAGCTTATCAACTACGGAGTAATACTTGTGTTTGTCCTAAATTGTGTAATAATCAAATTATATACGGAGTATATAATGTTGTTGTCACTTTTCTAACTAAATTATATTGATCGAAATTAATTTAGATAACTATTCTAGTTATTCTTCATATAATTTTTTCTTTTTCTGAATAAAATATATTTTAAATATAGTTTCGCCATAATTAAGCAAATTCAGTTATTACTGTAAGAATTTTATTAGTTTCAGTAAATCCAGCCTTTTAAGTCAATTTCAATATTACTCCGTATCAAAAATGGCTAAATTTTAAGAAAAAGAACCAAGAATAGGCAGTTGACAATTGAGCTGTCTCATCCATGTATCGTAATTATTCTATTCAGGCAGCATATATTTATGATGGGTGAATCTGAAATTTTTCATAAGTTTTGGAACGTGTTTTAAGGAGTTTTGATACTTGAGTCCATAACTTTTTATACGGAGTATTGTATTTTGAAGTTTTCAGTTTTAATCAGTCGTCTAATATGGTAGAAACAATTAAATTACTCATCTATGAAAATTTTCATATTTAGCGTCATGATTTTTATAAAAGTGTCATTCTTAATCTTTACAATAGAATTTTATCACAATAGGTGGATGGCTGTAATATAATTGTCATTATAATATTAGTGGAAAACCAAACTAAAAATATTACTTTCCCAATAATTTCTCACTTACACTTAAGTAACTATAAAACTATATAGAACACTGTAGTACAATTTAATCAAATTTTATATATAAGTTTTACTTCAGTGATATTTACGAGAAAAAGCAATCATGTAATTAGTGAATAATTAATCAATCGATTCATTAAATACTAATTAATAACCTTAGCTAATAAGCTAGCAAACGTGGGTGCGCTTGGCACGATGACTATTAACCTAGGAAAAAATTTGTGGCCCAAACTGAAAACACGAAGAGTCAAATTTGTTTACTTTAAATGGGGATTATAAAAATATACAAGGACCTCACATGACTGGATTTATCGATCATAGTCACAATTGCCACATCAATTGAATGGGAGATTAGGTATAGAGTGCCTACCTTCTACAAAACATGTTTATTTGGGTTGGTAAAGTGACCAGAAAGTTTAATTTGCGCAAGAATCAAGAATCCAAATATGCGATCGTGAGAAGGTCACAATTCTTGTGTGCTGGATTGGATCTCTAGTGTACATGAGTTTAAAGTTTACTATCGTTAGAACTGGTTGAATCACCGCATAGCCGTCCATAGATGGGAGGCACCTAGGCAATTGCCTAGGGCACCATCATTATGTAGGGCACCACTAAAAACCTTTTTTATTAGTTTATAATATTTTGTTTGACAATTTTTTCTAACATATATAGTTTCTAATATATATAGTATTTGCTCAATTAGCTTAGTATTATACACTGCGTACTGTATAATACTAAAATCAGCATAGCTACATTAGCTAGTACACACTTTTTTTTTTGCAAAAAGCTAGCACCACTTATGTAGTCGTTATTGCCAAATTCATTGAGATCAGACCAAACAGAGATCAAACCAAACAAAAGAAAGTGGAAGAGTTAATAAAATTAAATATACGTGTACTCCGCAATATATCATCACCGGCCAGTTAAATAGCATATCTCAATATCTCATTAGTAAATGATGTTCTCCAATCCTAGATGTACCATACTAGAAATCACTGAAGTAATAATACTACTAAATAAAAAGTGCCATCAATGGTGTGAGTGAGGCTCTTAGAATTAAATTGGGTGTCATCAAATCCCGCAGGTGTAGATCAAACTAGCTAGCTATTGAAGTATGCAAATGTGGTGAGGAGTGAAAATGTCCAAAAGGTTGAATCCCTAATCTCAAGGTCCTCGAGACTTGACCCCATAAAGAATATGGGAGTGAGGTTTTAAATCACAGTGATTCAGGGTCGTCTTTAGGAACTTTTGGGTCCCAAGCAAAAACTAAATTACATCTTCATATAAGTGAAAATTCTAAGAGCCTCACTCACACAATTCCAAAATCTAAATAAAAAGTGGTAATCTTAGCTTCACAAGACTAATCGGTAATCATCCAACTCTTTGTTGATTAGTATTACAAAGATCGGAGATCATTCAGAATAGGTCATTGGTCCTATCTACCAAATTCCTTTTTTAGAAGTGATTTTCATTTTTTTGGCGGCTAAAAGAAATACGTAGTATAAAGTACGGAGTAGTTTATATCTCCACTGCAGTATGAATATACTCAAATTCATTTTTATGCCATGTACACTTTTTGCAAAAATTATTGTTTTATATTAAATTTAACTTTACATTGAATGAAGATCTGAAATATTAAATTTCTATTTACGTTCGATTACTATGTAAATGATATTAATGTCTAATAATTTTCACTTATATGAAGATGTAATTTAGTTTTTGCTTGGGGCCCAAAAGTTCCTAAAGACGACCCTGAATCACTGTGATTTAAAACCTCACTCCCATATTCTTTATGGGGTCGAGTCTCGAGGACCTTGAGATTAGGGATTCAACCTTTTGGACATTTTCACTCCTCACCACATTTGCATACTTCAATAGCTAGCTAGTTTGATCTACACCTGCGGGATTTGATGACACCCAATTTAATTAGGAATATGCATTAGGTGAAATCGAAAATGCAGCACAAAAGGTAAGGCATAATAGTACTTCGTATTATGTAAAGTTGAATTGTGCATTAGGGGAAACTTAAATGTACACTAGGTGAAACTGAAATGTGCAGAATAAAAACTACAATGGAACGGCGTTTTTGTGCCTTTCATTCTGCACATTTCAATTTCACGTAATGCAGATTTCAATTTCACTTAATGCACATTTCAGTTTTACCAAATGCACACTTCAATTTCACATAATACATTCCAACGGCCTAGATTCATTCTCATTTCTCTCCTGGGAGTCCTTTCTCATTAGAACCACTCCCTGTGCGCGCGCGCGGATATGCTCAAATGTGACAGTCAATACTCTCAACCTTCATGTGACATGTTGATGGTAAAAAGGGATTGCATCACACCATGTGTACATAATGGATACTCTCAACCTTATCACCTCAATGCCCCAATTACATATCAAATTTCAAGATCAAATCACTGACATGGTGATCTCATGTTGATATCTCCTATGTCGATACTTGATGTTGAATCATCATATATCATTGTTTTCTATCAACAAGACGAACTGCATGACCATAAGTTGAGAACCACATAAACAATGTAGCAATTATGCTAGGGGTACATGAAGTGTACACAAGATGTACACACTACAAATACCTCTTAATTTTTACCATTTCATTTTTATTTTTTTTACCCTCTTTCTCTCCCTCTTATCTCCTTCTCTTCTCTTTGTTCTCCACCTTTCTCCTAACCTCCTCTCACGTAACCCCTATTTCCCCTTGCTTTCTTTTTCTTCATTTTTAATCCTCTTCCCATTTCTCTCTCACGTAACTCCTCTCATGTAATACCTAATTTGTCTTTGGGCTCGCCCATTTTTCTGGAACTATCAATCTTGAGGTAAATATCTATTTTCTTTTTTCATGTGCATTTTAGAGTTTTGTATATACTTTTCTTTATTTCATGAATATTATATGTGTTATAACAATAAATAATTGATTATATTGTTTTATTGTAAGAGATTTGAGGAGTTAAGTATTACAATTTTAGTCTAAATACTCTAGTTCATTTTTGCTCATAACTTGTTTGTTGAAATGACTCAATGAACTTTTTGTTCAAAGTCAATAATTCGTTCTCCTCTTTTTAAATTTGCTAATGCACCTTGGTGTTTAATGAATTTCAGATTCTATTTTTTGTTCAAATGCAAGACTGAGAGAACCTTATGTTTTACTCAACTTAAATAATTGACTCTTTTATTCCATAAATATGTACTATTGTTTTTGAATGATAAGACTATCTGATTATTAGAAACTTTAATTTGAGCAACATTTGTTTTTTTATTAAGGCCTCGCTTGGCCGCATTAATCGGCTCATTTTGTTTATCCTTCTTACTCCATATAATAAAATGATAAGACTATGTAGTAGACTTTGATAAATTGAAAGCCTGTTTGGTGCATAATATTTGACTCGTTTTTTTATTGTGAGGTTGTATGGTAACTTTTTGTTTTTATAGAATAATAAGATTAAGTGTCATTTTTGTGAAATATGGTGCTTGTTTTCTTGTTTGATTCAAAGTGAAATACGGAATTTTGAATAATCAATGGTTGTTTGATTCAAGAGGAGAATATGGATTCTAACTTCTGCTCAAACAACTTTGAATATGAAACCCCCTCCACATGTTGTGCACTAGTAAGATGTATTTGTTGTGAGTACGTATTTTCAATTGCTAAGTGCAATTGTCTGTGAATCAAACAAGAGGTGTCTGGTCACACTCAATCTTTACTCGAATAACCTAATGTGGTAAGTGAAGTTGTAATTGGATCATCAGACATTATGTGTGTGGTCATTTATGTGTATTCATTGAGTTAGAAATGTATTAATTTGATTGGATTGCTTATTGATTATTTATCTTAGTGTACAATAATGCAGGGGCTTATAACCATAGAAATGAAGTTAGCTAGTGAGCTAGAAGAAGCCAATTGGGTCAGAAGCTTGAAACTCTACTATGAAAGCTAGTGAAATAGGGATGAAGCAAATGATGATTGTTACCAGAGAAGATTGGTCATTTTGTGGAATTGATTATTACATGTGTTAAGTGATACAATGCTATTTTGTAACTAATCACATTGTAATGCAAATGTTCTTGTATTTAGATTTGCATTAATGATCAAAGATGTATCTTATTGTGAACTAGACATTGACAAAAAAAAATGATGACAAAATTAATCATGTTAAAAGTCAAGAATGAGTTTCAAAGCAAAAGATATCAGATGATTTATTATATTTGCCACTAGAATAGACTAATGGGCTAATGTTCTAGTGCAACTTTTTCTTAGTGAATCAGACATTAACTGTTTAGTTACAGACAATGACCACTTGAACGAGCTAATGTACTAAGTGAAAGTGTCTGTGAACCTGATATGAAGTGTCTGACCACAAACAATAGCCACTGAAATGGGCCAATAAGCTGATGTGCTAAGTGGAATTGTCTTGTGAACCAGACATGAAATGTCCAGCCACAGGCAATAGCCACTGGAACGAGCAAATGTACTACTGAAATTGTCTGTGAGTGTGACATGAATTGTTTGGTTACAAACAATAACCACTTAAATAAGTTAATTTGCAAATGTAGATGAATTGAATAATATTTTTTTTTTGAAAAAAAATTTTCATAAAATAATAGCGTAATATCTTCCTATATACAAACCGCTGTGGATCAGCAGCCAAATTTCCCGCCCATTCTATTGGAAAAAAACGGGTCAACCCGGGTCAAAAATGGGTCTACAGCTAAGGTCAACTAAAGCATTCAATGCTTGAGTCAAATCTGCTCCAACAATTAAATGCAAAGTAAAATACTGGGAGGATTTCAGATTTGAGCTTTGAAGTACAAATGCATTTAATGAATTGCAAATCAGGAACACTTCGTGGGTCACTTTATTAGTTGTCCATCTTATCAAAACTTTTCAACTACCAATTAAATTGTTGTGTTCAAACTCTAGCAAATGTATTTCGGCCAAATTCAACTTTGTGCAGCTAATTGGCAGAGTACTTCTTTTCAAAAGGCTTTACATTAAATGATGTGTACTCTCATATCTCCTTGAGCCAACCAATATATAAAATAAGACCTTTAAAGTGTATTGTGATTAATGCTATGCAAAAGTTTCGTACTCTAATATCTTCTTGAGCCGCACAACATATGGAACATGATCTTCAAAGTACATTGACATTAAATGCAAAGCAACAATGCAAGCTTATTTCGTACTAAGACTGCAAAAATATTAGACAGTTGGTTAATGGGTGTTCTTTGCCTAGCGGGTATTAAATAAACCTATTCACAACATAAGTTTCAGTATAAATAGATCAACTCATTCAATTCATTTTCCATCCCACATTCCCACCATACCTAATGTTCCCATTATCCCATTGAAAGATGAGATCATATACCAAATCCAGGATTGCAAGAGTATTTGAGGTTTGAGACCATTCCAAGGGAGAGAGCTAAGGACCGATTTACCATGATAAAAGGTATAGCTACTTTTTTTCAAACTTGGAGAGGAAATATATTTGGGTTAACACACATGATAAATAACATTGAGAAGATGGGTTGTTCATAATGTGTTCCTTAAAAACTGCTTTTCAAAGCCAGAATAAAACTGTTGCATTTGCATTTATGACTTATGTGTCATTTTATAGGAAAAGCCAGGATTGTGTTCTTGAGGCTGACTTCAACAACGTTTAGAGGGAGGTCAGTTCATGCTACTGGGAAACACCACAAATTCAGAATCTACAAGCCAAAAATCAAAGAAGATGGAGTATTAGAAAGATTTCAGATGAATACAAATTTTGTTTGAGACGAACACAAAGGTACTTGGATATGGAATTTTGAAATTGCAAGTTTCTTGGGCTTTCAAAATTTATAAGAATGTTTTTATAAAGAACTGGATGTTTAGAGAGAATTAATTTAAAGAGTCAATAACATCAGAAAAAATATTATGATCAAAGTTAAGATCAATTTTAGACATAATTTATTTAAATCATGATCATAGACATTACTTATGTACTCTTTCAACAGATATTTTTTTCAAGGATGTGATGATAAGAAGACAAAAATGGATATATTATATCAAATTTATTCTAATTGCTTTTTATCTTCAGTATTACCAAAATATACTCAGGTAAATGTAAATTTGGTTAATAGTTGTTAATAAAAGCTACACGAAGAAGATCCGAGGAAATTTGAAAAAGAAAATTTTAACATAGAATTCATTTTATAAAATTGAAACCGAATGATTCTTAGGTTATAAGTTCAATTATTTTAAAAAATCATTAGTTATAAAAAATCATTAACCGAATGATGCTTAGGTTATAAAATTAACTTTCACTTAAAGTTGGAAAAAAGCTTTTCAAAGACGAAACTGGAGAAACAAAAGATATACTTTACCAACATCAAATTAAAAAACAAAAACCATGTTCATCGGTCACCATACACAGATCTGATATTTCGACAGACCTGACCACGAAATGGTATACCCGACAAGATTTTTTTATCCTCAAACTGCAAAAATATCAACAGATCTATAGATGTTGGTAAAATCTTTGAAAACAGATTCGTCAATAGACTTAAGTCCATTAATAAAAGTCATGCATGCGGAAAAAATAAGTAAGATTTGGTGAAACAGATTACAAGAACACTCAGTCAAATGAGATATGTGAAAATTTGTAGAAAATATACACATGAACTGTTGAAAACAAAGAAAACGTTTGAGTATTAATGTTTTGAAAGAGGATATACCAAACGACTGAGACTAGCCGCAGAATCCACGAACGATGATAACCGACGCTTAACATCCAGCGTTAATGCCGCACCGACCTTCACAGACGACCGGAAAAACGGTGAAAGTGAAGGGCTAGACGAAGGACTACCGAAGGTTGTGTACGGAGGTTGCCAAAGAGAGGGGTGAATGATCTGGAGACCATCGGTCTGATGGTGTAACCGATGAGTCTCCAGGGAATGGGGGGATTATACATTAAGGGGGTTGGGTCGGGTAGGTTTAGGGATTTAATGTGAGGGTGGATAGGGTTGCTGGGCTGGGTAGGGTTAGGCACAAATATTTAAAATAATTGGGTTGTTGGGTCAAAAAGGCTGGAATTGAGGTCCAATTGAAGTTCAATTAAAGCTATAAATTGCTGGTCCTAATTCTTAGAGTATTAAAATTATAATTTTAATAAAATCCAAAAGTTTTTAAATTTTTATTAATAATTCTTAATTAATAATTGCTTTTAATTTTTTAACAATTGAAGGTTTAATTCGAATAAAACGCAAAATGATTTAAGTTTTTTATGATGTCATTGATTTCTTTTATTAATATTTGTTAATTTTTAAAATTGAAATTATTTTTGTTTTTTAATGAATTATTATTATTATTATTATTATTATTATTATTATTATTATTATTTGTAATTATGGATTATAAGTGTGGTTGAGTTCCTTTTATTAGGGCATTGGCTTTATGTAATTAAAGATTAAAGATTTGAGAAGTGTATCACAAAATATTGTTTCGTGATGAGGATGATCAAGAGATTGATTATACTGCTAATGTTGTTTACAAAAAAGTTTTTCAGAGTTTGTAGTTTGATCTTGAACACTCATCATTTTACTTCTCACTTTCTACTTTAATTTCAAATGTTATATCTCTTTTAAAATACTCTGTATTTACAGTTTCCTTATTGATGATGTTTTAATTTCTCTTTAACTACAAAGACTTATTTTGTTACTAACCACTTTATTTTGAGTTCAATTACTTTTACGTTTTTATAATACACTTCTTAATAACATGTTGGTAAATTTACATCCGCGCATCGCGCGGGTGAGAATCTAGTGTAGTCAAAGTAGAACATGCGAATAATGTGAATTTCAACATGTTGCGATTAAAAAAATGGAGGATAGTAAGTACTACGTAATTATAAATTAAACATAAATCCTTTGGGGTCCTCTGGCTATTGTTTGTGGCCAGACATCTAATATCAGATTCACAGACATTTTCACTTGGTACATTTTTCCGTTCAAGTGGCCATTGTCTGTAACCAGACACTTAATGTCCGGTTCACAAACAATTCATGCCTGGTTCACAGACAATTCCACTTAGCACATTAGCACAGGCTACGTGGAATTCCACTTCTTGTGCTAAGTGGAATTGTCTGTGAACCAGACATGAATGGTCTGATTATAGACAATCGCTACTTGAACGGACCAATGTGCTAAGTGAAAGTGTTTGTGGACATGATATGAAGTGTCTGGCCACAAACAATACCCACCAAATGGGCTAATGAACTCATGTACTACGTGAAATTGTTTGTGAATGAGACATGAAATGTCCGGCCACAGGCAATAGCCACTGCAACGGGCAAATGTGCTAATTAGAGTTGTCTGTGAACGCGAAATGAAGTGTCTGGTTACAAACAAAAGATACATATTTACAGAGTCTTTGACTCTTAAGTGAAAAAGAAGCATATTTACAAACAAAGTGTTCCATGACCAAAAACAAGCATTATCATTTACAACCCAAATGTCATATACTCTCCAACATCTCAAAGGTCAATGCCAACTAATCTAAAAAAACAAGCATTACTATTTACAACTCAAATGTCAACACATTCCAACATTCCAATGTTGACTAATCTAAAAGAAACTAATTTCAAATCATCCAATTCTATAAGATTAGATGAGCTCCACCTATGACTAAATTAGTTGGCATTCTTCATAAGACCATCATCTTCAAAAGACCATCGTGTTCCCTTCGCCATGCCTTGCCAATTTCAAGGGCCAATGAGTCTGTCAAACTTGTTGATCTCATGGTTGCAAAACTCATGACATATAGAAATAACTACATAGAGATAATGATTAATAACAAAGTATTCAAACAATAGTTATTAACTTATTATAATATTACAACATCGATGTTTATTGTAATCTTGAGTGTAGAAACAGCCTAGAAATCATGAACGAAGACTTAGAAAAGAAAACATCATTATATTAACTAGGGGTATTCTATTATCTAACATAATATGGGATGTCATTAACATCTCTCGGATGGAATAACTTCATGGATTAAGAGTGAAACATGTCTGAAAATTTTGATTAATCAGAAAATGTAAGCACATTGGTGTTTAATGAATTTCAGATTCTATTTTCCTTCAAATGCAAGTCTGGAGAAACTTCTTTTTTTACTTGACTTAAATAATTGACTCTTTTGAGCAACCTAATGACCACTACTTCCACTCTTCAACTGTTCAATGTCTTCACCCCACAGCCCCCTTCAACACATATCATTTTCACAACTTTTCATCTTAAAAACCCATAAGTACCTTTAGGTTTCCATATTTTGTACTTGTTTGGTCGCTTGCAATTTCTGCAAAATTTTTGGACCAAGAAAAACTTAATTTAGATAATCTAAAATGTAATCGAATTGGGAGCTATAAACGGGGATAAATTTAGAGCAAGAATCGAACTTTTATTTTTGCTTAAAATTAAAGCACCAAGAGCGATTAAGTGAGATGACAATTTGAAAATTCGAACAGAAAAGTTGTATATACATAATTCCAAAATCGGATGTAAATATTAAAAACTAGGGCTTGAATTGAAGACTTACCTTTAAAATTGAAAATGGAGATGGATGGCGCACCTCTGAAATGTCTTCTACATGTGGAATGCTCCCTTGAATTCCATTCCATTTAATGAATTAATTAA
Source organism: Cuscuta epithymum (assembly GCA_945859915.1). Classification (NCBI taxonomy): domain Eukaryota; kingdom Viridiplantae; phylum Streptophyta; class Magnoliopsida; order Solanales; family Convolvulaceae; genus Cuscuta; species Cuscuta epithymum. The sequence continues at coordinate 968,867 of CAMAPF010000038.1, forward strand.
AAAAGGAAGAAAAAAAGAAAGCCAAGAGGCGAGAGGAAGAAGACCAGAAGGAAAGGGGAAGATTGAGCGTAGTAAGGGTAGAGAAAGAGGAAAGTGGCTGGAGGTGTGAAGAAAGGTAAAACAGAAAAAATTAGGCTTTTATACCTTGTACACTTTGTGTACAATATATGTACACTTAGCATTTTCGAACAATGTAGCCCATCCCTCCGCTCCATATACGATTCAAACTCTAAAGTAAAATACATATTCTCACCAAGGAGTGTGATTCTAACGGACGTAAAAAAAGACAGTACCTCATGATAACTTGAGATCCTTCTAACGAAAAACTCTACCCGTCTCTATTTTTTTTTTATCCCGGAAGGTCAACCACCAAAATCAGTGGGGTAAATGTCGGGAGTCATTTACCAAAGTTTTATTAAAAAGATGAAGATTACAAAAAAGAGGAGGACCAAACCAAAGCCTCTCAGAAAATAAATCACCATGGAGGGGCAAGACCTGACCCATGGATACAAAAAATTAAGAAAATAAAAGAACACAATTAATCCAAATCTCTAAAATCTAATAGATGGGATACCAAACTTGTCCATATAAAGAGCCCGCTTGGACCGAATAGGAAGAGAGCTTGGACTAAGATATAATTTTATCGGGCCCGTATGGTCAACTGCTAAGAAATGGGCTACCCGTCTCTAATTATTTGAACCTTTGCTTTGATACTACTCATACAGAAACACAACTCGTGCTCTTTTAAGACCAAAATCTTATCGAGCTCGTGTACATTCACCCACGTACTCATGACAGAAAGACTCAATTTGATAGTAATTTCGTATTCTACAATGAAATGTACAATAGTGATTTTACAAGTAAAAATAGCTCACTTCACTCTGTATACATACATTTATCATAACTGTTCTCATATTAGGAGCACATGAGAATCAATATCGCTAACTAGATCACTCCCTCGTCCCTAATCTCTTTAATATCAATCCATTATCCAAAGTCCCAAACATGGAAAAAAATGAAGTATAATAGTGCGGAGTATAATGCAATGCTGGAATGGGTAGGTGTCTAATGTGCCCACAGGGTCACATGGCAATTGAATTGATTTTCAAATATGAATTGTGTGGCGAAATTCAATTCAAATAACTCTAAACTTATTTTAAAATTCACAAATGTTTTTAGTTTTTATTTAGATCAATTTTCTTTCAAAGAACACTGAATCGCAAGGATTTATCCTTAGACTTAATTTCATTCTAAATTGAGGAGAGCGATGTAGTAATACGAAAGACTAAACGTAGAAGTATGAGAGTTAAAATCCAATCCCTGACAACAAATGTCTCACAAACGTGTTTAGCCGAAAAATAGAAATACAAAACGGACTGAGATGGTTGTTCATAAGACCATAAGTCAATGGGAGCAAATGTGTAAGGATGTTTTTACTTGTACTTTTTCATCTCAGACCTGATCAGACCAGACTTAATCAAACCCGATCAGACTTGACTTGACTTCCATAGTTATAAAATACACAGAGACTAGACATTTATTTACCAGACCAAACCAGATTTAACCAGATTAGATCAGACCAGATCAAGTTTAAACAGATCAGACCAGATTAGACCAGCAAATTATAGTGCAAGTAAAAACATCCTTAGACATACTTATATTCATGTCATTTTCTTTAATTTTTGTGCGTGGCTTGAGTGTAGGATGTGGGAGATATATAATTAATGAGATAAATAGATACTCGAGCACACTCGTGCAATGTACGCTATAATAGCTCTATACTAAAGATTTTTTTACATGTCTACAAAAAGTCATACGGAGGATCATCCATCCATTCCTTTTATCCTTCCATCACAGTATTATTTATAGTCCCTCACGCAAAAATGTTCTCGGTTTGATCTACACAAATATTAAGGAAATAAACTTATCAGGGATAAATTTTACTGTTTCGACACTGTTTCGACACTGTTTGACACTGTTTTGATGTAGGATAACTTTCCATTTAGAAAAAGGGAAACTTCTTTTTGGGACATCCAAAAAAGGAAAACGGAAACATATTTGTGAGACGGAGAGAGTAATTACCTATTGCCCAAACCCAACAACTACTACGTACTTCGTATTATGTATGCACAGTACTTATTACTCCGTAGTTGTGACGGATCCGGAGCCTCTACCTTACTTTAGAGTAAGGTAGAGTGTCTTGCTTCCTCCCGGTCGTCCGATCGACAATTCAACAGTCGGAGATCTTGTGCTCCACTTTTTCGCCGATCTCGAGGTCGTGTTGGCCGCTCCACTCCCGTCCGATGCGCAAGGCACCCTCCTAGTCGGGTAGAGGATCCCAATCCGTGTGTGACTCCGTAGTATACTCGTTCCGTTTTTAAACAATACGTAGTAATACATGGGTGAAATATTTATCCAATTAAAATATTAAATCAATGTGACCTATTCGATATGATACGGGACCGGAGTATCAACCCTTTAAAATAATTGTAACTTAATTTTTACACTTATATTTGCTGCTGTGCACGCCATCTTGAATAGATAATTTTTACACCTATATTTGCTGTTTGTGCACACATCAAGTTTTTTGTGTGTGAAAATAATTTTGTTGTCCGTGTCACACACAATTTTTTTTTGTTTGTGATAAAAGACAAAAAAATGCATATTCACATGTAAACAACTGGCATTTACATGAAGAAAAATTCACATTTTCATATGACATTGTATTGATATTGTTCGAGTGTTTGTTTGGCACCATGAATTTGAATTAGGCCAGTGATTTAGGATCTATTTGGTTCATATTGAATATGTGATCATATTGGAGGTTCCCAGAGGGACATGATCTTCCGTCCGGCCGCCGTTTGGGGCGGTTCCCGGTGGAGTTTTTTGATGAAATTTTTATGGAATGTTCCTCATCAAGTCTAGCTTATTCACAAAAAATTTCAGCTAAAAATTCGATCGGAAAGGCTGTCAAATAGTTTTTGAAGATAACTGCGCCAAATTAAACATATAAAACGCAGTTACGTTTCAAAAATATATTTGACAGCCTTCCCGATCGAATTTTTAGCTGAAATGTTTTGTGGATAAACTAGACTTGATGAGGAACATTCCATAAAAATTTCATCAAAAAAATTCACCGGGAACCGTCTCAAACGGCGGCGGCCGGACGGAGGATCTTGTCCCTCCGGCTGGACAGGATCTTTTCCGATCATATTGATCTTAACGTGCTTGTTGTACACTTTTTTGTACTCATCAATACACACACCTGTAAACAAGTTAATTTTATTTGTGATAGATTGTCCAAACACATAACATATTTGTGAACATGTTTTACCTGAGTAGACTATTCACAGACAAAAATATTTTGTTTACAGGTGTGTACAAACATTTTTCTTGAACCATACACCTTGATGTATATACTCGAGTTGTCTCAACAAATTGTGTTAGTTTTAATAATGTTGATGCTTTTGATGAATAAGAGTTTATTTGGTAACACTTAAATTTACTTAATCAGTTGAATTTGTTAAAGTTAATGAAGTGCTACTTGACTCAGTTGATGTGCTAAATTGTGTAAAAATCATACCGAGTATATTTCATAAATAAAATAATGAAAGATTTATTTGAAAAATAGATAAAATGATCATTTAAATTTACTTAATTCAATTCAACTAAAAAAGTAAATTTAACCATACTTATAAGCCGATAAGCTGTGAATAAAAGTTACCAAACGGCTCATCGTTTGTGTGACTACTTTTTCTCCTTTTACTAAAGAATACTACGGAGTATATGCATGGGGCAATAAATGGCATATTCCCATTTTTGGACCACAATTTTAATTAGTACTCCGTATAATACAATGTAAGATATAAATTTTATACTTTTACAAAGACTTCGTTTGGATGCTGGCGTTTCATTCCAATCCGCCAAAAAATTATAACTGAAAACGCTGCTTGAGTTAGCGTTTTGGCCCCCAACCCGCCAATAAACAAACAGGGCCAAAGTTACTTTTAACTTCCTTAAACAAAATCACTTTAAATAATATCAACTATCTTCCATGAACCAAGAATAATACCAACTCGAGAAATAACTTTTAATAATACCAACTATTTGAATATCTATCAAAAGTGATATATAGCAAATTTTTACTAAAATTCATTTATTCAATTTATCAAAAACTAATATAAAAATATCAAATAAGTGACCGTAATTTCAAATATCAATTCTTTAATGATTTGATCTTAGTTTTTGATGTTTTAAATGGTTGAATTTCTTATGGAAAAGTATCTCTATTTTATTTTGAGTTTATATTCAGATAGTTGGTATTATTAAAGATTATTTCTAAAGTACGTATTATTATTACGTAGTAGTTCATTGAAGATAGTTGGTATTATTTAAAGTTACTTTCCCATTTTTAATTACATCATTTTTTTTATTATAAGTAATTGTCAATAAAAATATATAGTTGATCAAAGTTTTAAAGACGGATACAATTTAAGGGGGAGAGAGTATAGTAAAAAAACCATTAAACTTCATCATGCTTTCATTGGGAGGGAAAAAATAATTGGTTGAGTACTCCACATCATTACATTAATTGAAGTCAACTTTATGAACAATTTCTCGAAATAGCTGGTGTAATAAATCAAAGTTTAGTCAGGAAGGAGCAATAAGGTTCGTAATTTTGACCACACATGCACATGAATTTGGATTGTCTGGGTGAATTATTTAACTCACTACATTCATGCACCTAATGTACATGTGCGTTACTATGCCAGTAAAATATTACTCCGTATTGGCAAGATAAATATCGGGTCTACCATCTTACACCTGCTTCGCCTGTGTTTTCCCCAAAAATTGCAAGAATACTATTGTACTTTAAAACCCATAAACAGAAATATAATTGGAGTTTTTTTCAAATTAATGCAAAAAAATACAACTATGACGTGCTTGTAGAATATTTTTACTTGGACTGAATTTTTATGGTCTGGTCAATCTGTTCTGTTAATGTCTGATCTCTGTATATTTTATAACTATTCAAGTCTGGTCTGATCTAGAACTTAAAACAGTTCAAATAAAAACATCCTAGTATACCAGTATATGGTAAAAGTATTATTCCATGTGATCGAGAATTATCTTCACTCTTCCAATTTTGGTTTGTCCCAATATAATTTTCAACTTCTTTTTGTATTAAAAATTCTGGTTCATATCATATCTTTCTTAGTTTCTTATACGGAACTTTTAGCCGGCCACACCATTTTCATCTTCTTGATCTACATGAAATGTCTTTGAATGGTACATTTTCTTAATACCGTATATAGTTACTAGATACTCCGTATATATGTACTATTCCCTCCGTTTAAGGTTGTATCAAATTATTTGTCTTATTTCTTTTTTGGAAAGAAATCTACTCTAAAATCAGCTAAACACACTTTGATATACTTCCTATGTAGTACGGAGTAGTATACAATACTACTACAATGTTAAAAATCGGGTTTAATGCACCAAATCCCCTCGTGATATAGAAAATGGGCGCATTAGCCCCCTGTCATTTGAAAAATGCGTCAAACCCCCCTGTGTTTTAATTAATCATGCATAGAACCCTTTTTATGAATAAATTTAACGATTTGGAAATCACTTTTACTAATATTTTGATTGAATATGCAAGTAAATATGTCAAAATCTTTAAATCATATAAAAATGTTGATCATTTTTCTTTTATTTGACAATTGATTTTATTCATAAAAGGGGTTTTGTGCATGATTAATTAAAACACAAGGGGGTTTCATACATTTTTCAAATCACAGGGGACTAATGCGCCGAATTTTCATATCATAGGGGGGTTTGGTGCATTAAACCCGTTAAAAATCTCTTACTTTTTGTGAAATGTACAGTAAAGTTAGGGAAAACTGTCAAGTAACATGTAATGGCATGGGACTCAATTGAACGTTTTCACAAAGTTCGAGGATTTGATTGATTTTTTTTAAAGTACGAGGACCTAATTGATAGTTTTCCCGTTAACTTATAACATTTCTTAAACTTCATTAAAAAACAAATGGGACACCAAGTTTGTAATATATGAAGGGAGTATTAGGGGGTGTTTGGATCTTATTCTTAAAACTGTTTCTCCTCATTCGTGAAACAGAAGCAGAAGTTGAAGTGTTTGTGCAAAAGTGCAGAAGTACTTTTGTGCTCTAATTTACTCTTAGTGGTAGTTTTTTTAGAAGTTGGGGGAGACCAGCTTCAGAAAATTGATTCTGATTCCGCTTCAGCTTTAAAAAAGAAGCACAATCAGTTCCAAAAACCCTCTTAGTCATTATAAGTAATTCTTGATTTACTTTTTGCAGTTCAATTCACCGAGGATCATTTTCATCTTTTAAATATTTTTTATTTACTTTCGAAATAAAATATATTTTTAATATAATCGGGTTTCATATTTAATAAATTTAGCTATTTAAGTTAGCCGATTCAGTCAATTTGAGTTGTTAACAAACATTCTCTTATTGTGTTGTACTTTGTATTTTAGAAATTATCCCAAATATGACTAAAACTATGGCAAATATCAAAAATATAAATCTAATGTTTTTATTCTAAAATAGGACCATATTAGTCCTATTGGAAACATACCTATTTTTCATTCCATTCTTACCCCTCCTTTAAATATGAGTAAAAGGTAGTCAAAAGTCATAATTAAATGTTTAAATTCATTCAAATTGGTGAAAAATAATAACAATCGTAAAAAAATAATAAAAAAATAATGAAATATTTATAAAATAAAAAATCAATTTTTTTTAATTTTTTTAAGAACTAATAAAAAATAGTAAAAATCCATAAAAAATTAAAAAATTATGGATGCCTTTCCCACCGCCAGTACTGCATCCCTGCACCACCACCTCTGACCGGTGTAAAAATGACATTTTTTATGAAAATGCCAAAAAATGGTATATTACTCTTTGAGAATGCCAAAATTTTCATTGAAGCTGCCATAAATATGGCATTCATAATGCATGTGGCACCCCCCCCCCCCCCCCGGTGGTTGGAGGTGGTGGTGCTGGAGCGGCAGAGGCGGCATTGATTTTATTTTATTTTTTTTGCTTTTTTTAATTTCTTTTAATTTTTTATTTATTTTTTAAAATAAATTATTATTTTTTAAATATTTTTATTAATTTTTTGGTATTTTTTACGAATTTTTATTATTACTTTATTATAATATTATGAATTAAAATATTTCAATAGCTATGTTAGATATACATTCTAGAATAGACTATTACTTTGAATTGTAACAAACTGTATTAGAGTCGGTTAAGAGTCTGTTGCTGCTAGGTCTAACCGATTCTATAAATACATTGTAATGCTACTCAGATAAAGCAAGAAATACAATTCTGCTTCTTCTCTCGACTTTTCTCTCTGTACATTTTCTATTATGGTATCAGAGCTGTAGCTCGTATCCATGGTGACCTCATATGATTCTTCCCATTCTACTGCCAATTCCGGCAATTCGAGTTCTCCTGTAACCGTCGCTCATCCTTTACCGATAAAACTTGATGCTAACAACTTTTTCTTTTGGAAGCATCATGTGGAATCTGTGGTCCGAGCGCACAAACTCCTCTGATTCATCGTGAAACCGCAGATTCCGAAGCAATTCAACTCTGAAAACGATGAAGCCAATGGAAATGTTAATGCAGAGTATGTTATCTGGGAGCAACAAGACCAGATGTTGTTCTCGTGGTTGCTCGCGTCGCTTTCAGAGTCGTTCCATGCTCGAGTCATTCACTGTAGATACTCATATCAACTGTGGAGTGAGCTCAATAGCTACTTCAAGTCGCAGATCCTTGCAAAAGCCAGATAGCTCAAATCTGAGTTGTATAACACTGCGAAAGGAGATCGCTCTATCTCCGAGTATCTTCTTCGTATTCAGAATATTGCCGATACTCTACTATCAATCGGAGAACCTATTTCAGCAAAAGAGCACATCAATGTCATACTCGAAGGCCTGCCGGAGGAATATGAGTCTTTGGCATCCTCAATTTCATCGCGAAGTCCTATTGATCCTGCTACTTTATCAGAGGTTGAATCTCTTTTAGCTGCTAAAGAAATGAGATTGAAGAAGCTTCGTGAATCCTCCCAACAAACCTTGTTCTCTGCAAATGTTGCTCGGATTGAGTCATCACTCTCCTATAATACTACAACTCCTGAAAATTCCTCAGAAATTTCCTCGGCTCAAGTTGCACAGTTCAATACTCCTCCTATCACTGATTCCTATAGGGGCAGAGGTCGTGGAAGCCCTGGAAGAGGTCGTGGTGGTAGATATGGTGGTCGCAATTCGATCATATGCCAAGTCTGTGGCAAATCAGGTCATCATGCCCTAATTTGCTATCACAGGTTTAACCCTTCCTACACTATTACTTCAACTCATTCCTATAATCCCTATCCAAACAACCAGTCTGCAACTCATAATACTTTACCTCCACCAAGCTCTTATCAACAAAGATTTCCTGCACAACAGTTTCATAATTCAACCTCTTCATCACAATTTCCACACTGGGAACAACAACCATATAATTCTTCACATGTTCAATCCTACAATTCCTCACCTCAATCACAGTATACTGCAGTTTCTCATCAACAATACACTCCTACTGCAGCTTGGGCCTGTGCAAACCCTCCCATCTTGGGACCTGCTCCACAGAATCAACCATGGCATTCTGACTCTGGAGCCACTCATCATGTCACTCTAGATCCTCTAAACCTGCAACACAGTGAGCCCCTTGTTACAACTGATAAGCTCTTTATGGGCAATGGTCAAGGTTTGGATATAAAGTCCATTGGTTTTACTACTTTTCCCTCACCCTATCAGTCCTCTTTATCTCTCTCTCTCTCTTAATAATATCTTGCATGTTCCCTCTATAACTAAGAATCTAATTAGTGTTAGTAAATTTGTTAAGGATAACAATGCCTTTTTTTTAGTTCTATCCTTATGAGTGCTTTGTTAAATCTCAGGTTTCTAGACAAATTCTTTTACATGGTGTCCTTTGAGATGATGGTCTTTATAGGTTTCACTCTGTTCTAGTTCAAGCTACTCTACCAAGCAAAACAAACAGTTCCAGTTCTCCTTTGTCTTCATCTAGTCCTAGTTCTACTTTTCTATCTACTTGTAATAATGCTAAGTCACGTAATATCTCTGAAACATGTAATCTTTGGCACTTAAGACTTGGTCATCCTCATTTTGAGGCACTCAAATGTATACTCCAACAATGTAATGTTCCTTATGTTAATAAAAATGTTGTTGAGTTCTGTTCTGCTTGTTGTTTAGGCAAGTCACACAGACGGCCTTCTTTCTCTTCCACCACCACATATAATACACCTTTTGAACTTGTTTTCACTGACCTATGGGACCAGCTCCTCTTCTATCCTTTGATGGCTATTCTTATTACATAGCCCTCATTGATGCATCAACCAGATTCACTTGGGTGTATTTCTTAAAAAGAAAATCAGATGCTCTTTCTGCATTCACCAACTTCTATAATTATGTTCTTAATCAATTTTCTATCTCCATCAAGTCCTTACAGTCTGACTGGGGGGATTCAGATCCTTTAATCAATTGTTGTCGGAAAAAGGTATCACTCATATGATCATTTGTCCACACACACACACCATCAAAATGGTGTTGTGGAAAGGAAACGTAGAACTATTGTTGAAAAAGGCTTATCCCTTCTCTCACATTCATCTCTTCCCCTTAAATTCTGGGATGCGGCATTTGCTATTGTAGTCCATCTTATTAACAGAACTCCATCCACTTCCATTTCCAACATCAGCCCCTACTTCAAACTGTATGGCTCCCATCCAGACTACTCCTTTCTCAAAGTTTTTGGCTGTTCATGTTATCTATTCATCAGACCATATAACAAGCATAAACTTGGTTTCCATTCTGAAGAGTGTGTCTTTCTTGGATATTCTTCCACTCACAGAGGGTATACGTGTCTTTCTCCTTCAAGAAAAATATCTCTATCTCTCGAGATGTTATTTTTCATGAATCAAAATTTCCTTATCTCAACCTCTTTCCCTCTACACTTCCTTCATTATCTAAATCCTCCCTACCAATTTCTGCTCCTATATCTATCTCCTTTCCATCCAAAACATCTGAATCACTCTCTCCAAGTCAATTAAATCAGACCTCTTCTTCAGAAGCTCAGTCTAGTTCAAATAACAACAGTCAAAATTCCTCTTCATAGTCAATTTTCTCACATTCCTCAAACTCTTCTACTCCTGCCATCTTACCTAACACTACTACTCAGTCCTCCTCTTCTACTTCTCCAACTTTTTCTCCCCCTCCTGTCACTAACAATCATCCTATGAGGACTAGAGCCAAATCAGGGATAGTAAAACCAAGGCTTAATCCAACCTTACCGTTAGTTCATACTGAGCCTAACTCGGTGAAACAAGCCCTATCTTCTCCACACTGGTTTGAGGCTATGAAGTGTGAATATGATGCTTTGATTTCCAACAAAACCTGGTATCTTGTACCTCTACCTCCAGACAAACAAGCAATTGGCTGTAAATGGGTATATAGAATCAAGGAAAATGCTGATGGTTCTCTAAATAAATACAAAGCCGGACTGGTGGCCAAGGGTTTTCATCATAAGTTTGGTACTGACTTTGGAGAAACATTTTCTCCAGTTGTCAAACCTCTGACCATAAGAGTTCTTCTTACACTTGCTGTGTCAAATAAATGGTCAATTCAGCAACTAGATGTCAACAATGCCTTTTTAAATGGTGAAATTGATGAAGAAATTTACATGGTGCAGCCTCCAGGCTTTCAGGTGAAAGATACCTCCCTTGTCTGCAAGTTGCATAAGTCCTTGTATGGGCTTAAATAAGCGCCCAGGGCTTGGTTTCTCAAACTAACATCAGTTCTGTATAAAGCTGGCTTTCAACAGAGTAAAAGTGATCCTTCTTTACTCATCTACATGTCTTCTGGAATCCAAATATACATTTTGATCTATGTTAATGACATATTAGTCATTGGAAATCAGCTTACTGCAATTCATCAGCTCATTGAAACACTTGACTCCTCTTTCTCTTTGAAGCATCTGGGAGACCTTGATTTCTTTCTGGGAATAGAAGCACATAAACTACCTAATGGCAGCTTACATCTCTCCCAAACCAAATACATCAAGGATTTACTTGCTCAAACTAACATGACTGACTCTAAAGGAGTAAAAACACCTATGGTTAATACTTCCAAACTCACTCAGGAGAGCAGTAATTACCTCCCAAACCCTTCCTACTATAGATCTATTGTGGGTGTTCTGCAATATGCCACTCTTACTAGACCTGATATATGATATGCAGTCAACAAGGTCTGTCAGTTTATGGTTGCACCCCTGCAAGAACACTGGCTCGCAGTTAAACACATTCTCAGGTACCTATCTCGTACCACCAACCATGGCCTTATCATCAAACCCCTACCACTTTCCTCTATACCTCTTCCAATCTCAGCTTATTGTGATGCAGATTGGGCATCTGACCCTAATGACATAAAATCCACTTCTGGTTCATGTATATTTCTAGGTTCTAACATTGTATCATGGTGGTCAAGGAAGCAAGCCAGAGTAGCAAGATCTTCAGCTGAAGCTGAATACAGAAACCTAGCTGATACTGCTACAGAATTACTATGGATACAATTTCTTTTAAAAGAAATCCAAGTGCCTTTCTCTGTTCCCAAAGTCTATTGTGATAATTAATCTGAGTACTGTACAGCTTGCTCACAATCCTGTCTTACACTCTAGGATAAAGCATATGGAACTTGATCTCTTTTTTGTCAGAGAAAAGGTCCATCTGAAGCCGCTTCAAGACTATCACATTCCCTCTCCCTACCAAGTTGCTGACATCTTTACAAAACCACTCTCCAGCTCCAATTTTCTTGACCTAAGGACAAAACTCAGTGTTGCTGATAAATCACCTTCACTTTCAGAGGGGAATGTTAGATATACATTCTAGAATAGACTATTACTTTGAATTGTAACAAACTGTATTAGAGTCGGTTAAGAGTCTTTTGTTGCTAGGTCTAACCAATTCTATAAATACCTTGTAATGCTACTCAGATAAAGCAAGAAATACAATTCTGCTTCTGCTCTCGACTTTTCTCTTTGTACATTTTCTATTAAGCTACAAGGGTATATTTGTCCAAGAAATACAATTCTGCTTCTGCACTCGACTTTTCTCTCTGTACATTTTCTATTAAGCTACAAGGGTATATTTGTCCAACACACACATAATTAGTCCTATGAAACATGGTTTATTTTTTATCCTATTTGTGCAAACTGGCTAGCTTTTGGATAATTAACTCTTTGTATTTTTATGCATTGTTTTTATGTTAATTAGTCTTCTTGTATGAATCGTAATGAATCATTTTCTTAAGACATAATATGCATATGTAAAAAAATAATACAAAGTACACATACGAAATACGGAGTAACAAACAAAGAAAGGCCTTTCAAAAAAACAAAGGTGATCTTGTGCAAGGCATTCAGAGATGCTTTAAATTGCACTCAATTTTTTTTTTATTTTTCTTCCATTTTATCTAATCTAATTCGTTTAAGTTTGGTTTGATCTGATCTGATTTAAACGTTCATTTTATGTTTAGGTGATTATTATACACATGCACATCGTCTAGTTCTGTCGTGATATATATGTTGTGTATTCTGCCATGTTTAATATGATTTTATCTAATCTGATTTGATTCGAGAGTAATCCAACTAAAACACCTCGGTTCTCAAAACCAAAACCATATAAATTCTAAAGAGAAACACATAATACTCCGTTGAACTTGTCAAAAAAAAATACTCCGATCCGTAGAGCATTTTTACAGAGAATAATGAAAAAGAGTAAGCAGAATATTTTAAATATCCCATTCAAATCACTCTCGACCAAACATGAACTATTTACTCTTTCTTTTTTCCTCCTAAAATGAAGAAACGACAAGGGAGTTGTTGCGTATATCCAACGATGTGTTATGGTAGTCAAAAATAGAAATTCCATTCGCTAGTGGCCAAAATCCCTCCAGATTAGATTTGTTTTTAGGGTCAAAAGATGTCAAGATACGATAATTAGCAGTATATATATAGGCTATAGCCCTAATAGTGTCAATATATTCCACAATACCACAGCTCCATGCAATTCAAAATTACACTAACACCAACTCACAATCTCAAATAGATGGCTCCACTTGTTCGAATTCAGTACTAAAAATACTCTCGCGGATAGGTTCGTCAAATTGACTTTTCTTGATCAATAGCAATCAATTTTGACCCAATGATATTTTTTTAATAAGAAATTATTTTGAATACCATAATTATATCAAAATGTTCATTATCAAAGTATTTTCATAAAAGTATAAAAAAAATTAAAAAAAATATACAAATATAGTAATTAAAATTATTGTCCAAAGTTTACCAACATTGACCAAGAAAAGTCAATATGGCGAAACTTTTTGGGACAAAGGTAGTATGTGAGATTGAAGTGTTGATGGACTTTTGTCTGATAATTAAAATGAATGTTCAATTTTTCAGCTTATCAACTACGGAGTAATACTTGTGTTTGTCCTAAATTGTGTAATAATCAAATTATATACGGAGTATATAATGTTGTTGTCACTTTTCTAACTAAATTATATTGATCGAAATTAATTTAGATAACTATTCTAGTTATTCTTCATATAATTTTTTCTTTTTCTGAATAAAATATATTTTAAATATAGTTTCGCCATAATTAAGCAAATTCAGTTATTACTGTAAGAATTTTATTAGTTTCAGTAAATCCAGCCTTTTAAGTCAATTTCAATATTACTCCGTATCAAAAATGGCTAAATTTTAAGAAAAAGAACCAAGAATAGGCAGTTGACAATTGAGCTGTCTCATCCATGTATCGTAATTATTCTATTCAGGCAGCATATATTTATGATGGGTGAATCTGAAATTTTTCATAAGTTTTGGAACGTGTTTTAAGGAGTTTTGATACTTGAGTCCATAACTTTTTATACGGAGTATTGTATTTTGAAGTTTTCAGTTTTAATCAGTCGTCTAATATGGTAGAAACAATTAAATTACTCATCTATGAAAATTTTCATATTTAGCGTCATGATTTTTATAAAAGTGTCATTCTTAATCTTTACAATAGAATTTTATCACAATAGGTGGATGGCTGTAATATAATTGTCATTATAATATTAGTGGAAAACCAAACTAAAAATATTACTTTCCCAATAATTTCTCACTTACACTTAAGTAACTATAAAACTATATAGAACACTGTAGTACAATTTAATCAAATTTTATATATAAGTTTTACTTCAGTGATATTTACGAGAAAAAGCAATCATGTAATTAGTGAATAATTAATCAATCGATTCATTAAATACTAATTAATAACCTTAGCTAATAAGCTAGCAAACGTGGGTGCGCTTGGCACGATGACTATTAACCTAGGAAAAAATTTGTGGCCCAAACTGAAAACACGAAGAGTCAAATTTGTTTACTTTAAATGGGGATTATAAAAATATACAAGGACCTCACATGACTGGATTTATCGATCATAGTCACAATTGCCACATCAATTGAATGGGAGATTAGGTATAGAGTGCCTACCTTCTACAAAACATGTTTATTTGGGTTGGTAAAGTGACCAGAAAGTTTAATTTGCGCAAGAATCAAGAATCCAAATATGCGATCGTGAGAAGGTCACAATTCTTGTGTGCTGGATTGGATCTCTAGTGTACATGAGTTTAAAGTTTACTATCGTTAGAACTGGTTGAATCACCGCATAGCCGTCCATAGATGGGAGGCACCTAGGCAATTGCCTAGGGCACCATCATTATGTAGGGCACCACTAAAAACCTTTTTTATTAGTTTATAATATTTTGTTTGACAATTTTTTCTAACATATATAGTTTCTAATATATATAGTATTTGCTCAATTAGCTTAGTATTATACACTGCGTACTGTATAATACTAAAATCAGCATAGCTACATTAGCTAGTACACACTTTTTTTTTTGCAAAAAGCTAGCACCACTTATGTAGTCGTTATTGCCAAATTCATTGAGATCAGACCAAACAGAGATCAAACCAAACAAAAGAAAGTGGAAGAGTTAATAAAATTAAATATACGTGTACTCCGCAATATATCATCACCGGCCAGTTAAATAGCATATCTCAATATCTCATTAGTAAATGATGTTCTCCAATCCTAGATGTACCATACTAGAAATCACTGAAGTAATAATACTACTAAATAAAAAGTGCCATCAATGGTGTGAGTGAGGCTCTTAGAATTAAATTGGGTGTCATCAAATCCCGCAGGTGTAGATCAAACTAGCTAGCTATTGAAGTATGCAAATGTGGTGAGGAGTGAAAATGTCCAAAAGGTTGAATCCCTAATCTCAAGGTCCTCGAGACTTGACCCCATAAAGAATATGGGAGTGAGGTTTTAAATCACAGTGATTCAGGGTCGTCTTTAGGAACTTTTGGGTCCCAAGCAAAAACTAAATTACATCTTCATATAAGTGAAAATTCTAAGAGCCTCACTCACACAATTCCAAAATCTAAATAAAAAGTGGTAATCTTAGCTTCACAAGACTAATCGGTAATCATCCAACTCTTTGTTGATTAGTATTACAAAGATCGGAGATCATTCAGAATAGGTCATTGGTCCTATCTACCAAATTCCTTTTTTAGAAGTGATTTTCATTTTTTTGGCGGCTAAAAGAAATACGTAGTATAAAGTACGGAGTAGTTTATATCTCCACTGCAGTATGAATATACTCAAATTCATTTTTATGCCATGTACACTTTTTGCAAAAATTATTGTTTTATATTAAATTTAACTTTACATTGAATGAAGATCTGAAATATTAAATTTCTATTTACGTTCGATTACTATGTAAATGATATTAATGTCTAATAATTTTCACTTATATGAAGATGTAATTTAGTTTTTGCTTGGGGCCCAAAAGTTCCTAAAGACGACCCTGAATCACTGTGATTTAAAACCTCACTCCCATATTCTTTATGGGGTCGAGTCTCGAGGACCTTGAGATTAGGGATTCAACCTTTTGGACATTTTCACTCCTCACCACATTTGCATACTTCAATAGCTAGCTAGTTTGATCTACACCTGCGGGATTTGATGACACCCAATTTAATTAGGAATATGCATTAGGTGAAATCGAAAATGCAGCACAAAAGGTAAGGCATAATAGTACTTCGTATTATGTAAAGTTGAATTGTGCATTAGGGGAAACTTAAATGTACACTAGGTGAAACTGAAATGTGCAGAATAAAAACTACAATGGAACGGCGTTTTTGTGCCTTTCATTCTGCACATTTCAATTTCACGTAATGCAGATTTCAATTTCACTTAATGCACATTTCAGTTTTACCAAATGCACACTTCAATTTCACATAATACATTCCAACGGCCTAGATTCATTCTCATTTCTCTCCTGGGAGTCCTTTCTCATTAGAACCACTCCCTGTGCGCGCGCGCGGATATGCTCAAATGTGACAGTCAATACTCTCAACCTTCATGTGACATGTTGATGGTAAAAAGGGATTGCATCACACCATGTGTACATAATGGATACTCTCAACCTTATCACCTCAATGCCCCAATTACATATCAAATTTCAAGATCAAATCACTGACATGGTGATCTCATGTTGATATCTCCTATGTCGATACTTGATGTTGAATCATCATATATCATTGTTTTCTATCAACAAGACGAACTGCATGACCATAAGTTGAGAACCACATAAACAATGTAGCAATTATGCTAGGGGTACATGAAGTGTACACAAGATGTACACACTACAAATACCTCTTAATTTTTACCATTTCATTTTTATTTTTTTTACCCTCTTTCTCTCCCTCTTATCTCCTTCTCTTCTCTTTGTTCTCCACCTTTCTCCTAACCTCCTCTCACGTAACCCCTATTTCCCCTTGCTTTCTTTTTCTTCATTTTTAATCCTCTTCCCATTTCTCTCTCACGTAACTCCTCTCATGTAATACCTAATTTGTCTTTGGGCTCGCCCATTTTTCTGGAACTATCAATCTTGAGGTAAATATCTATTTTCTTTTTTCATGTGCATTTTAGAGTTTTGTATATACTTTTCTTTATTTCATGAATATTATATGTGTTATAACAATAAATAATTGATTATATTGTTTTATTGTAAGAGATTTGAGGAGTTAAGTATTACAATTTTAGTCTAAATACTCTAGTTCATTTTTGCTCATAACTTGTTTGTTGAAATGACTCAATGAACTTTTTGTTCAAAGTCAATAATTCGTTCTCCTCTTTTTAAATTTGCTAATGCACCTTGGTGTTTAATGAATTTCAGATTCTATTTTTTGTTCAAATGCAAGACTGAGAGAACCTTATGTTTTACTCAACTTAAATAATTGACTCTTTTATTCCATAAATATGTACTATTGTTTTTGAATGATAAGACTATCTGATTATTAGAAACTTTAATTTGAGCAACATTTGTTTTTTTATTAAGGCCTCGCTTGGCCGCATTAATCGGCTCATTTTGTTTATCCTTCTTACTCCATATAATAAAATGATAAGACTATGTAGTAGACTTTGATAAATTGAAAGCCTGTTTGGTGCATAATATTTGACTCGTTTTTTTATTGTGAGGTTGTATGGTAACTTTTTGTTTTTATAGAATAATAAGATTAAGTGTCATTTTTGTGAAATATGGTGCTTGTTTTCTTGTTTGATTCAAAGTGAAATACGGAATTTTGAATAATCAATGGTTGTTTGATTCAAGAGGAGAATATGGATTCTAACTTCTGCTCAAACAACTTTGAATATGAAACCCCCTCCACATGTTGTGCACTAGTAAGATGTATTTGTTGTGAGTACGTATTTTCAATTGCTAAGTGCAATTGTCTGTGAATCAAACAAGAGGTGTCTGGTCACACTCAATCTTTACTCGAATAACCTAATGTGGTAAGTGAAGTTGTAATTGGATCATCAGACATTATGTGTGTGGTCATTTATGTGTATTCATTGAGTTAGAAATGTATTAATTTGATTGGATTGCTTATTGATTATTTATCTTAGTGTACAATAATGCAGGGGCTTATAACCATAGAAATGAAGTTAGCTAGTGAGCTAGAAGAAGCCAATTGGGTCAGAAGCTTGAAACTCTACTATGAAAGCTAGTGAAATAGGGATGAAGCAAATGATGATTGTTACCAGAGAAGATTGGTCATTTTGTGGAATTGATTATTACATGTGTTAAGTGATACAATGCTATTTTGTAACTAATCACATTGTAATGCAAATGTTCTTGTATTTAGATTTGCATTAATGATCAAAGATGTATCTTATTGTGAACTAGACATTGACAAAAAAAAATGATGACAAAATTAATCATGTTAAAAGTCAAGAATGAGTTTCAAAGCAAAAGATATCAGATGATTTATTATATTTGCCACTAGAATAGACTAATGGGCTAATGTTCTAGTGCAACTTTTTCTTAGTGAATCAGACATTAACTGTTTAGTTACAGACAATGACCACTTGAACGAGCTAATGTACTAAGTGAAAGTGTCTGTGAACCTGATATGAAGTGTCTGACCACAAACAATAGCCACTGAAATGGGCCAATAAGCTGATGTGCTAAGTGGAATTGTCTTGTGAACCAGACATGAAATGTCCAGCCACAGGCAATAGCCACTGGAACGAGCAAATGTACTACTGAAATTGTCTGTGAGTGTGACATGAATTGTTTGGTTACAAACAATAACCACTTAAATAAGTTAATTTGCAAATGTAGATGAATTGAATAATATTTTTTTTTTGAAAAAAAATTTTCATAAAATAATAGCGTAATATCTTCCTATATACAAACCGCTGTGGATCAGCAGCCAAATTTCCCGCCCATTCTATTGGAAAAAAACGGGTCAACCCGGGTCAAAAATGGGTCTACAGCTAAGGTCAACTAAAGCATTCAATGCTTGAGTCAAATCTGCTCCAACAATTAAATGCAAAGTAAAATACTGGGAGGATTTCAGATTTGAGCTTTGAAGTACAAATGCATTTAATGAATTGCAAATCAGGAACACTTCGTGGGTCACTTTATTAGTTGTCCATCTTATCAAAACTTTTCAACTACCAATTAAATTGTTGTGTTCAAACTCTAGCAAATGTATTTCGGCCAAATTCAACTTTGTGCAGCTAATTGGCAGAGTACTTCTTTTCAAAAGGCTTTACATTAAATGATGTGTACTCTCATATCTCCTTGAGCCAACCAATATATAAAATAAGACCTTTAAAGTGTATTGTGATTAATGCTATGCAAAAGTTTCGTACTCTAATATCTTCTTGAGCCGCACAACATATGGAACATGATCTTCAAAGTACATTGACATTAAATGCAAAGCAACAATGCAAGCTTATTTCGTACTAAGACTGCAAAAATATTAGACAGTTGGTTAATGGGTGTTCTTTGCCTAGCGGGTATTAAATAAACCTATTCACAACATAAGTTTCAGTATAAATAGATCAACTCATTCAATTCATTTTCCATCCCACATTCCCACCATACCTAATGTTCCCATTATCCCATTGAAAGATGAGATCATATACCAAATCCAGGATTGCAAGAGTATTTGAGGTTTGAGACCATTCCAAGGGAGAGAGCTAAGGACCGATTTACCATGATAAAAGGTATAGCTACTTTTTTTCAAACTTGGAGAGGAAATATATTTGGGTTAACACACATGATAAATAACATTGAGAAGATGGGTTGTTCATAATGTGTTCCTTAAAAACTGCTTTTCAAAGCCAGAATAAAACTGTTGCATTTGCATTTATGACTTATGTGTCATTTTATAGGAAAAGCCAGGATTGTGTTCTTGAGGCTGACTTCAACAACGTTTAGAGGGAGGTCAGTTCATGCTACTGGGAAACACCACAAATTCAGAATCTACAAGCCAAAAATCAAAGAAGATGGAGTATTAGAAAGATTTCAGATGAATACAAATTTTGTTTGAGACGAACACAAAGGTACTTGGATATGGAATTTTGAAATTGCAAGTTTCTTGGGCTTTCAAAATTTATAAGAATGTTTTTATAAAGAACTGGATGTTTAGAGAGAATTAATTTAAAGAGTCAATAACATCAGAAAAAATATTATGATCAAAGTTAAGATCAATTTTAGACATAATTTATTTAAATCATGATCATAGACATTACTTATGTACTCTTTCAACAGATATTTTTTTCAAGGATGTGATGATAAGAAGACAAAAATGGATATATTATATCAAATTTATTCTAATTGCTTTTTATCTTCAGTATTACCAAAATATACTCAGGTAAATGTAAATTTGGTTAATAGTTGTTAATAAAAGCTACACGAAGAAGATCCGAGGAAATTTGAAAAAGAAAATTTTAACATAGAATTCATTTTATAAAATTGAAACCGAATGATTCTTAGGTTATAAGTTCAATTATTTTAAAAAATCATTAGTTATAAAAAATCATTAACCGAATGATGCTTAGGTTATAAAATTAACTTTCACTTAAAGTTGGAAAAAAGCTTTTCAAAGACGAAACTGGAGAAACAAAAGATATACTTTACCAACATCAAATTAAAAAACAAAAACCATGTTCATCGGTCACCATACACAGATCTGATATTTCGACAGACCTGACCACGAAATGGTATACCCGACAAGATTTTTTTATCCTCAAACTGCAAAAATATCAACAGATCTATAGATGTTGGTAAAATCTTTGAAAACAGATTCGTCAATAGACTTAAGTCCATTAATAAAAGTCATGCATGCGGAAAAAATAAGTAAGATTTGGTGAAACAGATTACAAGAACACTCAGTCAAATGAGATATGTGAAAATTTGTAGAAAATATACACATGAACTGTTGAAAACAAAGAAAACGTTTGAGTATTAATGTTTTGAAAGAGGATATACCAAACGACTGAGACTAGCCGCAGAATCCACGAACGATGATAACCGACGCTTAACATCCAGCGTTAATGCCGCACCGACCTTCACAGACGACCGGAAAAACGGTGAAAGTGAAGGGCTAGACGAAGGACTACCGAAGGTTGTGTACGGAGGTTGCCAAAGAGAGGGGTGAATGATCTGGAGACCATCGGTCTGATGGTGTAACCGATGAGTCTCCAGGGAATGGGGGGATTATACATTAAGGGGGTTGGGTCGGGTAGGTTTAGGGATTTAATGTGAGGGTGGATAGGGTTGCTGGGCTGGGTAGGGTTAGGCACAAATATTTAAAATAATTGGGTTGTTGGGTCAAAAAGGCTGGAATTGAGGTCCAATTGAAGTTCAATTAAAGCTATAAATTGCTGGTCCTAATTCTTAGAGTATTAAAATTATAATTTTAATAAAATCCAAAAGTTTTTAAATTTTTATTAATAATTCTTAATTAATAATTGCTTTTAATTTTTTAACAATTGAAGGTTTAATTCGAATAAAACGCAAAATGATTTAAGTTTTTTATGATGTCATTGATTTCTTTTATTAATATTTGTTAATTTTTAAAATTGAAATTATTTTTGTTTTTTAATGAATTATTATTATTATTATTATTATTATTATTATTATTATTATTATTTGTAATTATGGATTATAAGTGTGGTTGAGTTCCTTTTATTAGGGCATTGGCTTTATGTAATTAAAGATTAAAGATTTGAGAAGTGTATCACAAAATATTGTTTCGTGATGAGGATGATCAAGAGATTGATTATACTGCTAATGTTGTTTACAAAAAAGTTTTTCAGAGTTTGTAGTTTGATCTTGAACACTCATCATTTTACTTCTCACTTTCTACTTTAATTTCAAATGTTATATCTCTTTTAAAATACTCTGTATTTACAGTTTCCTTATTGATGATGTTTTAATTTCTCTTTAACTACAAAGACTTATTTTGTTACTAACCACTTTATTTTGAGTTCAATTACTTTTACGTTTTTATAATACACTTCTTAATAACATGTTGGTAAATTTACATCCGCGCATCGCGCGGGTGAGAATCTAGTGTAGTCAAAGTAGAACATGCGAATAATGTGAATTTCAACATGTTGCGATTAAAAAAATGGAGGATAGTAAGTACTACGTAATTATAAATTAAACATAAATCCTTTGGGGTCCTCTGGCTATTGTTTGTGGCCAGACATCTAATATCAGATTCACAGACATTTTCACTTGGTACATTTTTCCGTTCAAGTGGCCATTGTCTGTAACCAGACACTTAATGTCCGGTTCACAAACAATTCATGCCTGGTTCACAGACAATTCCACTTAGCACATTAGCACAGGCTACGTGGAATTCCACTTCTTGTGCTAAGTGGAATTGTCTGTGAACCAGACATGAATGGTCTGATTATAGACAATCGCTACTTGAACGGACCAATGTGCTAAGTGAAAGTGTTTGTGGACATGATATGAAGTGTCTGGCCACAAACAATACCCACCAAATGGGCTAATGAACTCATGTACTACGTGAAATTGTTTGTGAATGAGACATGAAATGTCCGGCCACAGGCAATAGCCACTGCAACGGGCAAATGTGCTAATTAGAGTTGTCTGTGAACGCGAAATGAAGTGTCTGGTTACAAACAAAAGATACATATTTACAGAGTCTTTGACTCTTAAGTGAAAAAGAAGCATATTTACAAACAAAGTGTTCCATGACCAAAAACAAGCATTATCATTTACAACCCAAATGTCATATACTCTCCAACATCTCAAAGGTCAATGCCAACTAATCTAAAAAAACAAGCATTACTATTTACAACTCAAATGTCAACACATTCCAACATTCCAATGTTGACTAATCTAAAAGAAACTAATTTCAAATCATCCAATTCTATAAGATTAGATGAGCTCCACCTATGACTAAATTAGTTGGCATTCTTCATAAGACCATCATCTTCAAAAGACCATCGTGTTCCCTTCGCCATGCCTTGCCAATTTCAAGGGCCAATGAGTCTGTCAAACTTGTTGATCTCATGGTTGCAAAACTCATGACATATAGAAATAACTACATAGAGATAATGATTAATAACAAAGTATTCAAACAATAGTTATTAACTTATTATAATATTACAACATCGATGTTTATTGTAATCTTGAGTGTAGAAACAGCCTAGAAATCATGAACGAAGACTTAGAAAAGAAAACATCATTATATTAACTAGGGGTATTCTATTATCTAACATAATATGGGATGTCATTAACATCTCTCGGATGGAATAACTTCATGGATTAAGAGTGAAACATGTCTGAAAATTTTGATTAATCAGAAAATGTAAGCACATTGGTGTTTAATGAATTTCAGATTCTATTTTCCTTCAAATGCAAGTCTGGAGAAACTTCTTTTTTTACTTGACTTAAATAATTGACTCTTTTGAGCAACCTAATGACCACTACTTCCACTCTTCAACTGTTCAATGTCTTCACCCCACAGCCCCCTTCAACACATATCATTTTCACAACTTTTCATCTTAAAAACCCATAAGTACCTTTAGGTTTCCATATTTTGTACTTGTTTGGTCGCTTGCAATTTCTGCAAAATTTTTGGACCAAGAAAAACTTAATTTAGATAATCTAAAATGTAATCGAATTGGGAGCTATAAACGGGGATAAATTTAGAGCAAGAATCGAACTTTTATTTTTGCTTAAAATTAAAGCACCAAGAGCGATTAAGTGAGATGACAATTTGAAAATTCGAACAGAAAAGTTGTATATACATAATTCCAAAATCGGATGTAAATATTAAAAACTAGGGCTTGAATTGAAGACTTACCTTTAAAATTGAAAATGGAGATGGATGGCGCACCTCTGAAATGTCTTCTACATGTGGAATGCTCCCTTGAATTCCATTCCATTTAATGAATTAATTAAAAAAGGAAGAAAAAAAGAAAGCCAAGAGGCGAGAGGAAGAAGACCAGAAGGAAAGGGGAAGATTGAGCGTAGTAAGGGTAGAGAAAGAGGAAAGTGGCTGGAGGTGTGAAGAAAGGTAAAACAGAAAAAATTAGGCTTTTATACCTTGTACACTTTGTGTACAATATATGTACACTTAGCATTTTCGAACAATGTAGCCCATCCCTCCGCTCCATATACGATTCAAACTCTAAAGTAAAATACATATTCTCACCAAGGAGTGTGATTCTAACGGACGTAAAAAAAGACAGTACCTCATGATAACTTGAGATCCTTCTAACGAAAAACTCTACCCGTCTCTATTTTTTTTTTATCCCGGAAGGTCAACCACCAAAATCAGTGGGGTAAATGTCGGGAGTCATTTACCAAAGTTTTATTAAAAAGATGAAGATTACAAAAAAGAGGAGGACCAAACCAAAGCCTCTCAGAAAATAAATCACCATGGAGGGGCAAGACCTGACCCATGGATACAAAAAATTAAGAAAATAAAAGAACACAATTAATCCAAATCTCTAAAATCTAATAGATGGGATACCAAACTTGTCCATATAAAGAGCCCGCTTGGACCGAATAGGAAGAGAGCTTGGACTAAGATATAATTTTATCGGGCCCGTATGGTCAACTGCTAAGAAATGGGCTACCCGTCTCTAATTATTTGAACCTTTGCTTTGATACTACTCATACAGAAACACAACTCGTGCTCTTTTAAGACCAAAATCTTATCGAGCTCGTGTACATTCACCCACGTACTCATGACAGAAAGACTCAATTTGATAGTAATTTCGTATTCTACAATGAAATGTACAATAGTGATTTTACAAGTAAAAATAGCTCACTTCACTCTGTATATTTGGGACTGTTTCACTCGACTTTACTGATTTACGTTTATGAGAAACCCATTTGGATTGTTCCCTCACATTTTGAAGCAAAATTTTTACTCACACTCATCACACGACAATCTTAAATTCGCTTCTCTCAAAAGAAGAGTCTCACCCCCTATCACTCTCTTAAGAGTCTTCCTCAAGGTTAAATTGCTTACGAATTGCGAGTTTCACCCATGTTTATATTATTCTCTAAAGCAAGATACCAGCCATCTATAGAAATTTCCATTCAAGTCTCATCTACACTTCTAGAGTATTTCATGAAGTATCCCAGGCTTCAATAACCTTCTAGAAGAATACACACGAATCCACGCCTTTTCAAAATGTTCTATAGACTTTGACTCACTTCTAAGCGGTTTTAGAGAACTCTACGCTTCTCTAAGGAACTCCAGAATGTTCTATAATGTTACATATATCTTCTTTACTCTTCAGTTCTAGAAAGATATACAATATTATAGGACCTTTGATAAATCAGGGCACATGCACATTTAGATATTCATAGACATCTCCTCAATTTTCAAGGTTTTACATGAACTTCTCAATTAAGGAAGAAACCTAAAGGTATAATTTAAATACGTAACAATTTATTAAATGAAATAAGTGAATAGAGATAGTTGGATTAACGACATAATAATAAATGGACTTTTAAACTAACACAAGAGTATATGTTTGAAATTTTGGGCTTTTTTCTATCAAAATGGTAAACAAAAATATAAACTCATGATCATTGCATCAAATAAACATAGAACTTGTACATTAAGAAAAGGGTACACGTAAGTTTTATTGTACGCATAAAATACAAATGCAAACATAAGTTTTATTTTACTTATCCAAATACAAATGTCATTATAATGTAAGACTAATGATTTTTTTATGGTAATGAATTTATTGTTTATTATAGACACATATATACTTATAATTATATATATTCGTAAATTAATTTTAAAAAGTATATTCCCACAGACGGCGTGTTGAGGTTTATTCCTTCAACTCGTAGGCCCAACACGCAACCTATGGGTTTTGAGCGGAAGAGTGAGCGTGAATATGGAGTGCTAGCAAGTAAGATGGGCTAAAGTATGTCTGCAATAGTAGACCATATCGTATTAGGTAGTAATAAGGATCCGTTAAAACTTACACGCACTAATGCTATCTGCCCAACGGCCGTTCATCTGTCTCGCTACAAGAAGAGCTGAGAACACTGATATGAGCTATAAGAATGCTAGAATGCTAAGGCGAGGTAAGTTGGCAACCCTTTACAATGAAATAAATGCTACTATTTATAGTACCAAAAGGCAAGTGGATATGCTGATGTGGAGAGCTATAGGTGGTTGGGCTCTCAATCACCAAATCTCTAGCATTAAATGTGCTTCCCGCGAGAATCCTGGGTTCCCGCCCAATATTTGGGGACGAGCGTCCCCATGAGTCTTGGGCCTTAGTGTTGATGGTGCTACCAAGGATGCAGTGTTGTATGTCTTCTGGTTGTTGGTGTAGGAGTATGCTGGCTAACCTTGGGACTAGGATATCTGAGGCTGAGCATCCGAGGTGGGGACGTACGTCGGTGATGATGGGTGATTGCGTTTGGTGCTTCGTAGACGTTCGTCGGGGACTAACATCTTGATTGGACCTAGACGTTCACCGATGGGGGTGGTGATGGGCCGATCCCCTGATTGGGCCATTAACCCAACATATATATGTATATTTATAATTTTATATATTGGTCTGATCTGATCGAAATGACATGAGTTAATATGAATATTCGGACCTTTGAATGTAGCTGATATATGTTGGATAACTGATATGAATATAGCGGCTTTGAGGGATACTTCGGGGAAGAACTGGAACATAGAAAGAATTACAAACATTTTTCTGAAGAGGACAATAGAGCTATCTGTAGTATCCCGATTAGCCTCAATGATAGGGAGGATAGTTTCTGGTGGAGTAAAGATAGTAATGGTCTCTTTTCAATTAAGAGTTGTTACAAAACACTTATGCAGAGCGTGGAAATAGGGGGCTGGGGCGGTTGAAGGTCTTTTTGGGATCTAAAAAGTCCGCCAAAGGTAAAATATTTTATTTGGCAAGTACAGGATGAGTCATAACCATCGGCAACCAACATGGAGAGGAAAGGGGTGCCCATCTCGATCCTGTGCAAGATTTGCGGCCAAGGGGACGAGACTACGTAGCATGCCTTGAAGACATGTCCTAAAGCGGGCGAGACCTGGAGGGAGGCGAGGGTGGCTCTCGGGAACGGGGAGGTGGATGTTAAGGTATGGCTTCAACAACTTCTTTCATGTGCAGATAAAGGCTTGAGTTGTAAGGTGGCTATGATTATTTGGGGACCGTGGAAGGGGAGAAACTCTCTTGTCTGGGAGAATGAAATGCAAGAGACGGCCAGTTTGCGAAATAGCTGTGCTTGTATGCTACATGCTTGGAGAGAAGCCCAATAAGGGGTGAAACCGGCAGGTAGCAGCTGCGGCAATGGGAGTCCGAGTTGGAGCAAGCCGAGGTCGGGGTCTTTGAAAATTAATGTAGATGCTGCTACGGATATGCACGGGGGAGAAGAGCCTGGGGATGGGTTGCAAGGGATGATCAAGGAGCTTTTGTGAAAGGCGGGGGTGGGTCGGTAATGGCTGACTGGAGCCCAGCGGAGTTTGAAGCTGTGGGGATAAGGGAGGCACTTATGGTGGCTATGCATGAGGATTGGGAGAACGTCGAGCTGGAATCTGATGCACAGACGGTCATACGGAGCATCAAGGGAGGGGGCGGATTGGCTTATTTGGATCTCATAACTGACAATATTCGCTTCATGATTAGTACAAAGAGCAATTTTTATGTCTCTTATTGTTCATGGTCTGCGAATCGTGTTGCTCATAAGTTTGCTAAAGCGCATGTATCCATCTCAGATCATAGTTGTAGTTATGATATTATTCCGGATTTTATTATAAGCCACTCGGGGAATGATCTTTTGAATTAATAACGCGGTAAGTCTCAGTTTTTTTAAAAAAAAAAAAACAAAATTCGGACCCGTTGCATCATGTGCACTAGACTGGCCGGACCCAACTCAAATGTGTCGAGATAGATAGATCCTTACTCAACCAGATTTTTTTGAGATGACAAATTATAACTTATAAACAAAATTCTGCTTATCTTTCTCTCTAATTTTCTGTGATCTTGATAGCTTTCCTTTGAACTTTTTCAATTTAGATGGAGATTATGTTCTCCGAAAAGAGAAAACAAAACTTGATACAATTCTTGTTACATAGGTAATACACTTGGATTTTGAGGAGATGATTACATATGGGAATGGAAGCAAAGAAGTAGAAAATATATTTAATATTTAATAATTAATTAATACACTAAACACCTACTTAACTACGGAGTATTAAGTACTCAAAGTGGTTAATCCATATCAAGGAAACCACTTATATGTATTATTATAACATTTGTTACACAAATTGTCACTGTGGGGCCACCCCAATTGCCAGCACAAACACACCGCTTGCGTCATCCTATACCCCACCGTCGTCGTCACCGGCAGAGATTGCGGCGTCGGCGCCGTCAGAAAATCATACGAATGCGTAGACTCTGCGCAATTGGAAGATGACGGACTCTCGACCGTTGGATGCATGGACAGGCCAATGGACAAGTCAAGATTGACCGTCCGATCATTCGTCTGTTGCTGTTTTAACGGCTGAGATTCCTCGGTTGTTGTGCCGCTGTTGCATTTCGTGTCTTCGTGAGAACATGATGCTG
This sequence comes from Cuscuta epithymum, assembly GCA_945859915.1. Taxonomy (NCBI): domain Eukaryota; kingdom Viridiplantae; phylum Streptophyta; class Magnoliopsida; order Solanales; family Convolvulaceae; genus Cuscuta; species Cuscuta epithymum. The sequence continues at coordinate 997,496 of CAMAPF010000038.1, forward strand.
TCGGGGCAGTGTTCCTAAAATCCAGGGAGCTGTCCTTGGTGGCGGCGGCGGCGGGCGGGGTTCCGGCGTCGGCGGATGCGGCGGAGGAGTTGATGGGACGGTGGGTTTGTGGGTCCAGCCCACGGCTGAGCAGCTTGCGTTTAATGTGAGTGTTCCAATAGTTCTTGATTTCATTGTCGGTCCTTCCCGGCAATCTTGCGGCTATCAACGACCATCTGTAAAAACAGAACAAAGACAAGATTCAGAAAATTAGCAGTGCTTTAGCAGAATTTAAGAAAATACTTGGATATTTTTTTGGGAAATTAAAAAAAATGTATTTTGATGATTTCTTTAATGGGTTGTTGAAAGTAAAGCACAAAATTCAAACTTTCAACTGTCTGCTACCAATAATCTAATGTTCTTGATTTAGGTCATTTAACCTAACCCATTTTGCTGCTTCTAGAACATTTCATAATAGTACAGAGTATGTAATAGTGAAATTAACCTAATAGTCAATTAATAGAAGGGTGAAAGCAACATTAAACAGAGATAGATGTAACAGGTCAGAAAATTCAAATCTTTGAAATTTCTGCCACCAAGAAACTGTTTTTCTTCAATTATTCATTAAACCCCTTTGCTTCTTCTAGAACATCTGTGTTTCTTTCAAACAGTAACACCATTTTCTTGATTAAATGAGCTCAAAATCATTAATTTTCTCTAAAGATTAGATTTTTATGATTCCAAACAATAATAAAATCAATAAAAGTAAAAGATTCAATTATTGTCCTTCAGAAATGTGCTTCTTTAACAAAAATCAATTCTTCAAAAAAAAAACAGATTGGTTGTCCAAATCAAAATAGATAGATACATAAAAATCAAGAGAAGGCCAGGGATATGATTAAAACGCACTTGTTTCCAAGGAGGCTATGGAGCTTGATGATGAGTTCATCTTCTTCTTCAGTGAAATTCCCTCTTTTCAAATCAGGCCGGAGGTAATTTATCCACCGCAGCCTGCAACTCTTCCCACATCGAAGCAGCCCTAAACATTCGATCAAATGTTATTAGATTGATCTTTTAGGATGAAACTCAAATCATAACATAAAACACCAAAATTAGAACTGCCCAGAAAACAGAATTGATGGGTTGAAAGCAGAGAAGGAAAGGGGTGGGAGGGTTGTACCAGCAGCTTTGGGGAGAGAACGCCAGCAGCCCTCACCGTGGGCGCGGATGTAGCTGATGAGGCGCTGGTCTTCTTCCTTAGTCCATGCGCCTTTGTTGGTGTGGGCTTTTTCACAGCAAGGGGAACGTCCCATGATGATGAATTGATGATGAAGGGTCTCTGTACTTCTTCTTCCTTTCCCTCTCGTTTTTTTACTTTTTCTTGAGAGATGGATAAGACTGACACTGATATATATACCCCTATATATGTATATATATACGGAGTACATATTTGTAATGAATGAGGGAGAGAGAGAAAGGTCTTGAGGAAAGAAAGGGGTGAATCCTTTCGTCAGGGTCTTACAACGGCCCAATAATTAATTATTGGGGGAAAATAAATCGGTTTTAATCCTAGTATGGTTAATAAATATGGTATAGAATCTACGTGGGAAACTTACAAGATTCTCTAAATTGATAATGAATTGACCAAGGAAAAAAATGGAATTCTTCCTAAAATATAATTCAAATACACAAAAAATTAAATACTACTCCCTCTGTCCCCTTTTAAATGTCCCGTTTTACCATATTGGGATGTCCCTATTTAATTGTCTCATACATTATTTGGTAAAGTTTGTGTGACTCAAAATCATTCTTGCTTTATTCTTACTTTATCAATTAACATCAACCACACAAACTCATTTTTCTTAAAACTCGTGTCACCCTCCTCCGGGACATTTAAAAGGGGACGGAGGGAGTATATGTTTGGCACACCTAGCTCAAATACTTCATCCGTCCCTAAAAGAACTTCCAACTTTCATTTTTCGTTCGTCCCAAAAAGAACTTTATTTTCCCTTATTTAACAAAGAATTTGTGGTTCACAGTAATTCTTACACATTTCTCTCTCCCCTGCACAACTCTCTACCACACAATTCCCACTTTTTTAATCCGTGTGCCATTTGTACTACGGAAGAACATTTAGGGACGGAGGGAGTATATTTTTGTGTGTTTTCTTAGTAACTATTAAATTTTAGTAATAAAAAAGATCTTAAGATAAAAGGATGATAGTTGTTTGATAAAAAAACGACAATTTGATTTAGGGCGTGTTTGCATTTAACGGTTAGCGGATAGCGGGTTATGTTAGCGGGTTGTCAATAACACATTCAAATGGCGGATTTGACTAGCATAATAAGTTAGCGGTTTGCTAGATAATGTTTGATAATTTAGCAGTTTGGGCATAAATTTGGTAGAAAATGTCATTTTTTAAACACTCCTTAGTAAAATCCCTAGCTAAACTCGCCTATTTGCAATGCTTCTATTTCAGTCATTTACCAAACGACTTTTTCATTTATTGAAAAGGCCAAAAATAGCCAAATCATCATTCTTTAGTTGAAACGCCATTTCCCAAACACCCCCTTAATTCTATTTAGTATACAAGTTCATTTGACTAAATAATGATAAAACATATAGACTTTTCTTGGATGCTACTCAAAGTATGCAGAATGTAATAGTGACATTTTTACCGGAAAAAGTCGCTACAATATTTTCTTACGGGCACAGTACTTGTTTCACGGTCGCAGTGACATCCGTAAGTGAAAAAAAAAAGTTTGAAATTGACATGCAACTATGACAATGATATTAAAATTTAACTGTGGCATCATACTGTTAGTCATATTTTTGTCCTAATGTAAAAGTGGTCACGTTTTCTAGAATTAGCTTTGATTTAGTACTACCTCCTGCTATTATCATTGAGGTTCAACGAGTTGCACACTAGATTTTGATAATGCATAGTTTACAAAATGCCACCACATTTTTCATTCATGATAGTGCACATTTCAATTTTAGGAAATCCATAATCAAATCCAATCCTTCAAATTTATTCTAATTTCTCCCTCTAGATAATATTCACATTTTGATCAAAACCACTCTTATCATGCAAATTGCAACCGTCATATTCTACATTTCTACTCAACTTCATGCACTTTAAAACACGCCTTTTGAATTTCTTTAATTTTGGTCGAGTAATCTAAATAAAGCATTGATAAAAATAAGGGAAAAGCACAGAAAACGTACATGTGGTTTGGGGCTTTGGGCCATTTTCAGATAGGGGCATGTGTTTCATTTTCTAACAAAGTGGGGCATGTGTTTCAATTCCGTTATCATAACAGGGGCATGACGTCTAACGCCGTTAGAAAAATTAACTCCGATTTTAAAAAGTTTCCGAAAAATTAAAAGAAAAATAATGGGAGGTGCGCCTCGTCAAGGAGATCAACAAACTATCTTTCTCTTTGGATTTTTTGGCTCTATTGGGATTATTTTTTAAAAACAAATTCGCTAATATCAATTTTCTGATGGACTTTCTGGAGATCTTGTGGCTGGAAACAAAAAAAATAAAGATAATTTGTTGATCTCCTTGACGAGGCGCACCTCCCAGTATTTTTCTTTTAATTTTTCGGAGACTTTTTAAAACCGGGGTTAAGTTTTCTAACAGTGTTAGACGTCATGCCCCTGCTATGATAACGGAATTGAAACACATGTCCCACTTTGTTAGAAAATGAAATACATGCCCCTATCTGAAAATGGCCCAAACCACATGTACGTTTTCTGTACTTTTCCCTAAAGATAATTAGCATAGAAATCTAAAAGTGCATCAAATTGTAGAAAAAGTGTAAGTGTTCATTATTTTCACAAGAAGAATTTTTTTATTTGATCCGAAACTTATACGGAGTAGATATATACTCTCTCTGTCTATTAGGGTATGTTTGGCACACAACTAGTTGAAAATATACTATTACAGACTTTTTAGTACTCCATCCGTCCCATAATTATCTTCATTCTTTCCTTTTTGGTCCGTCCCAAATTTATCTACTCTTTCCCTTTTTAGCAAAGGATTTGTGGTTCACAACCATTCTTACACATTTCTCTCTCCTCTGCACAACTCTCAACCACACATTTCTCACTTTCTTAATCTCAATGCCCAGTCAAAACCGAAGTTAATTCTGGGACGGAGGGAGTAACTGTTAGCATATAGTGACTAAAAAGATCTTAAAAGTAAAAGGTGGTAGTTGTTTGGTAAAAACTGACTGTTTGATTTAGTTCTGTTTGGTGTACAAGTTGTTCGGACTAATTAATGCTAAAAGTCACAGGCTTTTCTCGGATTCTACTCCTTGTAGCATCTCAAATATGATCTTTTATTTTTTGAAAAACTCTTAAAAATTATCATACCAAACATATAACTACGAGCTTTTAGGAGACAGATACTTATGTCTCCCTAACATAGCCTTATTACTTTGTCAACTTCTATTTTTTGGATGTCCCACCAACTTTGTCGTTTTTTCTTTTAAGTAAAAATATTGTGATTCAAGTTAATTTTCTCTTTTGTACAAACTCTAACCACACAGTTTTTATCTTATTAATCTTTGCGCCGATCAAACTTGACAAAGTTTTAAGGAACGGTGATATGATTAACATCTAACATTATTATATAATTAAGGAGACATCTGTCGGGACCTTGTACTTAGCACCATATTCGATGGAGCCACATGATTTAACATCTAACATTTTACTGAGTATGTGTTTTATTTATAGGATGATGTAATAATAAAAAATGTATTGCAATCTATCAATCTATGGTTTATAATAATTAAACGATATATAAACAAATTGTAAGGTGGAATAGATATGTGAGAAAATAGTACATTATCTATATTTAAAATGGTATTGGTGAAAGATATGTTGGGTGGACCCTGGTGGGGTGGGAGGTGGATTGATTGATTGGTGGTGGTGAGGATGGGAAAGCCAATAGTTTGGAAAGAGTTGGGAAACATAAGGTGTGGGGGTGAGTTAAAGATTTGACCAAAGTTGGTAGAGGAAGGGGGGAGAGTAGTTAAGAGATAGGGGAAGGATTTGGTAGGTTGGTTTGCTTTTAACAATAATATTAATTGTTAATAAATATGGTACAATGAGTTGGCCTTGTGAAGCTGCCTTTCCTCCCTTCCCTGGGCCCCACACACTGTCACCTATCTACTCCTCCCATACAAAGATCATAGTGTTCTTTTATTTATTCTTTATTTTCATTTTTTTTTATTTCATAGTGTTTTTTGTGTTACTTAATTGATTGGAAATGAAGTTAGTGACATTAAAGGGTGAGTGGTAGTAGTTGATCAATTCCGGCCCTCCTTCCACTTTCCTGTTTCGGCCCATCCCTCTGGTGGGCCTTCCTTTTGGTTCTCTTTTCTGTATTATTTTTCTTGTACTCGTAATCTCGTCCCAACCATTATCCGTCCCAACTTATCCATCTCCATTAATGTATAAATTTAATACTCCCTATTAAATTTAAATAAACACCTAATTTTACAAGAAGTGATGGATTTAAAGACTAAAGAGAATTGATCCAACACCGAATTTTATATAAGAACATTAGGTAAAGTACTTAAAGTACTATACTTCATTAATAGCTGGATCTCATATTTAGATTCTTGTTTTAGTTTATAATTTTAGAATCCATTTCGTAACACTCAAATGGATTTAATCGGTTGATTCTACTGAAATTTATGAAGTTATTATTGGATTGGATGAATGACTGATTTGTTAATTTATGAAAAAATTATATTTTAAAATATTTTTTAATAATAAACTAAAGAAAAAATTATATGAAAATAGCTAAAATGATCATCCACAGTAACCTCACTCAATATCATCAGGAAAGCTTATTGTTATACAATTTAGCATACGAAATCAAAAGTTATGTGTTTGATGAAAAAATTGATTGATAAGCCTGATAAGCCGAAAAATAAAATCACTAAACGGGCTCTCAGTAGTTTTAAATACAGTGTTCAACGTACATGTTTATAGGCCACATATAATAATGATACAAAAGAATTATGTATAAAATCTAAAGTTAAATAAACTTTAAGCTGAAAACTTTCAGATGTAAAAAAACACATGGAAGATTATAGTATTTGCAGAGGAATAATGGCACAAGAGATAAAGTTGATATCTTCAAGTAAGGCATTGTGTCTCATGAGAAGTAGGATCCACAAAAACGAAATCATGAGCGTACCTATATGAAAGTACTAGTTAAAAAAAATGTCCAAACAATGTGCAATTGGAAGTTGTTTTGTTCAAATAATGTGCAATTGGATGTTGTTTGCGGGACAATGGGAGTATTTAGGGTCTGTTTGCAATCCATTAAAAAAAGTGTTTTTAGTTTTTTTAAAGAAAAAAGCACTTATTTTATCAAACACTATCAACTTTTACTTTCTCGGCTTCCGTGTAGAATCTACTTTTTACTTTTTCTATTACACAAAAAGCACTTATTTTACCAAACACTATCAACTTTTACTACTAATCACTTTTTCCCCAAAAGTACTTTTGTTTAAGCAGAAGTGGTTGAAAACAAAACCTTAGTATTGTATTTCTCCTTTTAAGTAGTGTGTAAAAATGCAATACTTACTACTAATCTCACAACATAACAATATGATTTTAAAATAACAGTAATTTACAGTGATTTTACTAAACTCGAGTACTTTGTCTGTTTTCCTAAATCTTTTCAAAAACTATAGGATTTATTTATGAGAAAAATGGGGCAAATAAGCTCTAAAACTATTCGCGATTTTGGAATCAAGTCCTCAAACCAGAATACTTACAAATACATCTTTCAACTCATTGAAAGTTAAGCAATCAGATCATTTTTTTACTTGTTGGTGCATGTAAGGAGATTGTTTTCTCATTACAGATTACTGGCACTAACATGTCAAAAGGTTTAATTGCTTAATTTTTAATGAGTTGAAGAGTGTATTTGCAAGTCCTTCAATTGAGATGTGTGATTGCAGAATCAAAAATAGTTTAAGGGCTTATTTGTCCCTTTCCTCTACATTTATTAATGTCTAATAGTGTAATTTTCGGATGAATTTATTTTACTCATTTTAAGAGAGAATCTAATACTGCTTATTTATGAAAATCAAATTGTATTTATGCTCTTGTTTTTAGAATTTTTCTGTGAATATATGTTATACTCATATTTAGGATTCAGGTAGTCACCCCTTTACTCGTATATTAAAATATATTTAATAATTACATACTTCATAAAACTTTCAACCACTGTTCATTGTGAAATTAAATGATACTCCTTATGAATTACTCCGTACAACATATTTAGTGTAATTTTTTACGTGGATAATACCAAAGTAAATGTTAAGGATAAAATATGATTAATATTAATACTAAATTTCTAGAATCTGGGTAATATAACATTAATTTCCTATTTAAAAAACATTAATTTCCTTTAATACTTTTCTTAATATTAAAATTTAATTAGAGTACCAACAAATCTCATACTAGTTCCGCTGGTCCCTCCCTGCCAGCGCCCTATTGACGCGATATACGTGTGGACTCGGTCCAGATCCGGGACCGGAATCACCCAGTTTGGAACAGGCACTGGGCCCGAAAATAAGGCTCCGGTCCGGATTGTAAGGTGTTAGAGACTGTATAACCAAGCTCTATCCGTCGATCCACTGGGAAGAACAATGGGAAGCTGTGAAGTGGATCATGAGGTATTTGAAAGGCACTGCTTCTAATGCTTTGTGTTTTGATGGGAAGAATGTAGAGCTGCTGGGACATGTTGATGCAAACCTGGCATTAAATGACTTGGATGGATCGAGGAGCATCACGGGATATGTTTTTACATTTGATGGAGCGGCAGTTTCATGTATTTCGCAGCTGCAGAAGATTGTTGCGTTATCTACCACTGAAGCTGGATATGTGGCCATTACGGAGGCAAGTAAGGAGATGGTGTGGCTTCAGAAGCTACTTGGGGAACTTGGGAAGGAGTACAAGAATAGCATTCTTTACAGTGACAGTCAAAGTTCTATCTTCTTGGCAAACAACTCAGCTTTTCACAAGAGAACCAAACACATTCGGTTGAAATATCACTACATCCGTCATCTTTTGGAGATAGAGGCATTGCAGTTTGTGAAGATCCGTGGGAGTGAGAATCCAACAGACATGTTTACTAAGGTGGTAACCTTGAAGAAATTGAAGTTTTCCATAGCTTCAATTGGCCTTGGTACTTGAAGATGAAGGCCGGCTGTCACGAGTTTCCCATATGCAGCAGATACGCCGCGGCATAACTAGCTAATACGCCGCGACATGCTAACAAGGGAGGATTTGAAGAAGACAGTCTCAAGGTGGGAGATTTGAAGAAGAGAGTATCAAGGATTTGGTCCGTTTTTGACGAACAAGTTTTCCGTACAATTCCGTACAGTTCCGTACAGTTGGGCCGTACAGATTATTTTTTCCTTTCCCCCTTTGGCCGCGCGTCCTAGTTGGTTTTGGGTTAGGTTTTACTCTCTATAAATATAAGCTCCCCTCTTGTAATCAAAGTGAGATCCAAAAATAGCAATAATATTTCTGGCTTGGTAGCGCCCCCAGACGTAGTCATTCGTGGCGAACTGGGTTACCAAATTTTCGTGTGTTCTTCTTAATATTCATCGCGTGTGTGAGTTTAATTCCTAAGCGCGGGCCGATGGGAAAGAGGTTCTAGGCCCGGGCCTCCATTTCTTGAGACCAGAACTGGTTGGGACCTGGACCAAAACCGGATCGGTTGCATTGTTTTTTTTTTTGCTATGAAACCATTGAAAAACATTTCACAAGGGGAGAATCCATTTAAAAGCTTAAAAGATGTGTAGATGAGTTTGCCAAAAAAAAAGATGTGTAAGTGAGGGTGGAGAAGGCAATAGAAATTTTAATAGTATATTAAAAAATTGAAAAGCCCTATACCGGATCAGGAACGTTTGGGGACCGGGACGAGTGGGTCTTGCAGATCAAGACGGGATCAGATTCTATTGGGGATCAAGACTGAACCTGAACCGGATTGGGATTGGTTTGAGATTGGGACTGGACCAGGACAGAATCAGAATCAATTTGGGGCCACGACCGGACCAGGATTGGTTTGGGATTGGGATCGAAACCAAGCAGGAATAAGGAATAGAGGTCCTAGACTTCCATATATTTTTTCAAAGACCATCCAGACCGGGGTTTGGGATTGGGATTGGGATCGAAACCAACCAGGAATAAGGAATAGAGGTCCTAGACCTCCATATATTTTTTCAAAGACCATCCGGACCAGGTCCATGTCTAACACAACACCAATCCTCTATCACCAAAACTGGAGTTCGTATACGGTGGAATCTCCGCAGGATGAGCACCCTGCTCCTGGATCCAAAACGGCGTAGTATTGCCCATTTTTAATTAAAAAAATATCACGCGTGAACAGTACACGCATGTACAGTAACTAGTTTTGTTTTTTTTTCTAATTCCAGTAGCAGAATGATGTAAAGCGTGTGTAAAAAAATGTAACTCACGTTAAAAAGAAATGTTACTACTAGCAAGTCGAAATGTAACTTGTTTAAAACATTGATTTCAATGTAAACAATAAAAAATGAGTCAAAATTTTTAATTACTTTACCTAAATAATGAATGTGTTTTGTTTCTAATATTAAGACCATAAAATGTTTAAAAAAATCATTTTTCCCCAAGAAATCATTTTTGCAAAAAAAATGATTTAAAAACAGTTTCTTTTTTTTGTTTTAATAAAACGAGTTTATTTTGTGATGTAACTAGTGTTATGGAAAATGTAACTTGTGTTGAAAGAAAATCTAATTTAGGTGTATGCAAAATGTAACATGTTGAGGCAAGCCCAAATGTAACACGCATAGAGAAAGATGTAACTCATTTATAAGATGTAACTCATGTATAAGAAGTTGTAATTCATATAATATCAAATGCAACTATAGAAAATGTACTTTAAAAAAAATTGTAATAAATTGGAAAATAATAAGTTAATTCTTGTCATTTAACTAGTTCAAATGTAATTAGTTATTTATATTTGGACATGCTGAAACAAATCCAAATGTAACTTGCCCCAACTGAAAATGTAACTCACGAATAGAAAGATGTAACTCGCGCATAAAAAGATGTAACTCGGGCACAAGAAGATGTAATTCCATATATTATCAATTGTAACTCCAACAATCAAAATAAACAAACTCAATCTCTTAAAAGGTATATGAATATGTCAAAAAAGATTACAAAATAAAGTGTATGAAAATAACTAAAAATATTACAGGAAAATACTATGCAATATACGTAGATCTTTTTTATTTAGATTCATAAAAAAATTGTTTTAAATTGTTAAAGAATAAACAAATACGGAGTAGATTGGTATTTCCATCTCCGATTGAAGTCCGTGTACATGGACGGCAACACAGCCAGACTTCTTCTCCGACCAGTCCGTCCAGAGGAAAAGCTACGTCATTGCTGTATGTTTTCGCCTTTGAGGAGCTCCGATCCAGATGGTTGGAAACTCTCCTGTTCTTCCCTTACCGCCGCAGCGCTGCTACAGAGTATTTTAATTTTTAATAAACAAAACTACACCGTTTTAGGGATTGGTGCACCATGTGGACGGTGGGCCGATCCCACGGTATAATTTACCCCAAAACTGCTAGAACACCGTGACTACCTCACCCACAGAGTCACACCACCGGCCAATTTCTTCTCCTTGCTAAATGGGGGGAACTTATCAAATGTCCATCGTGGCAAGATTTCGAGACTCAAACAACAAAGAGCTTGAGACTCAAACAACAAAGAGCTTGTAAGTTATCAACGCTCTCATGAATGATGAATGAATCTATGGCCACATATTTCAACAATGTTGTGTCAACATTTAAGATTAGCCTAATTTTGAGACGAAACCAGTTACCAAAACCTTTTCGACATCTTCAGATCTTCTCCAAGTTGACGTTCAATGGTTAAACTGTTAAAGGATACAAGAAGAAAACATTGTTAAAAGTTAAAACACAATTTTGACGATCCAAAAATATCACCGCTTTATTAATTTATAACTACTGTATTGGTGAATGATGCCATTCTTTTTCATTGTTACGATTGTTTTTTATTGAAGATGATGTTATTAACTGACAATAAATACAACATGATAACTTACATAAAAATTCAAGCCATTTACCATTGGACGAAGGGAGTGGGTTCAAACTTCAATGCTTATATAAGTTATCAATTGAACAAATTGACAATCCAAACCTGTTTTTCGTACAATGATCTGTGATCATATGCATTATTAAATCTTAGGCCGACAAACTCACGAAGGACTTTCCAGTTTCCATATTGGCTTAACTAGATTGACACAATAAGAACCGCTTCGGAACAATGTTCCTAACCATTGTGAGAAGATTCATTTCCCGTTAGTTTTGGCTACAAACTCATGCAAAACATAGTTCAGTACCCATTTAAGCAGTTTCAGTGCGGTTCCAGAACCGGGTACAAGTCTATACAGATCCAATTTCACTACCAAAACTAGCATTTCCACTTTTGCAGGTTTGCCTTTTTTTCACTCAATAAACAAATCGAAAGCACAAATGTTTGGAAACCACAATAAGACCTGATGTGTAAGGATCCTTAACCCCGCTTAGTTGAGAATCTTGAGATAGTAAAAGAAAAGCATTACATAGTTGCTACAAGATAGTAGATGCTTTAATGAGGAACTTGCCCAGACTTCCATAAAAGAGGTTCCAAAACAAGGAACCGCTTTTGATCATTATTAAATCAAGTTTGAGGATTCCATAAAGATTTCAGGAACTCTTTGAAGATTATAGCATTAACATATAGGTGCAGATCTCATTTGTCGAATTCCCAGATCACTCCTCCATCCTCTGCAACATTAAAACAGTTAGCACAAATCAGGATAAGCACAGAAACATACTCTTCTGGTTTGAAGGATTACTAACACTTTATTATCATGGTGAAGTTGACACAAATAATCCGGACTTTTACGCATTTAACACAAATAATCCCAAAATGTTAACTCTTCCACAAAAATAAAATGGGGCTAACGGTTTTAACTTTTCCATTAACTTTTTTGCATTTAAAATATAACCAAGCAAAAAAAGTATCAGCATTAACAATGTTATATTTGACCTTAAACCTATTTCTACAATAAATTCAATTTAATACTTTCTCTGTTCTTTTTAAACTACAATGGTCCACCTTTCACGTTTGTCGACGCACAAGTTTGACCATTAATATCTTCCATTCCTTATTAGTAAAAAAATTACATTTCGAGAATTTAAAAATAGAGGAATTTAACAATATTTTTTTAATTTAATATATACTACGTAATACATTAATAAATAAAAGAGTCAAAGTAGAATATGTGAATAGTGCAAAAAAGTCCAATGTTGCATTTAAAAGAGAAGGGGGTAGTATTTAATATTTTTCATAAAATATAGCAGAAATATTTGAAGACATACTCATCAAATTCTCTTTTATCCTTGACTTCTTATCAATATTTTATTTAAATTCAATTTTCATTATAATAGAGATTTCAACGTAGTCTGTATATTCAATTCTGTTTTTCTGTTCATGCTCTCGATACTTATTTATTATACTCCGTAAAATACATATCTTTTATGAATAACTCTACATTTCATTTAAAAAAATCCTGCTTCCAATAATTTTGACATTCTTTTGTTCTTGGAAACTAAAACAAAAATGGTACTGCCTTGCATGTTTTCTTGTTTCAATTCATAGAAAATTGTAAGGAAAACAGAAACCAGAAAATAATGCCTCATAGCATTTTTCAAACAACACCCCATATTTTGATATTAATGATTTATCCTAGGAAAGCATTTCCTATCTGGTTCAATTAAAAAATGAGATTGCAATGCAGATTGCAGATTAGATGTTAACCTGGGAAATCATTTCCTATGTGGTTCAATAATATTAGAAAATGAGATATGAAAGAAATAGAATCAAGATTTAAAGATTAACATTTTGATCAGTTTCTTTTCTTCACACATCATATTTATCAAGCTAAACAGACCTTACGTTAATGATATTCTGCATTTTCATTTTAAAGTTAGAGTAAGAAGGCCAAAGTCTTCCCTCCCAACCCCTCTAATACCGTCCATCCAAGCAAAAGCCTAAAAGATTTCAGAGCAGAAGTGAGATATACCTTTGATCTTCTTGTTTATCCACACTTCTAGAAGCATCCCAGCGCCAACTCCAGCAGCAATACAAGATCCATAAAAGATTACGGCAGATGGTAAGGACATTCTCGGAAGAAAATAGTATTCTGGAATCTGCCTTACTTTTTTAGGAAGACGCTTCTTCACTGTCGGTCCCAAACCGGGTTCACTTTGCGAAGTCTCAGCCATACTTTTCCATCCAATATCCTTCAGTGGATCTTTCTCCTCTTCTATGCCCATGTTAAGACTTTACTCTGTAATATAAAGTTTAACTATTTAGGTTTTACATAACATCATTAAAATAAGATCTAATGTATTCAAGTTATGAGTTTGTTTCTGATAGGAACCAGCCTATTAGAGTAGTAGAATATTATTAGAAATAATAATAATAATATTAGTAATAAGTGTTTGTAAGTATTCTAGTATAAATAGACGGGAAGAAGGATTAGTGGGGAGGCTTTTGGACTGTTTAGTCTTGGGACTGGGAAGATCGAGTGTTTGCTCTTTCTTTGGGGGGCTTCGGCTCAGTTTGGGGGCTTCGGCCTTTGTACTTGTTACTGTTCATCATCTCCTTCAATAAAGATTTCTTTTGTTTTCTTGATATTAGCTTCTGTAATCTCTGAATAGTTAGAGGTCTCTATCATTGGTATCAGAGCAAACGTCTGTTCCTGGAGACTGAGAATCTGAATCATGGAAACGATGGAGGAATTCGAGATGACACCACGGATGGAAGAGAGTTTTGATAATATAGACAGAATGATGAAGGAGATTCAGTCGAGCATGGCCGCATCGCAAGAAAGGATGAAGACGATGATGGCCGATATGCAGGCTAGTTTCGCGGATATGATAAACCAACTTACAGATCCTTCGAAGAGTCGATCGCATAAGTCGCACCACTCGCACCACTTACATCATCGTTACACGCGAAAGTCAAGGAGTTCAAAAGAATCTGAAGAGCCGAAGCATCGCAGAATATATGGCGACCGAACTAGGAACAGTAGGCTTCATCCGCTATCGCAGGTAGATTCGCGAAATGTCTCTTCGCAGATTTCTTCGCCTCGCTCGTCGCACAGTTTTTGGCATCGTTCTTCGCATAGCTCTTCATATGGCTCTTCTCATCGCTCTTCGCATCACCATTCGCAAAACTCCTCTCCGGACCTCAGTTCTTGTCCAAGAAAGTCACCAGTCGATTCTCACTGTTCGCTGTCTTCCTCTCCAATCGATTCTCTGAGTTCGCAGACAATTTCTTCTGAAACTATGGTTTTGACAAGAGCAGAAGACCCCAGTTCGCAATTGCTATCTGAGTCACCAGAGTCGCAGTGGGAGTTGGTTAATCAGCAGCAACCGTACACGGAAGATACACACACCTATGGCGACAAGGAATTCAAGGAGGAATCCTCAGTTAACCTTGAAACTGAAGCTGGTGCAGTTGCTGGATTTTCAAATTTTTGCAAATACGATCTTGACCAGTCAGACTTTGACAACAATAGGTTCGGGCTTCTTCAGGTATGCAATGTTTCTTATCATCCTGCAATGAAGAGGAATTGGCCAAATATCTTCAAGAATGAAATGATGTACTGTCATTCATTAAACATTACTTTGGAAGGAATGAAATCTTTTAACAAGTTTGATAGTTTCAGATATGAGGATGTTACTTTTATAAGGTATATTCTAACTCAGATGGAGGTAAGAGTTGCTCAGAATTGGATGGAAAAGGAGGATTATGCGATTGATGATGAGGATGACATGTTACTGATACTTAACAAGGAAAACAATCCTGCAATATTCCAAGAGGCCTTGATTATTGGTCAAAAGGTAAGGAGTAGGCAGATAGCTTGTATGCATGTTCAAAGGGGTTGTGCAGATTTGAACTATAGGTTTCATATGGAAATTGATGTTTATGGGATCAAGATACTCAGGACAATAGAGAAGGATCCACAGATTAGTGCAATTGAAGATGCAATCTTCATCAACTCATATGTGAAGCCTAGATTGGAAATTAGGGGGGGCAGCTTGATACTTTATGCAAATTGGGACCCCTCTAACTATAGACTGAAATGGACTGATGTTAATGGATTGGCAGTTGAAACAAATTTTCAACCTTACAAAATGATCTTAGGCTCCAATGATCCAGAACTGAACTGTTCCAATTGTGTTCTTAAAATGGAAACCAAGCTAGGTGAAGATGTTGGAAATATAGAAGTGGAACCCTATTTGCTGGAAAGAATAGTTGAGTATCCATGTGCTGAGTATCTATGTGCAGCTCTTCCTTTGCTTAGCAATACCCCAGTATACATCTGGCAGCACAGAGCATCAGAATCCAGATTGGTGGTGGGGTTTGTAAGCTGCCAGACATCTTTGGGTCTTCAGGCAATGAAGTTCATGGCTCCACAATCAGTTAGGTATTGGGAAGGTAGAGGAGCAAGAAAGAAGAAGAAGCAAAAGATCTTGGCGGTTTCCTATCCCCCACCTTGAGGGCAAGGTGGATGTTTAGGGGGGGAGTATTGATAGGAACCAGCCTATTAGAGTAGTAGAATATTATTAGAAATAATAATAATAATATTAGTAATAAGTGTTTGTAAGTATTCTAGTATAAATAGACGGGAAGAAGGATTAGTGGGGAGGCTTTTGGACTGTTTAGTCTTGGGACTGGGAAGATCGAGTGTTTGCTCTTTCTTTGGGGGGCTTCGGCTCAGTTTGGGGGCTTCGGCCTTTGTACTTGTTACTGTTCATCATCTCCTTCAATAAAGATTTCTTTTGTTTTCTTGATATTAGCTTCTGTAATCTCTGAATAGTTAGAGGTCTCAACAATCACGAAACATTACATAAAATACTAGGCCTGGGACTGGTTCGGTTCTAGTTAAAAATTATTAGAACCATTTTAAAAAATGTAATATTTAAAATCGGTTCGGTTCTAATAAAAAAATAGAGAAACCGTTTTAGAACCGAACAAGGTTCAAACGGTTCGGTTCCGGACTTTTTCGGTTCCTAAAAATAGTGGTATATTTCTAAAAACAAGAACAATTTAATTTTTTTTAATGAAAAAATTCTTTCATCAATATCAAACTGTCCAGAGCTAGCACATCTAGGCAAAAATTATTCATATATAAGATTTAACAAAGGGTTCATCCAAGTGTGAAATGATCCGCTCATTATTATCTGAAAGCTTTTTTAAGGTCTGAATTCTTCAATTTGCTAGAAGCCGATTGCAACAGAGCAAATTACATTCAACCTGTTAGCTCAAAAACTGAAAGCACATTATTAAAACTATCCCAAGAACTAGCTAGAAGCTGATTTATGCTCTCTGCTCAACATAATTCAACCTGTTAGGCTGTTAACTCAAAAACTGAAAGCACATTATTAAACCTTTCCAGAGAACTGCTCAAAAACTGAAAGCACATTATTCAACATTCAATTTGCTAGAAACTGATCTATGCTCTCTGCTCAACATAAAGAACCAGCCAAGTCCAGATGTCACAAGAACTGTGACCTTGCCCCAATCAAACTCTAAGCCACTGCACCTGATCTTCAAGAATATCAGCCTACTCCACAGTGCATTTACCATATGTTTTGGCATAGGCTTCATAAAAAACATAAAAATTTATGCTACATAGAAAACATTCTCACCACTTACCACATTCTCACAATTTATGCTACATGTTTTGGCACAGCCTACTCACATTCTCACCACTTAACCACACAATTTAATTTATGCTACAAAAAAAACATTCACAGTTCAAATCATTATAAATACAAATTTTGTCAAACTTAACCATTACACCATACGAACATCCAAAAGTCCAATTGTCCAAACAAAAGTTTAATCTTTCTCAAAAATATTAAGGCTTGGACAAATATAATGGTGGACAAATATAGTATTCCAACAAAGTTAGCCTTTTAGAGAGAATGTCCAATTCAAAAACCTGTAAGCAAATAGGATAATCATCCCACTAGATTTAATCTACTCTGCAATGAAAAAAAGTTATAATGAAATACTCCAAAAGAAGATAAAAATCCACTAGATTTAATCTACTCTGCAAGTAAACCCTAGATAAAAATCCACTGAAAAAAATAACTCCAACTAGTTTCTTAGACACCATATTTCAAAGATTAAACCATATTATCATCTCACATAGAGATAATTACTTTAACAACTCATAATAGGAAATAAGGAATAAGGGAAAACCTGGATGATTTGAATACCAAGAGATGGAGCACGATTTAGAGGTTCAATGTCAAAGCTGAGCTAGAAGAGCTCGATTCGTGGAGAGAGTTTCGCCTCTAAGATTCTTGGAGATATGGTCGCTGAGTTGCTCGATTCCTGGAGAAGATTGGTCGCTGGATGAGTCAATTCCTGGAGAAGAGTTTACATATTATTGAATTTTAAAACCCCAACATACATATGCCAATGTGCGTGCACACATATAGAGTAAAACTATAACAAAATCATTTTATCCCGTGCACGGCACGGGTAAAGATACTAGTAGTAGTACAATTCAGCAAGTTAACAATTATGAACTAATCAATTAAACGCTACTCGAATTAATTTATCAACGAATCAATTAACCGCAACACCAAGATCATCTTTTTATTTCTTATGTCTTTTATAGATTTATCATTTTTTTATTTTATATATATTATTTTTATCCTTTTTATGTTATCATTTTTATCTCTATCTTATAATTATGTTTATCATATCTTTTTTACCTTTATCGTATACGATAGTATCATGTATCTATTCGTGTTAGACAACCCCAAAATCTTTTGGAACTAAGTCTTGGATCTTGTTGTTGTATCAATATTCAACAAGTGTAGAACAAATTAACAGGCAACAATCAACAACTATGATTTATGAATATGAACTAATCAACATATAACCATCAACTAAGCATTTATCAACATTCAACACCTATAAACTAATGAACTAATCAAATGATTCAACATACTAGGCTAGAAGAGTTAAAAGGAGAGTGCGGTACCAGAAGGTGAGAGCGGGCGGCAAAGGATTAGGGAGTTAGGACCAAAGGGGCTGGGCGCCTGGGGAGTGGGCGAAATCGCAGCCTCGCAAGTCCATCTCCGTTCGTCCACAGAAGTTAGAAGATCAGAAGCTCAAGTGCGGGAGCACCCAGCCACCGAGCACCAGAAGTCACGAAGTCAGAAGGCTTAACAAAAGTCCGAAGGGGCAGGGAGCCAAGGCGTAGAACCGTCGCTAGCTCGCTCTGTGACTTTGTCGGCGATTTGGCGACTTAGTCGATCGACGATGGTCGTCAGGTCGCTTCCTCTGTAACACCGTCAAATCTGAATTCTTACTCAGTCATTTTTTTCTGATCCATGGGTTGTTGGGCCTAAGATTTTTCCGATTTTTGGGGGCATCCTAATTTCTTGTACGGAACTTTGGATTGTGATAGATTTTTCAAGAAATAATTACATACTGTAATTATTAGTAAAATAGGAGACCGTTTGGTAACCCTATTTTTTTGTTTATCAGCCAACTTTTTCACCAAACACATAATCTTTTCTTTTGCGCGCTGAATTGTGTAATAAGCAGAAAAAGTAAGGTTGGAGTTACTTTTCGTATTGGGTGAAGTTACTGTAGACTATCATTTTAGCTAGTTTTACATACTACGTATAATTTTTTCTTTATTTTAATAATAAAATATATTTTAAAAATAATTTTTTCTTAAATCAGCAGAATTAGCTAATGCAGCCACTTCAGCCAGAACTTCGTACATTTCAGCAGAATCAACCAAAACAATCAATTTTTGTGCTACCAAACGGCCTCTTAAATTGTTCACAAAAATGTTACTAGTGATTAGTGTAGTAATGTAATAATAATAACTTATGTTCAAGTTTTAAACTTAATTTACTATGACACTTGATTGTAGTAACCATTAGTAATATTTGTGTAAATAAGTTTTATTTTAGTAATGTTTTTGAAAAACACATGTTGGGTTTTTTCTTTTGGATCGAAACCGACCATGTGGTAGTTGGGTTTATACTTTTGGATTAAAACCTCAATCGGATCGAAACTGACTAACCCTATGACGATTCGGTTTAGGATTTACGAGTATAATTTTAGAGGTTCATATATCCTAACTATCGATTCTATAGATAGTAATGAATGAACAACACAACCAGCTGGATGATGCTACAACGATGAAAAGCTTCATCTGGTTATGTGAATCTTATGTTTCTCTTTACTTATATTCAATCATTATACAAAATCCATTTATAGAATGTGCATTCAAACCCTTCATACATATTTTAGTTGTATGGGGTGACTAATTCTCAATTCTATTTGCTGGATTATGTGAAATGTTTGGTGTCTGTGATGCTCATATAAGAAGTTATTTTAGTCGGTACTTTGTAGTCTTGTATACTAACCTATAAAAAACGGTGAATGCAGACATTGAGTTTGATGAATTCAGATAATGTGAAGTATAACTTTGAACTTACATTAGTAATAGTATATTAAATTTAGGTAATTAGGTATGCAATGGAATCTCATAAATTTAGCACTTTTATTGATGAAGGGAAACGGAAAAGTGACACCCAACAAAATTCATTGGATCATGCAACTCATTTATGTATGCAATATATGTTTTGTTGAGGTGTGAAATGGAAATAGGCCGGGTGGCCAATTTAATAGGTTGGGTAGAAAAACTTGATTGCTAACCTAAAAAATAAACAAATACGGAGTAGAACATTTAGCAAAACTCAACTTAAGAGTCGTTGGTATAAGATGAACAAGTAATGGAAAGCTTTATTAATTTTTGCGAACAAATCTTTCATTTATTTTTGCTACTTGAGTGCAATTTTAAAAATTGCAGGTATATGAAGTTTTGAAATGCAGCTATACTAAAATGCAGTTTTATAAAACAGTTTTTGCATACTGATTGCAATTGGTTTTTAAAAACAATTGTTTATTAGTGTAGGTTTGAAGTTATAAGTTACATCTTTAACAACTGTTTGTGTTTATAAAATCAGAACTTTTTAAAAATACTTTGTGTTAGTAGCTGCACCGTGTTTTTAAATTACAGTTTTTAAGTTGAAAGTTGTACTCCCTCCGTTCTTTAATAAAAGTCCTTCTATCCTTTTTGGGACGTTTTTTTTATCTGTCCTCCTTTCCATTTAAGGAAACTTTTTACTCTAAATATACCTTTATACCCCCACTTTTATTACCATTACCCCTTTCTCTTTCCTACTTTTTCATTTATCCACTACTCATTACACCTTTTACACTACCCCTACTATTTTCCTCTTAAAACCCGTGCCAAAGCCTAAGAGGACTTATATTAAAGAACGGAGGGAGTATTCTTTTTAACTGTTAGTTGGATGATGAAATGCAATTTCTAAGGCAGATTCTAAAATAGTTGCATTCTATTTAAGTTAAAAGCTTCACTTTAATTTATGGTGTTAGAAGTTGTGTTTCAAGTTGATTTCTGTTAATAGGAGGATCCTCAATGTGCAAACTTAAAGACAAGAATGTGAAAATGTTTCAAGTTTACTAGAGAGTATGAATCTTTGTTTAGAGATAAAGTAGCAACTGGTGAATGCGAGAGATGCAAATTATTACACTGGTGGTATTGAAGAAAACGGTCAATCATTTGAAGTGAAGACTATGAGCCCGTTTGGTAGCACCAAAATCGGCTGTTTTGGCTGATTCTGCTGAAATTTATGATATTCTGGCTGGAGTGGCTGTTTTGGCTGATTCTGCTGATTTAAGAAAAAAATATTTTAAAAATATATTTTATTAATAAATTAAAGAAAAAATTATATGTAAAAATAGCTAAAATGGTCCTCTACAGTAACTTCAGCCAATACAGCCAGAAAAGTAACTCCAACCTTACTTTTTCGGCTTATTACACAATTCAGCGCTCGAAAGTAAAAGTTACGTGTTTGGTGAAAAAGCTGGCTGATAAGCCTGATAAGCCGAAAACAGACTTCTCCAAACGGGCTCTATGTCTCTTTAACTTTTCCTCCTCTTAATTACCACAAAAGGCTTTCAACTTAAATGAAGACTTTGTCTCTTTAACTTTTCCTTCTCTTAGTAGTTATCATAAAAGGCTTTCAACTTCTAGCTCTTCTCAAGTAAAAAATGGTAAATACGAACTCATATTCTGGGAATCTACTTTTTTAGGTTTCTGCTCTTTTCCAGGTAAGTATTCGCCCAATTCATAATTGTATATATAGAAATATAGGATTTTCATGAGACTGATCTTAAGTGGCCATCCAATCATGAATACTTTCATTTGATAGAATATTTTTTGTCAAAGGTAGGCCATTTCTTATTTTGATTGAAACATCTGTAGCAGAAACAATGGTATCTCCAATTTGAGCCCCTCTCGGACGTAAAATATACCTCTCTAGTAAAAGCTTCGACGGTCGGTTGACCAAAATGAGGATCCCAAATCTATTTTCAAATACGGAATTTTCTGCAATCATTTGTAAATCTAGATCGGCTAATTATTCTCGGGTAGCGTCCATAGAAAGTTCTCGATTTCGGAATGTATTGAAACTGCTATTAGCGAATTTGTGTTTAAAAATGATCCAATATCGAGAGGAAGGTGGTTTGAAAGTCTCCTTGATGAGACACACTTCCCAGTATTTTTCTTTTGTTTTTTTGGATACTTTTGAAAATCGAAGTTGTTGTCCATTGTCTTCTTCTGACAACTTCTATCGACTAACAGTGTCAGACTTTCAGCTGTCTCTTTGTGTGATAATGGAATTGAAACATGTGACATACTTTGTTAAGATGTGGAACACATACTCCTATATGAAAACGGGCTCAATCACATGTTCATTTTCCGTGCTTTTCCCAAATAAATTTAATTTAAGTTCGAAGTATATTTCTTATTCCAAATATGCTACGTGTTTATATTTTATATTTTCAAACTTGCTTTATCGCATATACGTGTAATTGTGTGTCCATGCAATCTAGGACTCGCTAATACATTTATTTGGAATAAGATTAAGTGATTGTAAACTTGAAATCAACTTCGACTCCAACCGAAAAGTATCATTAGAATTTAGAAGAAAGCAAAAAAAAAAAACATTACATTGACAAAAAGTAATATGTCAACATAAAAAATCATGTGTCTCCCCTAATGGGCAAAATAAAACTGATTTAGTAATGTCAAATAAAAAACTAAAATTTAGCATGACGCAAAAGGAAGAATCCATGTTTGGGAAAGCTAGAAGATGGTTCTGGACTCTTATGGGCCCCAACAAAACCCTTTAAATGTCCAATTTTTAAGTTACCAAATTGAATTTTGAAAAATATTTGTAAAAGATAATTTTAACTCAATTTAAAATGAATATAAATTCAACATTTTAAATTCTTCATACTTCTTAAATGATTTTAATAATAATTTCTTCATAGTCTCTCTCCAAATTTATAACTTTCAAAGAATAACCGTAAACCAAATTTGAATTGTCCATACTTCTCAAGTGAAAGAAATTTAGTAAAAAATAGCAAACCTGGTCATGTTTCCAGAATAAGGCCGGCTGGCCGGGACTGATCAATTTTTTAACCGAAAGATAAAAACCAGATTCTAGTTTTAAGCCAAAATCCAACACTAATAGCCGACTCAAATTAGTTCTGGTTCTCCTATAGATCCAAAGCGTGAAAGCGGGCCAGAAGAAATATGAGTTCCAGGACTTTTTACACTAAAAAACTGGCCAATGAGCAGACCAGAAGTGCTATTACTGAACGTGAAGGATGTTTCAAAGTTCAAACTGGATACTGGATAGTCCAATACCAAACTACAACATTTAAACTTTAGTCCCAAAAGACTAACATAAATCAATACATGATGTCAAAAGAAAACGAAAAATCATATAAAATAAAATAAGATATACATAAAAATGATAGGATAAAAGGGGTAAAAAGAATATACTTCGTACTAGGGCTGGACTCGGTTCGGGCCGGGCCCGGTTCGGGCCTTGAACCGGCCGGGCCTCGGTTCACCAATAGGAGGGCCCGGGCCCGAACCGGCGGTGACCGGTTCCGGGCCGGTTCCGGGCCCGACCGGGCCGGTTCCGGGCCGGTTCACCCGCCCCTATTTTTTTTTTTAAATTTTTGGCTTCTTTTATTTAACCCTCTACCCCTCCTCCTCAACCCCAAACCACCCCAAACCACCTCAAATGGCCCAAAATAACTAATCCAACCCAAAAATTAAAAAAATTTCAAAAAAAAAAATAAAAAAAAAATTATTCCGGCCCGGACCGGGCCCGAACCGGCCGGGCCGGTTCACCAAATGGAGGGCCCGGGCCCGGAACCGGTATCCACCGGGCCGGTTCGACCCGAACCGCCGGTGGACCGGGCCACCGGGCCGGGCCGGTTCGCACAGTAACCGGGCCGGGCCGGTTCCGGTTCGGGCCGCCCGGCCCGAGTCCAGCCCTACTTCGTACATATAAAGAAAAAGGGATAAAACAATAAAAATTAAAACGTAAGACAGAAAAGGAAGATGAGGGGAAAAGGGTGATAAGATATCAATCCGAAAAAAAAACAAAAGGGGGCATGGGATGCAACACGATTACTTCCCTTGGGATCACTCATCCTAGTACTACTCTTGCCTAAGCACACTTTACTTCAGAGTTCTGATGCGATCCGATGCAACACGAGCACATCCCGGGGGTCTCCCGATGACTTGTAGGGCATAAAAATATGTAAACTCAGTCAAATAAAAGTGCTAACTGCAAAGTATACTTCTCCCATTTATTATTTTCATTATTTTTCTATTTTCCGTTTTGCCACTCCCATTCATAACCACATTCTATCATACATTGCGTTTAAAATTTAACTGTAAAGCTCTGATGGAGGGAAACTTTTCCGTTTATTACATATGGAAAATAACTGGAGCAAAAGAATTATGGAAAATAAAAAACATAACACCTCATCATCCCCATTAGCCAAGATTCAATAACCTGCATTATATCTATATGGATAGTAGAGACAGGAGACTTCATCTTATTCATTTTTGTCTTTGGCGCATCACATCTGAGACAAAAGGGAGGGATTTGAACTTGACCCCACTACCTACAAATAGCTGGCTACCCCCAAACTGGACTCAACAGCTCAGTTATGAAGAACAAAAAAATGTTTATCCGCCAAAATTTTCTCCACTCAAAGAAAATACAACAGCTTAAAGAGACGTAAACAACAAGAATAAAAACAATGGTGTTAGATAAGGGCGGCGACCCCAAACTGTTGCATCTCTCTAAGCCGCCATAGAGGAGGATGAACATCTTCTGTATCCACAAGTTCCATTGCCCATGCATAGTACACTGTGTGAATTGCATCCTGAACCACCTCACAGAAGAAATAGGTCAGAAAGCAGTTTCATGGAGAATCAGAGTAGGATAGTATTTGAGAGTGATTTGAAAACATGCTTTGTGATTTGACAATGATGTGTTTTTAGAACAGTGTTTGGGTAGATGTTTATCCTTTGACAGAACTTTTGATTTTTTGTCATGATAAACTTTATTCTGAAGTGTGAAAAAATAATGATAGTATGAAAATGCACTTTCTAGAAAATGATAAATAAATGTGTTTCCATGGCTTGCCTTTCCCCCTTCAGTTATGGAACCCAACTTATCGCGTAGACAATAGACTTGCTGTGTTTGGAACTGCAGCAATAAAAAGAACAAACTCAGTATTATTGGCAGAACATTACTACGTACGATAGTATATTTTATCTAGATGCTAAAAATATGTGCCTCACCGCTAAAATGATGATAGGAGTTTCTCCCATCAATTTTGTTTCACGGACTTCGGCTTCAGAAATATGAAGGATCTGCAAACATATAAAGGGGAATCAAATCAGTGAACCAAAATTACCATGCAAAGTGAAAGAGACAAGCATTAGCAAGTACAGAACCTCCAGTTTCGTTTGGAAACAATCTTGTTTACACATCTCTTGAAAGTGGGGGAAAAAGAAATGTATTTAGCAGTACTGTTTCGATTTTTAGTTAACAAAAAAATGCATATTAAAAATTACTGGAAATGCCAGTCTCATATCCTTCCCGATGTATCCAAAAAAATATTGAAATTACTGGAAACGCCATTTGTTCTAGCAGTCTTCATTTTCAAAAACAAGTTTCCACTTTAGACAATATTATTATTAGAGATCTTATATTTTCATTCTAAATAATATAAATTACATGTATAAATATGATCTGTCAATTGGCATCATGGTGTACTTCATTTTCTTACTTTGTTATCAAAAACATAACCCTGGGACATGAAAGTCCTATGCTCTGCTTTACACCTCTCGACCATCGTGGAGCTACAATATTTTTGAAGTACTTTGATGTCACCCTAAAGACAGCGTGAGAATAAATTAAAATGCATTAACGAAGAAGAACCCATTAATGTAAAAGATATGAGCATTGAATGAGCCAAGGCTTTTAACTCACTTTATAGAACGCCTCAAGGACTGGTCTGATAACTTCTTGGACCTCAGAAACAAAATCTGGTAATGAGAATGTCCTAAAAGAAAAACCGGCTTCAGATTAACACGACAAGTCAATGTGAAACCATGGACTTAGGAAAAATCACTTTCAGGTCTTTGGTTTTCCACCTGCTTTAGGTGCACAACTGTGTCACTTTTAATTCTTTCAAGCACTTATCTGGCCAATTTCTCATTTACTTTCACAAGATAAGTGATTGGAAAGGATTAAATGTGGCAAGAAATTTATAGTTGTTCACCAAAAGCAAAAGGAATGAAAGTGGAGGGCCAAACATGGGAATGAGTAAATAGTCATGGACAAAAAGGGGAAAGTTTCCATAAAATAAGGGGGGAAACGAGGTAATTAATCATACGGATCTCTGCGGCGTATTTCCTTAAATGACAATGCAGCGCTTGATTCCCCAAAGACGGTTTCATTTAAACTGTAGCATCAAAGTGGATAATTAAAACAAACATATAAAGTACTTGCTATTAGAACTTAGAAGCCTAAATATAGGTCAATCAATAATCGTAACATACTCTTGGATTTTGTTTACCACTGGATGATCACTGGTCTCCCATCTTTCCCGAATATCTTCTGCAATCTGTCCATTTCAGTCAGCATATGAATCAGGACACTGATTGATAGAGAAAGAAAAGGCCGTGGGCCCTGCTGCCTTTAGAATATTCTCTCTCCATGGGAAAAATAATGGTAAAGAGGAGCTTTTTACATCATTGTCTTTCTATTTTTAAGACTTTTTAATTAAATGGTAAATCTGCCACTTTAGCAATAGGACAAAAGCGCACATTCTTCTCTTATTTTTCCGTCTTATTTCTCTTCTTCCAAATAATTCACATACATCTACCCTCATTTACCCTCCCTCCATTTCCTTTCATCTCACACCCTTCTCTACATCACATGCTTACCAAACAAAGTATATATAACTATATTAGGATTCAGTGGCTTAACAAACCTCTTGACTCTTTGTAACAACAGGTTCACTTGCCCCCCTGATGTGCTTAAAGATGCGGTGACCTTGCATCTGAGAAGAATAAGTCACATAAATCTTCAAAAAAAAATTATAAAGGACAATAAAAATGCATTTGGAATGACATTTTTTCAAGGAATAAGTGTTTTTTCATAGGAAGAAAAGTACTCGCTTAAAAAATGTTTAGTGTAAAAATGGAACAAGTGCTTTTGATGAAAAGAATAAAAAGAGCAATTTTTTGTTTATATGAAAAACTTCTAGATGGATGGTTTTTGGGGAAATGCCTTTAGAATATCAATATGTATGGATTGAGGGTTTTGGAGACGTTTGAAGGGAAAGGCACTGTAGGGGTTAGTGTATATCTTGATATGTATATGATATTTTATAAAAACAGGAAGATTAACATAATATGTGATCATTTTGCATTTTAATTACCTTTTATTCATTTTCACAAACTTTCTATTTATTATCAAGATATATACTAGGCCTTCTCAATCCAAACCCCTCCAAAAGCCTCCATCCAAACAGATCCTTAACCTCGGGGGAGAAATCGTTTCTTAAATTAAGTCACCCCAAATGGTCTCTACATATAGTGGCAAGAGCGAATTACTTTTTCCTTGAAAGCTTCCCATTTCCTACTCCATATGGATTCTTTTGAGGGCAAAATAGTGACATCGGTCCTCGTGCTATGCTGAACGCTCACTTTGGGGCCAGAATCTATGGGGGCTTCAAGGTGTTTCCTCTTTCTTGCAGTACCTTTCAACTCATCCACGATAATACCATACCCTTTCTTAGCTAAATCAACTACTTTTGCTTCCTTTAATTTTTGTATGGATGGGGAGACCTTTGAAGAAATTGAAGAAGCAGCATCCTTAAACTTTCCATAGACTGTTTCATCTTTGGGTTTTGAGCTGGAATTGTCGAAATTACAATTTGACCCTTTAGACTCTTGCTTCCTGAATCCAAAAGTTTCTTTGACCTGCAAATTTATAGAGTGCTTACTAATTATTAGTGTACGGTAATAATACCAACACCTACAGAGATATACAAACCTCTTCCTTGGCAGCAGACACCTTTTCCCCCATGTTAGCATATGCCTGTAGTAAAAAATGTAAGAAAACCAATTACTGTATTGAAGATATTGAATGCTATATGAAAAACTTTAAAATGAGATGACCATTAGACGCTGGGGAAGAGTCGGGCTGGATTTTAACACCTTGGTAGGGTCTGGAAGGGGTAAGTCAGACTGTTGCATTTGCAAGACTAAGGCTTTGTTTGGTAGCTTAATATGTCTTATTCTGCTTATGAGCAGAATGAGTAGATTAAGGATGTTTTTACTTGGAATGTTTTCAGTCCCAGACCAGACCAGTTCAGACCAGACATGGATAGTTATAAAATACACAGCGACCACACATTTACCAGACCAAATCAGACCAGACCAGCAAATTTTAGTCCAAGTAAAAACATCCTAAGTACATTTCACTAACTTATTGCCCGTTTGGTAATTTTTAGGGTTTTCAGCCATATTTTTAAGTTTTAACCAAAGACTAACTTATCTCACTTAATACATAACCACCAGCTGAATCTTCTGACAACGTAAAAAAGTACCATTGAAATTACTTTTAATTTATACAACTTAAATTAATAAAATTGGTAATTGGACTGTCACTTTGAGATACTTATTTTGAACAAATGTTTTAGAAAATTTAACAAATTCATCCATTTTAGCCACATATTAAGCATACTCCTGTCACTTAGGCCAACTTAGGCCTTAGCAAGTGGAATCTTAGATGGTAGAAATGGATGTCACCAAATTTCTTAATTCAGCAGACGTGAGTCACAACTAGGCAGGAAGTTTTGTAGGACAGAGACAAAATCATGTCTTAAAACAGGCACCACTCAGCAACTAATTTCACATATTTGTAAAGAATCATCATATCGGCAATAGCTTCCAGACTTCCCGTCACCTTTTGATTGCAATCTATACAATAACTAGCAACAACTCAAGTTACTTAAGGCTTGATAGGTTAAGGGATAAACAAAAGGGGAGCCAGCAACAACTCAAGTCACTTAAGGCTTGTTAGGTTAAGGGATTTCAATAGGGGAGGGGAGGGGATAATTCATTTTTGTTTTACTAATTTATCTTTATTTGTTAGCGTTAGATTTGATACTAACTACTCGTAATATTTATAGTTAAATAACGTATTCCTATTTAGGTTTTTGAGTCCACTGTCTTTCCAACAACCCAATGAACATGCATGAATAAATCAAATATTACTCCTCTCCTCTCCCCTGCCTTTCAAAACCCCCCAACCAAGCAAGGGCTAAAGCAATCCCCAGGGAGATTCCACTTCCTACCTTTTTAGCCGTACACTCAGCCTCTGTCCAGACACCATCCACATGCTTGTAAAGTTTCTCAGTAGTCTGCTTTGTTCTGCACTTCCCAATTAATCACTTCATGTAAGCTAATAAAGGGCTACGAAATTTAGAATACATGGTTGCACTTAAGTTCATAAGCTACCTTGCTTTAAAATCTTCTTTGACTCCTTTCAGCTCCTCTGCTTTCTCTTTCAGATCCTTGACCGACTGTTGAAATTCCTTGTTACTACAACCCATGAGATTCAGAATCAAGTTGATAACTTTAAAATGAAATAAAATATGAACAAACTCGAAAAGGACATCTTCACAACTCTAATATTTACTCATAAAAACTAAGTAAAAGGAACCTCGTGAAGTTTTCTTTGAGTAAAAACCAGAATTCTATTTGCTTGTCTTTCTTAACATTCTTGGGGTCTGTCCGATAATCGATTTGAAAATGTGTTTTTGATTTGATAATTGATAATGATGTGCTTTCAAAATGTACTTCTACGCTTGCAAATGTTGTGGTTCAGAACGATGTTTTTATGAGTGTTGGATGGTTGTTTGGTTATACTTTGTTTAGAGTGCTTTGATATTTTTGAATTCTACAAGATTATTAAAAGGAAAAACGAGATGTAAGATGTTATTCTAATCCATAGATGGCAAAGTACAAACATCAAATAAAGAAGTTTAATTTCATTGATTTTTTACTACAGCATTTAGCAAGCGTTTTGAGCTTTATCAAAATGCTCCATCAAATGCTTATCTTCTAAAGGATGAAATATTTTACTAAAGAAGGCATTTTTTGGACCAAAGATGATTCCAAAACGCCAAATACCCCTTTGGAAAAGCTGAACACTCATGTGGCACAGGTCCTGGGACTCAGGAATATGCACTTCAAATAGATAAATTATTAAAACTACTATTAAAGTTTCAAACTTTAACAGTTTAACCCAACATGTCAGTGCCAAATGAACTAAAATAAATCATTTCTACTTTCCAAGAGCATTTACCTGTTAACATTGCCTTTTAATTTCTGAGAAAACTCATTGAATACACTGAGTTGTCGATTGCTCTCGTATCTATATCCCTATAAATAAAAAAGAATATAAAACCATCGCTTTTATTAATCAATAAAAAAGGAAAATTTAAGAAAACCAGGAGCGGGAAAGGAGTTTGAAACCTGATGAGGCTCTAATAGCTTATGAAAAAAGGGTTGTCTTGTGGAGAACAAAAAATCTCGAACTAACTTTCGGCTAGCCATCAAGTTTGCAGATGAGTATTACACTTTGTACACGTACTTATAATCTGACATTATTAGTTTATTACCATCTTCTACCTTTGCACTTTCAAACAAAATCTGTAGCAGAAAGAAGAATGATGAGCAAAATACACTGTTTTCGTATTGTAAAGACGCATTTATTTTCAAAATGCGCATCAACCCAGTATGTATCTCGAATAAATAAGCATTTTAATTTGTAGGCGTTTAGAACAAAGAAACGATAACACGGGTACTCAATACAAGAAAGTATAAGGCAATCAAAATAAAACACAGACAGTGTATCGAAAGAACAAGAAAAGAGCATACCTTGGAAAATTTATATAGTTTATAGATATGGTGCAGTGTGGAGGTTGATTGAGAAGTGAGAAGTGCGTTGAAGCAAGCTCAGGACGAATTAGCGAAGGACTGAACCATAAAAATAACCTAGATTAGATGATGGCTACGAATTGAAACCGGCTTGTCTCGGGTTAATGTCTCCAATCGAAATCAGTGCAGTGGGGAATATTGTTACCCAAGTCATCTTGCTGCTAATGGGGTACGGTCGAGCCTCGGATGAAAGTAGGCATGGGGAATGGGTCGGGTCAGGGCGGGTACAAGACCCGGACCTGCCCCATGACTTGGTGGGGCGGGTCCGCCCTGCCCAGTGAACCGCATGGGTCCAAACTTATTGACTCATGACCCACCCCATGCAGGATGAGTCCGCCAGCCGTAACCTAATTATTTAGCACTAGTATGTATTTTTATTTGTGGGAAGTTGTTATCAATTGAATTACATAAAGTTTATCTCTAAATAATTATTAAAAATTAATATATTAAATCAAATTCATGATACGCTAAGAATTTCAAAAATAAGGAAAATTTACTTAGACTTGAATAGTTAATATATTTAATTATATTAATAATTGAATATATGTATTAAATTGATATATATATAAGACATTGATAATCCGTCGTTCATCTCATTCTAATATATATTAATATATTATAAGATCAAAGAATTTATGATTTATTGTACACACATATGTATGTCGAAATATATTTGTAGTATAATTTAAGAAAAAGTATGTATACTTATATATTGAGCGGGTCAGGTCGACACGAGTCAATACTAATACCCGGACCCGCTCCAATGTATAGGCGGGCCGGGGCGGACCCGCCCCAAATGTCTCGGGCCAGGGCGGATCATTGCGGGCCGAATTTTTTTGACATCCCTAGAATTAAAGGAAACTTACGTACGAACTATGGAGTAATTTGAATACTAATTTGCTTGTCTGGTCCATTTAAGTTTGGTCTAATCTGAACTGGTCTGGTCTGGTCTGGTAAATGTTCGATCTCTGTGTAATTTATAACTATGAAAGTCTGGTCTGGTCTAGTTTGTTTAATCTGACCTGGTCTGATATGTTTAAGTTTGGTCTGGTCTGCGACTGGAAAACAATCCAAGTAAAAACATTCTAAATTACAAAACCACAAGTTTAAATATAAAAATAAATTAAAATTATTGGATAGCCATATTTTTAGGCAGCGTTCTCAAATGATTTAAAAAGTATTTTTCAACTTTTCGGGGGTCAAAGCTAAAAATTAGGGGTGGGCGCGGTCCGGTCCGGTCCAATATTTGGCCGAACCCGTACCTGTACCGTTACTATTCAAACGGTTCTGTTCGGTCTTAGACCTAAACCCGTTCGGTACAATTTCATTTTGAAACGGGATGGTACCATGTCATATCAATACCAAACAATGTCACTTTTTCCAAGTGTTTAAGAGACAATTAAAGTTTAGTCGTCCTCCAAAAATCTACACAATTTATCAATTTTCATACTGATTTCATCCCAAATTGACATGCAAAGACAATATTTTTGGTCAACCAATGTTAGAGTTAAATTTTCTTCATTGATAATTAATTCAATTTGTAATAATTAAAATAAACATATTCAGAAACTACATTGAAATTTCTTCAAAGTTGCAAGCTCCAAATTAAACATAATTAAAAATTGACATTCTAGTTAAGTGAATAAAATGAATCTGTTTGACAAAAAAAAAAGTTAATTTTACAAATCAATTTGGGACGAAGGTAGTATTACATAATTAATAAATTTCAGATAAATTAGAGTAGTACAAATTTAAATGATTAAACCATACACCGGTCCGATTCCAGGCTTCCTATGAACTAGCAAAGACGGTGAAAATGTAAAGGCACTAGTCAAAATAATGGTATAAATGTAAATTTAAATAATTAAATCATGCTTCGGTCCAGTTTTGGTTCTCATTTTATGAGAACCGGTCATGACATTGTTTAGAATCGGTACGGTTCGGGACAAAAAAATTGAGATCCGTTTCAAACCCCGTTTTCGGTCCGGTACCATATCGGTTCGGTTCGGTACCATGCCGGTTCGGTATTTTTGCCCACCCCCACTAAAAATGGTATTTGCAAGAGAAAAATTGTGCTTATTAAAACCGATTTTGCTCCTTCGGCGAACACAAGCAGTCAAGCAAATATTGGAGTGCTGGGGGAAGCCAACTTAGAAACTGGGGAAGACTAACTTAAAAGTTAGGGGAGATTAGCTTCTGAAAAACTAATTTTGATTCTATTTCTGTTTTTTAAAAGAAACAAAAACAAAATCAATTTCAAACACTCCTTTAATCAATTTTAAGCAAAAAGCACCAAGCTACGTCAGACATGCTTTTAGTTGCTTCTAGTTTTTTTTGTAAATAAGTCCAACTTTGTGGATAAATTTTATCTCTCGTTTTTTTAACCTGTAAGGCAAACCACTCTTCACCTCATCGGTGGGGTAAATGTTGAGGAACATTTACCAAATTTCATTCATAATAATGGAAAATACAATAGGAGAGGGTCGAACCAAAACCTCTCAAGAGAAGACATACTTCTTGACAAACATGAAATAAAAACAAAACAAATTAAATAGAATTTTCGGTGGACTGAAGTCATACCCAAAATTAAACAAGAAGTAAAACATGAGTCAAAAACTCATCTACCAGAGAGATTAAAATCTAAATGAACGGATGCCAAATTTATCCATTAAGTGGCCAGGCCCACTTAGCTGAATTAGATAAGTGATTCAGATCATCAAAAGACAAAAGATGGGATGCACGAACCTCTGCCAAATAGTGAGCAACTGAGTTCCCTTCTTGCACCGTATGAATAAAACTAATCTTTTTAGGAAGGGAAAACTTTCAAATATGTCCTCCAAGTATATCAAAAAAGTCAATTAAACACTCTAAATACAGAAACACCCAAACTAAACCCATAAAGTTTACAAAAATGACCAATTTTCAAATTTAGCCGGTAGAGCATCGGTTATCCGGTTACGATGCTTGTGTGGCTAGTGATGTGACGTAGGATTCCGAATTATCCCCTTTAAATGTGTTGGCTTGTACAACGTGTATTCCATCTCTTTTCTCCATCCTTGAAACCTAAATCTATCTTCATTTTCTCCAACGGTTCCACCCAAATGTCTTGTACAACGTGTATTCCATCTCTTTCCATCAACGATGAGGAAAATTTCAGGGGCGAAACTCTTGACTATGAGCCCCTCATTCACTGTGGACGTGGTTTCAAAGCTCCTCTTTGCATCTCTGGAGACAATGGGAGAATATATATTGTTGGGTAAGAAAATGCGAAATAAAATGATTTGCGATTTTTACGTGCTTTTACATGTTATCAACAATGGAAGGTAAGCAAATGTGAAGCAAATTCAAAAATGGTAAGTTAAATTACTATACATAGGGCGGAGATAAATGATAGAAGATTTAGAGGGGATAATCCTAGCTTGTGAAGTAAATTGTCTTGTGGTTTTACATATCTTATATGTATAATACGTACAACAAATATAATGAGATAAATTGAATTAACAAAAACCTTGAATCCCCATTAGTATATGTCGTGTTTCCCCAATTGCTCACTTGTATGGATTGAAGTGAATTCACTTATAGTTTTCAATTGTATTTACAGGTAGACAAATGTAGTTTTTTTTATATGGAAGGATGATATGGACTCAAATCAAAAAGTTGGAGGTGGTAACATGCGAGCAACCCGAGATGAAGTGAAGATAATGATTGTTGTACTTGGTCAAAAAATAGGGATACTTCAAAGAGAAGTCAATTGTACATGTGAGGCATATAGTTGAGAATAAGTGAATGGAACAGAAAAACGAGAAGGTTGTATGTGTTAGTTGTACTAGTACTATTTGAATTGGTTATTCTCGTGTATGTCAATTTAAGGAAGTGCAGTGAAGACGTGTATTTTGGATCGTGTATTCTCGTGTATGTGTATTTTGCACATCATTTGAATTGTGTAATGTCTATCTACTTGGGCAAATAAAACATGTATTTTGGATTTGAATTTTGGATTGTGTTTACCGTAGTTTGGCGAATTAAACATGTAGCTTGGAGTTTTTTTGGGACTCACTACAGATGTAGTCCGACAATGTCACCGGACTTTCAAGAGTGAATTTGTCACTCATAATTTATGTTTTTAGACCTATCACTTATGCATGCTCGTCATTTTTAGTAATCTACATTTTTACATATTTTTAAAAAGTAGTCCTCACTTGAGTAGTGCACGACAACAAAGTTCTAAACTCATTAAACACTTCTCCATTTCCCGCCCTAACATTTTACACTTCCTTCAGTTTTTTTAAAATTATAGCAAGCCGCGAAAATAACATGATAGTACAGAGTACTAGCAATCCTATCTTCAATCACAGACCTACTGGCGATACGATTTCTATATTGCTCATCGAACAAATATTCTATTATAATTTACAAAAATAAACAAAATCCGCCAAACGAAAGAAATCTAAAAGTTTGAGCAATCTCTTTTTTTTGGCCCAAACGTTTTTTGTATATTAATAATGGTTGACACTCTATTTAGCAGCCCGCTACACCTCCTATTCTTTGCATCAGTCTGATATACTCATATCCAGTTGTCCCATTTGAATCATGATTGAGTTGAATTATCTCATTGTCTGTACATTGCATGTATCCGTTGTTGTCCTGTTTCCTTAGCTAATCAGGCCAAAATCAGACCTTGTTATATGGGCAGGCCTTTACTTTCTTTGAGATAAGCCATAGCTTCAAATTATCAGACCTATCTTCTTGCTGGCAGTAAGCCCTTCCATGTGAGGCTGTTTTCTCCTTCTTTGTGAAGTTTGAGAGTGTGAGTGTAGGCGTGGCTATTAGAGTGTTGCTCCCTTAGCTTAGGAGTGCAGAAGAGACTGTCGGAATCGAGCTCCGGACTGCCTGAGCCGGAATCCGGTGACGGAATCGATCCTCAACAGTGGTATCAGAGACAGGTTGTCTTCGCCGTCGATTCCGCCGATTCCCGCCGCCCATCGCCGTCCGCCGCCGTACGCCGTCATTCGAAGTCGCTGCCGTCGATTCACCATCTGTGGAGGTCTCTGGGAGATCGCCTTGAAGCTAGGTGCTTCGCAGATCGCCGGAATCCGCCATCTGGAGCTACGCCGGTTTGAGCAATCTCTCTATTATTTGCAGATTAATTTTAGGGGTTGTGTCCAAATCAAACCCATACTTTTTTGAATTGCAGTCGTAGAATAATGCTATATCTCTATATAGGCAAATGCAGGAAATTGGAAAGTGCAACATGGTCATACCCAAGCGGAATCGTTAGTGACCAACTGACCACTTCTCAGTCTGTTAGAAGTAAATTATGGTTAGATTTATTTCTAGTATACTTCATGAGGCGAGGAATAGGCACAAGTAGGTTTTGTCATTTGGCAACATGAAACAAATCCAAGCACCAGAGAAAGATGGGTGAGATACAAGTTACACAAAAGCGGAAAAACATCAATGTTCTCTTATACACAGAAGTGAAAAATAGATTTCTACAGGTACTTCAGGTAAAACCTCCCGACGTAGACGTTTGTGTTGAGGGTTTTACGTAGGTAAAAAGCAGAAGGGAAAAAAATCGATAGCTCGATCAAAATAGCAAATGCAGAAGACACGCAACAATTCTACGAGGTGGGTACTCACTCCTCACACCCCATGATCACGAGAAGTCACTCTCAGACCCCAAAACGAGATGAATTACTATCTATATCCGGTAGATGTTTTGGAAAAATAGAATTATTTCAAATGAAAAATACTTTATAAATTAAATATTTTCGTATATTCTATTAAAAAATTATTTCAAATAAATGTTCATTGAGTATTTTCAATATTACTTTTAAGTATTTACTCTGTCCATTTATATTGGAAGTGCTCCAAGGGTCATGCTCATACAAAGTTATTGCATGCTATATGTAAATGTT
This sequence comes from Cuscuta epithymum, assembly GCA_945859915.1. NCBI lineage: Eukaryota > Viridiplantae > Streptophyta > Magnoliopsida > Solanales > Convolvulaceae > Cuscuta > Cuscuta epithymum. Next base: position 1,034,036 of record CAMAPF010000038.1, read on the forward strand.
TAATTCTTAGATACTAAGTTTGTTGGGATATTAGGTCCAGGCCCAATATCCCTAGGCCCAAACCTGGGAGGAAGCATCAGGCCCAAGGCAACCAAAAGAATTCCCGGACGGCAGTCGGGATAAAACTTCTACTTGGAACATTCCAGGAAACAATTACGCTAAAGTGCAAATGCCCACATCCCGGACGCTAAAGTGCAAATGCCCAGATCCCGATCGGTATTCGGGATACTTCTATACCAAAATAATATCTATGGCGGGGCCCCACACACCGAACACCTTGCCCGAACGGGCAGTCAGCAAGTGGAGGCCGCATTTAATGCTGGATCATGGCAGCTACAAGTGGGAGTCGTGGGTGCTTACATGGCAGAAACAATAGCCTACCAGATTCGACCACGTGTCCGCCTTACCCATCCCCATTTTAGTATAAATACCCATGTTTAGATCATTGTAAAGGGTTAGCATTTTAATACTCAGAGCTTAACAATAGATCTCCATCTCTTATCCTTGTATTCTTATACTCATCTACCGATCGGGTAGTTCCATTGTAATAGCATAATTATTGAATACTAGTAAGCTCCTGAGTTGGATAATATCTCACTGTTTTATATTTTATACACTTTTCAACCCAACCCAACATCCCTACAATATCCAAAGCTTGTGTTGGGCTTTCGGATCTTCGGGAATAAACCTCAACATTGGCGCCGTCTGTGGGAAACTTTCACTAAAAGTTCCAGGCAAAACCGTTGATCTAAGCACCATTTTTCTTGAAATGGCTAGAATTACTACCGCGACACCGAGTTCTACATCCAGGGGCCGAGGAGGCAATAGATCCTCTGAAGGGTGGTCCATGCAGGGACACGCCAGTGGCAGTGCCACCCGGGAGTTCGAGCAAATCATCCCTCGGGACGTAAGGATGAACCCTCAATTGATGAGGGAGATGGCAGAGGCCATGCAACGCATGGCGGATGAACAGGAACAGGGCTACACCGATGAAACTCGTGAGCCACCATCCCCTGTGCGTCCCATGCCATCATTCGACGAAGAGGAGGACATTGAGACCACCACGGCCTCAGTTCATTCCGAGGAACACCGCAGGAATCACTGGAGGGCCCATGCCCCCAGACGTGGAGAAGCACCAACCAACCAAACCCCGTTCGTACCTCGCAACGAAGCCCAATACAGGGAACCCACCCCCATGGTGAATCCCGTTGGGCAACACTTCCAATATGTCGAGAGGGACGGGGAGCGTTTCATTCGGAGGAGGGCAAACACAGCAGCCCCTCCCGCAAACAGGACGCCGGAGTTTATGGAGGCAAGGATACCACAAACTCCCCGAACGGCACAGGAAGAAGAAATTGCCGAAATGAGGAGGCAAATGGCTGAAATGAGAGAACAGATAAATCGGCCTCCCCAGCAAACCCCGCCCGCACGGGTTGGGATTACTTCTCCCTTTACCAGGGAGATCATGAACGCCGAGATTCTGAGGGACTGCCGTCCCCCGGCCGGCCTAACATACGAGGGGGTGGGAGATCCCCACGTACACCTGAGGAGTTACCAGGGTGGCCTCATGCTATTAGGGGCCACCGACGCAGCAATATGCAGGCTGTTCTTCAGTACCCTTCGGGGACCAGCCCAGGAATGGTTCGGGACATTACAACCCGGATCGATCGGAAGCTTTGCAGAGCTATCCACCTTGTTCTTAGCCCAGTTCGCCTCCAGCACAACCCCGAAACTACATTTCGGCTACCTAACCAGTGTGAGGCAGGGGCCTATGGAGTCAATCACCGGCTTCATAACCAGGTGGAGGACCGAAACCCTGAAGGTGACCGGTATGACAGATGAAACTGCCATCCTTCTTTTCACCGATGCCCTTCAGACGGGGGATTTATACAGGGAACTGAAAAGGAATCCGGGAACCAGCTACCTGGACATCCTGGAAAGGGCCAGGAGCCATGCGGCCTTGGAAGAGGAGATCAAGATACGGGACCGAACGGCCCCTCAACCCACTACACGGTTGGCGGATCGACTTGGGCCCGCACCAGCACCCGCACCCCACCGGCAAAAGGTCAGGCACTTCACTCCGCTGGTAATGTCTATCGCCCACATCTTCAACAAGGAACCAGATACCATTCCACCCCCAACTGATACAGGGATTTTCATGGGGACGGATCCCAATGCATACTGCAAGCATCACAAACAGAATGGGCATCAAACACAGTACTGTAGAGCCCTGCAGGTTGCCATTGAGGACTTAATCCATCAAGGGTACTTGAGGAAGTATGTAAGTACCAACCCGAACGCCCCTCCCCCGAACCAGCATCAAAATAGGAATCCGAACAGCTGGAAGAGAGATAGTCAGCGTGACGCTGAGCCAAGAAATGATGTGTATGTCCCACCCATAGACGAAGCTGAGGGTTCGGGGAATCCAGAGAAGAAACCAAGGATGGAGATTAAGGTCATCTTTGGTGGGGGAGAAACTGGGGACACGAATGCCGAACGAAAAAGATTCGAGCGAGGGTTATACGTAGCCACCGTGTCCACCCCACCCCAGAAGAAAGGGAGGATGGAACCTATCACGTTCGGGATGGCTGATCTGCCCAACTCACCAAGTCCACACAGGGACGAATTGGTGGTGAGTATGTGTATTGACAACGCCCTTATTCGCCGAGTATTGATGGATACGGGGAGCAGTGTAAATGTGCTGTATTTACACACATTCGAGAGGATGGGTCTCAAGCGGGAACAGCTGACCAATCTGAAGACGCCATTGGCTAGCTTCACAGGCAACTGCATTGAGGCTGAAGGTACCATCCAACTCCTCGTCGAGATTGGAGATGAGGCGCACCGAGCAGCGGTGCGTATGACGTTTGTGGTGGTAGACATCAACTGCACCCACAATGCCATACTAGGTCGGCCAGGACTGGAGGATTTGGAGGCAATAACCTCCGTTCGGCATTCTTGCATCAAGTTCCCCACTGATACTGGTGTAGGAGTGGCCCGAACGGATCCAGCCACAGCCTAAGCTTGCTACACGGAGGCCCTGAAGAAGATAAACACCCGCGGGATGCGGGTAAACAGCATTGACACGCCTACACGACGGACGGAGGTCGAAGGAAACCTGAAGCCTGCCACCCTCCTTGAATATATCGAACTTGACTCCCCATCTAACCGAAAGATAGCGATCGGGATGGACCTGGAGGAGGAAATAAGAGGAGGGGTGGTGACAGTACTCAAAAAGTTCCAGGTCCTATTTGCACGGGGGCCTGGGGATATGCCGGGGATTGACCCAGGACTCATTTGCCACAAACTAGCCGTTCGGCCTGACGCCAAGCCAATACAGCAAAAGAAGAGACACCAGGCGGCTGAACGGCGGGAGTTCACGAAACAAGAGGTGGCCATGCTGCTGAAAATAAGGCACATTAGGCCCATCATTCATGTGGAATGGTTAGCTAATGTGGTCCTTGCCCCGAAGGGGTCCACATGGAGGATGTGTGTGGACTACTCTGATTTAAACAGTGCATGCGCCATGGACCCTTATCCTGTGCCAAGGATTGATTTGCTGGTGGACGAGACAGCCGAGTGTGAATTACTAAGCTTCATGGATGCCTTCAGAGGATATCACCAGATCTTCATGCACCCGGATGACGCAGAAAAAACTGCATTCGTCACCTCGGATGGCGTGTTTTGCTACATAGTCATGCCGTTCAGGTTGAAGAATGCGATGGCTACATTCCAGAGGATGATCGGGATGCTCTTCAAGGAGGTACTGGGAGTGACCATGGAAGCCTACGTTGATGATATCCTGATCAAAAGCAAAAAGAAGGAAGACCATGTACAGGACATGGAAAAGGTGTTTGAAATCATGAAAAAAGCGAACATGAGGCTGAACCCCAAGAAATGTGCCTTTGCAGTCAAGGGGGGCAAGTTCTTAGGGTACATGATGAGCGAGCGGGGAATTGAGCCGAATCCTGAAAAGGTCAAAGCAATCATGGATATGGAGGCTCCGAGAAATTTAAAAGAGGTTCAGAAGCTGACTGGTAGGCTAGCCGCCCTGAGCAGATTTCTGGCTAAACTGGCCGATCAGGCGATCCCCTTTTTCCAGATTATGAAAAAGGCCAACCATTTGAATGGACAGCCGAATGTCAAACAGCGTTTGAAGATTTCAAACTGTATTTATCTTCTCCCCTGGTCCTAACCAAAGCTGATCCAGGGGAACATTTGTATATGTATCTGGCCGTTGCTGACCTTGCGGTCAGCTCGGTATTAATAAAAGAGGAGGAGGGTGTTCAACGCCCTATCTATTTTGTGAGTAAAGCTCTGAACGGGCCTGAGACGAGATATACTCTCATGGAGAAGAACATCCTGGCCCTGATCGCGGCAATGAAAAGATTGGCACCATATTTTCAGGCACATCCCATCACAGTCTACACAACTCAACCACTGGCCACCATATTAAGGAACCCAATGGCAAGCGGACGAATAACTAAATGGGCCCTCCTGATCGGGCAATATGAGGTAAATTTCAAACCTCGCCCTACCATCAAGGGACAGGCTCTAGCAGATTTTATCGCTGAATGTATTGCTCGACCATCGGAGGAAGCACTGAACGGGACATCAATGCATGATTGGTGGGAACTGTATGTGGATGGGGCATCTAGCGCCAAGGGATGTGGAGGGGGAGCTGTGATTACATCCCCCGAGGGGTTTAAGGCATACTATTCGGTACACTTTAAATTTAAAGTAACTAACAATGAGGCCGAATATGAGGCTCTGCTTGCAGGTTTGAAGTATGCCAAAGCCCTTGGTGCTGGTCGGCTTAAAGTCCGATCAGATAGCCAACTGGTAGTCAGCCAGGTGAACGGCTCTGCGGAGGCCAAAGAAGAAAGATTAAAAGCTTACAAAGAACTGGTCGAGGAACAGATTACCAAATTTGAACAGGTGACACTCGACCAGATATCTCGGATTGAAAATACGGAGGCAGACATTTTATCAAAACTGGAGCATGCCGCACTGGATGATCGGGCTCAAGGCATCCCGGCCCACATCCAAAAATTCGCACACAGGGAGATGCTGACTACACCAGCAACTATGATCCTTCAGGTAGACGCTATTTCATATGCAGAACCAAATTGGGTCACGAATATGACCAATTACCTGAAGGATGGAACGCTCCCAACGGATAAGGTTGATGCCTTCAACCCGACCAAGATTGAGAGGAAAGCCCCCATGTTCGAACTTGTGGACGGACAGTTATACAAAAAGACGTTTGGAGGGTCATACCTGAAATGCCTCCCACCCGCTCTGGCAGACGCTGTGATGGAGGAAATACATGAAGGAATATGTTCTAGCCACCAAGGGCCAAAAACACTGGCCAGGAAGATCATCCTGCAAGGATACTATCGGTCGACCATCCAGCAGGACTGTTTTGCACACACCAGGAAATGCAAAGTATGCCAACTCTATGCACCAGTACCTGGACGGCCTGCAACCTTTTACACCCCGATGACCATTTCATTATCGTTCGCTAGGTGGGGGATCGACTTGCTAGGGCCCCTACCTACTGCTTCAGGAGGAAGAAAATACATCATTGTGGGAATTGATTACTTTACTAAATGGGTGGAAGCCGAACCATTGGCCAGCATTACAGATTTCCAATGCCAAAGATTTCTCTGAAAAAATATTATTTGCAGGTTCGGCCTTCCCGAGCAGGTCGTCACAGACAACGGAAGGCAGTTCGTGAGCAAGAATTTTGAGGACTACCTCGTGAAATGGGGAATCAAGCATTCCAGGGCGTCTGTGGCCTACCCACAGGCGAACGGCCAGGTGGAAAACATGAATAGGACCATCATGGATGGCATAAAAAAGAAACTAGAGGACTACACCTCCACTTGGCCCGAACAGCTGAATTATATCCTTTGGACTTACAGGACAACACCCTGAACGGCTACTGGGGAAACGCCGTTCGCACTCGCATACGGGTTCCAGGCCAAAGTACCCACCGAAGTCCTGGTACCTACACACCGAATAATACATTATGACTTCGAGCGGAATGAGGACAATTTGCGTGCTGAGCTCCATTTCATAGAAGAAATGAGGGATCTTGCAGCCCTAAGAATGGAGGAGTACCACCGAGCCACCAAGAGATACTTTGACAAACAGGTCAAAATCCGTTCAATCCAAGTAGGAGACTTGGTCCTGAAGAAAAGGGAAAAAAGCAAACCACTAGAAGGTGGAAAGATGGCCCAGAACTGGGAAGGACCCTACCGGGTAGAGAAGAAATACGCCGAAGGAAAGTTCCGTCTTCAGACTACCGAAGGCCAATCGGCAGGAGCTTGGAATGTTGAACACCTGAGGAAGTTTTACCAAGAAAACGGCTGTTGCCACCTCTTGAAAAAAAAATGTACAGGGGATACATAAAGAGGGAGAAATTTACTTCCGAACACAAGGCAAGAAGACCGAGCGGCATTTGATAATTCGGATGACCGAGCGGGGAGTCAGTACTCTGATTCTTTAAATCTTACCTCAGTCTATAGCTTTGACGAACCACGACGAAGGGAAATCGTCATGGTGGAATCCGGGCTATAACTTGGAGGCGAGTCTCCATTTTAGCTTGAAATACAAGAAATGACCCGTACAGGTGATCTTGTGTTTAGTTTTAAAATGGACATCTCATACCCTTAATATGGATGTCCCGGAAAGGCTGAACCGAACGGGTGCATCGGAATTATGGGCTTGGAAGATGAGGGGCAATACAAACCTTACCTCAGTCTATAGCTTTGACGAACCACAACGAAAGGAAATCGTCATGGTGGAATCCGGGCTATAACTTGGAGGCGAGTCTCCACTCTTGCTTGAAATACCGGAGATGACCCGAACAGGTGATCCTATATTTAGCTTAAAAAGATGGACATTTCAAATCTCTAATAGGGATGATCCCGAACGGGTAAATCAGAACTATGGGTTTGGCAGATGACAGACATTATCCAAGTAATAATTAAAGCTGGAATAGTGCTCTGAACGGTCGGGGAATTAAAAGGACAGATGGAACCAGGGGAAAAATATCATTAGTCAGAGAACAATCAGAACAATACGAGGAAGCAGGTATCTTTATTCTTCGGCACTACTGGTCGGGAAAATACGGAATAATGAAAGGATATTGATAAAAAAAATTGTACACAAAACAAAAGAATACTAAGCTACGGGAGGATCCTTGTTCGGCGCAGCATCCGAGTTGGAGTTCGGAGGATTGGCTGAATCCTTAGCCTTTTGCCTCTTCTCCATTACCCGTTGATAAGCACGGCAGAATAACGGATCAAAACCTTCTTCCTTGGGGTCGAAGGGTTCATCAAAAGACTCCTTGATCACCTCCAGATTCCGGTCGACCAGCATATCCTGGCACTTAACAAGGGTATCTTTTGCCAGAGCATTGGCAAAGGCTGTCCCGGACGGGGTTTCATCCAGAAGCTTGAGGCCGTCATGCAACGGATCCTTGCTCTTTTCTAAGAATTCGCCCAGATGCTTGCCAAGGAATTCCCGAGCAGTATTTTCTAAGGCAACGTTCAGGCCTTTCCCCCTTTGGAAATCAATCACCGCTTTTTTGGTGATCTTGGAGACATCGGCAGTGTAGAGGGCAGGGGGATTCTCCCCCTTAGCCTTCTCAATCTTCAGGCCAGCAGCTTCGGCGACCTTCACCTTGGCACGCAGATCGCGGATTTCTCGATCGCGTCTTTGGAGCCTCTGCTCCAGTTCAGCCAGCTCCTCCCTGGCCTTGTCACCCTTGTTGGCCCGATCTTGAAGATCTGCAGCCATTTTTCTCGCCGCAGCCAAAAGGGTTTTGCTCTCATCCAGTTCCTGATGAAGGAGGGTCATCTCCCGTTCAGCAGCCAGGAAGGCCCGGTGGTAATATGTACCGGCCTGTGGAAGAAAGAAACAACGATAAGAGTAAGCCCAAGAAATACTAAACATAAGAAGAATGGACGGAACAGTCAAAAGGCATACCTTAAGGGACTCAGGGTGGCCTGCTTCAACTAGATCGAACCAATGAGTCAGATTGGTGAAACTCCTCACCAGCCTTCAAAGAAGTACTGCACCACATGGATGATGCAGTTTGCCCGAACAATGTCCGGCATTCAGCTCGGGGGCCCATGGCTGAAAACTCCACCGTCAACCGATCAGGGATCGGGAGATCATCGGGAGCAGAACCTCCCCTGTTGCCGGACAGTCTGGGAGGGGAGGGGACCACATGCATCCTTTCCACCGAAGGGTCCGTCAGATCAATGACCTGGTCGATCGGGACCAATTCGCCACCGCTCTCGATCCTGGGGCGTTTGTTTACCGGCCCAGATTTCCGACCGGCGAAAGAACCTGGCTGAATAGCCTTCTCCTTTCCCTTGCTGATTATGGCGGTGGAGGAAGGGGTAGGGGCTGGACGCTTCAAGGAAATGGGAGGAATCACACCTGCAAAAGGGGACAAAGAAAAATGAACAAAAGATTGAAAAATATACCGAACGATCCAAGTAACGAAAGAATCATACCAATGCCAGCAGCTAGCATCTTAGCAGGAGTCAGGAAAGATCGAAGGTTCTTGGAACCTGCCAGACGAAGTCACTCATACTGGCAGAGGATGGCCGCATCCACCTTGGGGGAAACGTCCTGAGCAGGGTAAGTATTCCACCGATCAAGGAATGGCAGCGGTGACCCCACATGAACGAATAGAAATCGTTCCTCCCATTTCTCCGGGGGGTGGGGTTGTCAGTGAAGAGCGAACGGCCAGGACGGGCGACAAGCCGCAGGTACCCGGTGGTCCAATAAGGCTGGACGCCGTAACAGTGCAAAAAGAGATCGGCGCTGGGGACAATCCCCAGATCATGACACCAGACGATAAAACCGTTCAGGATCCTACAAGTGCTAGGCACGAACTGTGCCGGCAGTACTGAGACCCGGCGGAGGAACTCCACGATAAACGGATGCATGGGGAACCGCAGACCAGCGATCAGCGCGTCCATATGAACCAGCACACATCTCGGACGATGCCGCATGGGATGCTTAATATACCCCGCATAGAACTGACGGGGTGGCGGTAATAGTTGGCGGAGTGTCTGTTCGGCATCCGCAGGAAGGCGTTGACGCTGTTTCCTGATGCAGTGAAAGTTCAGACTATAGCGAGGGGGGCGTTCAGGCATACCCCTTTCGTAAACGGCAAGGTCATCCCCCAAATGACATCCATCATCGGGGAGGGGCTGTTCGGGATGAGGTGTCCCAGAGGACCCATTGGAGCCCGATGAGCGGGCGGATGCTCCTTGATCCTTGGGATGAGCCTTTCCCCTGGAACGATGAATCAAAGTAGGCACCATTTCTTCAGAATCTGAACCAGAAAAAGCCGACATGAAGCAAGGGAAAGAATTCTAGAGAGAGAAAGTTTGAAGGAATTGAGAGGCAGCAGAAAATATGAAAGGAAGTAGCTGCGTCCTTATATAGGGGAATGCTGTCGTGGAGAACTCAAGTAAGAAACAAACACGTGTCAAAACGGGTGAGAGAAGTTAAAGCATCATTTATGATGGGTAAACACCCGAACAGTGGCAAAATCAATATATATATATATATAGGGGGGCTAAGTGTATTGCTCGAACGGGAAAAATACGAACAAGGTATTCACAGGGCAGGTCCCAGGATACGAACAGGAAAGAAATGCACCAGAAAAGTAAGTGGGGATAAGTGTGAGAAGAATGATAGGCGTACCCGAACGGTATGGTTATCTAACATGAAAATCTTGCGGAACAAAGAAAGCAATATTGAGTCCAGAAGGCGGAACACGAGTATCAACTAATCAGAAAGGAAGCTTGCGGACATAATTACTAAGAAAAGTACAGGAGTTTATGCCCCGAACAGGTGTGGAAGGTACTGGAATCCTATGGAGCAGAATAATTTACAAAGATGGCTAAATCTTGGATATTGACATCATAAGTGCACGCCGAATGGATTAATTATGACTGAATATCTCGAACAGGCAACTTGATCGATCAAGAAACAACATGCCTCGAAGAAATCTTGAAATCCTAAAGTATGGATTTAAGGGATCTCATCTCGAACAGGATGGCTGATCGCTATAAGTTGTAAAGGCGAATTAATAAGGAAGAACTGGAAGAAAGCAAATTTGAAAACATATTACGAAGGCAAATTGATGGGTAAGAAACAAATATAAGGTGCAGAAAACAAGTTACGAACACAGAATGAACAGGCAAAAGTTGTGTATTCATCGGCTCTACTGACCGGAAAGTACAAAAAATACTGATTCAAAGAAAAGAAAGTACAGATAAAAGAGGATGTCTAAACTATTGTTCAGGATGCTCTTCATCATCTTCTTCATCATCAGCCTCCTCATCAACGGCCTGCACAACCTCCATCCCCAGGGCTCGCCGGCATTTTTTCATCTGTGCCACCAGGGCGTTGAGATGACCCGGATGGAGATCAGAGGGGAAGTCAGAGGATTGGACCGAACGGCCCATATGTTTTTCTAGGAGGGGGAGGAGAGGCTGGAGCATATGTTGGCAGCCTGAGCTGTAGACTCCCCGGGCAAGATTGTCAGCCCACTCCTTGGTAACAGGATGCTGATCAAGCACCCTGATCCCTTCCTTCTGGCGCTCTTCTCCGGCCAGTTTCTCCAGATGCCTCCCGAAGACAGCGGGGAGTTGTTCGGTGGCATATTTCTCCTTCAGGGCCAGAAACTCCTCCGAAGTTTTGAAGGAATCCCGGACGGCGGAAAGATCAACTATCATTTCGGCCGGGCCATCCGGGATCTGAGGAGGAGCTTCAGAAAACTTGACCTGAGCGGCCTCAGCTGCCACAATTTTGGCTTGGAGGGAGCCTACTTTAACACGGAGCTCCCCGGCCTCAGCTTCCAGCTTCCTCCGCTCCTCGGCGAATGCTCGCCGTTCGGCCTCCACTGCCTGCTCAGCCGTTTCCTTGGCCATCAGCAGGCCTTGTTCCTTAGCCTGCCTGGCCTCTCTGAGTTTCAGGCTGTATATCCCTGCCTAATGATCAAGAAGTAAAATTATGAGCACAAGATAAGAAACTACCTTCAGGACAGCCAGGGCAATACACTCCTCGGCCTCCTCGACCGGTATCGGGGGAAGATTGTGTCCATTGAGAAAGCCCGATGTGGGCCAAATCTGGCTCGCTAGACAGCCACCCCGCTCCAGCATTTCATGAGCAGGATCATAGAGGGAGATCCGCTCGAACTGACTAGCCAAGTCAGCCTGATGGGCAGCCACCTCCTCAGCAGAAAAATGATGGGACTGCTGGTCAGAAAAAAGCTGATCCATCAGCGTATCAGCATGAGTGTGCTGATCTTGGGCAACCTGCTGCACAGGCTCTACGTCCCGAACGGGCTCGGGATCTTCAGGAACTAGAGGGGCTGATGAAGAAGATATGCCCTTATCGGCTTTCCTCAACCTCTTCCTCTTAGTCTTCTTCTGCTTAGGAGAGCTTGGTGGCTCATCATCGAATCCAACAGTGAATAGCCTGCTATCATCCATGGCTGGTTGTTCGGGATTGGCTCCTTCGGATTCTGAGGATTCGCCTTGCTTTGGAGCTGAAAATATAAAAGGACAAATTAGTACCGAGCGGTTCACACGTGGATGAACAAAAAGTTATATCACACGGGAAGGACCGCCCGGGCCATGGTACTTGGTTTTCAGTCAAGTAAGTCCAGGAATACGGGCAGTACCTATCCCGGCCTTGATTAGCCGTTCGGAAGTTAGGTAGGACATAATCTTGAAGCAGCCGCCTGCCTCCACAGCAATGACATCTTTGCTGAGCTCCGCGGAGATGAATGGCTCGGGGGATTTAGGAGGAAATGCATTCCACTTCCTAGGAATTAGACCGTTCGGGACAGAGACAAAGAAAAACCTATCTTTCCAACCCTTAATAGAAGAAGGGGCGTCGCAGAACAAGATGTGTCCTGTTCGGGAACTTACCACCAGAAAGCCATGGGACTGCTGGGGAATAACTGAAAAGAAGTAGTGGAAAAGCTCTAGGGTGGGTGTGACCTTGACGCTATGACAACGACAAATAAAACCGGCTATTGACCGATAGGAGTTCGGCATTATTTGGGCTGGTACTACGTTGTAAAAATTTAAGAAGGAGACAAAAAAGGGGTGAAGTGGGAATCTAAGACCGGCCTTGATTGAGTCAAAGTGGACCACTACCATCCCAGGGAAATGACGCATTGGGTGAAGCCCGGCCTGGAATCGGAAATCCACCGAGTCCGGGATCATCATCTGAATTTGGGCCCTATTTTGGGCCGTGAGTTTTTGACGCATCAGCCTAATTAGGGCTAAGTCAAGTTTATGGCAAGAAACGCCGCTAGGGGGACCGACTTCCATGGCCTCCATTTCATCCCCGGACTTGGTACCATCGGGATAAGTTCCGGATGAAGAGGCATCATCGTGGGGAACCTCCGCCGGGATAGGAGTAATCTTCAGTGTGATGCTAGGGTTATTCTCAGGAAAATTAACATTTGAGGTAGAACACTCAGAGGAACGAAGACGGGTTGCCATACTGATCGAACAAGAAGGACAGAAGAAAGACGCAAAGGCCAGAAAATACCTGAACAAGGACTAAGAAATAGCTCTAGAGAGAAGGGTGAGTTTCAAGCCGGAGATGCAGAGTTTCGAAACCCAGAATCAAAACCAGAAGAGCCTACTTATACTCTGTCACGCCGAATCAGCAGCCAATCAGAGGAGGACACGTTTCCTGTAATGATGACGGTTACACGTGTCACGCGGGGAGTCCTTCTCAAGTAATCATGACGTTTATCGGGGAAGTGAAACGGCAGTTGCAAATAACCGTCAGAATGTACCTCGGGAACCGGCAGAATACCATCCGATACTCGACCGAACAACATTCGGGCAATAATCTTCTACTTCCTTATGCACTCACTACCGTTCGAGACATAGGAAGTGGGGGACTAGTGTTGGGATATTAGGTCCAGGCCCAATATCCCTAGGCCCAAACCTGGGAGGAAGCATCAGGCCCAAGGCAACCAAAAGAATTCCCGGACGGCAGTCGGGATAAAACTTCTACTTGGAACATTCTAGGAAACAATTACGCTAAAGTGCAAATGCCCACATCCCGGACGCTAAAGTGCAAATGCCCAGATCCCGATCGGTATTCGGGATACTTCTATACCAAAATAATATCTATGGCGGGGCCCCACACACCGAACACCTTGCCCGAATGGGCAGTCAGCAAGTGGAGGCCGCATTTAATGCTGGATCATGGCAGCTACAAGTGGGAGTCGTGGGTGCTTACATGGCAGAAACAATAGCCTACCAGATTCGACCATGTGTCCGCCTTACCCATCCCCATTTTAGTATAAATACCCATGTTTAGATCATTGTAAAGGGTTAGCATTTTAATACTCAGAGCTTAACAATAGATCTTCATCTCTTATCCTTGTATTCTTATACTCATCTACCGATCAGGTAGTTCCATTGTAATAGCATAATTATTGAATATTAGTAAGCTCCTGAGTTGGATAATATCTCACTGTTTTATATTTTATACACTTTTCAACCCAACCCAACATCCCTACAATATCCAAAGCTTGTGTTGGGCTTTCGGATCTTCGGGAATAAACCTCAACAAAGTTTATTATGATCACGGACGTACGTGGGAGTCACCTTACATCATAACGTTCATGTTATTTACTAATACAGACGTTAGTCTTAAATGATGCGGAGTAACTTTTTACTCGATCTGTTGGCAACGTACGTTTCTAGCTTTCATTTGCTGGAGTTTTAAGTATGTATGTGTGATCGGCCAGGCTATAAAGCTGGCTGGAAAAAAGATTAATTTGAGCTAAACATCCCGTAATATTTTCACTCCGCTGGATTAATATAATTTTCACTCTCGTTATTCTGTTACCGGTTTACGTCGAAGAGCTCGTTATATCTTGGGGAAAGGTTTTCGCTAGTCGGAAGCACTTTCTTGAGGACAACGTCTGACACGTCTCGAGCTATATTATCTTTCTGACGCTTTTGCAGGTTTATTCGGCCGAAATTCGCCAACAAGATGTGAGGTTTGACTCACCACATAAACTAGCCGCAAAGCTCAGGCATTACAAATCTTCCGAGCGAAAGCCAAAATCTACCAACGCTATCTTCAGAAGGCCATCAAATTCTACAACATATTCAACATGTTCATCTCTACCTTGGTGGGAATTCCATCAAAAAAATTAATTGTTGATGCATTTTTATTTTACATGTACTTTTATTTCATCGCTTGTATCACTCATTTTCATTCAATGAATCAGGGAAGTGTTCCCCGACACCCCCACTCAGTGTGGTTTATATGGGGGGATGAGTAAAATTCATGCTAATTCTTAAAATATGATCATGGGTGTTTCTTTGTCAATATATGACTTACATGTTTGGACTGAAATAAGAAAAATGAAACACCCTGGGTATGGTACATGCTATTTGATATTCTTATAAGGGGAAAAGATATAATTCATATTTTGAGAAACACACAATGTTATGGTCATATAATGAGTAGTTTTCTATACACAAAAACATATTAACCATTCACGCGCAATAACTTCAATGTGTGTCCCTTTAATGTCTGGGCGCATGTATGTGTTTCCACATAAAAATTTGACACAACATTATCATTTGCTCTCAACCCCCAAAGAGTGAATAGGCTTAAACATAGTGAATAGGAAATCAACATAAGTCAAACACAAGTTCATCACCATATATAACCAATTGTGCTTGTACACAGATACACAAATAGCTATATTATTGTAAGAAAAAATAATACAATTCTATACGCAAGAAAATTTTAGCTATACACAAGAAAAAATAATACAATTTTATACACAAAACAATACACAAGAAAAAGTTAGCTATACACAAAAAGAAAAATTTTGCTGATTTAAGAAAAAATTATTTTTAAAATATATTTTATTAATAAAACAAAGAAAAAATTATATGTAAAAATAGCTAAAAGCCTAAAATGATCATCTACAGTAACTTCAGCCAATACAGTCAGAAAAGTAACTCCAACCTTACTTTTTCTGCTTATTACACAATTCAGCACACTGTTACGTGTTTGATGAAAAAATTACACTACAAGCAAAAAAAGAAAAAGAGTGTTCTCAAACTCTCTCTAAACCTTATTTTCCTCAAAACTGGGCTTTGAGCCGGTGACTTGTTTTTATCCGGATTATTATATTAATCGTAACTCGTACCGTAGCACTTATCGGATTATACCTCCGGCCGGTTCGTTCGCCCTTCGTTCAAGACAACTTCCATCGCTTTCTCCGATTAGTGCAGACTTACTCCGTTCCAGAGTTCCCTCACTGTAACTCAATTTCCAGGGTCCAACGCCAATTCATGCCCTGCTTAGTCTTCCGGAATGGCGCAGGATATTGATCACTCTCAAAATCAAGAAGTCATTGTCTCCTACTTCTTACAACTCTGGCGGCTCAACTCGAAAGCCGCAGCAGCCAGATTCGAGTCCGGCGGTGAACCAACGGCAGCAGTAAAACCATCGGAAGAAGAGGAAGAGGAGGAGGAAAGAGAGGACCCGCCGACGGAGCTAGACACGGTGAACAGCTCCGCAGGGTTCTCTGTTGTGGGGCCCGACAAGCTATCGGTTCGTTACCCGAATGTGAACCTCCACGGCCACGATGTAGGTGTCGTCCAATCCAATAGGCCCGCTCCTTCGAAGAGACTCGTTTACTATTTCGAGATCTATGTCAAGAGCGCTGGAGCCAAAGGCCAGATTGCCATAGGTTTCACCCCTTCCGGCTTCAAAATGTGCCGCCAACCGGGGTATGTTTATTCTTAGCCGGGTTATGGAATTTTTTCAACCTTTCTATGCTCGTTTCTCGGATAGGGAGAACATATATATTGAAAGTTCACTCATATTGCTAGTTGCTGAGCAACATATCTAAAAATATGCAGAAATGTTGCCTAAAACTACTATAATATAAACTAGCATGTATCTATGAGACTATGAAGAATTGAAGATGAAGTCTAATGCATGTTAGCTAACCTAGGTTAACACTTACAATTATCTAAAGGATTTTGTATTTATAAAGATCAATCCACTCGGGCTAACCGAGGTCACAGAGGCCAACCCTGGGGTTGTTATGCCTCTGCATTATGTCACATGCATTTAAGAAAACCAATGACTTTCCAAGACTGAGAGTTCATGTGAGCTTAACCACTTATTCATGCTTCATTGACATGTGCCTCTTGGTTTTATTGTTTCGACTTAGAACCTATTTTTCTCTTCACATTTAGTGTTTGATCAAGCTCATACAAATTAACCAACTTTAAAGATATCCTGTGCAAAAGTAGTTAGGATAAAGATAGAATTCTACCATGTAAGAGAATAATTGCTGTGCTTTAACAATCTTAATGATTTTTTTAATGTAGAAAATGTTTCATGTCTCCATTCTGCTCATACCACTCATCAACATTCTAGAGAGCTGTGTCTGAGTGGTTAGCATTTGGTTTTTCTTTCCCTACTTTCCATTAACTACAATTGGCCTTCACATGCAGTTGGGAAGCAAACAGTTATGGATATCATGCTGATGATGGGTTACTTTATCGTGGGCACGGGAAGGGGGAGGCTTTTGGCCCAACTTATACAGCGGGTGATACCGTTGGTGGAGGTATCAATTATGCATCACAGGAACTCTTTTTCACGTAAGACCATGTTTTGTACTTTTCATTGGAAAAGTGGCCTATGGTTATGAACTTATGATTAATGTTGACCTTTAGCATAATGCTTTGGGACATTTTGTTCACAATGGACTGTTTCTATGAAATGATGGTTCCATTGCTTTAAGATTTGTTTACTGAATATTATCTAACTATTTCATACCACTTCCAATCTATGTCCGTTCCAAGATTCTCATAGATATGTTTTTTCTCTTTCGAATACAGGAAAAATGGGGCAGTAGTAGGAACAGTATGCAAGGATGTTAAAGGACCATTATTTCCTACAATTGCTGTTCACAGTCAAAATGAGGAGTATGTAAAACATTAGTGGGAATGACTTGTTACTTGTTAGTCCTAACTGGCTAGATTACCATTGTATTAATGTATTACCCCCTTTGTACCCTAAAATTCTTCTCACTTACCTTTCTTGGACGTTCCAAAAAATTCTTCCCATTTCCCTTTTTGGAAAGTAATGTGTGGCTAACATTCATTTTCCTTCTTCTTACTCAACCACAACCACGCATTTCCACTTTATTCCCACTTTCTTAAACTCCGATCCAAGTCAAACCGGGAAGAATTTTATGGGACGGAGGGAGTATATGGTTGCATAATGTTCTGCCTCTGAACTCTGCATTGCCCTCTTATACCCATTTTCTTGAATGACATTTAGTTAGTTTTTGTCCATACATTCCTTTCATAAATGGCATAAATTGTAGTCTCACTTAGTTGAAATTCTAGTGGACCTGGTCTCATTTTCTTCCAATTATAGTCCATATATAATGCATATCATTGTTTTATTAATCTAGCTTTGAGGTAATTCAAAATTTCCCCAATGTTTCTTGAATATGAACTGAAGTTGAGACTTTGCTCCTAATAATACATTATACGTCATACTTCTCACATTTACCATTAGTCCAATAGCTAGATTATCATGCTATTTCACTTGGGTAAATATGCCTGATTGACTATGGACATGTGGTAGAACTGTATGGTTTCCTAACATGAGTGATGGGTTGCATGACTTGCATCATTAATTGCTTGCTTATTGTATTGATTCATAAAACATAGACTAAGAACATTTCATCAATGTATAGAGATTTGACTTCTTACAGTCACATGCTGATGCTACTGTTTCAGGGTTACTGTGAACTTCGGAAAGGATCCATTTGTATTTGATCTTAAGGTATAATATCCTATCTTTCAAGTGGCAGCCTGATTCTTTTGTTCACATACAATTTCATCATTTCTTGTATGCTAAGAATGCTTCATAGATATACTCATGTGATATAGATATAAACTACGTAGTTTAAGTTGTTTCTCATGCGGGGTCCTCAATGACTTTTTGATGACCTTATTATCTTGCATTCTCTTTTCTATCCGTTGATATTCTGAAGATAATCTTTCATTCAAGTTTCATGCAAATATTTTTAAAACAAAGACTGATAAGAAATAATCTATCATCTCCATAACCATCATCATCAATTGGGTGGGGAAAGCTAGTAGGATTCATAATAGTTCATTAGAAGAAATGGATTATTTAGTTCCACAAAAAATATTATTTAGTTTACTGTAATATGCCAGGCATATGAAGCACAGGAGAGAGCCAAACAAGAAGCAACACTCGAAAAAATTACTTTACCTCAGAATGCCAGTCATGGGTAAGTCTGAGCTATATGTCCATAGTTATCTGATCTTTCACTCTGGGGTTGGAAATTTAATTGTTGAATGTGAAACAACTAATAGGTACTAGGTATGATTGTATGAAGTGAGATGCCTATTCTAACTATAATGAATTTGGACTCTTCAAGTTTTATTGTCTTCACTAAGTATCTGCTTGAAGTTTGCTAAATGAATAAGAATAATAGCTAAAAGATACTTAGCACATTTAAACTGAGAACGGTGTGACCTTCATCTAATTTGTACATAGTTGCTATTAGATCGACATATTTTGTTTCACCAGCATCAGCATATTGGTTACACTTTTCAGAATTGTTCGCTCGTACTTGCACCATTATGGATATGAAGACACTCTACAAATGTTTGAAATTGCAAGTAAAAGCAATATTCCACCAATCTCCTATGTGCAAGAAAATTGTTCTGAGGAGGATAGCACATCATCATTAAACCATAGGAAGATTCTTCGTCAGGTACAAAATGAGTGTGATATTTTTTATTAAATATTGAATACAAGTGGAGTGGCGTTATTACAAAGGTTTCTCTGTGACGTGTAGTTTTTGGGTTTGACTTATCAGAATTTTTCTTTCCGACAGTTTCACCATAGAATGAGTCTTCTTCTTGTTCTTCTTCTTCTTCTTCTTCGTCATCATCATTACCCCAGTGCCGCAAAGGCTCCCACTTATGGTGGGGTAAGGGGGGGGTCGGATGTACTCAACCTTACCTTTGCATTAAAGTACAGAGAGACTGTTTCCGGATGACCCATAGTGAAAATCGCGTCGAAAATTGCATAAACTGACTGTTGCTTCATAACAAAGAAGCGTAAACAGTTTAGTGAGCCATTTTTTTATTCCATCATATTCACCATAGAATGAGTCAGAAAGTAAAATCTTATTAGTGTATCTATTGTTTAAATAGCTCATTAGAAGTGGACAGATAGACGATGCTTTCGGGAAACTTCAAGATTGGTACCCTAATATTGTTCAGGTAATTGCATTCCGTGTACAGTTCATTGCTTAACATCACATTATCTTCACTGTAATTAAGTTTTCTAGTTATTTCCTCAATTCGTCCACTAGATTACCAAAACACAACTAATTTATTTTCCTTGGAAAAAATTTCATAACTTTGTAATTTTTTATTAAAGATCCTATTATTTGGGGATCATCTCTGTGTATTATTTGAAACAGTTTCCTTTTCACTTCTTGTTTGCACAGTAGTTTTCCTAACAAGTTATGTTTGTATCTACAGGATGGTGCGTCAGCTATTTGCTTTCTGCTTAACTGCCAAAGATTTATTGAGTTAGCACGGGTAAGTTATTTAATCGTACGGAGTATATGATTTCCTTTTGCTTCTTGCATATTAGTAGTCACAGAAGAAAGGGGATATTTCTATTGTAACTATGATGCTAATGGGACACACAAAATAATGTAATAGTGACAATTATTTTTCAATTTTAGTTTGAAGGAATACAAATGCCAATGTTTTTTAACTATGAAATATTTAAAATGGCTATAGAAAACATGTGTAATAACTCTCATCATGAACAAATATATATACCACCCCGGCCCTATATCTGAGCTCAAGCCTATAATTGTATTCTGAACTTAATGGGATAACCAGATGTTGCAAAAAAGTACACCAGCTTAAGAGAAAGAGATGTTTCATAAATAAGTTGTCCTATGAATCATTTATGTAAATCATATGAAGTTAAATTTTAATGGGAAACTCACACTTTTGGTTCCACACTTATCACAAGTATTGAAATTTAGTCCCTGTCTTTTAATGTATTCAATGCTGTCCCTTATTTGTGAAATAAATTGCAAACTTTCGTCCATGTGGATTCAGTCGTTAGTAATGTAGCAAACTGTTACATACCAATTCTATGGTCGGAAATATCAACGTAAAAACCGGATGATCAGGAAGGATGAATCTGGAATCCAAAGTGGCTGAGAAAGAAATCTATGACCTTGCAGTTTTAGAGCATCTCTAATGCTCCACTTTCAACATTGAAAAATAATTGACACATGGCAAAAAATGTATGGAATGTCAAATCACATAAGATAAAAGTGGAGGTATAATAAATTGAAAGCATAAAGTCTTCTCCAATGCAATTTAAAAAGACTCAAGTTCCGTAAATGGAAATTTTTTGCAACTGCCTAAGCCACTAATGGATAAAGATGATATCCGTATTTATCGCCTCTTAAACAAATCAGCACCACTTATTTTCAGTTTTAACCCAAATTGGTGATTCAGCCTGTGTAAATGACTTTTGAAAATCAGAAAGTGGGTTTGACACTTTCATTAACACGTATGCACCACAGAACAAAGTAAAGACAGCATTGGAGGAGTTTTATTAATACCGCTTTAGTGTTGTATTATGTGGCGTCCATTTTTTACTTTGGAAAGTGAAGCATTGGAGATGCTCTTAGGCAGCTGCCTAATCCGCAGCTTTCTAATTAGCATTTATCTCTTTCTCTAATTATTCCTAGCTTCCTAATCAGCAGTTTCCTAATGAGCATTTATCTCTTTTCAATAATTATTCCTATTATGCTTTCAGCAACTTCTTAATTAGCATATATTTCCTTTTAGAATTAGGACTCTTGTAATAACTACAAGGGTCATTAGTATTATTCAATAAACAGCTTTGGATAATTAATTCTTGGATCTCTGGAATACTTCCAAGATCAGATTAATTCACTGAGCCCTTTCTTTTATATGAAACTATCATCATCTCTTAGTTGTGTAATATGTTGCAAGTTGCCCCTCAATTTTGCAACATGTCGTAAATATAGTCCCTACCTTATTAATGTAGAAACTGGTTTTCTTAAAATTTTAATCTCATTAAGAAAGAGTTAAAAGATAGGGATTGCATTTCAATATGTGAAATAAATGAAGGACCAAATGTGTGATTTCCCCAATTTTAATCAAATTTTAAACTGGATCTCTGTAATGAGACTACAATTACAACATTTTACACATCTAAGGGACCACATTAAGAAAGAATTAAAAGATAGGGATTGCATTTCAATATGTGAAATAAATGAAGGACCAAATGTGTGATTTGACTGATTTCCCCAATTTTAATCAAATTTCCGAAAAAAGCTGTGGACAAGCCAAACATGATAAATTTAGCCAATGTGTGAATGTGCTAAATGCAGCAATAAATATTTAAAATATACTCCCCGAGTCTTATGCTGTTATAAAAGTTTTTGCCCAAGAAGCATCCATAATGGGGTTATAAACATAATTTATAAAGTAATTTGCTATAATGGGGGTAACAAACATGTTTGATATGACCAATTTAGTTATACTATCAAAGAAGTTTTGAAAATGTTATCACTTGTGACTCATAACAGTATTACCTTGTTAACGACACAAAGTTATACCTCTTAACAATTGATGCTGACAAAGAGAAGAAGTTATACCTTTGTCAAAACTCAAACATGACTCTTTTTGGTGACAAAGAGAGTAAGTAGGATTAGTGACATAACGTCATAGTGGTCAATGGCGCAAATGGCATGCATCATAATGCACCATATGGCTATATGAAGAGCCCTCACAGCAAAAGGGAGTCCTGGCGATGAGTGTACAAGTGGTGGCGCCATACGGGCGCCATCACCATCGCCACACCATGTGCGCCATTTTTTTGGGAGCAGATTTGAACATGTTTTAATGTTTTTTTGGGCTCTGGCCTGGATTACTAATTAACTAGTCAGCCTGTCCATTATATAAATAAAAACCCTAATAACCTAAGTAAATAGAAGCCAGTTATATGGCTAAGTACAAATGGGGATAACATAATTTAGTAAATGGCATGCATCATAATAACCTAAGTACAAATGGGGGTAACATAATTTAGTAAATGGCATGCATCAAATGGGGGTAACCCAGTACCCTAATAACCTAAGTACAAATGGCATGCATCATAATGCACCATATGGCTATATGAAGAGCCCTCACAGCAAAAGGGAGTCCTGGCGATGAGTGTACAAGTGGTGGCGCCATACGGGCGCCATCACCATCGCCACACCATGTGCGCCATTTTTTTTTGGGAGCAGATTTGAACATGTTTTAATGTTTTTTGGGCTCTGGCCTGGATTACTAATTAACTAGTCAGCCTGTCCATTATATAAATAAAAACCCTAATAACCTAAGTAAATAGAAGCCAGCTAACGTAAAGCCTGAGCAAGAGAAGCTGCACAAGTATGAAACTATAACTTCATTAAAGAAGATAAACTTCAAAACAAACTTTAGTTTTGACTTCTGTATGGACAATGGACATAAAAACAAACCTCAAAATGAACTCAAAAACAAACATCTTGCCCTTCAAGTATAATTAGTCATTGCTGTATAAAACATTAGTCATAGTCTCATAGAATGTGGTTATTCTTCTATACTAAGTAATTTTTGGAACAACTTTAAATTATTTTAACATATCATATTTTGGTTAGAATGTGGTTACTGGTTATGCAACTATTTTGCTAATTTTGGGTGGTTGAATTATACATTTATAATGTCTATAGTTCATATTTTTAGTAATTTATGTGTCATGTGGCAACGCCATAAATGCGCTATCGCCACGGACAAATACCTTGGCACCATGACCCTTACATGTATGTCCATTCCAAAATTTTAAAGCTGTAACTTGCGTTTACATCCTTTCCAAATGTTTGAAGTTGTACCTTGGTCAAGTATGCTTATTTTTACACAAACTAAGAATATGACAATACACAATCTCACAATTGCCTCTTAAAAAGTTAAAGTAATGTATAAACAATATAAAAATGGAAGAGAAAAGCTTAAAACTTGTTTTTTCCCACAGTTTTGTCATTTCCTGAAGCTCGTCTATTTTCAGATGGAAAGGCAGCTAAATAGTACTTGTATGAATGAATTTGGTTTCTACTTAATGGCTTTTAAGTGATATATGTACAGTATCTCATACATTTCTGCTGCTACAGTAACCTGAAGTGTGGTTTCATAAACAGGCTGGGAAACTTGAAGATGCTGTATATCATGGTAGGAGTGAATTCCAAAAATTTAATAGATTTACAGAATTTGAAGACTTGGTTAAGGTACAAAAGGATTTTAGTTTCGAGGCTATGTGTTCTACATAATTTTTACCAGCATTCTTGTTCTGGTTCATCAGTTTTGTTTTTTGGTAATAAAAATACTGGTTCTTACTACATTAAAACCTCCATGTAGTAGAGTTATCAACTAATAATGACTTCCTAGTTCCTAATAGTTTATATGGAAAGATGAAAAAACATGCAATGGAACTGGTTGAGATGGTGAGGGGTGAGCTGTATTCACGATTTTATACACACACGTGCACGCACATCATTACTATATAGTGGTATTTTTCTTAATATGGGACTTAGAAAAGATTTATAACTTATAATGGAGTACAATATAGAGGTTATTTCTATTTATAACTTGCCTATGTTGGGACAATAATGTTTCATAATCAGTAAAAAGCCTGAGGTTATTCTTATATAGAAAGTTCATATGTCAGAGGTTTTACTGTACCCTTTGAACTGGGATGTTTATTTTGCTGTACTTTGTTATGTATGTCTGAATACTTCTGTAGGATTGTGCTACTTTATTAGCATATGAGCAACCACTGAAGTGCTCGGTCGGATACCTTCTAGGGGACACCCAAAGAGAGATTGTGGCAGATGCAGTAAATGCATTGATCTTATCACAAAGCTCCAAGGAGACAGACACAAGGGTATGCTTGCATTCTTGTCTGGAGAGGCTGCTGAGGCAACTAACAGCTTGCTTCCTCGAGAGACGGACTTTGAATGGTGATCAAGGTGAAACCTTCCATCTACGCAATATACTTTACAACAATGGTAAGAAGGCCTAAAAGTTTCTCTGCGGGGATCCATAACATACTTCTTTTCCAACCGTGTGTGGGGTCACTCTGTCTAAGGGCATTATACCCCCATCCCTGATTAGTACTAGATGTTTCTCTATGTCAAGATTTGTTTAAATCATTGTAGTTCAGTATTTCTTGATCAGGACTGAAGGTTGTACAGTTTTATTGTGTGACAGACCCATATGAAAATGTATCTTAATAACTCCAGTTTCCTTCGAATTGAATAATTTCACTCATTTTAATTTGCCTAGAAAATATATACCACCACACTAAAGTAGGGGTGGTTCGGTACGGTATACCTTATATTTTTTCTCATACCTTTGCCGTACCAAAACTTTCGGTATGCAAAATTTGCATACCTTTACCTTACCGAAGTTTCGGTATACCGAAGTTTCGGTTCGGTAACGGTACGGTATCGGTAAATTGCCGTGCATGTCTCTCAATACAAAAAATTATCATAGACTAACGAAATATACTAAATCGTTATTACTAATGACATATTAAATCTAATATTAAACTGTTACGAAATAGAAATAATAATCTATTGATGTCAATTCAATATTGAACAATAATTGTTATTAGTATATTTAAGCAGTTCAACATGCCACATATTAAAAAGTAACACATTCTCCTAAAATAACTTGAACAATACAGATATAATTAAATCAATAGTGATCTCTAACAAAAATAAATAAAACTATTCAAACAACATGGATATAAAATCATTTATTCATAATATGATATTGTGTATTTAGTTATTTTTTATAATTTTTTTAAAATTGAAAAAAACTTTCGGACAAAGTTGTGTGTCTCGACTCGCGGAATCCCTATGTACATACACTTGTCACATAAGTGTATCTCTCTTCACTCGTCAGCTACTTAGCGGTCCAGCCATCATGACTTGCGAACTCTTGGAACAAGATGAACTTGTTTCTTGACATTTGTACATTACTCATTAGTCATTAAGGTTAGCGTAGTCCAAAATTGTAATGAATTTTTACAATATATTAGAATTAAAAGTAATTGTTGAGCAGGGAGTCGGTACGGTATTATACCGGTATACCGCGGTATTTGAAAACATTCACCATTACCGTATCGAAATAGATCGGTACGGTATGATACCGTACCGAAAATGACGGTATACTAATATTTCGATATTTTCCGTTATTTTTCGGTACGGTAAGTGCGGTATACCGATTTTTCGGTATTTTTGCCCACCCCTACACGGCTACACTAAAGCCCTAAGGGTGGCAATCCTGTTCTGGTTTTCAGTTCATGCATGTGATACAGTGATAGTTACTGCATTTAAATGTTTTTTTCCGGGATAAGTAATAACAATCCTATTGACCAGCAATGAGTCAATGACCAGCGCTTATTTATGATTTGGGTTCTGGTTAGATGCCCGATGTAGAGCACTAGAGCTTAACACGAGTACATGCAACTTTCAAAAAATAGGTGCATGTGAACATTCTGTATTTGTGCACATTGTAAGAGACTATCAAAGCATTGCCACTAGAGGTGGACACGGTTTGATTTTGATTCCGGATCGACTCTTCCTTGAATCCTTGGGAAGAATGATTGGGACTTGTTTCTTGTTCCGAGCTGATTCTGATCCCCTGACTGATCCCGGTTTTGGGCCATTCCAGATCGAATGGTGAGAAGATTGCATAAACGCCGTGGAGTGATCAAGAAAACTAGCATGAAGAAGTTTGGAGTATTTACGAGTTTTATTTTTTATTTTTTATGGTCTTATTTTTGTGTTATGCTTGGTTACATTGCTTTGTTTTTCGTTGATGTCTATAGTTTTAATTAGGTCTACAATAATGTTTTTTACTTTTGGACAGTTTTCAGTCTCAGACCAGACCAGATCAGACTTCCATATGTATAAAATACACGGAGACCATACGTTTATCAGACCATATCAGACCAATTCAGACAAGAGCAGATCATACCAGATCAGATCAGACCAACAAATTTCAGTCCAAAAGAAAACATCCTTACTTCCGAGTGAGTGATGTTTATGTGTTTGATTCCAGAGCGTACGATCGAATCGTGTTTTCCGATTTTTCTTGCTTTTCTAAAAAAAATTAAATTTGAATACTCCATTTGTCCCGAATTGAATTGCAAACTTTGACCGGCACAAGAATTAAGGAATGACAATAAATGATGCTTGCTTTTTATACTTTTGTCCTTCATCCTAGAATTAGATGCCTTTAAGTTGATGGGGAAAAGTAAAAGTAAGGGTAAATTTGTCACTTTACTCTTATTTACATACCTAAAATAGAAAGTGGAAAACCATTTTGGGACAACCAAAATACTTTCTCCGTTCTTTTTTAGTTGCAACAGTCAACATTTCACACTTGCCAACGCACGTCTTTGACCGTAATTATATCTTAATCCCTATTAATAAAAAATTTAAAATTCATTTTTTGAAAATTTATAATGAGATGAATTGGACAATGTTTTTTAAAAAAATAATTTGTATAAAATAGTAACGTAAAATACAGTCAAAGTAGAACATGCGAATAGTGTACAATTCTAAAATGTTAGCAAAAAATGAGAGTAGAAATTTTTGGAAAACAAATTGGAAGGGAGGGAGTAAAAGCATATAGACGTAGTATCATATACAGCGTATCATTAAAAACCCGCCTTTTCCCATGGCTGTATCCCGGTCAATGCAACTATAGACACTCCATGATAGAAGGAAACGTGTTTGATCCTTCTTCACTTGCCCACGTAAATTTCGCTGCTTTCTCCATCTCCGTTTCTTTGAAATGCAGATACCGAAAACCCGAACAGATGCAGAACTGAGCACCACAAAAGCGGGGCTTTCACCATCTCCGCCGGAAGCCCCGTCACGCAGCGCCACCGCGCGCGTTATCTCCGGTAAACCCCACCATTCACTGTGAATTGTATTTTTGTTGAATCTTTTTTTGGTTACAAGTAGTTTATGCATGATACAACCTTTCATTTGATTTTGGATTCATTGTCTTATCATCCCAGCTTAATTATGAATTTTTACTCATCCTTTTGAGTTTTGATAATTGATTGTTCATCCAATTATACTAAATGAGGGAAATGCGATCCCCTGAGACAGCGGCGGAGATAGGGATGGGCTGGAGGGCCAGGCCCGAAAAAATCTCCCTGTATATAATTATATGAAATATATGTTGAATGTTAAGCTTTGGCCTTGCAAACTTGCAATAGAAATATTTAATTCTCTGCCTCCCTTAAAAGATATTTCTGGCTCGGCCATTGCCGGGGAGATACATAAAGCGTGGTTATTACTTATTAAGTTATTATAATACTCATATTTGATAAACATGTCTTTTTTGGCAACTATTCATATACGAAGTATATTATCCGTCCCCAAAAGAGTGTATTTTTAGAAATAGAAACAATGCTGTTTTTGGGGTGGCGGTAATAAGCATGTTAATGTTGTTATTGTTCATACACATAAACATATTGACCAATGCATTTAGCATCAATACCTAACATTCAAAAGTTTTAGTTCTTGTGTATATTAATCGTATTTTTAAATGGCCATCCATTGTGATGTATATGGTGTTGGTTTTATATGCATAATACGGCTATGGAGTGGCCGAGTATGGTAGTTTTAATAGTTTTATTTCCATATTAATACCCCCCGTCCCTAAAAGAAGTTCGTAGTTTGACTCGCACATTTTAATTGCTTTTGACTTCCAATATTGCCTTTGTGATATGTGCTCACTGATCAGGAGTAATTAGTGGTGGTTGGATGGGATATTAAATGAGGAATTGAGGATTATAGAGACATAGAGCAAGTCAGAAGAATTTATTTGGGGTCGACCAAATAAGAAAACACGGACATTATTTGGGAATGGGAGGCTTTTATATATGTGTTACATGTGTGTATACATATACTAGTATATCTTTGCGCGCGCATGCATTTGTGTTTCAGTTAGAAAAGAAAAATAAAAAAGAACAGGGAGTACTTGTTTTGCTCTATGAGGTTATGTTCAGCATCATGAAAGTTTTTTTTTTTTTGAAATTTACAGATTCAATTAATTGTCTCAAATTAGTGAATTAAAACTATGCATTCATGCAAAATAGTTGCTAGTTGCTACATGTTGAGTGGTTAATTTCATTATTTAAACTAATTCAAATGTATGCTATTTGTAGGACGAAATGGAGAATTCTAACAGGGCTTCAAGCTTGAGCTATGTCACTGACATAAATGGAAATATACCATCAACATACTCCTACTCTCTTCCAGTGGAGTCAAGAGGGAAGCAGAAGACTGATGAAGGTGTAAGCCACCATCAACGTTGTTTGTCTGAAAGCCTTCTCATGGAAGAGGAACCCTTCTGGATTGAGGATCTTTTGAGCGATCCAGTGGACGTAGTACATAAAGGTCACAGGCGCTCAGCAAGTGATAGCTTTGCATACTTAGGGGCATTTGCAGAGGGGTTGTATGTGAATATGGCACCTGATCTTAAGAGTCTAACCCAATTTTCAAGTGACACAACTTCAATTTCTCCTAATGAGAAGATTCATAAGGTTTGTTGTTAAGCCCTTCCGTTCCTAATAACTGGATTTTATTTATAGAAAAGATAAAACTTGTTCTCAAGTAAGGATCATTTGTTAGCCATATTGGGTTATTGTGTTCCATCATTTGCAATGGAGCCAAAGACTCACTATGTTTTGGCTTGAAAATATGATGGAATAAAGCAAAATGGCTCACTAAACTGTATGCGCTTCTTTGTTATGAACCAACAGTCAGTCCATGTAATTTTGGACGCGATTTTCACTTTGGGTCATTCGGAAACAGTCTCCCTGAGCTTTATTACAGGGGTAAGACTGCGTACATCCGAACCCCTCTTACCCCACCGTAGGTGGGAGCCTTTGCGGCACTGGGGTAATGATAATGATGATCGGGTTATTTTGTAACACAATAACTAAGTTTTGACTTATTTTGTTGAAATTGTTAGCATACTCATATTATTTAAGTATGCATGCATACGTACACCTATGTTCCAGCCGGTTTAGTTAATTGCTTTATTATTTGTATACTGTTTGATATTATCTCATTGTAAAGTCTTATCTACACACTGTCCACATTCATTGTATAGACTTACGGAAGTCAGTACGATAGCTTAGCTTAGCAGTTAGTTCCGTAGAGTATCATCCTTGTACAATATTCAACCCTATTTAAAGGGTATTACTTTATGAATAAACTCACGGTGAATCGCTATCTCTTCTAACTTGGTATCAGCAGACCAGAACAATTCCTCTCTCACGAATGTTACCTAACACTTTTCTGCTTAGAAATTTCATTCATTTGAGCTAGATAATCTCATAATCCTGACAAATACCAATCTGTTACTTAATATATGTGTAAAACAACCTTTATTTAAGATCCGAGGGAGTATATGGAAATATACATGTCTTGCTCAAACATTTTAACACCTTCTTACTTGATGTACTTTGGACCAACCCCCTTGTTTAGTTGGTGGATTCCGGAGGGAGTGTATTTTTTTTAATTTTTATAGCTATCATTACATTTCTATGGTTGGAGATAAAATGTAGTGAAAAAATATAAAGAAATACAACATTTATGTATTAAGAAATTGCTCAAAATGGGAGAAAAATAGGGAAAAGGTGCTAAACTATGACTAAATATGTTTTCTTCCTAAAGTAAGACTTATTTAGTTCTATTAAAAAATAAAACAATAAAATCTTCCCAAAATAGGAGTAGATGAGTCCCATTTAGGATGAAAACAATAGTAGTCCTATTTGAGGAATTGTGCCACGTTTTACACTTTTACTTCTATCTAGGGAATTTTCTTTGTAAGTATTGAAGTAAACTTATAGTGACTCCCTATTTGGTAATCTAAGACTAACTGATATGCTTATTTGTAACTACACTTACGGGTCGGTGGGTGACTGAAGAAGAGGGATTGTCCTTGCCTTATTTGTCTATGTTCATAGATCAGATGTTCACACAAGGAAGAGGAGTTGGATGAGTGGGAAGATGAGTTCCAACTTCCAAGAAATCTTCTTTATAGGAAGTGGGAAGATGAGTTGGATGAAAGAAAACTACCAAGAATGTTTTTTATTCAAGTCCAACACTTCTTCCAATTAAATTATACTTTAAATAAAGGAATTAGAATTGAATTAGTGAATTTAATAAGGAAAGACATTCAAATACAAGATTGAAAATTTCTAATTGATGCTATATTATTAGGCCAATGTTTAAATCCCGTGATTACACTTTCGGGATCACAGTCTGCAAATATCACAAACAGTGATAAATTCATGAAAAAACCCGCCTGCTTCTCCCTCATCGAAATCCCCAACCACATAGTCCTAGAGGCACTGAAGTCAAGCTTTATACTGTCCAGAGTGGAACAAAACACTTCTAATTAACATACATCATTTCAGGCTTCACATGAATCTACTACTAGAGGGGGATCAATGTCTAACGGGAAGCATAGAAAAGAGGAATCTACTTCACAAAATGCTGAGAGCTCATCTGAAAAAGCAAACAACCCACAATCAAAGTCTTCTATGTCAAAAGCGGAGGCAAAACGTGCTAAACAGTATGTATTTTTCTTTGTTTTGTTTTTAATTGTTAGTGTATACTATATGATATTTCCATCATTGCAATGGAGCCAAAGACAAGCTATTTTTTGGCTTGGGAGTATGATGGAATAAAGCAAAATGGCTCACTAAACTGTCTGTGCTTCTTTGTTATGAAGCAGTAGTCAGTCCATGCAACTTTCAACACGATTTTCACTATGGGTCATCCGGAAATAGTCTCTCTGTGCTTTAGCACAGGGGTAAGGCTGTGTACATCCGACCCCCCCTACCCCACTGTAGGTGGGAGCCTTTGCGGCACTGGGGTAATGATGATGATGATGAGGGCATACTATATGATGTGTTCTAATTCTTCCAGTTTTGCTCTGTGTTTAACTTGGTCAAAATGTCAACTCTTGCAATCTTAGGAAAATTCATGTTTCTGTCCGTACTTTTCTTTTTAGTCTGATTAACCTCATGAACATTGTCCAGGGATACGTACACACCGAAAAAATGCAACACAACATATGAAGTTTTTACCTACTGCCCAGTTGCTCTATACATATTAGCATAACGCCCCAAGTGTTTATAAACGTAGTCTGGTATAGACTATAGAGTAATCTAATAATTTTGAAAGTTAACATTCGTTTAGTAGACCGGTTTTCTCTAAGCACATTTCTTTTGTACGTATCATCTTCTTGGTTAGGGTGTTACGACTTTCAACTAGATGTCATCCTTTCATTCATTTCCCCACTTTCTCCCATTAAATACTAAAATGTTGCAACGATACTACCAATACATTTGCATTTTGGTTGTAGAGATAAATAAGGAAAAAAGAGGTCAGATAAATAAAAGTGACACGTACAAGTATTTATTTAGTGTTCTATAGAAAGAAGTGGGAGAGAGAGAATAAGTTTTGCTTTTAGAGAAAAGTTTGCCGTCAACATTTAGAACAACCAATTAGGGTGTTGCTCTATGACTGAGAGGTCACAAATTTAAGTCTTGAGAGTGACTTTTTGTCAAAAATGACGAAAGAAGGCGTCCCATTTATGCACTCTTTTGACGGGACTTCCTCTGGACCCTTTACATTGCGGGTTGCTAACATGCAACAGTCTGCCCGTTTAAATTGCATCCTTCTTTCATATCAAGTTTTCTTCCCACATGTGGAGAGAAGCAGGTGGGGATTTTTCAACCAATTATTAAATTTAAGGAGCACAACATATCTGCCCTAGATTAATGGCTACCATCTTAGGCTCATATTTTCCAAGCATGACAATAATTTGCTCTTGTTCCAGGCAATCTGCACATAGGTCAAGGGTTCGAAAGCTTCAGCACATATCTGAACTTGAAAGAACAGTCCACGCATTGCAGGTAACTCAGCTTCAAAGTTTGTTTCTGCATTTTATTTAAAATTTGACACTTTTTGTCCCACAGTTGTTAGGCCTTTCCTAATATTAGTCTCCTGACTTTCATATTTTCCTTTTTGGTGAATGACTAAGGGAGTGTTTGCAATTGCTTCAACTTTAAAAAAGTGATTTTTTAAAGTGATTTTGGGAAAAGTGATTAATAGTAAAAGTTGGTAGTGTTTGAGAAAAAAGTGATTCTGAAAAAGTAAAAGTTGGTAGTGTTTGGTAAAATAAGTACTTTTTGTGTAATAGAAAAAGTGAAAAGCAGTTTAAAGCACCCTTGCACCTGCTTCCAGCTTTTAGCTTTTAAGTGATTAATTTAAGCAGAAGTTGTCATTTGAAAACACTCTTTTTAGTTTTTTTTAAGCCAAAAGCTGAAAAGCACTTTTTTAAGCAACCGCAAACACAGCTTAATTGACTATGGATTCCTTGCACTGCTTGTTCCTTCTGACCATTTATCTGTCCAATTTCATTATAATTTCCGTAGACTAAGAAACAGAAAGGACTAGAAGTGGCAAGAAAGTTGTATTGGTATATACCAAAACTCGAAAAAAGTAAGGCAGTGACCAAGAACGTGAATGACCTTGTGGAAAATTGAAAAGTTTTTTTATGAAGTTGCTCTAAATATGAGTAAGAACACAGTGATATTCCAAGATAGGCCCCTGAACAAGAGTATATTATTGTCATCTTTGGAAAATATGCATAAATTCTATCATATTAATGTCTAGTAATGACAAAATATGACAATATGATTTCAAGATGCAATTAATTTAGCTTTATAGAAAAAATATAGTACTCATTTTGGAATATCACATTGTTTTTACTCGTACTTCGGGAAACTTCCATTGCTTTTACTCCTGTTTCGTAAAATTTATTTTTTTTTTAACTCGAGTTTGGTGAATGATGATAGTTTTGACCTTTTTGCCTCTTTGTTGTTCTTTTCCTCACAATTTATGGGTGATCTCAGGTAGAAGAATCTGTGGTATCAGCTGAGCTTGAGTTCATTGACCAGCACAACCTCATACTGAGCATGGAAAACAGAGCCCTCATGCAAATACTGGACAGCTTATCACAGGAGTTTTTCATAAAACACATGGAACAAGAAATGTTAGAGCGCGAGCTTGTAAGACTTCAAACTCTCCATCAGCTACAGCTGCACCACCACTCAAACCACCTGCATAGCAGAAGTAGGGATCTTCTTGAAGGGCAGTTTACCAACATCTCCTTGAGTAACAATGCTGTCAGTTCCAGCCGGATTGGTCCAGCCAACCGTTCAGTCTGGATCCAATAACACATCAGTCTCCCCCATTGATCTAGTCACCACCTAGCTTTGGATGGTTTGTTTTTTGGCCCAACTTCATCCTGCCTTGGTGATAGGCCCTAGTCTTCTTAGGCCATTTCTCTTTTTCGAGGCCCAATTGGAAAGCTAAAAGAAAGCCTTTAGGTATTCTTTTGGAAGTTTTATCTTTTATTTAGGAGGGGAAATGAACACATTGGCTCTTTAAAATCAGTTCGGACTTTCATATTTCAACTGTCCAAAATTTTCAATTTGAAAACAAACTCATTTAACTAATGGACTAGCAAAAAAAATGGTTCTCTACTTTTTTTAGGCCCGGGATGACCGCCATTCCTACATCTCCTAGTTGTCTGTTCAAAAGCTGTTTTGTAAATAGGCAATTGCTAGGGAGTGTACATCATATGTGTACAAATTGTACGTACACCAAGCATCGTTTATTTACACAACTTCCATGTCAGATGAATTTTGGCAACGTAGTAACCCGTTGGATGTTAAATACTTAAATAATGGTCAACTTCATGCCATCATCAAATATCCATATTAGACAGATACGTAATTAAAGTCCTACTAAATCTTGTCATTATTCTTATAAGTTTGATCTCATGAGTCATGATCTAGTGTGCCAGTGGGCAAAACTGCCTTTGTATCTTTTTTTCTGTCTGAAACTTCAACCTATGGAAGGGAATAAGCAAGGGAACACTCATAAGAAATATGCGTCTTCATAGAAGGGCTTTTTCAGTAGTATTAATTAGTTACGTTCTAATAATTTATTTTATAATTGATAAGTGATCAGTTAATTTCATCCATAAGGATATAATATTTCTTGGTGAAATTAAACATATACGTAATATATCTTACAAAGTTACAAACTTATAATAAAACACAAACTAATTTAAGCCTCCTGCTATTTAATTAGTGTTCATCTCATTATTATTATTATTATTCAAACATGGAGTGCGTACTGCAAACGTCGTGTGTTTGC
Organism: Cuscuta epithymum; assembly: GCA_945859915.1. NCBI lineage: Eukaryota > Viridiplantae > Streptophyta > Magnoliopsida > Solanales > Convolvulaceae > Cuscuta > Cuscuta epithymum. The sequence continues at coordinate 1,068,567 of CAMAPF010000038.1, forward strand.
ATTTTATTACGTAGTACGGAGTTATATTATTATAAACGTTGAAAATTACTTAAACATCAAAAGGTTGAATCCATGCCCCCGACTCGACAGGACATATAGTCGATCAAAATCTTATGAGGCTAGATAGGATGAGCCATCGTTGCAAAGGGGACGTCCGTACTCATCGTATAGGATGCAGCCACGACTTTCGGCCGTGCAACAGTTGTCACAAAGTGCCAACACCTTTGACTCAGAAGGCGGGCAGATCATGTACACTGCTCTCAAATCACAACTTCTCGGGCATGGCCTTTCCGCAAGCTTTACCTCAACTCCACTTACCACAATGCCTACATGTAATAATAATATCAGCACTTAGGAGAAATTCTTATTAAATAGAAATTGCAACAAATAAAACCAAGAAAAATAATCATAGTAATTTATGTTTAACTTTTGAACTTAAGTGATATAACACTGTATAATAGTAACAATATACTTAGTCATGTTTGTGTAAACAAGTTTATTTTAATTATATTTTTGAAAATACTCATATGAGACATACCCAAGAGGAGGAGGAGAGTGAGAAAACCAAGTGATTTAGTAGTAGTCATGGGATCGATCTGAGGGACTCGTGCAAGCCAGCCGATCTATAGGTAAGCTACTCAGCTCGATCTGATCTGATCTATCTTGAGTTCAATTTCGCCAATGGATAGAAAACTGCATATTCTGTGCGCATTTATATTTTGGTAGCTACGTGCATCGATTATTTATGGATATATTTGGTAGTTGAAACGAGTGTTTGAATGGCAGAATGGACCTAATTGGGTAGGTCCTATGTAGTGTGCTTCAACTTAATTTTGATTAGAAATCATATTGAATAGTACTCCGTAATATAATACTCCGTCAATGTTGATGATGCTTGAAAAAGAAAAACAATTTTATTAAAATAAAAATTAGAATCTTTGATACTGAGTAGACAATGAGCCCGTTTGGTAGCACGAAAATCGGCTGATTTGGCCGATTCTGGTGAAGTTTATGAAGTTTTGGCTGAAGTGGCTGCATTGGCTGATTCTGCTAATTTAAGAAAAAATATTTTAAAAAATATTTTATTAATAAAATAAAGAAAAAAAATTATATGTAAAAATAGTTAAAATGATCATCTACAGTAACTCCAGCCAAAACAGCCATAAAAGTAACTTTAACCTTACTTTTTCTGCTTATTACACAATTCAGCGCACAAAAGCAAAAATTACGTGTTTGGTGAAAAAATGGCTGATAAGCCGAGAACCAGTGGTTCCAAACGGCCTCAATATAGAGTATTTTTTGTGTAACACAAAATAAAAGTTACTCCATAGTTAAGAGAGATTTCATTTTAGCTTTCCACCATTAAAGTACTTTAACTAGACGGTACTTTTTAAAGGTGTTCTCAATGTACCTTATATTTTTTGTGTATAGCTTTTATTTTAATTAACATTAGCAAAAAAATCTGGAATAGGAGTAAGGAAGGGGTCGGTCTTGTCTCTATAATTATTACTCCGTATTATTTAAATTTAAATGACATATTTGGACAAAAGTAACAACACAAGTATCACAAAAAATATTATTTAAAAATATATCTCGCAGAATATTGTGAAGCAAAATCATCAATAATTGCTTTCAAGACCCCATGCTCAATGCTTAAAATTGATCTATTAAGTTTTTAGACAAAGTTAATCACAGATAAGATAACTCTGATGATGTTTGGGAATTATATTGGGGCTAAAGACGACATTATAATATCGGTGATTTTGTAACTAAAAGGAATAAAAAATATTAGATTTGCAAAGGAGAGTGGAGAGTGGAGACTTGCAGACACTATCAAATGTAGATTTTGAACCGGCCAAGATGTGATTTTGTTGGCTTTGGGAGTATTCTCGTGACTCGTGAGTAGTTGATGGCGTGTAATATACGGAGGATTTGTATAAGGGTAAAATAGACATTTAAAATAGTTTTATTTATTTAAATTTAATTAGGTGACTTTGAATAGTAAAATTGTGGCTGTGAATACTGAATAGAGTTACCTAAGGAATAAAAAGTCTTAAAGGTTAAAAAGATGTGAAGAGACATGCAACCAACTTTACTCAAAAATCAAAATCAAATGTTTATTCTTTTTTAAACATGTCTAAGCGGCTCCGATCAAGACTTCTTACTTATGTTTTAAAATTTTCAAATTGTCAACAAAAGTTAAACATTAGGCTTAATTAGTTAATTGAGTTTATATATAAAAAAAACTATTGACATAACATATAGAGAAAAAATTTTGGACCTAATTTTATTTCTATTTTTTTGGACCTTGGGCGATCGCCCAAGTTGCCCTCCCCCTAAGGCTGGTCGTGAGCAAGGATGTTTTTACTTGGACTATTTTTCAGTCCCAAACCAGATTAAACCAGAACAGATCAGAGCAGATTTGGACAGTTATAAAATACACAAAGACCAAACGTTTACTAGACCAGACTAGTTCAAACCAAATCAAACTAGACAAGATCAGACCAGAACAGATTAAACCAGATTCCGTTTAGAAAAAACAACAATTTTCTATATACATTGGCGAGTATAAATATACACAAAATATGTACACTCCTAGTTACCTGTGGAGACAAGTAACTCGGTAATAAAAAGGCAGCAATTGTCCGTGTAGATAGGAGAGTAGTGTGCCAAATGTGTATAAATTTTGTGTATACCAAGAATGGTTGATGTGTTGTAGGGAGAAACGTTGCGTCTAGCTTCATTATCGTATACCCTTTAAATCCTTTAAATAGGTAGAAAGTAGGGTTTACAAGGATGGACTAATGACCCATAATACATAGTTTAATTACATAGGACCTAATTACATATTCTATGTCAACGATAGTAGGGCGGCACAAGAATAACCCGAACCCGCATAACCCGCCCGACCCAACCCTACCCAACCCTATTTAATCGGGTATTTGATTTTTAAAAATATTCATGGGTTAAATATGTTTGAACCCGCACCTAATGGGTAGGGTTGTAGAATTAAAATCTCAAATCCGATAGTACCCGACCCGGCCGAAGTTCATTTTACTATTATTATGCTACAACATTTTCTTGGATGATTTCAATTTAAGACCAATTGCTCTATCTATGGCTTTATGATATTAGAATTATAATTAAACATTTATCATTTTGACTAAGTGATTATTATATATTTACGTTTCCTTCTAAATGAACTTCCTTTACGGAAGGATGTTTTAATACTATTACCTAATGTTTTTGCTTATAAAAGATGCAACCCTAAGGAATTTTTTTTCCCAATACCCGACCCTACCCGACCCGTTCATGCATGGTTTACCAACTTATTTTGCGTATCGCGGGTTGGTTAATAACCAACCCGAAGAAATCGGGTAGGCCTAAAAAATATAGCAAACCCTACCCAACCCGCCCGATGTGCAGCCCTAAACGATAGCACACTACATAGAATTTCTTTCAACGCTCCTCATTGTGCTGAGTTGTAGATAGAATTATGTATGTGTCTTGTTGCCTCTTCAAAATTCTGTCAAGTAACAAAAATCATGTGAGAAAAAATAACTTTGACTCGGAAAAAGAGTACAATCTCACAATAAACTTCTTTCATTAAGTCTATCTTTATTTGATCCTCGCTTTGATCATTAAAGTTTATATGTATCGTTAAAATCTTACCAAGTAACAAAACCCGGTGGGAAAAAATAAAACTTGGATAAATGAAAAGAGTGTAACGTAGTCTAGTTGGGGCACTTCCCGTTAAGTCTACATCTACCCTTAATATTTACGTTAATCATAACTTTACAGTCAATTCAACCAAATTTTACCCAAATCTTGAAATGTCTTTAGTAGGCTTATATATAGTATAGAACAACCGAACTTCCTCTTTCCATGAATCGCTGCGAGAATGTGCTTACGACTGTAAGAAGTTAGGAACATACAATATGTGTGCAACAAAAACTTTGTTCATAGACATATTTATTAAAGCAAAATCTGTCTTACCAAGGCTTTTCATTGAAAATGAAAGAGAAGAGAGTCAATAACAATCCAAATCCATTTATGTGGTCGCTAGGGCTCAATCCCAAGGTGTCAAGCTCCAAATGGATCAATTAGTAAGAATTATTTTTAGCCATCTAAGTAGTAATAACTAATTTTAGCCCTCTAAGTAGAAAACCGCAAGGGCTTTTTGTTTTTTTCACCTGAATCCATACCCAAACAGTGGCCAAACTTCTACCATTACACTTGATAAGGACAATCTCAACATGTGAAAGGCTGCACATATTTTTTTCAACCATCAATAATGTTGCGTAGTTTAGTGGTGTAATGTTTTGCCCGACTGAAGTATTGAACTCTATAATATTAATTGGTATCGCCGTTATTGAATCCTACTGTCTTGGGTCACAACAAATTCATTTTAACATTTTTACAAGCACCTAGTATGCTTCAACAATTTTTCTACCCGTCTAAATAATTCATTCAGACATTTTTACCAGTCAAAGTCACACTTTGAAGCACACTACATGTTTGTAAAAATGTAACTCAAGACAATGGGTCTCAGTGCAGGGCCGGTCCTAAGCCAATGAAGGCCCTGTGCAACAATAATATTTGGGCCTTTTTTCCAAGTTCTAACACAAATAAATTGTGTTTAAATACAAGTTTTAAAAAATAATAATAAAAACAAAAACAATAAAACAAGTTTTATTCAGTTAAATTCAAGTTAAAATTTTGGTTGAATCATGAAAAATTATACTAATATAATTATAATCTATAGGCCTAAAGGGCTAAAGGTACCTAATAACATACTTGTACGGTACACCTATTTCTTAAATTTTACTTCCTCCTAACATTCATATCTTCCCACTTTCCTTTTTTGGGTAACATTTATATCTTCTCATTTCTAAATCTTCTCATCATACCCTCAATAATTTAAAAAATAATACATTACTAAACCTACTTTTTTTGGATTTATCCTTCATTCCATCACATTATTTCACCATCTTCCCAACATACCCTCAATAATTCATACCCATTTCACTGTTCTTAATCGCACCCACTTTGGAAGTGGAAAGATATATGTGATACGGATGGAGTAGTTGTTAGACACAATTATTATCAAACCCATTACAACATTGAATTGAAATAACAATTCAACAAACTAATTTGAGTGTATTTCCAACAAACTAAAATAAATATTATCAATTAAACAACTGAAATAAATTAAATATACAAATAAGTGAATAACAACAATGAAACAAACTAATTTCAAAATTTTCAATAATTTGCAAATTCAATCGAAGGTATACGAAAATCTATTGAGTATTGAGTATTGTGCTTAGTTTAGTTGCTTACCGGGCTATTGCTCTACTGGCGGATTGCGGAGTATTGGGAGTAGTGCAGATTGCAGACAACAGTCGACGGTCAACAAACAAGCGGTCGTGGAGGCGGGGTTCGGTGGTGCGGCAGCGCCGTGGCGGGCTGGTGCTTGTGGTTGGCGGTTCGCAGGCTCGGTCAAGCGGAGCTTCGTCTTTCCGACTTCCTCCGCGACTCTGCGTTCTTCTTTCTATTTCTTCAGATTTTGGAGCTGGGCTGGCAGATTAGTACGAAGTAATACAGAGTACTAGTTCTTTTTGGGCCCTCCAAAACTTTGGGCCCTGTGCAGCTGCACATGGAAGACATGTCCTGGGCCGGCCCTGTCTCAGTGGGTAGAGACGAATGTCTCCACAACCCGTAGCAGTTACGCCTCCAGGCACAAGGCAGACACGACGGACGTCGCCACACCTTGTCTAGGGCCACATGAGATAAAGCCCCAAGCTAACTAACGCACATTTACACAAGGGTCAGAAGATGTACGGCCCGCAACCCTTTGCAGATATTACCAAGGGCAAATCCCAAGTTCGGGAGGACGCTCGTCTCCATGAATAGGCGGGAAACTAATATCTTGGCGGGAAGCGCATTTAATACTAGAGACTTGGTGGTTGAGGCTTCAGCCATCTACAGCTCTCCACGTCAACATATTTAACTGTCCCTTGGTAGTATAAATAGTAACATTTATTTCATTATTGTAAGGGGTTGACAACTTACCCGGCCTTAGCATTCTAGCATTCAGATAGCTCTTAGTTTATTACTCGCAGCTCTTATACTCGAGTGTGAGACGTACGGCCGTTGGCCTTAGCATAAGTGCAGTGTAACGAGGAGTTATTAGATCTTAATAATACTCGGCCCACTATTGCATATATTTCATAGCCCATCTTACTTGCTAGCATCTCATATTCACGCACACTTACATTCGAAATCCTTGGGCTTACGTGTTGGGCATGCGGGTTGAATGAATAAACCTCAACAGGATCTATGGGAACATGGATGGTTGTGTCAAACTCGATACATGGTTAGCGATTCGCGTTGCTTTTTCAAGGGTGATTGTCTCTAAGTCTGATCAAAGGATTTACAATCGTAGTTGTTGGATTTTAGTTGGTATCAATTTTGTTTTTCCTTTGATTGATGTAATGATTCTGGAACTTATGACATGAAAGAAGGCTATATAGTTGACAATAAAAAAATGATATTCCAACATTAAGGTCGGAAGCTCGACACTATTCTGATAAAACAATATTCATCTTCAAAAAAAAATGGAGGGAGTATTAAATTAAGAGCCCGTTTGGTGACCCCTTTTTTCAGCCTATCAGGCTTAGTAACCAGCTTTGTCATCAAACATGTAACTTTTGATTTCGCGCGCTGGAATGTGTAATAAGTAGAAAAAGTAAGGTTGGAGTTACTTTTTTGGTTGTATTGACTGAAGTTACTGTAGAGGATCATTTTAGCTATTTTTCATATAATGTTTATTTTATTTATTAATAACAAATATTTTAAATATAATTTTTTCATGAATCAGCAGAATCAGCCAATACAGCCACTTCAAACAGAACTTCATAAATTTCAACAGAATCAGCCAATACAGCCAATTTTAGTGTTATCAAACGGGCTCTAATTCTTTTTATGCATTCTTGGTAACTAGTATAGTACCCGTGCGATGCACAGGAAATTAACTCTAACATATCACCATGTGATACAAAGCACAATGAAATGTGAAATATGATAAAATAGAGAAAATAAATATGTAAACAAAAATCCATACGACATATAAAATGGATAAATGTTTAAAACAATTGAAAGATATTTTGATATACATTTTTGTTATATTAATCTCTCTAACATCTTTATCACATGTAACAACTTTTAAACCAACATATAATTGGCCAATCAATTTTTTTTTTTTGAAGAAAAAGACATCTTTATTCATAACATATGAAATTGACCAATTAATATCACGCAAATATTGTTCTTGTTTTTTGTTTATTTTCATTGCATATGAAAGTGTTAGACATAACGGTTCTTTGAAACTTGATATTAATACTTTTTCTCCCATACTTATTCCTTTCAAAAGAATTCTTCCAATACATGATTGTAACAAAAATTAGTAACATCTCTCTGACACATTTAATCCATTCATTTAGAATAAATAACTTAAGAATGAAAATAATGTTAACAATTTAGGACATGTATGTTTACTTCACTTCTAAAGTCACGATTAGGTTAGTAAGACATGCGAAATAAACACAGCTTAAAAAAATGCTCACTAACCCCAAAAGGTGCAAGTGTCTTACTAAGTATATCACATCCTATGTATTAATTAAGTGACAGTTTAAGTTTTTTCAGTTTCTGAATTTACCCTACCATTTGCCTGCCCCCTACCATTACTATTACTCCTTCCTTACCCCTACCCCTAACATTACCTAGACCCACCTACCCCACCACTACCCTATACTCTACCTTACCCAGACCCCACCCAAACATTGCCCCTACTCGTACCCTTTCCCCTAGCCCTTCCCCTGCTCGTACGCGTACCCCTAACCCCACCCTTACTACGGTTACCCCTACCCCGAGCTAGTGCTCATACCGCTACCCCTACCCATAACTACCCCTACTTGTCCCCATACCCCTACCCCCGCATTACCTTTAAACTAACCATACCCCACTCCCTACCCGTCCCCTATACTCCTGCCCCCCTACCCCAACCCTACTAACGCCTGCCCCTATCCTGTATCCCTTCCCCCGTAACCCCTTCCCCCTTACCCCTACCTAGTACCCTTACCCTTACCCCTACCCCCAACTCGTGTCCCGTACCCTACCCCAACCTACCTGAGGGTCGTGGTAGGGGCATGGTAGGGGTAGGGGTAGAGGTAGATCCTCACATATTATATACATATATACTTGTGCACATGAATGTTTGTGTCTATATATGTATAGAGTTATTTTGGATATTTTAATGGTAAATGATGTTTTAAATCATGTGAGGTAAATATGAGCTTATAACACTGCTTATTTTACACGTCGCTTATTAATGAAAGTCTTAATCAGCACAACTTAGTAACATGTGAATTAAACATGTACTTATTTTTTATAACAAAAATTTGAACACAAAAGTGTACATTGTTCATATATTTATATTTGAGTGGACCAAAATAAAATCTATTGTGTTTTTTCAATTATAATGTAAATAATCTTTTAAAAAAACTGCTCTCTCTTTTTATAATAACTGTCTCATATTCTCTTTCCCATTTTGGTAAATTTTTCTATCAAAATATCATTATACCCTCACTTTTATGACTCTTATCATTTCACAAACTACTTTGTCTTTCATACTTTTCACTACTTTTCTCTTCTCAATATTCTCTTTTTTTACTTTTTCATTTATCATATACCATACCCTATATATTATTCCTACTATTTTCTTTGTAATAATCGTGAAAAACCTAAGAGGACAGTTATTAGAGGACGAATAGAGTAATCTAAAACAATATGCTTATAGAAAGTATTAAGCCAAGCAAATAAATAAACTTCAGAAAAATAATCCACTTGGACTGTATTGTATATACGGCTTGTGTGCTTGTTTACAAATATAGAGACCGTTTGGCAACATTGTTTTTCGGCTAATCAGGCTTATCAGCCAACTTTTTCACCAAACACGTAACTTTTGCTTTCGCGCGCTAAATTGTGTAATAAGCAAAAAAAGTAAGGTTGAAGTTACTTTTCTGGCTGTATTAGCTGAAGTTACTGTGGATGACCATTTTAGCTATTTTACATATAATTTTTTTCTTTATTTTACTAATAAAATATATTTTAAAAATATTTTTTTCTTAAATCAACAGAATCAGCCAATGTAGCCATTTCAGCCAGCAATTCATGAATTTCAGCAGAATAAGCCAAAACAGCCGATTTTCGTGCTACCTAACGGGCTCATAAACTCCAACCCACTTTTCATTTTTTACACAAAGCCCAATATAGCAACCCAAACTACAAAGGGTGGAAAATTTTCATCGGTCGCATATGTAATATACTCCCCAAGTCCAACTGAACCGAGGAATCAACCCATTGGAGAACACCAACACTCTAATCGGATAACTCGCTTCGGGAGGACGCTCGTCTCCATGAATAGGCGGGAAACAAATGTCTTGGCGGGAAGCGCATTTAATGCTAGAGATTTTGTGGTTGAGGCTTCAGCCATCTACAACTCTCCACTTCAGCATATTCAACTGCCCCTTGGTAGTATAAATAGTAACATTTATTTCATTGTAAGGGGTTGACAACTTACCCGCCTTAGCATTCTAGTATTCAGATAGCTCTTAGTTTATTACTCGCAGCTCTTATACTCGAGTGTGAGACGTACGGCCGTTGACCTTAGCATAAGTGCAGTGTAACGATGAGTTATTAGATCTTAATAATACTCGGCCCACTATTGCATATATTTCTTAGCCCGTCTTACTTGCTAGCATCTCATATTCACATACACTTCCATTCGAAATCTTTGGACTTACGTGTTGGGCATGCGGGTTGAATGAATAAACCTCAACAGGATCTATGGGAACATGGATGGTTGTGTCAAACTCGATACATGGTTAGCGATTCACGTTGCTTTTTCAAGGGTGACTGTCTCTAAGTCTGATCAAAGGATTTACAATCGTAGTTGTTGGATTTTAGTTGGTATCAATTTTGTTTTTCCTTTGATTGATGTAATGATTCTGGAACTTATGACATGAAAGAAGGCTATATAGTTGACAATAAAAAAATGATATTCCAACATTAAGGTCGGAAGCTCGACACTATTCTGATAAAACAATATTCATCTTCAAAAAAAAATGGAGGGAGTATTAAATTAAGAGCCCGTTTGGTGACCCCTTTTTTCAGCCTATCAGGCTTATCAGCCAGCTTTGTCATCAAACACGTAACTTTTGATTTCGCGCGCTGGATTGTGTAATAAGTAGAAAAAGTAAGGTTGGAGTTACTTTTCTGGATGTATTGGCTGAAGTTACTGCAGAAAATACTTTTAGCTATTTTTCATATAATTTTTTATTTTATTTATTAATAACAAATATTTTAAATATAATTTTTTCATGAATCAGCAGAATTAGTCAACACAGCCAGAACTTCATAAATTTCAGCAGAATCAACCAATACAGTCAATTTCAGTGTTACCAAACGGGCTCTAATTCTTTTTATGCATTCTTGGTAATATTTGAGAAAAACACAACCCCACCCAAACCAAACACCGAAACAATGTTTGCATCCCAATTTGTACCGCCACCTTATTTTTGTGGCTCACAAAACAACTCATTAAAATGGAGTAATTCATTTATTGAAGTGGTTTTTTGCGAGCCACCAAACAGGTTCCTAAGTAATTAACCGCGCTATGAGCGTGGAAATGTGAGATCCATCTTCGCAAGCCTTGCGGCTCTCCGCCTTCATCTCTGCCATCTTCTTCCTCACTCCACAGTCCTCCATCACTCTCTTAATTCCTCTCTCTATCTGCTCCGCCGTTACAGCCATTCCGTTTCCAGCCCCCCTCACACTCCTCTCGCAGTAGTCCAGGCTAATCTCCACCGCAATTCCCAGCTCTCTGACCAACTGAAAAGCGTTGACCTGCTGCTCCGAATGCACCGGCCACGTCGCTATAGGAACTCCGCACCATATGCTCTCCATTACCGAGTTCCATCCGCAGTGAGATACGAACCCTCCCACCGCTTTGTGCGACAGTATGTCCAGCTGCGGGACCCATCCCGCCACCAGCCCTGTTCCCGCCGTCCGGCCGAGAAACCCGGCGGGTAAGATCTCTTCGTAATCAGTGTAGTCTCCCGGGAACTGCGCTTTTCTGTTCTCGTCCTCGCGGAGGGGAGGCCGCCGGAGGGACCATATGAACCGGAACCCGCTCCGTTCAATTCCGTCGGCGATCTCTCTCACTTGCTCCTCCGGCAGGCTCCCCTGGCTCCCGAAGCATACCAACACTACGGATTCCGGCGGCTGCTCGTTCAGAAATTTCATTATCCTACCGCAGATCTGCTCTCCAGGGGGAGGTCGAGCCCGGTTCACGATCGGTCCCACCGTGTGGAGCGGCGGAAGGTCGCCGGAATTGTTGTAGGCAGTTATGGCGTGAGATTCCAATGAGGGGAACGTGTTGACGATAATGCCCTTTGCCTTTCTGTAGTCGCGAGCGAACTTGTGGAAACGGCCTTGCCACGTGTCCTTGTCGACTAGAACCTTCGGCAACACGCTGGGAGGGACCGAGTTAGCGTAACTCGGAAAGTCCAACTCGGTCTCCGAATTCGCGAACTCAGTCACGTCCTGCCCCTTCTCATCCTGGAGAATCTGGAAGTGGAGCATCAGGCCGAGAAACGCCGCGCTGCTGGTGAAGAAGACGTAGGTCGGAATCCCTAAATCGACGGCGACATCCATCAATTGAGTGGCCAGCATGTCGACAATTACACCGACGATCTTCGGAGAGGCGGAATCAGCTTCGGCGTCTTGGAGACGGCGATGGAAGAATTCCTTGAGGTGAGTGCTCTGGTTCTGCAGCAGCATGTAGACGAAGTGGCCTCGAGTTTTGGAGCTCCACTCCGGCAGCGGATTGATCGGCGGCATATGGAAGAAACGGAGGCGGCTTTCGTGTGTAGAAGCGACGACGGTGTCCACAAATGTACCGCTGACGGAATCGATGTAATCAGGAAGCTTGATTATGACGACGGTTATGCAGATCTCCTCAGATCGGTGTAGGAGGAGTTTAGCAAATTCCAGCATCCCGGCGACGTGGCCCATCGCCGGAGAAGGGATGAGAACCAGCTCCACAAACGCCTTTGCCATTGATTAAAATTTGAGTAAACCAAATCAGCGGAAATGCTCTCCTCCCAACTACCGGAGGCAAACATTGTCCGAACCTTTTCCATTGATGAAAACGTGCATGCATATTGAGTGGGCCTGACAAACTAATTTGTGACAAAGCATGGGCATAACTTATCAACTTATTTCTGTTTAGTGCACAAACAAAATGAAATAAAAACTCATTACCAACACTACTTATTATGAGTACTAGGGTTATAAACGAATCGAATCGAGTCGAATAGTGTGATTTTGTGATTTTGTATTTGTATTCGTTTAATTTTTACGAATCCAAATTCGAATATGAAACGAATATTATTTTCGATTTGTATTTGTATTTGTTTAACAATACGAATAGTTAACGAATCATATACGAATATCGAATCGATTTGATCATAAGTTAATATTTGACAAATATCACTTTAAAACAATTTTTCCTTTTTTTATGTTATGAATGCATGCTATGGTTTAAAATTTAATGGATCTATGCATTTTTAGGTTGTGCACAATGTACTATAGTGAACTTTGTAACATTACATTTTTCTTTATGAATTGAAATCGCAAATCGAATTAAAATTATTTGTTTTGTTACGTTTATAACCCTCGTGATACTTCTGCTTTATTACAAATTGGCTTGAAATACTTATACATAAATGTATATATATGGGCTGCACTTTGAAGGTATAGCTAGCTTTTAAAAGTTACTATAGTGTTATTACTAATATTATTATTATTACTATTACTATTATCACTATTATTAATCGAATATATTAGATTAACATTCGAATCGAATATATTTGATTAACATTCGAATCGAATATACTGATATTTGTATTTGTATTTGATAATAATTCGAATCAAATTTAGTATTCTTATTTGTATTTGAATTTGAATTTTTCGAATTCGAATCGTCTTATACGAATTCGAATCTCGAATCGAGCACAAATTATTTGATTCGTATACAACCCTAATCAGTACTCCCGAACATTAAAAAATAAAATAGACTTTATGAGTTCCTTCCAGTTCAAGAACGGGAAGGCGTTCCCGCACAACGTGGTGTTCAACAGAATCAGTCAATGCAACCACTTCAGCCAGAAATTCATAAATTTCAACAGAGTTAGTCAAATCAGCTGATTTTCATATTACCAAACGGACTCAAAATAGATTTATTATTTTGCGGGTCTATGCAATTATCACTTCATTTTATTTATAACAATTTTTTATTTTAGCTACCAAATATTCTTTTAAGTTGTGGTGGATAGTTGATTTTAGGCGTCATATTTGATAGTTGCTAGTTTAGGGCTACATGTTTATGTTTGATTGGAGATCTTGATAATAGAAATAACTAACATTTATTATTCTACACTCAAATTAATTCAATCTTTGCTCTCTAAAACTAATGAAAATAGTAAATAGATAAATATAGTAATAATATTAACTTTATAGATAATAAATATTTCATCCTTACATTATATTAATTAGTTGTATATTTTTGAAAAGTCAATAATTTAGAAACTGATTTTCTGGTCCAGTTTTTGTTGTGAACTGGTCAAACTGGTTCGGTTTCAGTTAAAAGCTGCAATACATGAGGTTCGGTTTCTGTTTTTTTTTTTTTTTTTTTTTGCAAAACCAATTCCGATATGATTCACGTACAATTTTGAACCGGTGCATACTCCTAATTTTAGTATACGATAAAATTTGTAGGTCTTATTTATTAGATAAATTTATACTCTTAAAAAATCATTTATTATAACGGAGAAATAATTTTCTAGTATTACCTTTATAACTTATACGGAGTATATAAGACATGGTTTAAAATTCCAAGATCTAATTTTATTGAACTGTTATGACACAATGTTTAAAATTCTACGAAATTATAATAACATTTACAATTTGAAAATTTAGCAACAAGTATGAAATGTAGTTTAATAAAATAGGAAGTTTGTAACATCTAAAATGGAGTTGGGCAATTTATAAATACTACGTACTCCGTATAATTTACTCATTATGTACAATAGTGAAGGAAATGATGCTTCTCTCCACTAGCGGATTCTATTCTGATGTAGCTCCCCAAAAATTTTATGGAGCCCTATATTACTCCACTATGGAGTCATATAACACATGTGGCATTATCACAACCATTTATTTCTATAGTGGATTTATAGTGGAGTACCCTACTTCATGAATGAATGATTGTGATGGTGCCACATGTGATATATGATGGGAGAAGGCCCAAAATTGACATTAAAGTTATTTAGGAAACTGAAATGAGACACTAACCTGTTAAATAGACCAAATTAACACAAGTTATACCTTTTTGCATCATATTTGGACACTGCTCAGGTTAGACTTAAATTAACAGGTTTTCACCGTCAATTATTAGGTTACCCACTTACCATCCCCTTCGCCCAAAACCTAAAGCCACTCCAGGTCCCATTTCTTCTCTGGCAGAACGCTAACTTCCCACACCCCATAGCAGCAACTCTTTGAAAACTCAAATCCGGCACATGCATATTCTTCTTCGCCTGAAACCATGTTTTAACTCAGGCGGACCTGCAAGACTCACTATTAATCCTCCCTGTCCGCCCAAAACCTTGTTCTGGCTCCGGCGGATCTCCAAGGCTCACGACTTGCACTCGCAATCGGAAATAGAAATGCAAACAGTGGCAGGGGAGGTGATGGTCCCGGATAGAGGTAAAAGTCTAGAGGGGGGGGGGGGGGTGAATAGACTTTTAAAGCTTTTGAAACTTTAAAAACCTTTTCCCTTCTAGATGAGTTGATCTATAATCTTTTGAGAGATTAATAGATGCACAGCGAAAGTCTCTAACCTCTAGATGATTATTGCAAGAAAACTTTCTATTATTGATGATGTTTGGACTGGCAGTAGGCTTGACAGTTGGCTGGTGGGCAGATTACTGCTGAGGCAACTGCTGGATTGACAGTAGGCTGGAGGGCAGGGAACTGCTGAGGCAACTGCTGAGAAACAGGATGACTCTTGGATAGGTTTTTTTGTTCTAACTATTATAGAGTTAAGAGAGACACGTATGGGTGGGCAGTGGACTCAGCAGGTGGGTGAAGACCAGGGTACTGCTGAGACACCTTCTGAGTTTTTGAAATCTTCTTCGTGGAAAGCAGTCTCAAGGAGAGTGAGTTATTAAGCAGTAGGATAAGCAGTAGGGTCAGTTAAGACTACTGCTTAGGATGCTGCTGACAAACTACAATCCTTTTGTGAGAAGTGTTTGGTGTGTGCTTTGTATATGTGAAAGTAAATCAACACACGATGTATCCTGGTTCAGAGGTGGTGTAATCCTCCTACATCCAGTCCCATTCTCTTTCAAATGGATTTCCACTAAAGTATTCAGCCCAATACAATTAGTGCCAATCTAGCCTTGACAACTCTGGCCTAGATTGAAGGCGTTTCACGAGGAGTATAACACCACTCCAAGTTACTCAAACCTTAAGACTTTTCTCAATTGATCCAGTGGGGATCAAAAGGTACTCTATCTATCTAACTACACTATAGGATCCGAACAACTGTTCTCCTAAGTGTTTACAACAATTTGTTTACAAGAAAATTTTTAACCTCCAACTAGAAACTAAGCTCTAAAAGTATAATCGTGTATGATCTAGTCTAAGAGCTTAGTGAAGCATGAGTCTAAGCAGAGAGCAAAGTTTAACGTGCACTTTCTCTTTTGCTAGATATCTCTTGAATGTTTGAAGTGTATACTCTACTTAGATAACTCAAAAACTTAGTTTTAGAACTCATGCTTCTGCCTATTTTTATAGGCCTTTTTAGTGGATTAATCTCCTCCGTTGGTTGAGAGGAATTAATCGAAGTCGTAGAAGAAGTTGTACTCTTGTCTTCTTGTGTTGGAGCAGGATAAGGAGATTTCCTTCACTGATTAGCTTCCTCCGAGAGATCACTTCTATCTCTTATTGTCGTCAAGGGCCCATGTACAAACCTTACATTAAATGCTTTTTAGCCTTATGCCTTTGTTATGCAGCTTATCCCTGCGTGTTTACTATGCATCAATTAACTTATGTACTGGACGAATCTTTTGTAAAACCTTAAGGTAAAAGTAATCACCCTAGTGAATTTTTCCAGTAGAAATTTATTTGATGTATTCGTTTAACACTTTCCACTCCTTTGTTTATTTGTATATTAAGTAAAGTTATACTGGTGAGAATTGAATCTCCTTTTTAAGGTATTACCTTATTGCATTTTAAGTTTCCAGTATACTTTACATTTGATTAGTCATGATTTATTAGGTGGTGGAGGTGTTATTTATTGGTATAGTGGCATCATCAAAATCTATCAACGTTGGGTACTAACAGGAGGAATTCATTGTCCACATTCCCGTTTGTGAATCATTTCCATTTCGTTGGCCTAGATTGGGGAGTTAATCCTTCTTGGCTAATTTTCTCAGCTCATACTATTTTAAACAACACGATGTGAAATTGGTGGTCAAGTTAGGGTTTTTCTTGATTTGGAGGAAAATAATGATTTTATTGGACTGAAAAATGAAATGAAATCAGATCCCAATTGGCTTAAGTGATAGGACAGTTGATATTAATATCACCCAAGTACTTTGAGAGTGGACATTTGAGAGTGGAGTGAAGCTGGGAATCAATTTGGATAACACTCAGAGCTTCTTCCAAGTACTGGATGCTGTTACACTTGTTGTCTTGTTATCCAGTGAGCTACGATTTTTTCATGAAAGAAGTTTTGGGTGGGGAAGGCTGAGACGAGGGTGGAAGAAGAAGGGTTAAGGGACCACTTGGAGGTCTCGACAAGGATGAGATCAAGATGTAGATTGAAGAATGAAAATAGAGGATGAAGGAAACTAAAGAAAGTGATGAGTTGGAAACATGAACAGAAGAGAGTGTTTGTTTGACAATGGAGAAGTGAAATAGAGAAGCAAGGAGAGGAGTTTGAACCTGGAACCGGCCAAGCTGGTGAAAAAGTTAACATTGGAGTGTGGGGCTGTTAAAGTTGAATTTGACAGAATTATTAGAGTGGCCAAATATACCCCAAATAAGTTGATTATGTGTTTATTTGGTCTGCTTAAAACCTTGGTGTCTAATGTGAACTTTGTAAATAACAATAGTGTCATTTTTGAACCTTATCCCGATATATGATTCCATAGTGGAGTCATATGATTAGTCATGATTTATTAGGTGGTGGAGGTGTTATTTATTGGTATAGTGGCATCATCAAAATCTATCAACGTTGGGTACTAACAATTTCCCCCTTTTTGATGATGCCAAAACTATACCAAGCAGGACAGATTTTCTTTAGTTCAAAAGGAGAATAATGCAATGATTTACAGTAGTTTATAGTCATTTTCGGACTATTTGCAGCTGCCTTCTTTGCTGCTATCTGTCTTCTTGAGGAGGGTCCTGCTGAGGTGTCTTCCCCCTTTTTGGCAGCATCTTCCTGTTGTGCTTCTTTGAAGAACTCTTCAACCTCTTCATCTGAGCTAACTTTTCTCTCCTTGAGACCATAGACTTTTCTTGTACTTTTCTCAAAATAGCTTGGATTGCTCTGACTCGTGAGCCAACCTTTGGATATCACTGCCCTGCTTTCAGAAGGTTTCTTGAATACTCTTCTGAAGTGTGGTGAAGCTCTTAGCAATGTCTTGAGTAAGTGACTCAAAGGACTGAGCATGTGCTTGTTGTCCTCTGAGTAATTTTGAGTGTGAAGTCCAGCATGGCAGGGAACTCCTTCTTCTTTAGGTTTGTGATGTACTATTCATGCTCAGCCATCTTCTGAAATGTCAGAAGTTGACTGGTTAGTTCATCATCTCTTGTTCTGAGTGTTTCAAGCTCACGCTTGAGTTCTTCTACTGCGGCTTCATGTTTTGATGCCTTTGCTTTGGGAAGAGCCCTCTGTTCAGATCTTTGATGGTTTTCATGGTTGCCATTTGATTGAGAGAAGGATGGTAAATACTTCAATTTAGGGGTATCAAGTGTGAGTCTGCTTTAGTTTCTTCAGCCTCCTGCTGCTTGGGGTGTCTTTGGCAGAGGCCTCTGCTGAGTCTTCTTCTTTCTCCCTTATGTCTGGACCTTGTTGCTTCATTCCCTTGTTTCTGATTATCATTCCCCCTTAGATGATGTTCCTCATAATCAGAATATTCTGAAATATTTTGAGTGAGGTTCCCCCCTGAGTTGACGTATCATTAATCTTAAAGCTGATCAAAATAATCAAGCATTCCAAGCTCCCGCCTTAGCAAATTGAACCGTGTCTCATTGAGAGGTTTAGTGAAGATATCGGCCAGTTGTTCTTCAGTGGGGATATACTCTAGTTTGATGGTTTTCTTCTCAACATGCTCTCTGATGAAATGATGTCTGATCTCAATATGTTTGGTTCTTGAGTGAAACACTGGATTATGAGTGATTGCAATAGCACTTGTGTTATCACACAGAATGCTAATTTCTTTAGTCTCTTCTCCATAATCCTTCAATTGCTGCTTTATCCATAGTATTTGTGCACAACAGCTGCCAGCTGCTATGTATTCTGCTTCAGCTGTGCTAGTAGCAATTGAGTTTTGCTTTTTGCTGAACCAAGAGACAAGTCTTCCTCCAATCAATTGACAGGTTCCAGAGGTGCTTTTTCTGTCAATTTTGCACCCAACGAAGTCTGAGTCTGAGTATCCATATAGATCAAAGCCTCCATTTGTTGGATACCATAATCCAGAGTTAGGATTACCTTTGAGGTATCTCAATATTTTCTTTGCTGCTAGAAGATGGCTTTCTTTTGGTTTTGATTGAAACCTTGCACATACCCCAACAGAGTAGGATATGTCTGGTCTACTCGTGGTAAGGTATAACAAGGATCCGATCAATCCTCTGTATAGTGTAGGATCAATATCTTTACCTTCTTCATCCGGAGTTAGGCCTTGCGAGGTGTTCATAGGAATCTTCACCGTGGACTTGTTCTCAACCTTGAATTTCTTCATGAGATCTCTTGTGTATTTGGCTTGATTGATGAAGATACCTTGAGCAGTCTGTTTAACTTGTAGTCCCAAGAAATAGTTCAACTCTCCCATCATGCTCATTTCAAATTTGCTTTGCATGAGAGCTGAAAATTTCTTGAATAGTGCTTGGTTTGAGCTTCCAAATATTATGTCATCAACATAAATTTGGACAAGCATTATGTCTGGACCTTCTTCTATTTTGAAGAGAGTCTTGTCTATTTTGCCTTTATTGAATCCATTGTTCACCAGATATTGAGAGAGAGTATCATACCATGCTCTTGGAGCTTGTTTGAGTCCATAAAGAGCCTTCTTTAGTTTGTAGACTTGATCTTTTTCTCTGTTGACTTCAAAACCAGGTGGCTGCTCTACATAGACTTCTTCTTCTAGTAAACCATTTAGGAAGGCACTCTTCACGTCCATTTGATAGACAGTGAAATGCTTGTGAGCAGCATAGGCCAGGAATATTCTTATTGCTTCAAGTCTGGCAACAGGAGCAAAAGTTTCATCAAAATCTATTCCTTCTTCCTAGCAGTAGCCCTTGGCTACTAATCTTGCCTTGTTTTTGATGATGGTGCCTTCCTTATCCATTTTGTTTCTGAATACCCATTTGGTTCCTATCACATGTTGATGATAGGGTCTGGATACAAGCTCCCATACTTCATTTCTCTCAAATTGATTGAGTTCTTCTTGCATTGCTTGTATCCAGTCAGAATCTAATAGGGCTTCTTCAACCTTCTTTGGTTCAGTTTGTGAAATGAAACATGAGAACATGGCTTCTTTCTGAATTGATGATCTGGTTCGAACTCCTTCATGAACATTTCCAATGATTTGATGAGGAGGATGTTGACTTAACCATCTAGCATCAGATGTTTGATTAATTTGAGTCAGCTGCTTTTCTTCCTCTTCCTCATCACTTTCCTCAGATAGAATTGGAAGTTTAGGAGTTCCAATTCTGGTGAAGTCCTCTGCCGGTGGATGTCTCCAGTTTGAGTCACCTGCTGGCAATGATCTGTCAATGTAGCCATCTGCTGGTTCAAGAAGGCTCCCGTCTTTTTTATTTTCATTGTTGGGAAGGCAGCTGGGAGCCTTACCATCATTCTTTTCTTTTGATGAATCATTTTCACTTCCTTTGCGGGCAGTGGTGTGGTTCTCAAAGACCACATGAATTGATTCCTCTACCACCAGAGTTCTTTTGTTTAATATCCGGAATGCCTTGCTTGTTGATGAATAGCCCAAGAAGATTCCTTCATCTGATTTGGCGTCAAAAGGCTTGAGATAGTCTTTTCCATTGTTTAGGATGTAACACTTACATCCAAACATATGAAGGTGGCTAATATTTGGCTTTCTTCCGTTCCACAACTCGTAAGGAGTCTTCTTGTAAGTCTTGTGGATAAGACTTCTGTTCTGGGTGTAGCAAGCTGTATTGATTGCCTCCGCCCAAAATCTTTTGGGCAAGCCTGCTGCTTCAATCATAGTTCTTCCGGCTTCTTTGAGAGTCCTGTTTCTTCTTTCAGCAAGTCTTGTTGAGGTGTTCTTGCTGCTGAAGTTTGGTGATGAATTCCACTTTCTTCACAGTACTGAATTACTATTGTATTTAGAAATTCAGTACCTCTATCAGATCGGATATTTTGGATTGATGTGCTTCTCTCATTCTGGATGAGTTTCATCAATTCAGGGAGCTTTTTCTCAGTTTCATTTTTCTTCTTCAAGAATAAGGTCCATGTGAACCTTGAATAGTCGTCTACAACCACTAGAGTGTATCTTTTTCCACTTAAGCTTGTTGGATCAACTGGTCCAAACAAGTCAAGGTGAAGAAGGCTCAATGGTCTAGTGGATGACTCAGCTTCTTTAGATCTGAATGGTACCTTTGTTTGCTTCCCTTTTTGACATGCATCACAGAGATGATCCTTTATGAATTTGATTTCTGGAAGTCCTTTCACCAACCCTTTTCTGGACAGTTTGTTGATGGTTTTGAAGTTGAGATGGCTTAATTTGTTGTGTCATTCCCAACTTAAATTTGAGTCTGCCTTTGTTATCAGGCAAGTTCCTTCCTTGGCTGAGCTCCAGTCAACAACATACATGTCCTTCTTCCTTCTTCCAGTGAGCACAATTTTGTTGTTTTTGACATCTCTGATCAAGCAGATGTCTTTGGAGAATGTCAGACTATATACATTGTCACAAAGCTGGCTTGTGCTTATGAGATTGAACTTTAATCCTTTCACATAAGATATGTTTTGGATTGTAAGTCCATTGATTGATAGGTCTCCAGCTCCTTTGGTTTCTCCTTGTTTTTCCACATTCCCAAATGTTACTTTGGGTCCTTCCTTTCCCATGTAGTTAGACAGGAGCCTCCTGCTGCCTGTCATGTGCCTGGAGCAGCCTGAGTCAATGTACCAAGTTTGTGATTTTGCTGCTCCAGCACCTTCCTGTATCATCATGGTTGAGCAGTAGCCCACAAGTTAGTGGGCAACTTCCCTTGAACAAGTTTAGGCATCCATGCCCATCTTGAGCCATTTAATCCTAAGCAGATTGGTCTATAGCCATTTGAGGTATTGTAATTAAATGGGATGGCTATGTATGTGTTAATCCTTTTTCTCTTGGAAGTGAAATAGGGATTGAGTTTTTTTTTGTAAGGATCTGCTTGTTGTTCTGGCTGTGGTTGATCTTATTCATTGGTTGCCAATGAGTTTTTGGGCTTTGATGGTTGGGAAGTTTTTGCTTATACAGACATTTGGATTTTGATTTGGGAGTAGGTTGGTTTCTTCTTGTGGGAAAGGTGTGGGAATGATTTTTTTTGTAGATTAGTTTTCTTGTATCTTGGTGATGATGTGTAGATGGTGAGTTTTGAGTGGGTCTGATAGGGGATACATAGCCGAGACCTCTTCTTATCCTATTTTGAGTAACTTTAGCAGTAGGATCACTCTTTTTACTTACTATGCTAAAGTTATTCATTTTGCTTTTCAGCTCTTTGTTCTCCTTTTCTAAGACAAGGTTTTTGATTAAGGTATCTAACAGTTTAGTATGAGTAACCTGTATGTCTTGTTTAAGTCTATCATTTTCTGATCTTAGGAGAACATGGTGATTTTGGACCTTTTGGAAGTCTTGAAGTAAAGATTCCAGTGTAATGTTGTTCGGTCCAGAGTCACTAGAGCTATAGGAAGAACAAGAAGTTACCCCTACATCGTTGTAGTGGTTATTTGTCATGAAGCATCTGAAAGAGCTGTCTTCTCCATTGTTATAGCTGCTTTCCTTTCCAGTGTCATGCCAAGTCCCAAGGCAGAGTAGTGCTTCTTCCGAGCTTTCTGATGAGGAGCTTTCACTACTTGAGCTGTTTTCCTCATCACTGTGAGTATCCTCCTTCTTCTTTTCACTCACAAAGGCTTGACGCTTGCCTTTGAAGTCTTTGTATCCATTCTTTTGAGCAGTAGTCAGCTGCCCTTGATACTTGTGAGCCAATGGGAGTGGACACTCATTTTTGTAGTGTCCTGGCTGTCTACAGTTGTAGCATAGAATGGTATTCTCATTTGATTGAATCCTTCCTAGCCTTCTGTAAGAGTTATTGAAAGGTTTCTTTGTGGCTGATCCTTCCTTTTTCATGAACCTTTTAAATTTTTTCACGAACATTGCAAACAGCTCATCTGTGAGAAGATTGTTGAAAGATTTCTCAGAGGATTTTGATGTGCTTGGTGCAGATACCAAGGCTAGTGTCTTTATTTCTTCTTGCTTTTCTTCTCTGATTTCCTTCATCTCAAATTCATAGGCTTTAAGATCACTGAACAGTTTGTCAGTTGACAGGGTTCTCAGATCTCTGCTATCTCTCATAGTAGTGACCTTCATATCCCATGTTGATGGCAGTCCTCTTAAGATTTTGAGAGAGGTTTCCTTTTGAGAGAGAATTTTTCCTAGGTCAGAGACCTCTTCTATTATTTTTAGGAATCTAGACTCCATCTCATGGATAGATTCACTTGGAAGCATCTTAAAGTCTTCAAACTTTTTGAGGGCAATGGTCAGTTTGTTGTCTTTTTCTTGTTCATCTCCTTCTCCAATTCTGTTTAGTGCATCCTAGACATCTTTGGCATTTTCATATTTCCGTATTCTAGGAAATATAGATTCATCTACTGCCTTAAAGAGAGTGTCTCTGGCAATTTTGTCAAGATTGTTTCTCTTCCTATCTTCGGTTGTCCATTCCATTTTTGGTTTTGGAATGTACACATCTTCAGCTCCTTCTACTCTGGATATGATGACCTTCATGATTTTGATAGGTCCATCAATGATCACTTCCAGCATTTCATCGTGTAGAGCACTTAGATGTGCCTTCATCCTTATTTTCCAGTCATCAAACTTGTTTAAATTGAACAAGAGATTTTTGGAGAGTTGACTGTCCATGTCTAGAAAGTTTATGGGTTTTGAGTGGATTTGGATCTTTAGTTCAAAAGTAGTCAGAAACTGACTCTAGGAACACACTGCTCTGATACCACTTGATGGTCCCGGATAGAGGTAAAAGTCTAGAGAGGGGGGGGGGGGGTGAATAGACTTTTAAAGCTTTTGAAACTTTAAAAACCTTTTCCCTTCTAGATGAGTTGATCTATAATCTTTTGAGAGATTAATAGATGCACAGCGGAAGTCTCTAACCTCTAGATGATTATTGCAAGAAAACTTTCTATTATTGATGATGTTTGGACTGGCAGTAGGCTTGGCAGTTGGCTGGTGGGCAGATTACTGCTGAGGCAACTGCTGGATTGGCAGTAGGCTGGAGGGCAGGGAATTGCTGAGGCAACTGCTGAGAAACAGGATGACTCTTGGATAGGTTTTTTTGTTCTAACTATTATAGAGTTAAGAGAGACACGTATGGGTGGGCAGTGGACTCAGCAGGTGGGTGAAGACCAGGGTACTGCTGAGACACCTTCTGAGTTTTTGAAATCTTCTTCTTGGAAAGCAGTCTCAAGGAGAGTGAGTTATTAAGCAGTAGGATAAGCAGTAGGGTCAGTTAAGACTACTGCTTAGGATGCTGCTGACAAACTACAATCCTTTTGTGAGAAGTGTTTGGTGTGTGCTTTGTATATGTGAAAGTAAATCAACACACGATGTATCCTGGTTCAGAGGTGGTGTAATCCTCCTACATCCAGTCCCATTCTCTTTCAAATGGATTTCCACTAAAGTATTCAGCCCAATACAATTAGTGCCAATCTAGCCTTGACAACTCTGGCCTAGATTGAAGGCGTTTCACGAGGAGTATAACACCACTCCAAGTTACTCAAACCTTAAGACTTTTCTCAATTGATCCAGTGGGGATCAAAAGGTACTCTATCTATCTAACTACACTATAGGATCCGAACAACTGTTCTCCTAAGTGTTTACAACAATTTGTTTACAAGAAAATTTCTAACCTCCAACTAGAAACTAAGCTCTAAAAGTATAATCGTGTATGATCTAGTCTAAGAGCTTAGTGAAGCATGAGTCTAAGCAGAGAGCAAAGTTTAACGTGCACTTTCTCTTTTGCTAGATATCTCTTGAATGTTTGAAGTGTATACTCTACTTAGATAACTCAAAAACTTAGTTTTAGAACTCATGCTTCTGCCTATTTTTATAGGCCTTTTTAGTGGATTAATCTCCTCCGTTGGTTGAGAGGAATTAATCGAAGTCGTAGAAGAAGTTGTACTCTTGTCTTCTTGTGTTGGAGCAGGATAAGGAGATTTCCTTCACTGATTAGCTTCCTCCGAGAGATCACTTCTATCTCTTATTGTCGTCAAGGGCCCATGTACAAACCTTACATTAAATGCTTTTTAGCCTTATGCCTTTGTTATGCAGCTTATCCCTGCGTGTTTACTATGCATCAATTAACTTATGTACTGGACGAATCTTTTGTAAAACCTTAAGGTAAAAGTAATCACCCTAGTGAATTTTTCCAGTAGAAATTTATTTGATGTATTCGTTTAACACTTTCCACTCCTTTGTTTATTTGTATATTAAGTAAAGTTATACTGGTGAGAATTGAATCTCCTTTTTAAGGTATTACCTTATTGCATTTTAAGTTTCCAGTATACTTTACATTTGATTAGTCATGATTTATTAGGTGGTGGAGGTGTTATTTATTGGTATAGTGGCATCATCAAAATCTATCAACGTTGGGTACTAACAGGAGGAATTCATTGTCCACATTCCCGTTTGTGAATCATTTCCATTTCGTTGGCCTAGATTGGGGAGTTAATCCTTCTTGGCTAATTTTCTCAGCTCATACTATTTTAAACAACACGATGTGAAATTGGTGGTCAAGTTAGGGTTTTTCTTGATTTGGAGGAAAATAATGATTTTATTGGACTGAAAAATGAAATGAAATCAGATCCCAATTGGCTTAAGTGATAGGACAGTTGATATTAATATCACCCAAGTACTTTGAGAGTGGACATTTGAGAGTGGAGTGAAGCTGGGAATCAATTTGGATAACACTCAGAGCTTCTTCCAAGTACTGGATGCTGTTACACTTGTTGTCTTGTTATCCAGTGAGCTACGATTTTTTCATGAAAGAAGTTTTGGGTGGGGAAGGCTGAGACGAGGGTGGAAGAAGAAGGGTTAAGGGACCACTTGGAGGTCTCGACAAGGATGAGATCAAGATGTAGATTGAAGAATGAAAATAGAGGATGAAGGAAACTAAAGAAAGTGATGAGTTGGAAACATGAACAGAAGAGAGTGTTTGTTTGACAATGGAGAAGTGAAATAGAGAAGCAAGGAGAGGAGTTTGAACCTGGAACCGGCCAAGCTGGTGAAAAAGTTAACATTGGAGTGTGGGGCTGTTAAAGTTGAATTTGACAGAATTATTAGAGTGGCCAAATATACCCCAAATAAGTTGATTATGTGTTTATTTGGTCTGCTTAAAACCTTGGTGTCTAATGTGAACTTTGTAAATAACAATAGTGTCATTTTTGAACCTTATCCCGATATATGATTCCATAGTGGAGTCATATAGGGCTCCATAAAATTTCCCTGTAGCTCCCACCGATTACTTTTGCAAATTACCGGACGAAATGCTGTCCGAACTACCGGATGAGATCAGGACTCACCAAATCGGTACTTTCTCTTTAGTTATTGTCCTAGACAAGACTAATGAGTTCCTAAAAATAGAGCTGTCAAACAGTTCAATACGATCTAATTTGACTCAACTCGTGACGGGTTATGCTTTAGGTGGGTTGGATCGGGTCAACCCGTTTAGTTATGGGCCAGAATTTCTACGATTCTAATCCAATCCTCCTAACCCGTGGGTTAAACAGGTTGGCCCGTAGGCTAATGTACAAAAACATACTCCCTCGTCCCCCAATTAAGTTCCTGGTTTGACTGCACACATATTAAGAAAATAAATTTGACTTTATTGTGGAGTGCACTGTTTTGTGTTGTTTTGCACTGTTTAAACACTGTTTGGACACTGTTTGACACTGTTAGACACTGTTTTGATGTAGATTATTTGCCAAATAAGGAAAGTATTGAAGTGTGAACTTAATTTAGGGACTGCCCAAAAAGGAAAGTAAGAACTTAATTGGGGGACGGATGGAGTATGACAAAAGATTCTTTAAAAATAATTAACACGGAGTATATATTTATATTAGTAAGTAGTAATAAAAGAAATATAAGAAATCAAAATATTAAGAACTCAATAATTGTTAAATTTAATTAAAAAAATATTAAATACAAGTTATACGAGAATTTGAAAACTAAAAGAGGGTATGTAACAAAAAATACTCATTGTATAAAAGTAAAGATCTATTTAGACCTTTTGATTGATTATTTGTAAATCATGACTAGAAATTGCTAAATATTGTATTGAACTTCACATAAAATATATGTTTCAACATTATATTTGAATATTTATTATAGAAAAAATAGTTATTTATATATTTACAAAGATTTCTGTTAAGGGATCCTAGAATTTTGTGCCTCGGCACTAGGTGATGGCCGTAGGGATCCAGACGTACGCAATAACGCATGAATGGGTTGTGTTCTCAAATGGTGGATAATCAGAGCCGGTCCTGACAATTTATAGGCCCGGGGCAAAATACAAAAATAGGCCCCTAATTATATAAGTAGTATGTTGTAAGAATATATTACAAAAGTTTCATTATCAAAAATAAAATTCTTTACACAACTAAATGTTTTTGTTAATAAAAACATTAGTTCTTTACACAACTAATCATAAGTCATACAAAAACAAATTTTTAGGCATTCTTAAAGGAAAATTGTCGATGTTAATATCATCTTTAGTTTTCGGCTTCTGTGAGGAAAGTTGAAAGTCATTCAATTGTATCTCATGCGTAGCTGTGCTGTTGTGGCTCACTCTATGGATATGAGGGTTGAGGGGTATCTTTGACGGAGTGTTAGAGTATAAGAAAATGATCTGGTCAGAAGCGCCTGACAAAATGATCTGGTCAATTTTTTTGATAAAATTTTGTTAGCATGTTCTTCACAAAGATTAGATTATTTACACAAAATTTCAGTTTTGAATTCAATTGGGAAGTTAGGTAAATAAATTACAAAAAAACATTGTGCTTTTTAAACAAATATAAAGAGCACTGTTTTTCAATATTTTATTTAACGGACTTCCCGATGGAATTTTAAGCTCAAATTATGTGGACATAATCTACACTTAATGAAAAACATGCTTACAAACTTTCATGAAACAGTTTCATTTCAAAGCACCTCAAATGGGTTTGGCCGTACATAATTCCCGATCAAGCGCGTCTTAGGTGAACATAACTCAATATACATACTACTACTAAATGATTTGCGGGCCCCTCTTTCTGGTGGGCCCTGGGCAGCCGCCCATCCTGCCCCTATATCAGGACCGACCCTGTGGATAATAGGGTATTCGAGCATATATGGAATGGAGAGATTGAGCTCATATGAAAAAGAAGATGAATGTGTATTGTGTATGAGTAAGAAATTATGGACTTGTGCTTTGTGGCTTTTGTTCAAAGTATGTTGTCATGTCACTGAGGTGCCTCGTAAGAGACTATGGGAGGTCAATTGGAGATAAAAAAATTGATCCCACTTGATCCCCACTATGGGAGAACAATAGAGTGATGGATCAACATGGAAGCTCAAGAATCGGATCTGACAAAAATTTAGAGAAGGCATGTGACTAACCAATTAAAGAAGATCATGTGGCTTTTTATTTAGAATAAAGCCACCAACCTCATCAAACATCCCCAAACTCTCTAATTTCATTTATTATTGATTAAATTTAATTTATTGTAAAAAACATTATACAAAAAAATTAGATTGTTTTTCTTCTATAAATAGACACTAATGAAGGATATGTTTAGTCACTTCGAAATTTACCACTTCTTTCCCTCTTGCATTTTATTTTATCCGTTTTAGAATATTTTTTCCTCTGAAAATGGATCCAACCCGTTCTCTACCTAGATACAATGCCAACAATAAATAATTTATAGTGGGTCAAATGTGGATTTTATATTTCTTTTTCAAATTATATAAATTAATAATGGTGGAATATACCAAAAATATGGAGAGAATGTACAAATTTTAAGTGACTTAGGTCACCATAGTAGGGTGAAAGTATGCTAGGTTAAAGGAGATTAAGTTTTTGGTGGGAAATGACGTAGAAGATAGAGGAGGGGATCAAAACCCTAGTTAGTTAAATACGGTACGGGAATTAAACGAGGTTTAATACGTACGCGTTTTATTCGGTAACATGAATGAAAAAAACAGTCAAAAATTCGTTGGAAAAAACGTTGACTTTTAAAAAACGTGTAAATACGTATACGTGTATAATACGTTGTCTATTACAAAAATTCGGACGAAAAATAAGGGTATTATTTTGAACATTTAAATGATATATTTCATAAAATAACATATATAGTAAAAAAGAAATAAAAGTATACACATATTCAAGTAGCAAATCTCATTACTACATACAACAATAGTTCGTAATTGCATAAGTCGATGACAAAAATAAAAACAGTAATTAAGTCCAAGACATAATTTTCAAAATAATGTGAAAAAAATCATTATCTTTATATGATTATCAAATAACACTCAAGTTAAACTCATCATTTTCATTAAGATGACATATGACATATGACAAAAGTTGTGTGATTGCTACACTTATTATTGTTTGTGTAAAAGTTTATGCTAAAAAAATGGTAGGTTTAGAAAAATCTTAATTTTGATATGCTAGCTTGAAAAACATCAGAAATCTTGTAGTATATTAATACGTAAGTTTTAATATTTCAGTATGCTAGCTTTAGCCATCATGCAATTAATTTTAGTATTTAATAATTGCACTGTAACAATACAAAAACACGAGATCATGGGGAGGACGTTTTCATTTTTACTTTTACACTATTGTGGATCTTCTATGCATTTAGTGCATTCATTCAATTGGTCAATTCATGTTTATGTTTTTTGTAAAATACGGGAAAAATACGTTTTATACGGGAAGTAAAAGTTTTTTTCCTTTTTAAACGGATCGACATTTCCCTCTTTTTTAAACGTGTTTTTTTTGGTCAAAAAAATGGTACGTGTTTAAAACGCGTTTAAAACGGACAAAAGCTAACTAGGATCAAAACCCATCAGCATTGTGGATGCTCTAAGGCCCTTTGCCTTAGAAAAAGGTGTATACTTGTAAATACTTTGGGGGTTTCTTTTTTTTTTTTGCTCGAGTCTGACCTGGTAGCCATGTCTTGACTCCTTTTTTTTGCGACGAGGGATTGATCTTTACTCCTCGTCCGATAGGTCCAGGGTCCTGCCACACTTTGAAGGTGAGAGCGCGATTGTTACGGATCCGTGCTTGGGATGGAGGGGTCAATGCCGCACCTCATCCCGTGGATGGATCAGTCACTCAAAGGGTTCCATGCCTCTCTAGGCCATCAGAGTGGTCTTTGTTTTAGCGCTACAGACCCCTCGGAATCATCTTTGAGTGTTTGTAGTTTTTGAAGTCTCAGCCATTTTGCGGGTATGTCGCCTTTGAGAAGACGACACGACAAACTACTCCTTTTGGGCCTTCAGCCATTTCGCGGGCCTCAGGTTCTGAATTGAGTGGTCATTTGGCCGCGCTTTCCCGGATTGTATCCGTGGTGGGCCGTGTTGACGCACTCTAGTATATGTTCCTTTTTTAATCTTTATAGACACGTAGGAAGCAATGCGTTTGATTAATAATAAAGGCTCTAGGACGTGGGCCAAGGCCTATCCATACCCCTCGGACGTAAGGGCTTTACCCGTCACCACTACCTTGGGTTATCGATAGTACTTGATCAGGTTTTGTACATTCCATAGACGTGGTACTTCTGAGTCATTCAGATGCTTTAGTTTGTAAGTGCCTGACTTGATCATTGCGGTGACAACGCATGATCCTTCGAATTTCTAGGCTAGCTTCCCCCCTTTGGTGTGTTGGCTGGGTTCTCTCCTTCGTAGGACATAATCTCCCACTTGGAATTCTCTGGATCAGACCTTGGTATCATAGTAAGACTTGATTCGTCGTCGGTAATTTTCACCCTGGAGGTATGCTTGTTCCCTACGCTCTGAGATGAGGTGTAGGCCAAGTCTCATGTTGTCTTCATTCCGGTCTGCGTTGTATTCCTCGACCCTCCAGGTTGGAAGTACCACCTTGTTGGGGGCCTTTGCTTCGAACTCATAGCTTAGGGAGAACAGGGTCTCACCAGTGGCGTGCCTTGGGGTGCTTTGGTATGCCCATAGAATGTTGTGCAACTCGTCCACCCAACTTTCCCCTTCAGCTTCCAATTTCCGTTTTATGCCCTCAAGTATGGTTCTATTAACATTTTCTACCCGTCCGTTCCCTTGGAAGTACGCAACGGAGGAGAAGCTATGCTTTATGCCCCATTTCCTTGGGAGTTCCTGGGATGGAAGGGCGTAGATTCGAATTGTGTGCCATTGTCCGAGATGATTTCGCCGGGCAATCCAAACCCGGTGAGGACATTTTTTAGTGTAAACTTCGTGCACCTCGCGCCCGTGATGCTAGCCAAGGGTTCGGCCTCGATCCATTTAGTAAAATAGTCGATAGCGACGATGATGTATTTGTTGTTTCCGGACCCCCTGGGCAGGGGCCCTACCATGTCAGCCCTCATTCGCCACTTGTTGCATTTAATATAGAATAGAATAGCCTTAAATAGTTAGGAATATTTATAAATATTAAAAGTTCTAGGGATGTATTTGTAAATATTAAAAAATATATGGTGTATTTATAAATATAAAAATACAAACCTTTTGTTGGGTTAATGGCCCAAGTAAGGGTCAGGCCCATTCACCCCCCAAACCAGACGAGCGTCTGCCCCAACGGGGCAGCCCATCCCGACGAACGTCCATACAAAGAGAAGTGGGTCAAGTCTAAAGACAAACACAGCGACGACGAACGTCGCCTCCGGAAGCCACTAACACCTGGAGCCTATCCAATCCATGTGGCAAATCCTCTAAGGGTCAGGATACGAACGGCCCGTTACCCTTTGCAGTATTACCAGGAGCAGTCCACCTTTCCCAGCTGGATGAACGTCTCCACCAGTTAGGCGGGAAACCCAAATTCTGGCGGGAAGCGCATTTAATGCTGAAGATTTGGTGGTTAGAGCACCAGCCACACACAGTCCTCCACGTCAGCATAGCCAACTGCCCATTGGTAGTATAAATAGCAGCATTTATTTCATTGTAAAGGGTTGACAACTTACTATTCTTAGCACTCTAGCTATATTCTCCTATTTGCAGCTCTTATACTGCTTTATAGGACGAACGGCCGACGAGCCTTAGCAAGCGTATTGTATTGGGGAGTTATTAACTGATTAATAATACTTAATCTCTTACTTGCTATATTTTTCCTGCCTCTTAATCCATTTTACTTGTTAGTTGGGCTAGATTATTCGTATACACATACACCACTCCACTCGAAATCCTTGGGCTTACGTGTTGGACCCGAGAGTTGAAGGAATAAACCTCAACACCTTTTTTGTAAAGTATATACATATATTATCATCTAGCCTCTACCCATTTCACATTATCAAGATGGTTAGAAATGATTCATATTTTACCTCATACTTCGTATACACTGGTGTATCTTGATATATAAATATAGTCAATAAGTCATTAATTTAAAATAAGAAACGAGTCAAACAACCACAACTTTGAAATTAAAAGTTTAAGTACTCAAAGTTCTTGGGTAATGGAGATATAAAACAATACTCTAATAAAAAACTAATAGTTCTAATACATATTTCCACCAGAGCAACTAATTTTCAGGGATAACACCGTCTTCCAAAAAGTCAGCCTCCAATTCCGATTCATCTATGGGAAGGTTGGCAAACCCAAGTACTCCTATATCCTCCATACTCATAAAATCATCCTCATCAAATCCTCACATTTTACTTGTCGTCCATATACTTAGTTGTGTGCGAGATTAAAGCAAGGTAAAATTTATTTTTAATTTTTCATTTTTTAAGAACTTTATTATGTAAGTTTTGGGTCTTATTTTTATATAAAAAGTTGATACGTGTATCCATCAGATACGAGTATCTGAAATTTTAGAACTATTACCAAAAGAGTTGGAAAGTACTACGCTAAAGCTCTTCATCATTGTAAATGTGACACCGTGTAACACCCCGCCCCGTAGGACCCGAGGTAGTTACTCCAGACCTTTAGTACTGTCCTCACAAACCACCACGAGCCTTTACCGCGCACTTTGTCCTCACTCATGCACGCCCTGAGAAACTTCCCAGGGGGTCACCGCTCCCAAGACTACTCCCGTGCAAGCACGCTTAACTTTGGAGTTCTTGGGTGATGAGCTCCCTTAAAAGGAGATGCACCTCTGTTGGTATGAGTAGTACTATTAATCATTTTATATTAATCTTGGGTATTACAATCACCCCCACTTAGGATCGCAACGTCCTCGTTGCGCCCATAAACCAATCTCAAATCTCAATCAAACCTCAGAATCTTCCCCCGCTAAGTGCCCGCCCGATATCCAACGGATCAGCACAATGTCGCAGGGTTGCACTGATACCACCTGTAACACCCCGGACCCGCAGGACCCGAGGTAGTTACTACAGACCTCTAGTACTGCCCTCACAAACCACCACGAGCCTTTACCGCACACTTTGTCCTCACTCATGTACACCCTGAGAAACTTCCCAGGGGGTCACTCATCCCAAGACTACTCCCATGCAAGCACGCTTAACTTTGGAGTTCTTAAGAGATGAGCTCCTTTAAAAGGAGATGCACCTTGTTGGTATGAGTAGTACTATTAATCCATTTATATTAAATCTCAAGTTTAAAATTCAAAATTTATGTATTGAATTTCCGATTTCCAAACAATTGTAAAACGATTAATGTTTTACGTAATGCATGATTTATTATTTTACTGTTCGAACTCGTGTATTAGTGCCGGGCTTGAAAATACTTATTTGGGCATTGTTAATAAATATAAGAGCCCAACACTATCTAAATAATGCTACATAACCTTTCAAGACAAGTTATGGAAGGTTGGACATCCCAAACTTTATTTTGGGCCCAACTTGCTAAAAGTAGTAAGTATTCAAGAGTAGAGTCCTAAGCCCACTTGAGGGTAACCCACACGGCTAGTAGTCCAATGATATGAACGATAATGTCGAAATAAGTGATAGGATGATTAGGGAAGAATACAAACACATATGGTCTCATCTTTGACATTATTGAGCTAAATGATGGGAATAGGTTTCTTCTATAATTTTCATCACGGGATGGGCCTATTCTAATGTGATGTAGGAAGTTGACCTGTTCTAAATAAATTAGAATGAGTACAAAAGACATCTTTTGACAAAAGATAAACCAATAGAATCCATCTTTCCATTTTTGGAAGTATTAGTAGATATTTTGGACCCCAAATTGATTGGGATCAATTGGGAACCACTCCACATGACCTTAGTACTCCACATGACCTTAGTACCTTAGTACCTTAGTGCAATCAAACATCCTACCTTTCTTTTTGTGAACCACATGCTCTCTTAGAATGATTGAGGTCTCCTATACACTCCCCCCAACACTCCATTCGAACCATTTGAGATAATAGAGAA
Organism: Cuscuta epithymum; assembly: GCA_945859915.1. Classification (NCBI taxonomy): domain Eukaryota; kingdom Viridiplantae; phylum Streptophyta; class Magnoliopsida; order Solanales; family Convolvulaceae; genus Cuscuta; species Cuscuta epithymum. Next base: position 1,102,798 of record CAMAPF010000038.1, read on the forward strand.
GGAGAGAGCCACACATTTCAAGAGAGAGATGAAGAAAGAAGCTGGCCGCAGGTTTGTTTTCCAGTAGATAGGGTTGCTTGTTTTATCCAGAGCTTCAATCGTCCAAATAAGTAGTATAAGATACCAAAAGAAATCTCTCAAGACTAGGAATCCGTGAAGGTCTGGTTTGCATCAATCGGAGTAGTGTAAGACTTCCAAATCGTCCGAGAAAAACACAACCTCGCAGAAACGGATTTACTCTCCTAAAGTGAGTTTTAACCCCAAAACCTTTCCTTTCATTTTCCAAATGATATGAACGATTGGTGGAACTATTATACACTACTCCAAGTGTATAATAAGTCCTTGTAAATTTATTTTATTGGTGTAAAGGTTAGATAGTAACCTAGAGCAAATCTTAGAAAACTAGGAAACGAGTTAGCCGGAAAACACCCATTCTAGGGGCTGTTTTCGTATCAACGATTAGGGGTTGAACTAGCACTTTGAGGAGGCTGTTTAACACTCATTTCTAAGCAAGGAATCAGTTCTCAAACCTCCTTGGCCGAGGCTTTGGTCGTTGGATCGACAAGGAAGGTTTTAAAGCTCATTTGAGGTGAGGATCGACATCTAATTGCTTACAACTTGTAGGTTAAGCACGAGATTACCTAAATGCCTAAATCATAATTTTTCATGGATTATGATCATGAAATATTGATGAAATGTTGATATAGTTGCCAAAGAATGAAATTGGAAATGATATGAGGTTGTATGATTAGTATGAAGTTAAATGAGTTACAAATGAACTATTTTGTGAAATAGGCATTTTGCTCATGTACGAATTATGTGGATACATAAATGAATATTTATGTATTGAGATTGAATACTTAAGTTGCTGCTACATAATTATAAATATGTAGAGAATTACAAAAAAGAGAATATTTGTATGATAACAATAATCTTAATAGTAGTGAAATACTCCCTCCGATTCATAATCTCCTTGACACTTTGACTTCACAAGTTTTAAGAAAATAAATTTGACTTTACTGTAGAGTACACTGTTTGGCACTGTTTGGCACTGTTTGACACTTTTTTATGTAGATTTGTTTGCCAAATAAGGAAAATAAGGAAGTGTAAAGAAGAATGTGGTACTGACAAAAAAGGAAAGTGTAAAGAAGAATGTGAACCGGAGGGAGTACTAGTTAGTGATTATCGGAAATTGTTGATAGAATTGATCCTAGGGATTGGATTGTATGAAAGGAACTTGAATATACTTCAAGTGTATGTAATGACTTAGTATGAAGCTAAAGTTAAGTTATGGGCAGTCTTTAAGGATGACCCATGGTAGTTTATTGATATGTCAATTCTAGGCATAGGTTTGCTTAGGAATTCGACTTTGGTGCATGGTGATATGATAGAGCCGAGCTCTAGGATGCATGGTAAGGTGGTAGACTTGTAGCCTATGTATTGTATAACTAGAGTCGAGCTCTAGGGCTTGCACGGTGATGTGATAGAGCCGAGCTCTAGAGTGCAAGGTAAGGAAATTGACCCAAGTGACATGAATTGTATGGTGATGTGATAGAGCCGAGCTCTAGAATACAATGTTATGTATTAGGGTTGGACTCTATGAATATGGGCCCCTGGGCCGACTACTTGACTTTTATATAAAGTAAGTATATTTTCAAACGGGGTAACTTAGGGTTACAACCATATTGTACTATCACTCTATTTGAGGGTCTTGTGTTTGAAATACTTGTTGTATATCTATTAGATGCCATCCACACCAGTACTTTATATCCCTATAGAGTACTGACCCCTTCGGGGGTGTCCCACCACCATTTCAGGTTGAGGCTAGAGCTTGCTTCCTGTGCTCGTTGCTCGAGTGATTTCCCGGAGAGAAGACTTGGTTTGTGCTTCCTCCATTCTGTTTTAGAACATTAATAAACATGCTCATGGATATTTTACTTTAGGGCCTGCGTGCTCATGTTTGCCCCGTGTGGCATTTGATTTTAAACTATGTTTTGCGCTGCGATTGAATTGTTTATTATGTATGTTTATGGATGACTTATGTGTGAATGATATTCATGATCTGACGCCTTGTATAATATGGATGTAGTTGACTACGGTTGACTATTCGTGTTGTACGGCGGGTTGTTGACGTGTCCGCAGGGGCGGAGCTAGAGCACTAGGCCGGACTGGGCCGATACAAAGAATATTTTTTGAATTTTTTTTACACGGAATTTTTCACACTAAAAATACAGGCATTTTTAAATTTGGGCTGGGCCAGGGCCAGGGATGGCCCTCCCCTAGCTCCGCCCATGCGTGTCCGGGTAGGTCCGGGGCGTGACAGTAAACTTTCTCCTTCAATGAAAACCATTCTTATTCATATTTAAGAGCTCGATTCCACATATTTATTCTTAGTAGAAAACAAGGACCCAACATTTATACGTGTGTGTGTAATGTAATATATAGATGCTACATTAGATAATACTTAGATGTACATTTGTTACCTAATGTTCCTTACGTGTTACAATTTGTATGTTAAATTAGATAATAGATAGATGTAACATTTGTTACCTAATGTCCTCGATCAAGTGTTACATTTGTGTCTGTTAAAGACTATTACAATTTGCACTCGATCTTTAGTAACACATTTGGTTGGTTGAGTATAGCGTTATCATTGCTTGTAAATAGCGTTACATACGTAGTATATTATAAAAAAGGCAACACGAGTGAATGTAACACCCAAAACTTTTACATTTAGCATGTTTTTACTTGGACTGTAATCTGTCCCACACCAGACCAAACTTGGATAGTTATAAAAATACAAAGAGACAAGACATTATCAGACCATATCAGACCAGTTCAGACGAGACCGGATCAGATCAGACCAGACCAGCAAATTACAGTCTAAGTAAAAACATCCTTAGAATAATCTAACACCTTGTTGGACCAATAGTAACCAAATTGAAAAAATCCATTTTTCAAAATCTATTTTTCAATTTCCAAACCCAATATACTCTGTATAATTTATTTTTCGGTATTTTAAAAGTTATTTTTTAATTTAAAGTCAATTAAGGCTAATCTTTTCTACAACAAAAAAAGTCAATTAGGGCTAATTTGTTCCTTTATAAAAACTTTAGGGGTTTCCTTATACAATTACACCTATTAGAACTTTACTGGCAGGGGCGGAGCCAGAACACTGGGCCGCACTGGACCGGTACAAAGAATATTTCGGAAAAAAATTTAGACCGGAATTTTTTACACTAAAAATTAAGGTATTTTTAAAATTTGGGGTGGGCCAGGGCCTAGGTTGGCCCACCCCTAGCTCCACCCATGTTTACTGGTATATCTACACTTACTTGCACGTTTACTTTAAGGGTTTACTTGCACATTTTCGCGATTTACTAGCAAGAAAGCATGAATAATTATAACACATAAAGCATTTCCAATGTTCTTCTTTCAAGAGAAGTTAAATTTTGTCAAATGTCAAATAAATAAAGAGATAGCATTCAATCCACGTAAAATGCTGATCGAAAGAAAGTAAATAGACATCTCCAATGCGTAATGTCAACCGCTTGAAATATTATGCTTCCATTGTTTATTTAATTCCAAAACAAAAATATAATAGAAAAGGTAATGCATTACTGATCGGATAAAGAACAAACCTCCGGCAGACATGCATTATCCTTTACAAGGAGCTCACAACAATGAATTATCCTACCAAATTCAACTATTCATCATCGGTGAAAACATAAATTTTGAAGAATACATGTGTTTAATTTATTAGGTCTGTAGTAAAGAAAATCAAGATGAGTTTAATTTGACAGAAATCTGCTCTTTGTATTGTTGTTGTTATACTTTTGTTGGATGCTTCGGTTTTGATAAAAGATTCTACACCAGGATTTTTGATATTTTTAATGTTGTTTTGTTTTTACTTCTTACCAATATCAATTCAATAATACTCTGTATCCACGAGTATATCTATAAAAAAATAACGAGTGCATACAGCCACGGAAACGGTTACCTTATTTTAATGAGTCAGCATGTTAAACACTCTTTCTAAAATCCAACAGTCGGTTTCAAAGTCGTGGTTCCACATCAACTTAACCGAACTAATGAAAGAATGCATTGAAGAGAGAATTTTATTCATACTTTCAAAATTGCCTGACGTGTCCAAATTATACTCTTTTGAAAGAAGTGCATTGGATGAAATTTTGACGCATTTTTAAAATTACAATGGTTAATTTGATAAATTTGTATATCACAAATGCGCTTTGATACATTAAATCCTAACACTTTTAATTGACAAAAATGTCATCAACCTTTATGGGTATGAAAACCCTTCAATTTCGAAATTGTAAGAGTCCCGATAATGGAAGTTAGAGCATCTCTAATTTATAGGAAATGTTTGCCATTTTAAAGTAAATAGCTTATCATTAGAGCATTGCTTTCATCTCACTTATGGATGTCAACGCCGCCATTAACCATGTTATTGTGACGCCAAAAACTTTTCCGCTAACTTTTCCCGGCGAAATTGTTATATATTATCCACAATTTCCACTCAGTATAAACAGATGTCACCCCTATGGGTGAGATTGCCTATATACGCCCCCCTCCCCGGCCTCCCATCCCTGCTTTCCCACAGCTCCCCTTCCCCCTTCCTAGTCACAACCTACCTTTCCCTTGCACCGCCAAGCCCGCTGCCACAACTTGCCCTGCTCATGCGCCCCCTAGCTCCTCTGCGACTCCCCCAATCCCCTCTATGACCCGCCCTATCCCCATAGCCCCCGCAGATATGAAATCGCAACCAATTTTTCAAAACCCTAGCACTAACAATCAGTGTTGTCATTTTACAGATGAGAGCGATGAAGCTAGCAACATCAATAGCGAAGAGGAACATCGAAGAAGAAGAAAAAGCTAGTTCGCGAAGAAGATATCACCATTACTGTCGCTTCTCACGCGTTGGCGTCGCACTGGTGCTCGATGTTGTGTTTATTGCGGTAGCCATCATCTTCGCTCGCAGTCGCCGTTGACATCGATGGCGTGTGGTAGTGGTTGCCTCATGGTAGAGGACGAAGGAGAGGGGCAAGGTTTGGTTGCTTTTGACAAAGGAGAGAGGTAAGGTCGATGAGAAGGTGCCGATGCTTTTGGCATACTAATCAAGTCACTTTTTGTCCAGGTATAAATTAGTCATATTTTTATCCACCAAAACCTATGAGTACCATTTTTGTCATTCTTTCAAGATAATTACTTTGTGTCACTTATAATTTTTACGAATACTTTTTGTTAGTTGTCTCACTAATTTAGTCAATTTTCTATTTAAATAAAGAATAAAAGGTCATGTTAATTCTCTCTCGTGCACAAATCATTTATGTCTTAGTTGTCGCTCTAACTTAATCAATGTCTCTTTTAAATAAAGAATTCGTGGTTGTTGTTACTTCTCTACCCCTTACACAAACTTTAACCAAACCTTTTTTATTACAGAGTATTATTATATGTGTCAAACAACTTCGATAAAAGTATTAGATGAAGTGCTAAATAATAAGGAGAAAATACATTGTACTCACTCTTTACCCACTTACGTACGAAGTATTTTATTTTAATAATTCCTCCAAAGGTTGAACCTCCAATCCCCAAGACTCCCATGTCCCTACCTGACAAGGCATTTGGGATACTGTAAATTACGATAACTCAGTGAGCCTAATAGCGGTAGATCTTGTATCTGTGCACACTAAAAGTCCATCTCAGTACAAAGGGAATGTAACTTCCACACGACCGTTGCAAGTTTCGATCATTGGTCTTTTATTTTAATAAAGAAACACTAAACGTAACCTAGTAGTAGGCCATACTAATGAAGTACTACTATAAGGTCAAAAAGAAAAACTAAAACTGGTAGGCTCAATAATGCAAGACGTAAGCATCATATTGGACGGTGGCATCGCCAGTTGTGATATTAGACCAGTGAGTCTTGGCCTGAACGTAGCCCCGAGCGAACCTGAAAAGCCCACTGCCGCCGACGATGGGCATCTCCCGGACCTTATTGAACACCAGGTTCCGGCCAACTACAGTGAGATAGCTGCCATTGTACTTGCCTTCAATGAAAGCCAAATTCATGACCATCAAGAGCCCAAACTCGTTCTGATCCGCCGAAACATAAATCCCCTGTGCTCTTCCGACGCACTTAGAGCTCGGGTTTGGCCCGATGGTAAGCGGGTTGTCGATTACGTGTGTCAGCCCGAAGCTGATTAGTCGCGGCGAGTTATTCACCGCCGGGATGACTTGGATCGACGTCGGCTTCGTCCCGCTAACGATGTCTTGCGAAAACCATCTGAAATGACTGGCTTTTTCTTTCTTCATTCTAAGAGATTTCCGGTTTATCTCCTTTCCGAAGATTTCTTCTTCTCCGGTAGCCGGGGAAGCGAGCAGGAAGAAGATGAGGAAGAGAAGGGAGATGGTAAAAATGGGATGCATGATCGGATTACTTGCCATAATTAAAGAGCTAGCTAGCTTAATTAGCTTTGGATCAGTAGTGGGTTTGGACACCAGAAATGGATTGTTGCCAAAAGGGTATATATAGACGAACGCACAGGTTAGGGCGAAGCCAAAACTCCAAAGACTAGAAGTCAACGGATGGAAATAGACTTTGGGTGACCATAACAAATGGGAAGTAGGAACCAGGAAAACCCAGCCCAAGTTTTTCCATGCTAGCCGTAAGAAAAGTAGGCACTCTTATAATCTATTTGTTTGGGGTTAACTTAAGTTATTAGCAAGTTTAATTTTTAATTAATCTTGTTTGTTTGTTTATATTTTTACAACAAAAATTTAGGTTATTAATAAATTTGGGTAACCTCACTTTAACTCCCGAGAACCTGGAAAACTTAAAATAGTGGGGGGTTTTGGAGGTTAAGTTCTAATGTAAAATGTAATTATCTGTCCATTCTGATTATAGATTTATAGCCTCACCCGATACACGTAAAATACACGTTCTTCTCTCTTGGCTCCCTCTATCTTGCAATTATATTTATCATATAAAGGGTAAACATGTCATTAATGAATTAGAGTTCATTCATCCAAACAAAATTTATTACTAGTACATTAATCAATGTTCACTTTATTTATTTTTGAACAATTTTTTACGCATGAACCTAGGATATAGGCTTTGTTTGCAAACAATTAATTTAAGTGCTTTTGGCTTTTTTTAAGAAAAAAAGCACTGATTTTACCAAACAATACCAACTTTTATTTTCTCGGTTTTCGTGTAGAATCTACTTTTTACTTTTTCTATTACACAAAAAGCATTTATTTTACCAAACACTATCAATTTTTACTACTAATCACTTTTTCCCAAAAAGTGCTTTTATTTAAGCACAATCACTTGTAAACAGAGCCATAATAACCTAGTTTTTATTAAAACTTGGGTATACTTATTGCAATATGTTTTTAACCAAAGAGAGCATTAAAGCCTTATGATTTTAATAATAAAATTCAATTCACCATAACTTTGCTAATCAAGCAAGTTTTTTTTAATATATATTCAAGATCGATTAGATTTTACTTGTATCTACTTTGATTCCATCGAAACTTGATTTGTATTCGAAGCTCAATCCAAGTGAAGTAGTCAAGGTATTTACAACTTGACTCGAAAAGCTCGCAATTGCTCAATGAGTTAGATGTTAGATAGATGCACTAAGCATAGTTTAGAAGTTAGATGCTCGGGCTTCGGCTAAAAAACGGGACTAGAGCGTGTTTTGGTTAGCGGTCCCGCCGGGAAGCTTGAAGATTTAACCTATGTTTCCCCGTTGCTTTTCATTTTGTATGTCGTTTATTTTTCAAACTGAGTAGAGTTACTTCATTCTACCGTGTGTTCGTTGTTCATACTTTGTATTATGAAGTGTCGATTTTGTGATGGTTACTTGGTGTGAGGGGTAGGGAAGGCGGAGCACAGTGTTAAAATGTTGATCACTATAGGCTTTCTCCACTTTGGACCACCTCTTGTTTAGCGAGTAAATTTGTTTTGCATGTGTTCGGGTTGGTTTGCAAACGTTTCTCGACTTTTGGCTTAAAAACACTTATTTTATCAAGTGCTACCGACTTTGATTTTTCTCAGCTTTCGTGTCAAAAATGTTTTTACTTTTTCTATTACACAAAAAACACTTATTTTACCAAACACTACCAACTTTTACTTTTCAAAATAACTTTTTTCTCAAACACTATCAACTTTTATTAAATCACTTCTCCCCATTTCATTAAAAAAACACTTTTTTTAAAGCAGAAACTGTTGGAAACAGACCCTTAATGACTCTATGTCTAATTATATGGCTTAGCTTATGGCCGGGTTTGGGGTTTATGTCTTATATATTGGTCTGCAAGTTCTCAATAAATCTAATATAAGCCTTTTACATAAATAACTAAATATATGGAAGACAACCTCCATAAATTAAAAATATTCAAAACACCAAAGCTTGGGTTTGGTGCACTAAAGTCGTTCCTGATTTATGAATTTAGAATACACATATCCCCTGTAATTTAAAAATACATTAACCCCTGTGTTACAGTTAATCATGCACATATCCCCTGAAAGAATTATCTAATTGCCACAAATGATTAGTACTTGAGTAAAATTTGGAGATCTTATTATATTCACTTGCATATTCAATTATAAAACAAAAACACATGATTTTCAAATTGCTAAATTTGCACATATGTCATGGGAATTATAGCACATGGGAGTTTGATACATGTTTTAAATTAAATTATCAATGGTTAATGAGCATAATTTATATATTACAATGAAGTTTGACACATTAAAACCTAAAACTTGAAATTGACAAAAATTGTCATAAACCTTATGAGTATGAAAGTCCTTCAATTTCGAAATTCTAAGAGTCCTAATAGTGGAAGCTCGAGCATCTCCAATTTAGAGGACTTGTTTGAAATTTTAAAGCAAATAGCTTATCATTAGAGCATTGATTTTCATTTTACTTGAAAAAGGTAATTAGTCCAAAGGAGCTAGTAATTTGAGAAAAGAGAATTATTAAATATAATAATAAAAAAGAGAAAAAAAAAGTTATAGTTAACCAATGAAACAAATTTTACTTTAAAAATAATTTCGCGTTGGATGTTTATGTGGGCAAGTGAAATCATAATTGCATTAACTAAGCTTTAGAGATGCTCTTAGTGATGTACACGAGTACGCAATGACAAGGTTAATTAAAAAAAATTAGAAGTGACTTAATTAAATAATTATAGTGATCAAACTTTCTTTTAGAAAAAGTATATTAAATCTTATAAATTTGTGTGTAAATAAAATAGTACCCTTCCGTCCTTTATATCTTTGTCATTTTTTTAGTTCTCTAAAAAAGTTTGTCACTTCTCCTTTTAATCACAAGTTCAAAAATATGTAGTTTATGTTATTTCTCTATGCTCTTTTCTAACTTCAAAGTTCAAACATACAAATTTTATTTATTATTTCACATACGGAGTATATATCAATCAAATTTGGTAAAGTTTTGAAAGATAGAGTGAGCACAAAATAGTTAAATAAATATTAAAGAGGACAACCACTTGAGTACTCGACAATAAAGATTAGGTCAGAGCATACCTCACAAATTTGAAATAATCACTTAAGAAAAGTAAAAATACATGTACGGTTGATAACTTAAATCACTTAAATCCTAAAACTTAAGCTTTACAAAAAAAATAAAGTTATAAACCTTTATGACTTTGAAAGTCCCTTCAATTTCGAAATTCTAAGAGTCCCGATAATGGAAGCTAGAGCGTCTCCAATTTAGAAGACTTGCTTGCAATTTTAAAGTAAATAGCTTATGATATATTCGAGCATTGCTTTTCTTTTTACTTGAAAAATGTAATTAGTCCAAATGAGCTATTAATTTGAAAAAAGATAATTATTAAATATAATAATAATAAAAATTTATAGCTAAAAAAATGAAACAAATTTCACTTTAAAAATAATAATAAATAAAGAGTTGTTTATGTGGGCAAGTCAAATCATAATTACATTAACTAAGGTTTGGAGATGCTCTTAGTGATGTACACGAATATGCAATGAGAAGGTTAACTAAAAAAATTAGAAGTGACTTAATTAAATAATTATAGTGATCCCACTTTCTTTTAGAACAAGTATATTAACTCTTATAAATTTGTGTGTAAATAAAATGGTACCCTTCGATCCTTTATAACTTTGTCATTTTTTTAGTTCTAAAAAAACTTTTGTCACTTCAATCCCCCTTTTAATCACAAATTCAAAAATTTGTAGTTTCTGTTATTTCTCTCTGATCTGTACTAATTTTAAACATATAAATTTTATTTATTATTTCACATATCAATAAAGATTAAAGAGGACACCCACTCGAGTACTCGACAATAAAGATTAGGTCAAAGCAAAATAGTCAGCAATGTTGAGGTACTTGTAGAAATTCCATTCGTCATGATTAAACCACTTCAGACCACTTCAGAGCACACATCACAAATTTGAAATAATCACTTAAGAAAAGTACGTAAAAATACTTGTACGGTTGATAACTTATTCCTAAAACTTTGATTTTACAAAAACTGTTATAAACCTTTTTCAGTTTGAAAGTCCTTCAATTTCGAAATTCCAAGAGTCCTGATAATGGAAGCTAGACCATCTCCAATTTAGAAGACTTGCTTCCAATTTTAAAGTAAATAGCTTATGATTCGAGCATCGCTTTTCTTTTTACTTGAAAAAGGTAATTAGTCCAAAGGAGCTATTAATTTGAGAAAAGAGTGATTAAATATAATATTATTAATAATAAATAAAGAGAAAAAAGTTATAGTTAACCAATGGAATCTATTTTAAAAAATCTTATAAATTTGTGTGTAAAAAATGGTACGCATTTGTCCCTTATAACTTTGTCATTTTTTTCGAGTTGTCTAAAAAAATTTGTCAGTTTCCGTTTTAATCATAAGTTCAAAAATTTGTAGTTCCTATTATTACTCTTTCTTCTTTACAAAGCTCAAACATACACATTTTACTTTATTATTTCACATATCTAAAGTAGAAATATCTCTGTACAGTTAATGAATTGGGATTTAATAAAGTAAGAATTTCAAGTTTATTGTCGAAAAGACCTCTGTATTTTAATCACTTTAGAGCAATATAGCGTACTTCACATATGCTCATTAAGAAAAGTGAATTTATGTAGTCGATATTGAATTGATAATGTAAAAATAAAGTAAGAATGATTTAGAACCACAAAAATTTGCCAATTTTGACATGAGACATTATTAGTGGGATGGGCTGAAAAGGAAAGACGAGACAACTTTAGCGGGACGGATGAAGTTCTAACTTTTGAAGAAAAAAAATGTTACTAACAAGGTCACATATTTGCAAAAACGTGATATCGTTGTACTGTAAGATTTTTATGTTAATGTGTTTTTTCATGTCATTAAGAATTGCCACTACTAAATTTTTATGTCATTTACAGATGTCAAAACCGGCGTTAGCCATGCCACTGTGCCACCAGATAATTTCCTGGTGAAATTTTTAGGTGAAAATGTTATACATCCTCCACAGTTTTCGCTCAATGAAAGCGTTGCCGCCGATCGACACCACGGTCATCTCCCTATGGGTGAGACTACCTATGACCCCCTACCCCGGCCCTGGTCCCCATCCCCTGCTCCCTAGCCCCCTTCCTTGCCCCAGCATTGCCCAACCCCTACCACCACTTGACTCGCACAAGCGCCGCTCAGCCCCTCTATGAGTCGCCCTAGCCACGAAAACCACCAACATGCGACTCGCCCTAGCCCCATTGACCTGAAATCGCAATCAATTTTTCAAAAACATAGCACTAATTAACAATCAATACCCTAGTTGTAGGGGATGAGAGCGATGAAGTAGCTAGTTCGCAAAGAAGAAATCAACGTTATTGTAGCTTCTCGCGCAAAATGGAAGGAGTACTAACTACTGAAAAAAATGTTATTAACAAGGTCATATATATTTGCAAAAACATGATATCGTTGTAAATTTTTTATGTTAGTGTGTTTTTTTCATGTCATTAAGAATTGTCGCTGCTAATTTTTCATGTCATTTACGGATGTCAAAACCGGTGTTAACCATGTCACTGTGCCACCAGATAATTTTGCGATGAATTTTTTCAGTGAAAATTTTCTACACCCTCCACAATTTTCGCTAAGTGAAGCGTCGTTGCTGATCGACGCTACGGTCATCTCCCTATGGGTGAGACTGGTTGTGGCCCCCTACCCCAGCCCCCAGCCCCTGCCACAACCTTCCTTGCCCCAGCATCACCCAACCCCTGCCGCCACTTGACTTGCACAAGCGTTGCTCAGGCCCTCTGTGACTCGCCCTAACCCCACCAACCACCGCCCTGCGATTCGCCCTAGCCCCATAGATCTGAAATCGCAATCAATTTTTCAAAACCTAGCACTAACAATCAGTGCCCTCGTTGTGGGGATGAGAGAGATGAAGCTAGCAACAACAACGAAGAGGAGCAGCGCAGAAGCAGGTAGTTCGCGAAGAAGAAATCGACATTACTGTCGCTTAAAGCGCGTTGTCAATTAGGGCTAATTTGTTCCTTTATAGAAACTCTAGGGGCTTCCTTACATCTTTTAGAAGTTCAGAGGTATATCTAGACCTGCACGTTTACTTTACGTGTTTATTTGCACATTTCCCCAATTTACTAGCATGTCCAATTATAGCATTAAAATACATGATTTTCAAATTGCTAAATTTGTTCTTCGATGGGTTTTACACATGATATAACACATATTTTGATGAGAGTTTGACAAATTTTTAAAATTACAAATAGTTATTGTGAAAATTCTATATATCATAATGAGCTTTGACACATTAAATCCTAAAACTTTGAATTGACAAAAATTGTCACAAACCATTATGAGTATGAAAATTCTTCAATTTCGAAATTCTAAGAGTCGCCATAATGGAAGTTAGAGCATCTCCAATTTAGAGCACTTGTTTGCAATTTTAAATCAAATAGCTTATCATTAGAGCATTTTTCTTTTTACTTGAAAAAGTTAATTAGTCCAAAGAGCTACTACTTTGAGAAAAGAGAATGATTAAATATAATATTATTAATAATAAATAAAGAGAAAAAAGTTATAGCTAACAAATGGAATAAATTTTGCTTTGAATATAATTTTGCTAGAAATATTTATTTGGGCAAGTCAAATCATAAATACATTAACTAAGGTTTGGAGATGCTTTTAGTGATGTACGCAAATACACAATGGCAAGGTTAACCAAAAAATTTAAGTGTGACTTAATTAAATAATTATAGTGATCACACTTGCTCTTAGAACAAGTATATAAAATCTTATAAACTTAAGTGTAAACAAAGCCCCCCCCCCCCCCGCCCCCGCCCTCTGTCCCTTATAATTTTGTCGTTTTTCTTTTTCTAGTTGTCTAAAACAATGGCAGTTTCACTTTTAATCACAAGCTCAAAATTTTGTAGTTCATATTGTTTCTCTACTCTGTATTAACCTCAACTTACAAACTTTGATTTATTATTTCAAGTATCAGTCAAGCATTGCATAGTTTTGAAAGACAAAGTGGGCATAAAATAGTCAAATAAAGATTAAAGACGACAACCACTCGAGTACTCGGAAACTATAAATTTGGAAAATTTTAAAATTCCTCATTAGGCGTCCCAATTCATGAGATTATTTGGGGATGATCTTGATGATGTGGAAGATTATTTTAGAGATTATGAGATTATTTGGAAGATAATATCACGATTATTTTTAAAGATTATTTAGACAAAAAAACTGGTATCAAATATTGAAACTTAGAGTATTCAAGATTATTCCCAAATTTCAATAAACACAAATAATGCAACTATGTCTTCTAATTAGGAATGACTAAAATACCTCCATCAAAATAACAAAAAACTTTAAAAAAAATTAAATAGATAGAGAACATGATTGAGGGGGAATTAGTAAGCTTTGGTTTTATTTATGTGGTAATGACGTGGCAAGAGAACATAAAAAAAATTGAATATTTGAGAAGTATAAATGGAGACGCTCTTAGCTAGGTCAGAGGAAAATAGTCTACAATGTCAAGGTACTTGTAGAAATTCCACCCGTCATGATTAAACCACTCCACTTTAGACCTTACTTCGTATTAGGGGTGAGCATAAAAAACGAACCGAAACGGTACTGAAATGGCCCGTAATAGGTACCAAGCCGAACACCGGATGTTTAAATGGTTCTATAGAATTTTATCCCGAGCTGAAACTGCACCATTTGAAATGGTACGAGACCAGCTCTAGATTTTGCATTTACTTAAACAATAGTACTAACTAATGTTCACTAATCTTTGTCATTTGTGCAAATAATTATACTTTTCTTACAAATTATTCAATTAGTTTTGATTTTATTTATTGTTGAAGTATTTCATTTTTTCTTTAATTTAAATTACTTCAAATGTAGGTTGTAATAAGTTTATTGTGTTAAGAGAAAATACTTGAAGGGCATTGAAGTAATTCACCAAGTCTACAATATAAGTCTGATCTGCAATATAAGATATCATTCAACCAAACAAAATAATGTCACGTCCCTTTGATCTTAACCAAACACGAATGATATACAGATTGAATACATTCCCACCAATCTAAGACACTTATCAATCTCACATTCTAATGATAATATGACATTTTTTTATTCAAACGGGTCCCGGCCGAGTCCTAAATGTTGATAATATCTAATACTCCCTCCTTATCTATTTAGATGATCCATTTGATTTTCACAGAATTTAAGACAATTATTGTAGACTCTACAAAAAGTAAGAAATTTTTAATACTATACCGATACTGTAGCGATACTGTAACTACTTTTTGAATGGAATTCTTACAAAGAAAATAAAGAATGGAGTCAATTAGAGCCTGTTTGGTAGCACCAAAATCGGCTGTTTTGGCTGATTCTGCTGAAATTTATGATATTCTGGCTGGAGTGGCTGTTTTGGCTGATTCTGCTGATTTAAGAAAAAACATTTTAAAAATATATTTTATTAATAAATTAAAGAAAAAATTATATGTAAAAATAGCTAAAATGGTCCTCTATAGTAACTTCAGCCAATACAGCCAGAAAAGTAACTTCAACCTTACTTTTATGGCTTATTACACAATTCAGCGCGCGAAAGTAAAAGTTACGTATTTGGTGAAAAAGCTGGCTGATAAGCCTGATAAGCCGAAAACAGAGTTCTCCAGACGGGCTCTTAATTTGATACCCAAAAAGAGAACCAACACAATTTCAACAAATTGAATGAGAGGCTCTTATATTTCCACCATTTGCCCTTGGGTGTTGTCCATTTTCAACCCAACAATGATTCTCACAGTATCCAAGTATCCAATCCAACCACTGCCACATCAGAAAAACAATTCGTAGAAGAAGAATCACCCTTAAACCCTAATAATTTGTCTATCTTCTCCGCCGAACAGGACTGAAGACTCCGGTCTTCCCCGATTCCTCTCTTTTCAGTGACCGCAAAATGCGCCAAAGTGATGCAGAAGCTACTGAGCAGAAACCGTATAGTCACCGCAGCAGTCCCATCCCTTAACTCTCCAATTCCTCATTTCTCACATGAATTTCATTTGCTAGAATTTCCCAAGAGTTCCAAACAGCCCCTTAACCCCATGGCAACAATGCCGTCACCGGTCACCTCCACCTCCATCCATTTCCCCCACCTTTCTCGTCCAAAAACAGTTTCTCAAACCATGGCCTCCCCCGACGCCTGTGCGGGGCTGTGTAGTTCCCGTAATTGTTCTCTTGAGTGTACGGGCCCACCGAGGTCATGGGTGGTTCTGAAGCAGAATAGTAACAGAGGGACCCGCAGAGCGTGGTTCGGAACTGTAGCTGCGGGTTCCGAGAAGGTTTTGCCGGCGCCGGAGGTGGGGAATGTGGCCGAGCGGTTGAAACAGGGGGAAGATGTTGTTGAGACAAGTGAGGAGAGAAGCAGTGGTTCGGAGGAAAAACAGGCGGTGAGGTCGCAGAGGAGGCAGAGAGGTGGAAGTGATACTTCAGAAAGAGGGATGCCAGGAGGACCTGATTTGCTGACAATACCTGGAGTCGGGCCTAGAAATTTCAAGAAGCTAGTTAAGAACGGGTTTGAGGGGGTTTCTCAACTCAAAAAGCTATACAGGGACAAGGTTTGCACAAATTTACTTTTAAAAATATTACGTAGTAGTTTTTTTAGCTTTTATTATTTTTTTGTTTTAAGCTTATTTGAGTTATGCTGTCTTGTAGTGCTGTTTGCTTCTAAGTTGCTTTTCATTTGCATGACTGAACTGTAGATGATTTAATTCAGAATGTATGACTTGACTTTGGAATTGTTGTTCCCTTTCTTCTTAGACATTGCTCTGTTTTGTTTAAGACGTGTATGTTTTATTATAGTTCAAAGGAGTAGTTCAGAGTCAATTTTTTCAAAATTTTGCTGGGGTTCTGGAAATGCTTTGTAATCTTATATGCTTTGCTGCAAATCCTATAACTTATAGGACACATTAGGATCATGGAAATTCCGGGGAAAGGAAAGATACTTCAGGACACATCTGGATTTATCTTAGAAATGCAAAAAAAGAAAAAAGAAATATAACTTATAGGAGTATATGACACATTAGGACTATGGAAATGCTGGGGACAAGGGTGTTTGGCTTTACCTTGGAAATGCAAAAAGAAAAAAGAAACATTTCTTACTCGTACTTCTTTATATGGATATGTATGTGTGTGCATATCTTACTCTTTATATAATAGATGATGATTGATGAAATGGGTTCGGACAAAGATGTATAATGAATTTGATTGAGTTCAAGTCTACTCTCTATTTTCTCCTTAAGTATCTTTCCTTTCAATTTTCCTGTTTATTCCTCCATGTTTTTACCCCAGGTGTTTTCCGGGTTCAAATTGGTCCCGAAGAGAACTGGTTTCCCTCCACACTAATAAGAATAGCGTTTATAGTTGTAGTTATCTGAACATGTTTTGTCATGTGTTAGACATATTAGAGTCAACTTTTTCCAATAATGCTAACCATTTAGGGGTCTGTATGGATGGAGGGTTGTCGGGTTGTCGAGTAGAAGGCTTTGGAGGGCTTAGTCTAGATCACCTATAACATTATTAATTTATTCCATCATTTTTTTTATGAAATCTCATAAATATATCAATGTATAGACTCACCCCTTCAAAAACTTCCATTTGTAATGGCACTTAGACTATGTTTGGATCGTGGCAAAGGGAATAAAAGACTAAGGAAAGTTATTTTTCTTGTGTTCGGTTATACCCCGGGAAATGTAAAGGAAGTGAAGAATGCTTGATGTTTGAAGAAAGTTTACACGTTTTTAGATAACTAAGTCTTTATATAATACAAATAAATAAATAAAAGAGTTTGAACAAGTCGATCATTTCCCCCTTCTTTTCTTTCCACACAATTTTCTTTTATATTTTCTTTCACTAGACTTTCTGAGTTCGAAACTGTCCCTTTGACTTTTAGCTTGAGGAGTGCAAATTAAATTCTATGCCTTGATGCTTATTTTTAGCTTAAAGATCCCATACTGACAAGAATGTCATAGCTCTGTAGTTCTTTGGGAAGTCAAGTCAGAAGATGGTAGAGTTTCTACAGAGTTCAGTGGGAATTGTCCATAAAAACCATGCAGAAAGTATTACAACTTTCATAAAGCAAAGTGTAGATGAAGAGGAGACAAAAGAGGACACTGATTCTGGTCAAAGGGTGACACCAAAGAAGCGCATCACATTTTGCGTGGAAGGAAACATAAGTGTTGGAAAAACGACTTTCCTGCAAAGAATAGCTAATGAAACCCTTGAGTTGCAAGATCTTGTTGAGATAGTTCCGGAACCTATTGACAAGTGGCAGGATGTTGGTCCCGATCACTTCAACATATTAGATGCGTTCTATGCTGAGCCTCAGAGATATGCGTATACCTTTCAGAACTATGTTTTTGTTACAAGATTGATGCAGGAGAGGGAATCGTCTGCTGGTATTAAGCCTCTCAGGTTAATGGAAAGAAGTGTTTTCAGTGATCGGATGGTATGTATGTACAAATCCTTTTTGACATTTTTTACTTTTGATGAGCCATTCTTTACTATTATTATTTTATTTTTTAAAAATTGTTATGACCATACAAGTCTCTAAACTTCTACTATGTTAATCATTTTCTAAGATGGCATCTGGTAATGTTTCTGTTTTCACTTGTACTTTTTCAAACACAGAAACACTGAAACTCGAGGTTTTTGAAATTTGAATGATTATTTCTTTTTCCAGTTTTTTAAAACTTGAAACAGGTTTTTGGAAATTATTTAAAGCATGAATTTGATGTTTTCATTGTTTTGGGAACATGTGTCCAGTGTTGATACTATTACTGAAAAAATTAGAACTTTTAATACGAAGTATAATTAAAACATCTTCTTAATAAATTATATAAATCATAAATACAAGAGTTCAAGAGTTGTTTACAAATAAGATTCTTAGTTTTAGAAGCTTTTTTGTCCAATAAAGGAGTCTTATTTATTCGAATGAAAGTTCTGAAACAAAAATATCAATGTAGATCCCGAAAAAGGTGAAAACAAGATAATGATTATGAAATTAGTTACATAAAGAAATGCATACAAATGTGTATGGGTTGGCTTTTAAGAGAATTGCACCTTGCCATATTATAAAAGTTTTTATTTGATCAAACATGACTATTTTTATGGAGCATAAAACCTGTAGTGACATGACTATAATAATTAGAGAGAATTCCCTAAATAGGAGTAAAAACGTTTTGAAATTCAAAAATAGGAGTATCATGTTTTTTATTCCCTAAATAGGAGTAAATTTCTGCCAAGTTTGGCATTACAAGGCTTTAAACATGTCATTTTTTCCCAAACTTAGCAGATTACTCCCATTCAGGGAATAAAAAACATGATACTCCTATTTTGGAATTTCAAAACGTTTTTACTCCTATTTAGGGCAATTTATGTAATTATTACTATTATAAGAATACGTAGTATACATTAAAGAAAATAATTTAAGAAAGAAGATGCATTTTGATGAACGATGAGTCGATGGCTGCATAGTAAATTATGACACATGAAGTACACTTTAAATAAATGAACAAAAATGCATATTTTTTATCAGAACATAAAAGATATTGCATGGAAGCCTTACCAAATTAACCCTTGATAATTTTTCTTAAATCATAAAATCATATCCCGCATTTTGTTTTGTTATCAATCCCCATGTTCATTTCTTCTATGGAATATTAACTATTGAAAACACTATGCTGTAGTAGCAGCTTTACTTAAAACATTTCACTTTCACATACACTAAAAGGGCAGCCCGGTGCACATTGGCTTCCCCGCAAGGTGAGGGTTTGGGGAAGGGTCCCACCACAAGAGTGTTCAGGGACAAGCCTTCCCTTGTCATTTCTTGATCATTTTTGACAAGAGGCCATTCCCAAGACTTGAACCCGTGACCTCTCAGCCACACAACAACACTGTAACCGGTCCGCCAAGGCTCGCCTTCTCACTTTCTCATACACTACTTGCACATTTCTTTAGTTAACAAAAAATCATAATTTATAAAGGTCTTTGTGAGGGCTGTACATGAAGCAAATTGGATGAATGAGATGGAGATCAGCATATACGACTCGTGGTTTGATCCTGTCCTTTCAAGTTTACCTGGGCTAATACCAGATGGCTTCATCTACTTACGTGCAAGTCCAGATACTTGCCATAAGAGAATGATGATGCGTAAGAGGTCTGAGGAGGGTGGGGTTTCCCTTGAGTACTTGCAAGGTTTGCATGAGAAACATGAGAATTGGCTTTTTCCTCTTGAAACTGGGAATCATGGGGTGTTATCGGTTTCCAAACTGCCTCACAGCATGGACAACTCCCTGTCTCCTGAGATTAGTGATAGGGTTTTTTATCTGGAGGGAAATCATATGCATCCTTGTATTCAGAAGGTATGTCTCTTGCCGTCTATGTGGGGCTGAAAAAACAAAAACTAATTTTTTTGGGGTTTGAAACAAAACTATGTGTAATTTTTTTTGACTAAATTTGGGGCTCACATTGGCATCCCTTCAATCTGTGTTATGCCTTGTCTGCTGCTCGCCTAGTGGTTTTTAAACTACTCGCAATTTATAAACAAATATTTTCGCTGGAAGAATTGCAACAAACAAATAGTTTACGTTGTTTTATTTTTAACAGGTCCCTGCTTTGATTCTTGACTGTGAACCCAACATCGATTACAACAGAGATATTGAAGCGAAAAGACAGTATGCCCCTTCCTCTTTCTCCCCTTTTGTTATGAGTAAATTTATGTCTTTATTTTGAAAGAAATGTCCATGGGATTACTCTTTGCCAGTGTATATGTTTGTCTCATCTCTAACTTGGTATTTCATTTTGCTCAACTCCTTATAGAATTCATGATGGGGTTGGGGTCACTCAAGTAGACCACAAATCACTTTTGCCAAACACACTAAAAGAAACCCATCATTTTCCCTAGTTAGGTATTGATCTGAGTTAGTTCAGACCTGAATTGAATTCAGTTGGAAAAAGCTAGGCACCCAAAGAGTCTAAACCGTGATATGTATGGGGTCAGTTCTACAAAATGGGCGCTGTGATCTGGGAATCGACTTGAGCCACTCATCTTTAGAACCTTAACTGCTCTGGAATTGTGCTGGAACCGTATGCTCCCTTGATAGTGCCTAGGCCATGATTTTTACCAACAATACTTTCATAATTTTATAGAATTTTGGGACTAAAATTGACTGTCCTAACAAATTTCGTGATGAGATGTGTTTTTAGGTATGCACGCCAAGTTGCCATGTTTTTTGAATTTGTGAAGAAAAAGAAAGAAGTGACTACTACCCCTGGATTTGGAGAGTTCTCATCAAAGCCCCAGCAACCACAAGTGATTCTTCCTCACAAAGGAGAGTTATGGATGCCCGGGGGTAAGTTCTCGGGCTCGCCCATCAAATCTCTGGATTTCAGGAAAACTGTGCCCTCTATGTCCCACTAGGGGCCACTAGGGGTATAATCCGGTGATAAGAAGCAGTGTCCTGATATGTAAAAAGTTGCACGAAAAAAATCCTTAACCTTGTTGATGTGCTAGGGCAGGTCTGTTGTTTTCATTTGGATGCTGTTAAGTGCATGCTTTGTTTTATTAGGCAGTATTATGGCTGGACTCGGGCCGGTTCGGGCCCGGTACGGGCCTGGGCCCGGCCGGGCCTCGGGCCAGAAAACTAGGGCCCGGGCCCGAACCGCCGGTGGGCGGTTCCGGTTCCGGTTCCGGGCCAAACCGGGCCGGGCCGGGCCGGGCCGAACCGGCCCACTTAATTTTTTTTTTTTTTTGGTCTCCTATTTAATCCCCTACCCCTCCCCCTCAACCCCAAACCATCCCAAACCACCTCAAATGGCCCAAAATACCTAATCCAACCTAAAACTTAAAAAAATTTCAAAAAAAAAAAAAAAAAAATTAAAATCCGGCCCGGACCGGGCCCGAACCGGCCGGGCCGGTTCACCAAAACCTGGGCCCGGGCCCGAACCGCCCAGCAGCCGGGCCGGGCCGAACCGAACCGGTGGACCCACCGGGCCCCGGGCCGGGCCGGGCCTAACAGTAACCGGGCCGGGCCGGTTCCGGGCCGGGCCGCCCGGCCCGAGTCCAGCACTAGGCAGTATGTGGTAGCCAGTAGCCTTTTGGGGGTCTTTTGGCCTTGGCTTTGCAGGGCTGAGACTGTTTGCCCGTTTTTGAGAACACGCAAGTTTAGATCATGCAAAGCGTATATAAGTTATTTGATTTAATTAATGTGTATATGTATATATGTATATTCTGAGTAATAATATATTAGTGCTGCTTACTAAAAATATGAATTTTTACTAAGAAAAAAGAACCCAAATTGAATAGTTGAATAAGTCAAATTGGTTGTCTTAATCAAGCTCATGAGAACATTGCTGTATATGAGATTAAGAGTGCTGTATTACTTTGATTTGACATGAATCGACGTCTCTATCTCAACAAGTGTTTTCTCATTTTAGAATAGACTGTTTCAAGTGTAATTTAATCGAAAGAAAGCAAATAAGCAATCCCCAACATATCATAACATGTCATTTTTTATATTTTATAAAATATCAAAAATAAATCAAGATATAGATCATGTTCACCTAATGACCTATGTCCTATACCAAGATAATATAGAATATGGTGTGCATTGTGAAGGGCAAAATTATATTTGAATTGGCTTTGTGATCATTTAATTATTTTAATCTAATCTTTTAATGAAATAATTTAAAATATGTTTTTTTATCATCAAAAGAGATCTCTATTCATATCAAAAGATTCAGGATCATTACATCAAACAAAGGAAAAATAAAACTGACACCAACTGAAACTCAAACAACTACGACTGTAACCCATGGTGAGACTTTGAGACGGTCACCCCTGAAAGAGCAACACGAATCACTAAACATGTAGTGGGCTTGACATAGCCAAACCTGTTCCCATAGATCCAACATCTGTTCTAAAAATCGTTCTAGGCGCCTGACTAGTCCCCGCCTAGGCGTTAGGCGGTGGTCGGGCGTCCCGATTTTTGTCTAGGCGCTCCGACTAATTGGTTTGTCGTCTACGTGAATTAGTCGGCCGCCTATGACGCCTAGTTGCCCGCCTAGAGCGCCTAATCGGCCGCCTAGGCCGTCTAGATTCGTCGAACATTACTTCACTTTTTAATTTTAATTTTCTAAGCGATATATGTACTTTAACTTTAGCCATGGGTATAAAGAAATGAAGTTGTCAATTAAGATAGAACTATATAGTTTGTATATATACCTAAATTTTATCATTATTTATATTTATAACATAATGAAGTTAAGTGATTAGTTATTATATACTATGTATTATTAAATGTGATAATTCTATCATTCCTGTTTGTTAATGTATATGTATATATGTATTTTATACACACAAAAATATAATATTACTTATCATATTTATGCAAACATATAGATAAAAATGAAATTTCTATGTTTCCGACTAGGCGCCCGCCTAGCCGCCTAGGCGCTGGGATGACGCCCGACTAGCGCCTAGCGCCTTTTAGAACATTGGATCCAACCATACCCAATGACATAAAGAGAGCTAAAAACTCAAACAAATTGTCAAAACCAACAACAAAGATGGACACAAGAAAACAAATGACAAACAGAAAAAAATTACTAGGAAAACTTTCACGGACTCTAGCACCTCGTACAACCCATGGTGGTGGTTCAGGCAGAGGTCGGACCGTCGCTCAATTGATACCCTCTTTCAGTGGCGTACCCGTCGTATCACCCAAATCCATGCCACCGAATGGAGCATTCAGCCTCTCACGCTAACCATGTCCCGATCATCCCTACGTCTCTCTCTCACTTCTTCCACCATCTTCTCGCTGCCACGATCATCCATCCCGAGTTACGTCAAAACCACGGCAATTCTGCGCAGTGCTGCGTCGATTGAAAGAAACGCCGCACCAGAGCGACGAAGTAAAAACCCTAAGCAAGAGATCTCGCTAGGGAAACACTGACCGAACTTCGATCAAGAAAGATCGAAATCGGAAATAACCTAGCGGCGGCTCTACCCTAGGAGCTCTCTACGGATGCTATCAATTTAAAATATGTTTACCTATTTGCAATTAAATATTTATTAGTTTGATACTCCCTCCGTCCCAATATGAAAGAGTGCCAAACAGTGTCTAAACAGTGCTAAACAGTGTTTCTCATAAAAATTGTGTGAAAACGCAAATGTGCTCTTTATATTGAGATGGAGGGAGTATTATATTTTTATGTGTTTGCAGTATAATGATGAAACACATTAATGATTAAACATGTTTTCATCTCTTGATGGTTAAGTTGTTAATTGGTAATATACAAGAATTGCACCAAAATATCACTATCGATTCTTATGTTGGTTCTTCAATAAAATTTGGAACCCAACCGATATTGGATTAAGGGTTTGTTTGCAAATGCTTGTGCTTAAATAAAAGTACTTTTTGGGAAAAAGTGATTAGTAGTAAAAGTTGGTAGTGTTTGGTAAAATAAGTGCTTTTTGTGTAATAGAAAAAGTAAAAAGTAGATTCTACACGAAAACCGAGAAAGTAAAAGTTGGTAATGTTTGGGAAAATAAGTGCTTTTTTCTGAGAAAAAAGCCACAATCACTTATTTTAAGTGATTGCAAACAGAGCCTAACGGTTCTTCAAATGGTTCCTCATTGGCTAATTTTCTTTCAAGAATAGAATTGAACTTTACCCTACATTTTTCTTCATAAGATGATGTATAAAAAATTACTTTTTTTAAGTTTATCTTGTGTATTAGCATTCAAGTATGATCTTTTAATTAAATCTTATTTATTGTAAAATGATAAAAAAATCAGAATATGACTTTCTTTGTCAATATTTGAGGTAAATATTATCTTTGTCTTATTGGACATTGTCAACTTTATATTGGGTGTG
Organism: Cuscuta epithymum; assembly: GCA_945859915.1. Classification (NCBI taxonomy): domain Eukaryota; kingdom Viridiplantae; phylum Streptophyta; class Magnoliopsida; order Solanales; family Convolvulaceae; genus Cuscuta; species Cuscuta epithymum. Next base: position 1,127,256 of record CAMAPF010000038.1, read on the forward strand.
AAATAAAAAAAAAGAGTAAGAATTGTCTATTTGAGTTTTGTGCAAAAGAGGAGGAAGAAGTAGAACCAAAACTCATTATTTGACAAAAAAAAGTGACAAAGTTTTTAACATAAACAATAAAGAATAGTTGGCAACGTTCAATAGGATGGAGGGAGTATTAATAAAATGTTAGTAAAATACTTAATTTGAATATATAGTAATACAATACTTTTTTCCCAATAAATATCAGATATTTAATCTACTCGCAAAAAGTATATTGAATATACTTTTTCCAGATTTCTTTTTTCTCTAAAAAAATGTACTCGCATGAGTGGTTTTTTCATAACATGCCAATCACTCTGGTGCCTTTTCTATCTATACTATATACTCGTTAATTAAAAGTGTGATAAATAGATTTAGATTGTGATAATTATACACATATAATAATTATGGTCCGTAAAAAAGTATTACTTAGAAATACAACTCCATATTTCATACATTAGTTATGTTTTTTTAGATGAAAAGTGGATTGATATATATTATTGCTAATATATATTATACCCTGAAAACTTAAATGATTAATATTAATATAAAATGTAATGAGTATAAACTGTAGAATTGTTGCATTACAGAGTTATGATGATTTATGATTGTAATGATCGATATTGAGGCTAAATTGTTTTATAATTATATAACTTTATTAATAGTTAAGTTTGATGGGCGTATTGATTGTGGTAGATTCTTTTTAATCAATAAAATTTTAGAAAAATCTATAAACTTTTGAATTCATAGACTTTTTTTGTGAATGAATTCTATTCACTTTTAAATCCATGGATAAGTTTATAAACTTTCAAAAAGTCCATAGACTTTTAAATCTGGACCGTGACTGTTGGTATTCAAAATTTTCACCTAGATCGCCTCTATCGATTTGCCTATCTGCCTCCATCCCCGGAGTTCGCCGCCGTCTTTATCGAAGTGATCCGCCCCCAACAAAATTGACGTTGGTTATGCAGAGAACTAGGAGAAATTAATTACTACCCCCGTCCCTGAATTTACTTCCATAATAAAGTGGCACGCGGATTAAGAAAATGAGAATTGTGTGGTGGAGAGTTGTGCAGAGGAGAGAGAAATGCTGTGAACCACAAATTCTTTGCCAAAAAGGTAAAATGAAGTTCTTTTTGGGACGGACGAAAAGGAAAAGTTGGGAGTATTTTCAGGGATGGAGGGAGTATATTAAATTAGGGGGTAGTATGATATATAGTTCTATTTAAGGAAAATCAAAATATGATCATATTTTGGGGGAAATGCTATGTTTTAGTCCTACTGTGAGTAATTTCATGTGGATAACTGTTGGGATATTAGGTCCAGGCCCAATATCCCTAGGCCCAAATCAAGGAAGAAGCAGCAGGCCAGAGGCAGTCCAAAGAATTCCCGAACAGCATTCGGGATAAAGCTTCTACTTGGAACATTCCAGCAAACAATTATGCCAAAGTGCCAGTACCCAGATCCCGATCGGCATTCGGGATACTTCCATAACAAAATAACATCTATGACGGGGTCCCACACACCGAACACCTTGCCCGAACGGGCAATCAGCAAGTGGAGGCCGCATTTAATACTGGATCATGGCGGCTACAAGTGGGGGCATGGGTGCTTACATGGCAGAGGTGGTAACCTACAGGATTCAGCCACGTGTCCAGCTTTCCCATCCCTCTTTTAGTATAAATATCCATGTTTAGATCATTGTAAAGGGTTAGCATTTTGATACTCAGAGCTTAGCAATAGATTTACATCTCTTATCCTTGTATTCTCATACTCATCTACCGTTCGGGTAGTTCCAGTGTAATAGCACAAATTACTGAATACTAGTAAGCTCCTGACTTGGATAATATCTCACTGTTTTATATTTTTATACATTTTTCAACCCAACCAAATATCCCTACAATATCCAGAGCTTGTGTTGGGCTTTCGGATCTTCGGGAATAAACCTCAACATTGGCGCCGTCTGTGGGAAACTTCACTAAAAGTTCTAGGCAAAACCATTGATCTAAGCACCATTTTTCTTGAAATGGCTAGAATTACTACCGCCACACCGAGTTCTACGTCCAGGGGCCGAGGAGGCAATAGATCTTCTGAGGGGTGGTCCATGCAAGGACACGCCAGCGGCAGTGCCACCCGGGAGTTTGAGGTCATCATCCCTCGGGACGTAAGGATGAATCCTCAGTTGATGAGGGAGATGGCAGAGGCCATGCAACGCATGGCGGATGAACAGGAACAAGGATACACTGATGAGACTCATGAGCCTCTATCCCCTATTCATCCTATGTCATCCTTTGACGAAAGAGAAGACACTGAGACCACCACGGCCTCAGCACATTCCCAGGAGCATCGAGGAAACTGCAGGAGAGCCCACCCTTTCAGGCATGCACAACCAGCCCCAACAAGCCAAACTCCGTCCACACCTGGCGACGAGTACAGGGAACCTACCCCCATGGTAGATCCCGTTGGGCAACACTTCCAGTATGTCCAAAGGGATGGGGAACGTTTCATTCGGAGGAGGGCAAACACAGCAGCCCCTCCCCCGAACAGGATGCCAGAGTTCGGGGAGGCAAGAATGCCACAAAACCCCCGGACAGTACAAGACGGAGAGATTGCCGAAATGAGGAGGCAAATGGCTGAACTCATAGAGCAGGTCAATCGGACGCCCCAACAAACCCCGTCAGCACGGGTTGGGATTACTTCTCCCTTTACCAGGGAGATCATGAACGCCGAGATTCTGAGGGACTGCCGTCCCCCGGCCGGCCTAACATACGATGGGGTGGGAGATCCCCACGTACATCTGAGGAGTTACCAGGGTGGCCTCATGCTATTAGGGGCCACCGACGCAGCAATATGCAGGCTGTTCTTTAGCACCCTTCGGGGACCAGCCCAGGAATGGTTCGGGACATTACAACCCGGATCGATCGGAAGCTTTGCAGAGCTATCCACCTTATTCTTAGCCCAGTTCGCCTCCAGCACAACCCCGAAGCTACATTTCGGGTACCTGACCAGTGTGAGGCAGGGGCCTAAGGAGTCAATCACCGGCTTCCTAACCATGTGGAGGACCGAAACCCTGAAGGTGACTGGCATGACAGATGAAACTGCCATCCTTCTTTTCTGTAACACCCCGAAAATCCGGTCTAGCCGGTAACGTAAATTTGAAATAATATCCATTCTCGTTAACTAATTTTAGAAGTTAAATTATCAGTAAATAGACAATAAATATTAGTAAATAAATAGTATTAGATGAAGAAATTCGACAAATGAGAATATACATATAAAATCAACGTTTTAAAATAAACTGGAATGACATTCGAAACAAAATGTTGATAAATATTTAGTGGGTCTTTGTAAACTCATATGAATTTAGTTATGGGAATAGTACATTACAATAATAAATGATCCAGTAATAATGTTTGCATTCACATATTTGCCTTGGCTACAAATTTAAAGCTACGTAGGATGAATTGTACAAATTTAAAGACATGTCTTAGAGTGCATGACACATTCCACTTGGAAGCCCATGCAATAGTATGATCAGTGTGACTAAATTGTCTTAACATGCATGCTGGCTGATGGCACATTCCACTTGGAAAGCTCAATTTACCCATCATGCAAATGCCATACGTGTTAGTGATCCATTTGAGAGCTAATCACACAAATTTGACCTCAGCCTCCTAATACGGCCAGACCTTGTTAGTCGAGTCTTGTATGTATATTTATATGTGGTCATACAATCAAATATCAGAGAAACGCCTTGCGTAAACGACTTAGCAAAAATATAACTAATTAAAAGAAGAAACTAGTAGCTAGATAACTTGAAGAACCACCGATGTGAGGGGGAGCTTCCAGCCTGCTTAGTCATATTCCTCGTAAACTCTTCCAATAAGCTAAGGTCAGTACGTTCCCCCGCTCCCATTCTATTTACAATACGTATTTTAATTTGAGTATATTTCTGTCCCCGTTTCCGTTGTGAGATGGGGATGATGGATATTCATAAGCTTAATTAGAAATATTTTGTATGCTCTAAACATGTGTATTCCAATTTGTGTGTACTAGTGGTTTATTTCGTACTAGTATATAGTAATCATTGATCATTAGCCTTAATTGGTAGCGATTAAAAAATGCAGAACCGGCACTAAGAGTAGTGAAACTAAAAATTATAAATTTAAGCGCATTATCAAAATATGCTTGATATATTATGATACATAGGCATGGAAGTGATAGGTATGGAAACGAAACATTCTACCGACTAATAGGTGCAAAATAGAAACTAAGTAGCCGAAATAAATGTTGCTAATTTAAGTGTCTTTTCAAATATGATTTCGATATATTTATACGACAAATATACCATATGCATGTGATATCCATATAGATATTCATCTTACGCCAGTAAATTGGTACGTTATAATTAACTGGAAATATAATTTAAGTATTTTGTGTATTGGGCATGTATGTATATGGCCGACATTACTTTACGTAATATATGTATTAACTAATTAATATAACATCATTTGAATATACTAGAGTTGAAAGCATGATGTGTGATATAGGTATACGTATATTTAGATGAATGCAGGTACTACGTAACGTTGATATTATTAATTTAAAATAATATAACCAATTATCATTTATTGATAGTGTTTTGATACGATTATTTTAAATAAAGTCTTAAATAAAACAATACTTATTTTTCCTCAAAACTCGTACTATTCAGTATAATTTAAAAGAAATCATTGGTATTAAGTGCTAAATAATCTTTGAAAATGGATCTTATTATATAAGGTTATAATTAATATATAATTATCTTACGGATAAGTGATTTTATTAAGTGATGCCCAATTGTATATATGTAAATTATAGACAAAGTATTTACGGTAGTATTAAAAGTACATTTTGTTAACATACATGCAAATATATTAGACCCCTATGTTACCATAGACACTTACGTAGGTATATCATATATGTATGGATTGATATAACATGCATGTAATACTTAACTAAGCAGTATATGACGTGAGATTTGTTGTTCCGACCAATTATATAATATGACATAACATGTTTAGCAGTATAGAATTTATAATAATCTGAACACATTTATACGATTTATTTTCTTGGGTCACATTTTGTTAGTATATATAAATTCTTAAATAATCTTGATAAATGAACCGAGATCCTGAAATATGAAATAGGTTGATGATAATTAGTTATTTAACGAAGAGCTCCTGTGTAAAAATTTAAATATGACATCCGCATTTAAATTAAGAGAATATGTTTTTAAAGCCTTACTCTTGATCCGGTACTCTGACTAGGATACTCCTGTTCTGTTTAGTGTACTATGTACACTCCTGAAATCCTGTTTAGAGGAGATAGTGCTCTCCTGTTTAGTGTACTACGTACACTCCTGTTTTGTTTAGTGTACTTCGTACACTCCTGAAATATTTTTAGAGCACTATTACTCTCCTGTTAAGGTTCGGGTCTCTTCGGTGATTCCGTCCTTTCTGTTCAGCTAGCTTCTGTCAGGGATTGGTACGTGTAGCTCCGGCGATTACGTTTCCATATTCCTTCTGGGTAATGTGGGTACGGACTTCGATCGACCGTACTCCTTACCGTTAGTATTCCTCGGTCTAGGTCCAGATTCCAGAGTTTAAGGCTAAATGAATATGTATTTTTCAATGATAAGTTTCAGAATAAGAATTATCTGATAATTATGATATCTGAGTATGTTTCTGTTCTGTACACAAGAAGAATATAATAATTATCTCAGAATAAAATTATCTGACAATTATGATATCTGAGTATGATTCTATTCTGTATGTAAATATCTGTATTTTTCTAACAACTGCTCGGTTCACCCAGGTATGTTATATGTTTGTCTGATCAGATGTGAATTATGATCTGTTAATATGTTCTTTGATATGTTAATATTATTGTTATGTTATTACCGTACCACTCAGCACATTGCTGAGCGGGTAGTTGTGTGTTTTCCTACCCGTAGGTTGAGCACGGAACCCGCTAGGAGCACAGGGATGGAAAGAGGCGTAGGTCGCATTTGCATGCCATGTTATTTGGTGTTTTTTATAAATGACTTTAATATGTCATATGTGATTTTAAGAACTTCCGCTGCACTCCTTGAAGTGTTTTATGATGTATAAGTTATGTCTGTTTTTATAACATTCTACTCAATGTGAGTTTGAGATTTTCTGGTATTTAGTAATGAAGTCGTTTTGGAATTAATACATTTTATTTTAAGTAATAAAATCTCTTATTAAATGTTTTGTGTTTAAAGTAAAAAAAAAGCACTATTTCTTGAACCACGAAAAGTATTTTTGATTAAATCCGTTCTGGTTTTCCGCCAAGTGACGCGCCACTCGGGTCGGCAGGGCCAGGCCGGGTGGGGTGTTACATTTTCACCGATGCCCTTCAGACGGGGGACTTATACAGGGATCTGAAGAGAAATCTGGGAACCAGCTACCCATATATCCTGGAAAGGGCCAGGAGCCATGCGGCCCTGGAAGAGGAGATCAAGATACGGGACCGAACGGCCCCTCAACCCACTACACGGTTGGCGGATCGACTTGAGCCCGCACCAGCACCCACGCCCCACCGACAAAAGGTCAGGCACTTCACTCCGCTGGTGATGTCCATCGCCCACATCTTCAACAAGGAACCGTATACCATTCCACCCCCTAATGATACAGGGGTTTTCATGGGGACGGATCCCAATGCATACTGCAAGTATCACAAACGGAATGAGCATCAAACACAGTATTGTAGAGCCCTGCAGGTTGCCATTGAGGATTTGATCCATCAAGGGTACTTGAGGAAGTATGTGAGTACCAACCCGAACGGCCCTCCCCCATACCAGCGTCAAAATAGGAAATCGAACAGCTGGAAGAGAGACAGCCACCGTGACGCTGAGCCAAGAAATGATGCGTACGTCCCACCCATAGATGAAGCTGAGGGTTCGGGAAATCCGGGAAAGAAACCAAGGATGGAAATCAAGGTCATATTTGGTGGGGGAGAAACTGGGGGCACGAATGCCGAACGAAAAAGATTCGAGCGAGGGTTATACGTAGCCACCGTGTCCACCCCACCCCAGAAGAAAGGGAGGATGGAACCTATCACGTTCGGGATGGCTGATCTGCCCAACTCACCAAGTACGCACAGGGACGAATTGGTGGTGAGTATGTGTGTTGACAACGCCCTGATCCGCCGAGTATTGGTGGATACGGGGAGCAGTGTAAATGTGCTGTATTTACACACGTTCGAGAGGATGGGTCTCAAGCGGGAACAGCTGACCAATCTGAAGACGCCATTGGCTAGCTTCACAGGAAACTACATTGAGGCTGAAGGTACCATCCAACTCCTGGTCGAGATTGGAGATGAAGCGCACCGAGCAGCGGTGCGTATGACGTTTGTGGTGGTAGACATCAACTGCACCCACAATGCCATACTAGGTCGACCAGGACTGGAGGATTTGGAGGCAATAACCTCCATTCGGCATTCTTGCATCAAGTTCCCCACTGATACTGGTGTAGGAGTGGCCCGAACGGATCCGGCCACAGCCCGAGCTTGCTACAGGGAGGCCCTGAAGAAGATAAACACCCGCGGGATGCGGGTGAACAGCATTGACACGCCTACACGGCGGACGGAGGTCGAGGGAAACCTAAAGCCTGCCACCCTCCTTCAATATATCGAACTTGACTCCCCATCTGATCGAAAGATAGCGATCGGAATGGACCTGGAGGAGGAAATAAGAGGAGGGGTGGTGACAGTACTCAAGAAGTTCCAGGTCCTATTTGCTCGGGGGCCTGGGGATATGCCGGAGATTGATCCAGGACTCATCTGCCACAAACTAGCCGTTCGGCCTGATGCCAAGCCAATACAGCAAAAGAAAAGACACCAGGCAGCTGAACGGAGGGAGTTCATGAAACAGGAGGTGGCCATGCTACTGAAGATAAGGCACATTAGGCCCGTCATTCATGTGGAATGGTTAGCTAATGTGGTCCTTGCCCCAAAGGGCTCCACATGGAGGATGTGTGTGGACTACTCTGATTTAAACAGTGCATGCCCCATGGACCCTTATCCTGTGCCAAGGATTGATTTGCTGGTGGACGAGACAGCCGGGTGTGAGTTACTAAGTTTCATGGATGCCTTCAGAGGATATCACCAGATCTTCATGCACCCGGATGACGCAGAAAAAACTGCATTCGTCACCTCGGATGGCGTGTTTTGCTACATAGTCATGCCGTTCGGATTGAAGAATGCAATGGCTACCTTCCAGAGGATGATCGGGATGCTCTTCAAGGAAGTACTGGGAGTGACCATGGAAGCCTACGTCGATGACATCCTGATCAAAAGCAAAAAGAAGGAAGACCATGTACAGGACATGGAAAAGGTGTTTGAGATTATGAAAAAAGCGAACATGAGGCTGAACCCCAAGAAATGTGCCTTTGCAGTCAAGGGGGGCAAGTTCTTAGGGTACATGATGAGCGAGCGGGGAATTGAGCCGAATCCTGAAAAGGTCAAAGCAATCATGGATATGGAGGCTCCGAGAAATTTAAAAGAGGTTCAGAAGCTGACTGGTAGGCTAGCCGCCCTGAGCAGATTTCTGGCTAAACTGGCCGATCGGGCGATCCCATTTTTCCAGATTATGAAAAAGGCCAACCCATTCGAATGGACAGCCGAATGTCAAACAGCGTTTGAAGATTTCAAACTATATTTATCTTCTCCCCTGGTCCTAACCAAGGCTGATCCAGGGGAACATTTGTATATGTATCTGGCCGTTGTTGACCTTGCGGTCAGCTCGGTATTAATAAAAGAGGAGGAGGGTGTTCAACGCCCTATCTATTTTGTGAGCAAAGCCCTGAACGGGCCTGAGACGAGATATACTCTCATGGAGAAGAACATTCTGGCTCTGATCGCGGCAATGAAAAGGTTGGCACCATACTTTCAGGCACATCCCATCACAGTCTACACAACCCAACCACTGGCTACTATATTAAGGAACCCAATGGCGAGCGGACGAATAACTAAATGGGCCCTCCTGATCGGGCAATATGAGGTAAATTTCAAACCTCGCCCTACCATCAAGGGACAGGCTCTAGCAGATTTTATCGCTGAATGTACCGCTCGACCATCGGAGGAAGCACCGAACGGAACATCAATGAATGAATGGTGGGAACTGTATGTGGATGGGGCCTCTAGCGCCAAGGGATGTGGAGGGGGAGCTGTGATTACATCCCCCGAGGGGTTTAAGGCATACTATTCGGTACACATTAAATTTAGAGTAACTAACAATGAGGCCGAATATGAGGCTCTGATTGTAGGTTTGAAGTATGCCAAAGCCCTTGGTGCTGGTCGGCTTAAAGTCCGATCAGATAGCCAACTGGTAGTCAGCCAGGTGAACGGCTCTGCGGAGGCCAAAGAAGAAAGATTAAAATCTTACAAGGAACTGGTCGAGGAACAGATTACCAAATTTGAACAGGTGACACTCGACCAGATATCTCGGATTGAAAATACGGAGGCAGACATTTTGTCAAAACTGGAGCATGCCGCGCTGGATGATCGGGCTCAAGGCATCCCGGCCCACATCCAAAAGTTCGCACATAGGGAGATGCTGACTACACTACCAACTATGATCCTTCAGGTAGACGCCATTTCATATGCAGAACCAAATTGGGTCACGGATATGACCAATTACCTGAAGGATGGAACGCTCCCAACGGATAAGGTTGATGCCTACAACCCGACCAAAATTGAGAGGAAAGCCCCCATGTTCGAACTTGTGGACGGACAGTTATACAAAAAGACGTTTGGAGGACCATACCTGAAATGCCTCCCACCCGCTCTGGCAGTCGCTGTGATGGAGGAAATACATGAAGGAATATGTTCTAGCCACTAAGGGCCAAAAACACTGGCCAGGAAGATCATCCTGCAAGGATACTACTGGCCGACCATCCAGCAGGACTGTTTTGCACACACCAGGAAATGCAAAGTCTGCCAAGTTTATGCACTAGTACCTGGACGGCCTGCAACCTTTTACACCGCGATGACCATTTCATTACCGTTCGCTAGGTGGGGGATCGACTTGCTAGGTCCCCTACCTACTGCTTCAGGAGGAAGGAAGTACATCATTGTGGGAATTGATTACTGTACTAAATGGGTGGAAGCCGAACCATTGGCCAGCATTACAGATTTCCAATGCCAACGGTTTCTCTGGAAAAATATTATTTGCAGGTTCGGTCTTCCCGAGCAGGTCGTCACAGACAACGGAAGGCAATTCGTGAGCAAGAATTTTGAGGACTACCTCGTGAAATGGGGAATCAAGCATTCCAGGGCGTCTGTGGCATACCCACAGGCGAACGGCCAGGTGGAAAACATGAATAGGACCATCATGGATGGCATAAAAAAGAAACTAGAGGACTACACCTCCACTTGGCCCGAACAGCTGAATTATATCCTTTGGACTTACAGGACAACACCCCGAATGGCTACTGGGGAAACGCCGTTCGCACTCGCATACGGGTTCCAGGCCAAGGTACCTACCGAGGTCCTGGTACCTACACACCGGATAATACATTATGACCCCGAGCGGAATGAGGACAACTTGCGTGCTGAGCTCCATTTCATAGAAGAAAGGAGGGATCTTGCAGCTCTAAGAATGGAGGAGTACCACCGAGCCACCAAGAGATACTTTGACAAACAGGTCAAAATCCATTCAATCCAAGTAGGAGACTTGGTCCTGAAGAAAAGGGAAAAAAGCAAACCACTAGAAGGTGGAAAGATGGCCAGAAACTGGGAAGGACCCTACCGGGTAGAGAAGAAATACGCCGAAGGAACGTTCCGCCTTCAGACTACCGAAGGCCAATCGGCAGGAGCTTGGAATGTTGAACACCTGAGAAAGTTTTACCAATAAAACGGCTGTTGCCACCTCTTAAAAAAAATGTACAGGGGATACATAAAGAGGGAGAAATTTACTTCCAAACACAAGGCTAGAAGACCGAATGACAATATCACAACCATGGCCAGAAGCCTCACCTCGATCAAGCTCTGTTGGCAATCATTATGGATATCCGAAGGAAAACCAACATCTTTATCTGGAGGGAGCCTCTGTATCAGCTTGGACTTGGCCTTGTGCTCTGGATGACCGAGCAGGGGATCCAAGCCAGTTTAGGAGATGGTGTAAAACTTCGAGTAAGGCAAGCCGAACGGCATTTGATAATTCGGATGACGGAGCGGGGAGTCAGTACTCTGATTCTTTAAATCTTACCTCAGTCTATAGCTCTAACGAACCACGACGAAGGGAAATCGTTATGGTGGAATCCGAGCTATAACTTGGAGGCGAGTCTCCATTTTTAGCTTGAAATACAAGAGATGACCCGTACAGGTGATCTTGTGTTTAGTTTGAAAATGGACATCTCATACCCTTAATATGGATGTCCCGGAAAGGCTGAACCGAACGGGTGCATCGGAATTATGGGCTTGGAAGATGAGGGGCAATACAAACCTCACCTCAGTCTATAGCTTTGACGAACCACAACGAAAGGAAATCGTTATGGTGGAATCCAAGCTATAACTTGGAGGTGAGTCTCCACTCTCGCTTGAAATACCGGAGATGACCCGAACAGGTGGTCCTGTATTTAGCTTAAAAAGATGGACATCTCAAACCTCTAGTATGGATGATCCCGAACGGGTAAATCGGAATTATGGGTTTGGCAGATGACAGACATTATCCAAGTAATAATTAAAGCTTGAATAGTGCTCTGAACGGTCGGGGAATTAACCTCTAAGATGGTGACTGCAAAAAGATCCCGAACAGGGAAAGGAAGATCGGGAAACAATCTCGACATTGCATGGGAAGGTTATTCTTCGACACTACCAAACAAAGGAATAAAAGGACGGATAAAACCAAGGGAAAGATATGATGTCAGGAGATAATCTCGACTTACCGACCGGGAATTATGCGTGAAGAAAAAGAATAAAGTATAAGAAAAATACTAGCTCAGAGAACAATCAGAACAATGTGAGGAAGCAGGTATCTTTATTCTTCGGCACTACTGGCCGGGAATTATACAGGAGAACAAAAGAAAAAAGGGATTACAAATAGAGATAACTAAGCTACGGGAGGGTCCTTGTTCGGCGCAGCATCCGAGTTGGAGTTTGGGGGATCGGCTGAATCCTTGGCCTTTTGCCTCTTCTCCACTACCCGTTGATAAGCACGGCAGAATAACAGATCAAAACCTTTCTCCTTGGGGTCAAAGGGCTCATCAAAAGACTCCTTGAACACTTCTATATTCCGTTCGACCAGCATATCCTGACACTTAACAAGGGTATCTTTTGCCAGAGCATTGGCAAAGGCTGTCCCGGACGGGGTTTCATCCAGAAGCTTGAGGCCATCATGCAACGGATCCTTGCTCTTCTCTAAAAATTCGCCCAGATGCTTGCCAAGGAATTCCCGAGCAGTAGTTTCCAAGGCGATGTTCAGGCCTTTCCCCCTTTGGAAATCAATCACCGCTTTCGTGGTGATCTTGGAAACATCGGCAGTATAGGGGGCAGGGGGATTCTCCCCCTTGGCCTTCTCAATCTTCAGGCCAGCAGCTTCGGCGGCCTTCACCTTGGCACGTAGATCGCGGATTTCCCGATCACGTCGTTGGAGCCTCTGCTCCAGTTCGGCCAGCTCCTCCCTGGCCTTGTCACCCTTGTTGGCTCGATCTTGGAGATCTGCAGCCATTTTCCTCGCAGCGGCCAAGAGGGTTTTGCTCTCATCCAGCTCCTGATGAAGGAGGGTCATCTCCCGTTCAGCGGCTAGGAAGGCCCGGTGATAATATGTACCGGCCTGTGGAAAAAAGAAAAACAACAATAAGAACAAGTCCAAAAAATACTAAACATAAGGAGAATGGACTGAACAGTCAAAAGCATACCTTAAGGGTCTCAGCGTGGCCTGCTTCAACCAGATCGGACCAATGCGTCAGGTTGGTGAAACCCTCACCAGCCTTCAGAGAAGTACTACACCACATGGATGATGCAGTTTGCCCGAACAGTGTCCGGCATTCAGCTCGGGGACCCATGGCTGAAAACTCCACCGTCAACCGATCGGGGATCGGGAGATCATCAGGAGCAGAACCTCCCCTGTTGCTAGGCAGTCTGGGAGGGGAGGGGACCGCATGCATCCTTTCCACATCGAACAAGAAGGATAGAAGAGAAACGTAAAGGCCAGAAAATACCTGAACAAGAACTAAGAAATAGCTCTAGAGAGAAGGATGTGTTTTAAGCCGGAGATGCAAAGTTTCGAAACCCAGAATCAAAACCAGAAGAGCCTACTTATACTCTGTCACGCTGAATCAACAGCCAATCAGAGAAAGACACGTTTCCAGTAATGATGACGGATACACGTGTCCTGCGGAGAATCCTTCTCAAGTAATCATGACGTTTGTCGGGGAAGTGAAACGGCAGTTGCAAATAACCGTCAGAATGTACCTCGGGAACCGGCGGAATACCATCCGATACTCAACCGAACAACATTCGGGCAGTAATCTTCTACTTCCTTATGCACTCACTACCGTTCGAGACATAGGAAGTGGGGGACTAGTGTTGGGATATTAGGTCCAGGTCCAATATCCCTAGGCCCAAATCATGGAAGAAGCAGCAGGCCCAAGGCAGTCCAAAGAATTCTCGAACATCATTCGGGATAAAGTTTCTACTTGGAACATTCCAGCAAACAATTACGCCAAAGTGCCAGTACCCAGATCCCGAGCGGCATTCGGGATACTTCCATAACAAAATAACATCTATGACGGGGTCCCACACACCGAACACCTTGCCCGAACGGGAAATCAGCAAGTGGAGGCCGCATTTAATACTGGATCATGGCGGCTACAAGTGGGGGCATGGGTGCTTACATGGCAGAGGTGGTAACCTACAGGATTCAGCCACGTGTCCAGCTTTCCCATCCCTCTTTTAGTATAAATATCCATGTTTAGATCATTGTAAAGGGTTAGCATTTTGATACTCAGAGCTTAGCAATAGATTTACATCTCTTATCCTTGTATTCTCATACTCATCTACCGTTCGGGTAGTTCCAGTGTAATAGCATAAATTACTGAATACTAGTAAGCTCCTGAGTTGGATAATATCTCACTGTTTTATATTTTTATACACTTTTCAACCCAACCAAATATCCCTACAATATCCAAAGCTTGTGTTGGGCTTTCGGATCTTCGGGAATAAACCTCAACAATAACATTACAAGAAACTATTAAATTAATAAATGAAACAAATGTAATTCATCTACCAACACAGAGTTGAACAAAAATAAATGAAGCATAATAATCTAAATTCATTTTTATTAATAAGAAAACTCAAAGCTTCGAGAATTCTCAACAATTTCGGTCTATTTATGATAACAATTTCGGTCTATTTATGATAAATTGTTATATTACAAAAATAAATGAGTAAGAACATTAATTGTTACACACACTCATTGTTATATGTGGTACAAGCATAGGTGCAATCGATCTTTTTTTCCTAATAATTGTTTTCTTTTCATTTTTAACTTGTTAAATTTTGTATACTTATTTACGGTTAAATATTTATTAGTTTGAAATTATATTTTTATGTGTTACGGTTTAACGATGAAATACAGTAATAGTTAATTTTTTTCTTAATGATTAATTAACAACTTACCGGAATTGCACCAATGTATTACTATCGATTCTTATACCGGTTCTTCTAAAAACGTTTATAACCGAATCGATATGGGATTAACGGTTCTTCAAATGCTTCCTTTTTTTCAAGAACTTAACCGATCTCATCCCTACATTTTTCTTCGTAAGATGACATATAAACTATCACTTTTTTTATGTTTATCGTGTCTATCGGTATTAATTTTATTTATCGTATAAATGATTTAAAAAGATTAAAATTTTAATTTAATTTTGTAGTCTTGCATATTGAGATTATCCTGGTACCACCTCCTGACCGCGGCCGATACTAGTCCAGTTGGACTTGTTGATCGGTTTGTGATTTCGGGTAAATAATTAGCCAAATCTTCAAACAATCTATGTGTACTTGTGACGAGTAGAAAACAATAGAAAAGTCCACAGAAATCTTTGATGAGGAGAAGAGACAATTCCAGGAAATTAATGTGCTAAAAGAGTTAAAAGTCCACGAGAATCCATGATTTTAGATTCAATTAGAATGAAGGGAAGTTTGAATACATCTAAACTTTTATATATCTTTAAAATTTTAAAATCTACATTGAATACATCTAGACTTTGTAAAAGTCCATTGAATAAACCGAAACTTTTAAAATTTATGTACTTTTAAGATTTTGCCATTAATTCCTAAAATCCTAATACAATGCGCTCCTTTAGTCTCTGTCAGACTCTGTGAATAGTAAATTTGCAGCTGTATATATAATTACCCCAAGCTTAAATAAGGAACATTCAAATACGATTCAATACTATGTGTTGTTTTTATGGTACTCTTTACCCCAAAAAGTTTGGACTGGACCTCAAGTTGTTTTCATGTGAGATTTTTAATCTAAAATGTTCTTTTTAAAATGGGCTATTTAAGGACCTGTCCACGGGTTCGAGCCCAATTTCCCAAGTATAATAAAATCATACGGACCTTTTTGACGGAGATCATAAGACGCCGGAAAAGGTCCATATTCCGCTCATAGATCGAGATCGGCTCAGAGCAAGAAATTTCCCGAGGAAGGTCGATGGCGATGAACAACGGATTAAGATCGTGCGCCTCCAAGCTCCTTGCGTCCGCCGATTCATTGGCCCTCAAGACTGGTCTGTCTTCTCTCTCCCTTATAAGGTTTATCATTCCGTATATCCGTTGAATTACTTCTCAGCGTTTCGGTTTTAGATTCATTTCAGAATAGTAATTCACGTTTCTCTGTCGTTATGTGTATGGTGGCTAGGTAATGATAACTGGTGTAGCCAGAAATTTAATATTAGAGGATAATTTCTAAAAATTTATGAGGGCCAAAGGTTCATATTCGTTTTTTCCCTACTAGATCACAAATATTTTTACATATTTGTATTCACAAAAAATGGGGAGCAGTTGCTCCCTACCCCTCTCTAGCTACCCTACAGTGTTTCTCTTATGCTGTGAGAGATTCAATGTTAAATTAATTAGTAGGTAATATTTAAATTCAAATAATCATGTCTTTTCATTCACGCATTCAAAAGTCTACAAAGTAGTTTGTAAGAAGTTTAGCGAAAAATCTATAACCAAGCGTTTGCTAGTTGCTTGAACTTTCTTGTGAGTTTAATACTACCTTTGCCCCACTAACATTGGGACACCAGGAGGTGACACAATTATTAAGAAAAATGAGCTTATGTGGTTGATATTGAATTGATAAAGTAAGTTTGATTTAGATTCACACAAACTTTACCAAACTTGGTATAAGACAATCTTAGTGGGATTTCTCGAAAAGGAAAAATGGGATAATTCTTGCGGGGTGGAGGGAGTACTTGTTTAGCACAGGAGAAAGTTTACGTAAATTTCACCTTCCATGTTGATGTTTTTTGTGATCTTGAAACTAGAGACATATGTACATTACATGCCATATTCCATTGATGGCATGTTATTACAAGGAACATTTCTAGTGC
This sequence comes from Cuscuta epithymum, assembly GCA_945859915.1. Lineage (NCBI taxonomy): Eukaryota > Viridiplantae > Streptophyta > Magnoliopsida > Solanales > Convolvulaceae > Cuscuta > Cuscuta epithymum. The sequence continues at coordinate 1,143,902 of CAMAPF010000038.1, forward strand.
TCTAGCTTGGTTGTTTTGGAGAATGATCCATTGGAATTCTCTTGCTCCCGATAATGTGGTGTGATTTTCAGAAAAGTCTGGAATCAAGGAATTCACAGGCTTTAACAATTCCTGAAATTCGGGCAATTACAATATTAAATGCATCCCACACCATGATTTTTGAGTGAATCCCTTGATAGGGTGAACTCTTGTCACTTCAGACATGTTTGGTTTAATATCATTTCTAACCATTCAAGTACCCAGCACCATATTACTCCGATATATGCTTCTTTTTTGGAAAGTTAGCCACTTATTATGGATTTATATTGCAATTGTTTTAATGATAGAACTTCTAACTTATGGATTTATAATGCAATTGTTTTAATGTTAGAAGTTAACCTAGACTTTTGTGAATGCAACAACAGTAAGTATCCATTTCGGATTGCGTTTGCCATTGCAAAAGGCCTATTTTCTCCTAATCCAATTCCAAACAATATACTTTTTTGTTCGGTAGTTAATTTGAAATGCCAAAAGCCAATATAAATAGAAAGTTTTGCATTTCGAGGTTTGAAGGTAAATTATTTTTATTTTGATTTGTTATATTTTCACCGCACATTTTAACATCAGTGCCAAACATTGTTTCTCTTAAAAATACTTTCCCAAGGTAATTTTGAAATACTTAAAGAGAAGTGCTTTTCCAATAAGTAGTACGATAGTATTTCACAGCAACTTAAATCCCAAAATATGCCCAAGTGTCCCTTAAAACTCAAATGCACATATTTACTCAGGACATTCAAAAGTCTAGTTACCCTTTGCGCGTCTTTACATTCAATAAACCAAATACTCAGCTGCACGTATAGTTCAGTGGTTCTTTTGTAATTCAAAGGAAGCATGTGCTGATCCATGGGGATATACGGCTATGTGGACCTCAATATTGTTAAAAGAGTGAGCTATCAAACCGGCTCAGATTGAGGCCTAGTCTGAGAATTTATAATGATACATTGCTCTCACCCTTACAAATTTGGTAGCTCTGACAACAAATTTGTAATACCTCTCTCAGGTTAAAGAGAAAAACATTACAGTAGTTTACTACTTACAAGATGGAAAATGGCTGCCGAAACAGATGAAACTAATCTTCAAAAATATGACTTGACCAAATATACCAAAAAACTGACTTCCATAAAACTATGACAGTTCGCTACAAATCTACAATGATACAACCACCTGGATAAGGACTTACTAAACTTTAGATTAGGAGACTGCTGAAAATACAACCAACATATAAACATTTCAATTGACTTGTAAGTTTACTAAATTCTAATTTAGTAAGATCCAACCCTATTAAGATTGGGTGGGATCTAAGTGGGATTATTCAGGGCTAAAAAGGATCTAGGCTTTCTATTTCAGCCTCATACTCTGCATCGTAATTTCTGAACCTCAGATTAGTTAGGCTGGGTGGGCATTTTTAAAACAATACCAGACCCTTAGTCCATTTGCATCCCAAGGAGGAACCGAGGAACCCAAGCCTTGCCTGGCCAAACCTTTTGAAAAGATTTTTTTTATTTGTCTAACATTTTTACTACTAGGCTACTACGTTTTTTTAACAGATTAAAATTTTTTCTAACCAACTTACAAGAACTACAAAATGTGGCTTTGTTGCAGTGAACAGAGGACTTCACTCAACAGGCATGAAGAAAATGGGTGGACATGCACATGGCCATGACGAGCCATTCTACCTTCATGCAAAACACATGTACAACTTGGATAGGATGAAACATCAAAAGCTGAAGATGAGTCTCAGTGTGCTTGCTGCATTCAGCATTGGTGTTGGTGTTCCCGTTTGGGCCGTCATTTTCCAGCAAAGGAAGACGGCTTCAGCATAGAGGGGACCTGATCATCTCCTATCTTTAAAATAACAAAGTTCCTTTAGGCTTGCCTTGGCTCATGTAGACCATGGTGCTCATAAACCTATTACATTTTGGCATCTGTATGGTACTTGTTTTAGCTTTTGCTCTTCTTTTTTAAATTCATAATTAGGATTATAATTATGAAAAGTTATTGTAATCCTAATTGGATTATTGGGTACATGAGTACATCTTTGTTTTACATTTGCTCAATCATAAGACCTGTCTATACATATAAATAAATACATAATGGTGTCATATATAAACACTAAAACACCAGGCGGATTGGGGTGTGGTATATCAAATCGCTGTGGATGAGGATCCAATTTTAAAAGGATTTTCTATATGAGTTGATTGGTTTATGCAAATTCGGCTGAACTGCTGAAGTGATTGAACTGAGCTATCTAACAATGTCACTCTGGTTAAGGGTTATTTAGCAATTATGGAAGAACCATAATACGAGTGACACTAATCAAACCCAAGTACAAGTGGGGAGGTGATTGCTGTGGTGCACCCAGAATCATGGTTCTCCTCGTAAAACACTTTACTGACATTTAAACTTGACTAATGAGCTTCCTGCCTAGAACAGTACCCAGCTCATTTTGGCTGAGATTAATTGGCCGAGTCCCTCCTCCCCACCTAAACGGCTAAACCCACACATTGTTGTTAAGTGTACATTTCTCAGTGTTCTGTTTCGAGGTTCCCAGTTCGTTTAAAATGCTTGATTGATGATAAAGTTAACTCTTCCATGACAATATATCATCATCATTTTTCATTTAAACATGCAGAGTATATACAGATACATGTTAGAAGTTTTATAGAATTGAAAATTTTGAATTTTAATATTTCAAAATTTTATCATTTAAACTTAGAGATTAAAAGGGTTGTAGAATTCCAGGAGTATGCAACTCCCTCATTTTGGTAAACCATTCCTCATATCTTAACCTTTGGGGATGTCAAATGTGAAGGTATACTGAAATAAAACAACGTGTTATGTTTATATATAAATCAAACATGATACTATTGTACCCGTTCTGGGTTTTTAGCCTTTATTTTGGGGGGACATTAAGATAATCAAAACATAATCCAAACAGCTTTGGTTCTATTTTGGAGGAACTGAAACCGCTTCAAATCGATTTGAGGCAGTCGGGACCTGAAAAATGGTTGCCTGGTTCGGTGCTTATCCATCCCAAATCTAGCATCTTTGTTTCTGGATCTAGAATTGGAACATGATCCATCTTTACGCTCTTGTGGTCGTGAATCCTATATAACAAATCTTTTTGATAGATTTTTGAAGTTAGGGATGCTCAAGATCTTTTTTCTATAAAAAAGAAAGAACAAAGTTTAGTTTTGGATTAATCATGAACTTTGTGACCAACTGGATTATGGGAAGCATCACCATTAATCTCTCTTGTGACACTGAATGGGATGTGTAGTGGGCCTTTTCCATTTCAAGAGATGCCGCACTTTATTTCATTTCGAGTAAGAGTAGTAGTTTGAGATCTTAGAATTGAGACATTTTAGTTGATACAGTTATTAGGTGATAAAGAAGTTATACATGTAATTATTGGTTAATAAATCTGTATAATATAGGAATGTCCATCTATAATGTTCTAATTTGATGATAAATGGCTCTTAATTTGTTGGTCTTCTAGCACAGTAAGAAAATCTACTAATTCTGGTCAACCCTAAATGACATTGAGTTTTTTTTTTGTTCACTTGGAAGCTTGCTCCGGATGAATTCAAAACGTGCTGTAACTATTTGTTTAGTTAATGTGTCTAGTTCATTCGGTGGAGAACAACTTGGCTTCAATAATAGTGTTTTGTCCAAACATGAAACACTAAAAAAAGAGTTCAAAAACTATATTGACAGTAAAACAGATTCACACCATATCTCCTCCATACCCTTTGGATTTCAGTATTACAAATATAAAAATAAAATATTACTCGTACATATAATATACTGTATTTTCCCTCCCACCCCATTGACTTTTTAGGATTGACTATTTGGCTTACTTTAATATGATGAATGTTCAAAATTAATATCAAGACAGATGAAGAACTAAAGAAATGATACATTTGAATAAAATTGACTGTCAAAGTCTTATAGTTGGTAGAAGGGTAGAACCAAGTCATACATAGATTTGATTTTTCTTTTTTCAAGATGAACATAAGAGAAATGTCAACAGAAAAGATAAAAGGAACATCTCTTCCATTATATACATTTGAAATACATGGGGTTAATTGGAGAACTTAAAACTCATTATTTCAATTAAGACACATACATGAGTGATTCTTCTTCCATAACTTATATTGAATCTAGTGTCTCTGTAGTTCCTGGTCCAAATGAATATGCATTTGAGATTAGGAGAAAATCCCAATTCTTGAAACACATTCACTAAGCATTTGGATCAGGAATGACAGAATAAGATGGATAGGTAATTAATTAATTTTACATCAAAGAAACCCTCACATTCTTGATCTAACCCCAACTAAATAGCAATTCAAACAAAAACTAAGGTTTGGACTTTGAATGAACATAAATTTAAACAAATCCTTGATGAAATTACTGGGAAGTTGTGGGATTTTCATCTCCACTTTCACTTGCTTGGGATTGGCTTTGTTGATGATGGTGTTGATGCTGATGATGATGTTGTTGATGTTGATGATGGTGTTCCAAATTCATACCCAAATCAATCCTGTTCCCACTATACTCATTAATGGAGGCCATCATTCCCATATTGGTCTGAATGGTCTCTGAGATGCCAAGCCCCAGCTGCTGAACCGGCTGTGACTGCTGCAATACCATCGAACCGAGCTGAACCGGATTGAACCGCCCGCCTCCGGGGAACTCGAACCCGCCGATCCTCTGCATCCCCGTGCTCTTGTACTGCCACGGATGGTGCTGTTGCTCTTGCTGGGCCGCCGCCGCCGTTGTTGTTCCGGCGGTGCCGCTGTTCACTGGGAGCATCCAGAAGGTGTTCCCCATGTTTCCAGCGGCCGGAGCGACCGCCCACATGGCCGGCGGAGCCGGCATGTAGCTGGAGGTGGGTTGGGATGATACGGGCATGGAGTCCGAACCCGGTTCGTGACCTTGACCGGATGTTCTTTCTACCTTGGCCGACGGCGGCGGTGAGGTTGCCCCGCCGCTGGTGTCTTCTCTCAATCTCTTCTTCATGAAATTCTCCTCCGGGTCGTGCCCGTATCCGGCGTTCGAGAGCTGGTGGTGGAATCCAAGCATGGCCGTGGCAGCGCCGCCGTGAATGAAGAGAGGGCCGGATTTAGAAGGCGGAGCAGAGAGTGTGCCCCCGCCGCTTCGGAGAGGCACGTTGAGGGACGAGAAATTGGCCGGAATCGTGCCGGTGCCGGTGGCGGCTATAATCGCCGGCTCAGATTGCTGCAACAGCCACTCGATGGTCTCGCCGTCGGATTTGTGACCCAATTCTCTGGTGAGCTGAAACACCCTGGCGGCGCATAAGGCCGGCATGCGAATCCGCCGGCCGCGGCCGTCGACCTTCGTGTGGCGGTCCTTGGAGGGCTTCTTTGCAGCTTTGGTGGAAGCAGAGTTGGTGGGAGTAGAAGGAAGAGTGGGTCTGGAAATGGAGCCCAAAAAAGAGTCGGATGGGGCCTTGCCGGACCCAGACACATCCGGGTCGGGTTGAGTTTGGACTGGGACCAACTGGAGTGAAGAGGGCGGTGGGGGTGGCGGCTCTTGGGTCTGCTGTGGGGTTGGACGGCGGTGTTCGGAACCGCCACCGCCACCGCCACTCCCACTCCCACCACCAAGGTTGGTTTTGTGTGGCTCAAGAAAATCCATCTTTCTTGGATATGAAAAGAGGAAAAAACCAAAGAAAGGAACAATCTTTGAGGTTTTTGTAAAATTCCCAATTCCTGTCCACTTGGGATGAATGGAAAGAAACAACCCTAAGCTAGAGCTAGAGGGAGAGAGGGGAAAGTCTGGATCTCTATTTTTTTCAAGAGCACAAGTGGAATTGAACTATTGAAGTAGTGGGGTCATTTTTTGTTTTTTGATTTTCTTTTCACTTGCTTTTCTTTGTGGTTGACTGCTGTCTTTGCAGACAGAGAGAGAAATCAAGAAGTAGAGAGAGAAATGAAGTAGAGAGAGAAAGAGTGAGTGTCTACAAGCTCCCAAATAAGAATCAGTGATAGTGGCTTACCAACAAGGGTGGTGGCAGTGGATGAGTTAAACAGTGGGGACTTGGAAAAAATGATAGTAGCCCCCCATTAATTGGTTTGAGATGCCACGAGGATGGAGTAACGTTAGAATGGGACCTTATAGAAATACTACGTATGCTTTTAATTGTTTATGTAAACACCTATCTAATGAGGATAGTGGGTGTTTAGATCTCATTTTTAAAATTGCTTATCCTCCTTTAGGGAGTAGAAGAAGGAGTTGAAGTGTTTGGGTGAAAGTACAAAAGTGATTCTGATGCTCTAATTTACTTCTAGAATCAGTTTTTTAGAAGCGGGTGGAAACCAACTTTTGAAAACTGATTTTGATTCTGTTTCTGCTTTAAAAAAGAAGCAGAAGTAGAATCAATTCTAAACATCCCTGAGCCTACATGTGCAATTGTTTATTTAAACTTGTTATATTTTTTCATCATACATGTTTATAGGATGATGCAAAGTTATATGGAGTATTGTTTTTCATGTTATGAAGGAAAAAATGAACTAAGCAATGTACAAAGCGAATTATTCTTTGTTGAGTTGTAATAAATTAAATTAATTTAACTTCTAACCAATTTAACTTCTAATCAGTCAATACTTATATGTGATATTAGAATGCCCATCTATAATGATTCATTTCAATGATTCCTAGCAACACAGCCAACACTTATGAGGGCCAAGTTCACTTTGAACGTGTGAGAAAGCTCTTGTCCTCTTGATATCTAGTCTAACAACCTCTAAAGTCTAAACGCACACTCAACATTGGATGGGGGAGGGAAATCCCCATGATATATATAGGGTTTGGTTCAACTTAGATGCTCTTTTGTTACACATTTTTAACTTTACTCAAATTCAGTCAATAATAAATAGTATGGTGACATTTTGATAAATATTATGTCAACACTGCAAAAATGCAATAAACGAGTTTGGTTGTGCATCAGTCGAGGCAAAAATGCAATAAACCTTATAAACGAGTATACTAATAAGTGTTCTCTATATAATACGAAGTACGTTAGTGTGAATAATGATCACTATTTTCTCCATTTTTTGATGGGTGACTCGGTGACCATTTATCAAGTAACATATTATGTAGCGCGGTCATATATTTACTCCTCAAATATATGCGAATTGTGGGATCGTTGGGCGTGAACCAACACATATTTTTCAAAATATAAAATGAGAAATAAAATAAAGAGACAATATCACTGTTCTAAAAATCGCTCTAGGCGCCCGACTAGTCCCCGCTTAGGTGCTAGGCGGTGGTTGGGCGCCCCGATTTTAGTGTAGACGCTCCGACTAATTGATTTGACGTCTAGGTGAATTAGTCGGCCGTCTAGGGCGTCTAGTTGTCCGCCCAGAGCGCTTATTCGGCCACCTAGGGGTCTAGATTCATCAGACACTTTTTTTTTTGCTTTTTTATCTTAGTATCCTAAGAGATATAAGTACCTTAAACTTTAACCACGTATATGAAAAAAGCTACTAGTGAGTAAGTGAGTAGGTATAATATATGAATAAATGTGACAATTAAATATTTCATACATGTTAATGTGTATATGTGTGTGTATTTTTTTATAAACACACAAACACAATATTACTAATCATATTTATGCAAAAATATTGATAAATATAAAATTTCTATGTCTCCGACTAGTCCCCGATTAGGCGCCCGCCTAGCCGCCTAGGCGCTAGGCACTGGGCTGGCGCCCGACTAGTGCCCAACGCCTTTTAGAACATTGGACAATATAAACATGTAAGCAATTACTCAATTAGGATAAATAGCCCAACACTAAAATTTATTTCAAAATTATAAATTTATAATTATTTTTCTTGTTGGATTGACTAAATTTATTGAAGAGTGTTATTTTAGCTCATTTCAAATGACTTTTTTCTTATTTCGTTAATTTTAATAAAAAAAAAATTAAATTTCCCAAAATACAATAAATTCACTGATTTATTTAATTCAATCATTTCAGTACCAATTTTAGCAATTCTAATATATCTGGCCAATTCAATCAATTTCAGCATTATCATATCATACGCCTCTTGGTGTTCTTGTTACTACTATAAACGATGTTACGATTCAAACCCATGTTCTAGTGCAATTGCATGCATCAATTGCATGCAATTGAATTAATTATATATATATATATATATATATATATATATAGGGGCGGAACTACTGTGGTGCTTGGGGGTGCTTGAGCCCCTGCAATGTTTTTTTCCTTTCTTAAATATGCATATATATATTTATTAATATATCATTAATCAGCCCCTGCAACCCTGAGCCCTCACAGAAGTCAGAACCAGCAGCCCGTCATCCCCTCTCTCGGTCCATCTACGGATTTATAACGTCCCAAACTTTCAGCCCAAGCCACATCTACCGATCTGCGGACAGAAGCGGCCAGCGGCCCTCATCTTGTCCTCTCCGGCCTCTGCGCAGCAACACACAAAGTCAGCACTCGGCAACACCAACAGGCGGAACAACAACCCTGCGTCCGGTATCCCTTCCCAACGAGCACCAAGCCACTAATTCTTTAACTATCCGACGAATCCGACGGGTGACGAGTGACGACGAGTCTAAGACGAGCAACGCCGTTCAGCCACTGATCCTGCCTTGTTATGTTTCCACTTTGTTGTGAGTTTCTAAGTTTATTGTATTTTTGAGTAGTTTATTCATTATTAATTCAATTTCATATATTGTTATTTTTTTGTGCAATGGGTTCTTGATAAGTCCGTATTTAGACACGCATTTGATGCGTGTTCGGGTCGGATTCTGATGATTTTCCTAGCTTTAAGGCGTTGCAAGTCTCAATTTTGGCTCAAGTTGTGTTTAACAGGCGTTGGATCGAGTTTCATAGCATTTGCAGTTGATTTGAAGAAGTTAGAGTCCGGCAATCGGCGCTTGAGAGGCATTCAGGAAGGATTTGAAGGCATTCGAGAAAGATTTGGAAGATTTGGAGGCCACCGGGAGATTCACAACGAAATTCTGGTGAAGAAAGAGCATTTGGATTGACCTCGTAGGCATTCGGGAGCATTCGGAACAAGAAACGAAGAAAAACGATGAAGAAAAGGTCAGGCACGGCCGTGCCTAGGGCAGGCACGATCGTGCCTGCCATCTGAATTGACGCGGAGCTACTGGCAGCCAGACACGATCGTGTCCGGTGCAGGCACGATCGTGTCTGCAATATTTTTACGCATTCCTTCCGCAGGCACGATCCCAGGCACGATCGTGCCTGGCATCGTGTCTGGCCCCGTTTTGTCCTAAATCAGCTCAACTTCTCCTGTTTTCTATAAATAAAGCCTCTATACCCACTTTTGGGGGTTACGAACTTTGGAGAGAGGCCTAGGGACGAGTTTACCTGCGTTTTTTACGTTGTTTAATCCAAGAACCTGGGATTCTTTGTAAGTTCAATTCTTTAATTAATGACAATTATTTCTATTCATTCCAATTCTTTTGATTCGTCAATTATGAGGCGTGAGTAGTTTAATTAGGGATATGGGGTTGATGAAGGGGTTAATCATGATTGATGGCTAGATTCTTGTCGGTTTAATTGCATGAATGCCGTTTAATTTGTGTATAAATAATTTAACTGATATCTCTTGTAACCTAGATGGCCACTAGAATTACAATTGCTTATAGAATAAATTAAGAGAGATCTAATTTGTTCTAGGACACATTCACACACACTTAATCGTTCGCTAAGAGATTAGTAGCGATTAAGGGGCCGTAAGCTCGTTCGTTTTGGCAATAATTTAGGATCTTGTCGCATGAGAGATCAGCCTGGACCCCTGAATTATTGTACTCTACGCCGCGAGAGCGGTAAGAACTTAGTAATGATTAGCTAGGCTCAATTAAATTAAATTCATGTAATTAGGCCTGTTCTGCCAGAAATCTGGTTAACCCCGGCCCGGAATCAATTCCTGTTCCCTTCGTCTTTAATTAAGGAAAACCAAATCTTTTTATTCGCTCATTAGCATTAGTTTTAGTTTAATCAATCAATCAATCTCGCACAATTGCACTTTTATTTTATTTATTTCTGTTTAATCGTTAAATTTAGTTAAACCTTATTTCCCTTTTGTCCGTCCCTGTGGAGACGATACTCGTACTGTCAACCACTTTTCTACAACCATTTTAAGTGCGAGAAAACTCACATCAGTTCTCAATTAATGGATTTTTAATGGATTTTTACCATGATTCGTAGAATGCGTTTTTTAAGATTATACTCATATATTACTTTAATTGTAGTATTTCTAGGTTGTTTCACAAACAACCCCAATGTTAGGATTTTTTATACCACTTCCGAGAGGTAGTAAAGAGCCAAACATCTTTGGTTTTTCATCGAATAATTTAACTTTTCGTCAGATGATGTCACTTCTAACACCAAAAATAATAGTAAAACCCCATTATTCTCCATTTGCTTCATCCGTTGCTAATCAACGTATGTTTTTCAGAGTATGGCGTCCCGAAAATGTTTTTGAGAAAGATGTTTTTATTAAGATTGATAATGAAGTCATAATATGGCGATTTCAGAGTATGGCGTCTCGAAGACAAAGATTGCCACATCCCCTATTATTCCCCTTCATTAGACGCATTCGTTGCTAATCAAAATTAAAATATTCTTTCTTTCTTTTTTTTTTTGACTGAAATCGGCTTAGATAAATAACCAATAGAAGTTCAGAGTATGGGTCAACTGACAAAAAGAAAACTGATAACCGCTATCCCTCGAACCAGACTCGGAATTAATCGCTGTAGCAATATAATTTGCTGATCCATAACCGGGAAACAAAAAGCCTAACTCGGTTACCAAATTTCTCTCATCCCCCATATCCAAAATCAACGTCTTACAAACTGGAACATAACAGAAAAAACAAACACCAAAACAGAAATACCAATTACTGAAAAAACAAACAAAACAAAATAAGAAATACTTCCGTTGCCAGAAAATCCAAATCCTAGCCTCTCCTGCACTCCACGGCGGCGGTTCAGGAGGGGGACGATCCGGCAGTACTGTAACTTCTTTCCAATTCTTGAAGACAACTCCCATCACCAGAAATTCAGCTCCCTTCTCGGTTGAAAACAACTCTCCATCCTTCTTATCATCAAAATTCAAGTTGGTGTTTTCTTCCCCTAATACCGTCCTCTTGTACTGGTGCATTAACTCTTCCATTCATTCCACGCACTGCTCAAAGCCGCCGCAGAGGATCCACCGAAGCCGCCGCTGCACCCTTCGTCAACGCCGATACCGAATGTATTTGAACCGCCGAAGCCGAAATCTTGCTCCAACCCTTTGTCCTTGCCGAAAACTAACTAATAAAAACGTGATGTCAAGCCAAGAAGCCCGCCGCCGGACAAAACCCTGGGCCAACCTAGATGGTGGCGCTAGAGAGAGAAGGGTTCTCTCGGAAGAGACCCGTTGCCGAATCCCTCTTAAATATTCTTTAAATAGTTTAATTTAAATTTTTATTGTTTGGTTTATTATCCGTTATTTTGTTTTCTTTTGTTAATGTCCACCTCGCAAGCTACCTGACCTGGTTCCGCCACTATATATATATATATATATATATATATATATATATATATATATATATATATATATATATAGGTAAGAGATCAAATGCAAACCATGCTTAAAATGCAAACTCGTGAAAACTCCGACAACCGGTGGTATTTTTGGCTCAAAGTTTTTGTGTATGTTCCTCATCAAGTCTAGTTCATATATACCAAATTTGAGCAAAAAATTCAATCGGGAAGGTCATCAAATGATTTTTGAAAGAAAACTGCATTTTATATGTATTTTCCGGAGCAGTTTTCTTTCAAAAATCATTTGATGACCTTCCCGATTGAATTTTTTGCTCAAATTTGGTATAGATGAACTAGACTTGATGAGGAACATACACAAAAACTTTGAGCCAAAAATACCACCGGTTGTCGGAGTTTTCACGAGTTAGCATGGGAGAACTAGTTAGTATGAGATCTCACCCCTATATATATATATATATATACATATATATACATATATATATATATACATATATATACATATATATATATATATATATATATATATATTTGTGTAATAGTACTAATAATATTTATTCTGTACTTAATAATTGTAATACAGAGTATATTTTCAAGTGAATCCCATGGTAAATTTTATACGTTTTGGGTTCGTGTTATTTCATTATTCAATGCTTATGCTTTTCACATTATTACACATTTTTATTATATTAAACTCCGTATTTATTTATTGCAATTCAATGAAGTTATTATCTGTTTCTAAAACAGTAGTGTAGTGTTTTCTTTTTGTCTGGGAACCCCGGTTTACAAATAATATTTTGCACAAACAAAATATTGCATGTGAACCAGGTTCACAGACAAAAAACACTTCACAAACATGGTAAGTATAAGATGAGTATAAAAGTGGGTACATCTTGTTGTATAAAGTATTTGTAACGAATTAAAGTTTATGTCAAACCTTAGAGGAGCAGGTAATTTATAATTTTCCTAAAAAGGAAGCTATTAAAGCATGTATTGTTTGGTGGTTTAGTACTCTCTTTCTTTCTTTGCCACACAATCATTCAATTCCGCTAATGATAGTTTATGTAGTTATTTTGATAGTCTTGTTTTCAGTCTTTAGCGAGAGTAGTTCAGTTTAAAGAAGGTATTTTTGCACTATAATGCATATTACTAGTCTTAAGAGGAATCGATCATTTACCGGCCGACCTCAAAGGATCAAAATGTTACTGTAATTTATAACTAAACAAATCTTTAGAGTACATTTTTAATGGATCAAAAAAGCAATAATGTGGTGCTATGCACTTATGCGGTATTGTGGATTACAATTAGGAAGTTTTTAGTTTTTACTACTTCAGTCCTAGATCAAATCAGAACAGACTTAAATAAATTATACCAGACTTAAACAGATTAGATCAAACCACATCAAACTTTGACAATTATAAAATACATACATATTAGAAATTAGCAGACTAGATCAAATTAGACACGACCACAAAATCTCAATATAATTACAAACATCCTTATAGGTAAGCATTCATAATTTTCTTTTCTTTCTAATTTTGTGCTACGTTAGTAGAATATTATTATACCCCAAAAATAAAGCAACAATGTGATGTCATAAAGTTTCTATCAATTGTTATTTGGGGATTAGTGTGAAAGGTCTTAAAATGTGGGTATGAAGAATTTAAGATGTGGCACATTTTCTTAACTTAAATATCGTGCCAAGTCCTTTCTGGTCTTCATTTTGGACTTTTGGCTTTTGCACCACTTTCTATTTCCACTTTATTGGTTTGATGGCTACTCATCCAATCCTCTTCACTGATTGAGTGTTCAATTTGTGATTGTGGATAATGACATTATGACAATTCTGTTGATGCTTATCGATTCGAATAACCACTCTTTTGGTTTAATATATAAGTTGCAATAAAAAGGTTTGGATCTCAAACTGAACTTTGGGACCTTATAGGCTATAGCAAAAAGAATAATGGCTTTACCGAATCAAATACACAAAGTATAAACCGAGTAAAAAAATTGACAAAGTAACATTATACTTAGAAAATCATAACCGTGATTCATTTCCACAAGTTGAAATGGTATATTTATAGTGTACGCGAAAATACTTAGTGAACAAGGTTGTGGACATTTAGAATTACTAAACTGTTTGTTCATAAATCAATTGGGTTTCTATTTTTTTTTTTTCGATAATATGTAAGTATATTAGACCGAAAAAATAGCATTTTACAATGCATCAAATCCAAATCAAAATGACTATCTAAGCTAGAAAAATCTAACCTAGATATAATGCATCAAAATAATGGGACAATCCCCACTTCACAAATCACAAATAAAAGATATTAGGTTTCCCTACTTCAACAACCAAGGAAAAATCGGAAAGGTTTAGTGAACTTTGAATCAAAGCGAACCTCCCCTTTCTTCTTTGTAACACCCGGCAAGCCCTCAAGACATTCATCGGTAAAAGTGAGACCCTTTCTATCCAAATCATCCGTAAGTCGAAGGAAATTGTCCACTCGAATCACATTAGCATGCACGGATTTAAACGGTTTGACAAACAACTTGAGTGTCTTGCCGTTTATCACCTCACATTTTATAACAACATCATCTAGCTTCACATCCTTTTTATCCATAACTATCCTCTCGCCATCATCCAAAGAAGGTCTCTGTTCAGCCTGTTTAATCTCAGCAGATGCATCCTGGGCGTTGTTCTGCGCTGAAGAGCCGATCGGGTCCTTCGCACACCCGGGCGGGTGAGGAACCTGCAGTTCGGTCAGGCTAGGGGCAGGCCCGGTCGGGTCTGACCCCTGGGCAGCAGGTTGTGGCCTGGTTGACCCATTCTCTGTATTTTCATCTTTTTCCCTTCTTCGTTCTAAATCAGTTTCCATATCCTCCCGTTTTGCTAGTTTCTTACAAATAAATGGGTGATGCCCATATTCTTTGCAATGAAAGCAAAAGTTAGGGAAAGTTTCATAAACCACAAATTGTTTGATTACCTTATGGGAAGGTAGTCGAATTGGGAAGTGAAGCGGTGGTGGTTTTGAAACATCAACCTCAATAAGAACTCTAGCATAGTCATTGTTTGCCCTTTCTTGAGTGATTCTATCCGTGGTTAATGGGACCCCCACCATTGATGCCACCTCACTCATAGCCTCATTATTCCATAAACTCATCGGTAGTTTAGGGAACTTGACCCAAATTGGAATTTTTAGAAATTCCTCATCCTCAAAAGTGAAGTCCTCCGAGAGTTCTTTGAGCATTAATAGTTTTCCGAAGACGGTGTAGGGTCCTTCATGTAGTACTTTGGATCTATCCTCTTCATTTTGGAATTTAAAAATTATCCAGCCCTTGTTATGAGCTCTCACTAGACTTTTGACTCCCCATGTAGCTTTTAAGTCATGAACCGCTTTGAGTCCGGGGAATTTGCCGGTGAAATGTCCCACTAGACAATAACCCCACATTTCAACCATTGAGGGTAGTATGCGGTCACCGAAGTCCAGTGTTCCGCCGCTAGGTGGAACATATCTCAGCTTAATCCCATTTTTGGGATCCCGGTTATCCTTAAACAGAGAGTTCCATTTAGTTCCTGCAGTTACTGCCAGTGTTGAACCAGCAGTTACTGCCAGTGTTGAACCAGCAGTTACAGTCTTAGCATTTACTATCTGTTGTGCACTCCCAGCAGCATTACCATCATCCTTGGAAGCCAACCTGTTGGCATTTAATTCATCTTCTGTTTCAATTCCAGGAAGCACATTTGCAGCAGGTAGTTTAACCGTAGCATTCTTTTGCTTTGTCTTCTTCACAGAGAGTCCAGGCAGCAGAGCAGGGAACTCCATATCAGAATCCTGAAGTACTGAGAAGCTGGACCTGGTAGTTCTAATCCCCCAACCCTGTTTCGCAGACATGGCAAATTCCCAAAACAACAGATACACAGTATCTTAGGTAGATAACAAAGCACCAATGTTTAGAATCTCGAAACAGACTCTAAGCTCGACCCATTAACTGGAAATCAAATCTGAAGTGACGAGTTTACCGACTCCAAATCGGAAAACAAACAATATCGCTAATACTGAGCTTCGGTTACCACAAGTTCGCAGGTAAGAACAGTAATCTATTGCAGACCCTCAGTCGCAGGTAGGAACGGCGATTACCACGTCTTCCCGGCGACCCACAGTGGAAGGTCTGCAACGAAGTCCTCGGATTTCAGGCTCAGGTAGCCATGAACAGTAATTTTGCAAATTGGGTTTTGTTTTCTCGAACGCAAATCTGTCTTCCAAACAAAAGTCCAAGGACGGATTTAGGTTTAGGAAGTGTTAAACTACTTTGAATTAGTAATTTAAAACATCATCTATCGATCATAAGGATTCATCGATGCTCAGAGCGTGGAAGGAGAACTGGGTCGCAGATCGTTCCCAGGAGAGTTCAGCTCTCAACTCCCCAATCAATTGGGTTTCTAATTAAGCAGGAAAGGTCATTGTTATTGAGCCTCTTTAAATGCTACCGGGTTCTTCTCAATGTTATTGGGCAGATTTTATTTATAGTCTCCATATTACTATATACAGCCTCCAAATTAAATATCAATAAATATAACTATTTTAAATATCTTATTTGCCCTTTTAATACAATTTGCACGCAATTTTATTGGGTCCGTTTGTTTTTTGGCGGTTTCACGCCAAAACGTTGCAAAAACCCGTGTTTATCTTTGTAAAAAATTGACGATTTGGTCTAAGCCGCGGATATCCAAACATCCTTGGAGATTCACACTGCCGGCAGCACCCTCCATTAATCCATCTCGTCGAAGTACTCAAACAGAGCCTACCCCAAAAGTAAATTGCATACACCTGCATAAAGAAGGCCTCTACAAACGAAGTCTAAATACCAAGCCAAACAAATCTTATTACTCCGTATATGTTATGGATAATCACTTGGTAGCAAAGCTCAACAACGGGATAATCACTTGGCAGCAATGAACTAATCTCATTTTCTTAGTTCCTAGAGTTCAATTTCTTATGTACTTATCAATATAAAGGATCTTAGGCTAACCGCAACCCTCACCGCCAATAAATCTAATTCCCCACTAGTTTATACATATTCATTCATTCAATTCAATTTTTCTCTACAATCCAGCACTGTCAATATATTCACCCCAATCTTTTTTCTTAGTTAAAGTCTTTCTTTTATTACTATGCATTAGTTTTTTGTTCATGTTTTTGTGAATAATTATGATTTTAAAAGACATAAATTCCCATGTAAAAAAATTAGAGTTTAGTTTTTTTATCGCTTATTCAAAACTAGTTTGAAATGAATAACTGAAAGATACAAAAATATTATTCAAATCAGTTTTAGCATTTAGATCAACTTAACAAAATATTTAAATCTAAAAAATCTCTAGCAGAAGATTTTTTTTGTAATTTTACATATGCTATATTGATATCATATGAAAGATCATAAGAAATTATGAATTTTGATATAATTTTTTAAAAATTAATATTTGTTCACAAATAAAAAAGTTATCACACATTAAAGAAATTTGGGGGTTTTAATATCTTTGGCCCCACATTCTAGCACATAGCAGCTCCTTGGTCTCTCCGTGAATAAGGCAGCAAATTCCCACGAGAGAAGGTGACAGTAACCACCAATAGCACCTCTAAATACCACGATTGCAGTGAAATTGGGGTTAAAAACATTATATTTGGCTATTCACCTACTGAATTGCAGGGAGCCTTATATGTCATGTTTGTCATATACGATAGTACTTAGTATGAAACATCTTGGCCGAAAGGGTTTTAGCCCTTCAATTGAAATTATAAGGGAAAACTATCAAATAAGCCCCTGTACTATGCCGAAAAAGTCGATTAGGCCCTCATATTTTATAAACACTCAATTGTGCCCTCGAACTATTAAAAAACGTTCAATTAAGCCCTTTCGGTCGGTAAGTAACCGGTTTGATAACAAGCACAGGGAGCGTTTGTGGATGGCCGCCTGATGTTTGATAACATTTTCCTTGCCCAGGAACTTGTTAGAGGATACAACAGGAAGCGGATCTCACCACGTTGTATGATTATGGTGGATCTACAAAAGGCCTATGACACCATATCTTGGGACTTCCTCCGAAATGTCTTGGTGGGTTTGGGCTTCCCGACTAGATTTATAGGATGGATCATGGATTGTGTTTCCACTCCCTCATATTCGGTCTCCTTGAATGGTTCTTTGTATGATTTTTTTAATGGTAAGCGGGGCATACGACAAGGGGATCCAATGTCCCCTCTGCTTTTCGTGCTATGCCTTGAGTATTTCTCCCGATTACTCATTGTAAGAACCAATGAAGGGAGTTTTAATTTCCACCCCAATGCTCGTCACTTGGTATTACACACCTAGCCTATGCGGATGATTTAATGCTCTTCTCGAGAGGTGACATATATTCTATACGAATATTAGTCAATGCTCTCAAAGAGTTTGGGGATGTATCTGGGCTAAGGGTAAACCATGACAAATCCAACATTTTTGTTGGTGGGGTGAGAGACTTTGAATTCCAAAATATCTTGGAGCTTGTAGACTATGGGCAAGGTGTTTTCCCGGTTCGATACCTTGGAATTCCCCTTGCCCCATTAAAAGTCTCGGTTGCACAATATGCACCATTGATCTCCATAATTCAAGATTTCCTTAACAGTTGGAACACAAAGACAATATCCTATGCCTGGAAGATTGAGCTAATCTGATCGGTAATTCAATGGGTCCAATCATTTTGGTTCCAAGTCTTTCCGGTTCCCCAAACGATTTTGGATAGGATTGTGTCAATTTGTAGGATCTTTTTGTGGGGTGGGAAATTCGCGAAAGTTGCGTGGGATGATATTTGCTTACCAAAAGCAGAAGGTGGGCTAGGGATCCATAATGCTAAAATTTGGAATCATGCCCTCCTCTCACGAGTTATTTGGGACGTGCATAATAAAAAGGATACCTTATGGGTAAAATGGGTTAACGGTGTCTACCTTAATGGTAGAAGTGTGTGGGATTTTATCCCACACAACCGAGACTCTCAGCTCATGAAGCGGATGAGTCTCATTCGGGACAAATTGAGAGGGCGTTTTAATAATCTGAATGAAACCATCTTGGGACTCAATTCGAGGGCCATTAATGGGAAATTAATCTCCGCCAAGGTGTATGAGCTATTAAGGATTAAGGGTGAGACTAGGACTATGATGAGCTTCATTTGGAAGTCCTATATCCCCTCGAAATTTTCATTCAATGTATGGTTGGCCCTACGAAACCGGCTTCCTACTCAGGATAGCCTCGATTATCTACATATTGTGAATAGATGTGACCTATGTAAGGGTGGTTTGGAAACAATACCACACCTGTTCTTCCAGTGCCCTTTTACATGTAGGGTATGGCAACAAATTAGAGACTGGATGGGACTTAGCCACCAAATGACTATGCTAGCGAGCTCGGTCAAATGGATCCTAAAGACGCACAAGGGCTCGAAGCTGAAGGGCAAAGCGGTGAGATTGGCATTCCATGCCTCGGTATACTACATCTGGAGAGCAAGGAACGAGGCTAGGTTCGATGAAGTAATGAAGAATGAGGAAGACATCGTTGCTAAGATCAAGATTGTGGTTTATAGGATACTCTTTAGTATCTATCCACAAGAGTTCATCAAGTTCTGAGGTGAGGGCCGCGACATGGTTATTATGGATGTTGTGGTATGGATAGACTGCTACATGTCTGTTTGGTGTGTCGAGGCATGGATATATTGGATGCCGCGTGTGACACCGCACCCGAACGTCCTTGAAAATTCGATTTAAAAATTTAACATTTATGTATTGATTTCCGAATTGCCAAACAATTGTAAAACGATTAATGTTTTACGTAGCGCATGACTGAATATCGTACTGTTCAAACTCGTATGATAGTGATCGAATGAGCCCAACATTATCTAAATAAGTGATCGAATGATTAAAGAAGAATACCAATGCCTACAACCCTATCTTTGGCATTTTTGAGCTAAATAATGGGAGTAGGATTTTCCTTCTATAATATCCATCAAGTAAACTATTGGGATGAGCCTACACATATTGGAGATCAATAATGTGATTTAGGAAGTTGACTTGTTCTAAATAAATTAGGATGAGTACAAAAAGACATCTTTTGACAAAGATAAAACAATAGGACCCATTTTCCTCATTTTTGGAAGTATTGGTAGATAATTTGGATCCCAAAATGATTGGGATCAATTGGGAACCACTCCACATGACATTAGTACCTGCAAGACAAATAAAAATGGGTTAGGAAACTTACCTTGGCCGACCACCATGGAGAGGAGCTGCACAAGACTTGATAGGAATCAAATTTTGGGGCCACCACCACTGTTTTCGCACAAACAGGTGTGCTGTTTTGTCTCCCTTCATTTTGAGAGTTGTACTCGTCCAAATGAGGTGTATAAGGTGTCCTTGGATAGCCTTTGAAGTCTAGTATCTCAATTGAGTGGTCTTTGTTCGAGGAGAGAAAGATTATCTTACAAAAATCGAGCTGGAGTGAGTGGTGGTCTGTGAACTCGAGCTGTGAGGGTGCTGAGACTGTTTGGTTGATATCTCGAGTTTTACCAATCCAATTAAGGCGGGTGAGATACCAAAAGAAATCTCTCAAGACGAGGAATCCGTGAAGGTCTGGTTTGCATCAATCGGAGTAGAGGAAGGCTTCCAAATCGTCCGAGCAAAACACAACCTCGCAGAAACGGATTTACTCTTCTAAAGTGAGTTGTTGACCCCAAATCCTTTCCATTCATTTTCCAAATGATATGAACGATTGGTGGGACTATTGTACACTAATCCAAGTGTATAATATGTCCTTGAAAAGTTATTTTATTGATGTAAAGGTTAGATACTAACCTAGAGCAAATATTGGAAAACTAGGAATCGAGTTAGCCGGAAAACACCCGTTCTAGGGGCTGTTTTCGTATCAACGATTAGGAGTTGAAATAGCAACTTGAGGAAGCTGTTTAACACCCATTTTCAAGCAAGGAACCAGCTCTCAATATTCCTTGGCCGAGGCTTTGGTCATTGGATCGAGAAGGAATGTTTTAAAGCTCATTTGAGGTGAGGATCGACATCTAGTTGCTTACAACTTGTAGGTTATGCATGAGATTACCTAAATGCTTAAATCATGTTTTTGTGAATAAATATGCTTGAACATGATATAAATGATAAGTAATGGACTTGATCATAAATTGAAACCATATTGATGAATATGGAGTCATGTGAGATAAAAGTATGCTAAAATGGTAAATTGACCTTCCAACTCATGTATGAATGTTATGTGTATGTAAATGTATGATTGCATGATGATGCTTATCACATGGGAGGCTGCCACATATCTATTGATATGGAGGGGCTACCATTAAGAATAAATGAGTTGTAGGAATAATCTTAATAGTATTGTGATGCTAGTTAAGGATTGTTCTAAATGTTGATAGAATCAAACTTAAGGTTTGAGTTGTTTGTGATGAACTTGAATGAGATTCAAGTGTCAAGTGTGATATCATGGAGTAGGAGATCTATGGTGTGATTGTATGAAGTAGGAGATCTATGGTGTAATTGTATGAAGTAGGAGATCTATGGGGTGAATACATGAAGTAGGAGATCTATGGTATGATTATATGAAGTAGGAGATCTATGATGCGAGTGCATGATGATGTACTCGAGCCTAACTCTAGAAATGAGAAGTTATATTAGGGTTGGACCCTATGTATTGTCGTGACTATTAGTCACGGGGTTTGGGAAATGTTTTATAACAAACACGGGCCTTTGAGCCGACTACTTGACTTTATATAAAGTAAGTATGTATTTTGAAAGGGGTAATCTGGGATTACGGCCTATACTATATTATCACCCTATTTGAGGGTCTTGTGTGTGAAATACTTGTTGTATATCTATTAGATGCCTGCCACACCAGCACTTTATAGCCCCATAGAGTGCTGACCCCTTCGGGGGCATCCCACCACCATTTTTCAGGTTGAGGCTAGAGCTTGCTTCCTGTGCTCGTTGCTCGAGAGATCATATAGGAGGGAAGACTTGGTTCGTGCTTCCTCCATTCTGTTTTTAAACATTAATAAACATGCTCATGGATATTTTACTGTAGAGCCTGCGTGCTCATGAATAGCCTTGTGTGGCCCTTTCGTTTTAAACAATGTTTTCCGCTGCGTTACGAATTACTTATTATGTTGTTTATGGATGTGTATGTGTGAATGATATTCAAGACGCCTTGTATATTATGAATGTGTTGGACTGCGGTTGACTATTCATATTGTACAGCGGGTTGTTGACGTGTCCGGATAGGTCCGGGGCGTGACACCGCGGCTTGGGCATTCAGGACACCGCGCCATGGACATCATGGATGTCGTGGCATGGAGCATGGTCTTGGAAGTTTGGGTGTGTGCATCTTGCAACATCTTTGTATTTTGTTTTGATTTTTAGCCTCTGATCTGTGTGCGGCGTGCATGTGCAGCACTGATGTATTTTTGGAACCTCTTGATGGGCCAGGTTTTATACCTGGTTATTTTGGCATAGAATAGATCAAATAAAAACCTCATTTCACCCTCACTTTATGTGAGGGTGGGGGAGGTTTTAGGAGATCTAGGATATGTGCTGTATAGTTTTTCTGGGTGTTAATATATTTTTACATTTCATCCAAAAAAACGATAGTACGTAGTATGAAAGATGTTGGCCAAAAGGGTTTTAGCCCTTCAATTGAAATTATAAGGGAAAACTATCAAATAAGCCCCCGTACTATGCTGAAAAAGTCGATCAGGCCCTCGTACTTTATAAACACTCAATTAAACCCTCGAACTATTAAAAAACATTCAATTAAGCCCTTTCGGTCGGTAAGTAGCCGGTTTCCCGGTTAAACAGCGACGACGGCGACGATGTGCTCGAACCCCAACAACAGCAGCTGCCGGGAAACGAGTTACATTTAACCGGGAAACCGGTTACTTACCGATCGAAAGGACTTAATTGAATGTTTTTTTAATAGTTCAAGGACTTAATTGAGTGTTTGTAAAGTACGAGGGCCTAATCGACTTTTTCGGTATAGTACGGGGGCTTATTTGATAGTTTTCCCAAATTATAACATGCATTCACATGTTCAACATCCAAATGGTCCAAGACCTTAATACATATGTACGTGTCTGTAAAATCGCTGAAAGCCAAGGTTGGGAATAGTGCTAAAGTCCACACCGAAAAAGTTTGAATTAATAAAGTGCAACCTTTTAGGATGAAACCCCGGGTCTTAACATGTATCACAGCCAAACCTATCCATAACCATGATGTGCCAATCCTTATGAAAAATGACGAAACGATTATAAAAGACAATGATGAACTGACGAAAAAATGAATGATATCACGATCCAGACGAAGTGTCTGGTCGTGAAGAGGGGTGTTAAAGTCACACACCGAAAAAGTTTGAATCAATAAAGTGCTATAATAAGATCTGAGTTACTCCTCTATCAGGTTAACCTTTTAGGATGGAACCCCGAATCCTAATAAACAGAGATTTGAGATTCAATTATTTAGAAAACAGAAATTGTGCTAAATAGGACTAAAAACGTTTTAAAATTCCAAAATAGAACTATCATGTTTTTTATTCCCTGAATAGGAGTAATATGCCAAGTTTGGGAAAAAATGTCACGTTTAAAGTCTAGTAATGCCAAACTTGACAGAAATTTACTCTTATTTAGGGAATAGAAAATATGATAGTCCTATTTTGGAATTTCAAAATGTTTTTACTCATATTTAGGAAATTTTTGTTGTAGTAGATTGAAAAGAAAATCGGACTGATACTTCTAGGGGTTTAGTGATCGTAGTCTTGTAGACCTTCCGGGCTCCAATGCTTTAATTTCACCGCTGCTTATTTTCTACGCTTAACTTGTTTTCCGGCTTTACACGATGAAGAGTAAAATTGGAAACTTCAAATTTCAGCTAAAAATTCAATTGGGAAGGCGGTCAAATGATTTTCCGAAATGTACTGCGCTGTTTAACTGCACAGTTATCTTCAAAAACTCATTTGATTGCCTTCCCGGATGAATTTTTAGCTGAAATTTGGTATGGATAAACTAGACTTAATCAAGAAGATGCTCAAAAAAATTCATCAAAAAATTCTACCGGGAACCGCCCCAATTGGCGACGGCCGGGCAGAACATCCTATATAAGGGACTACTTGAACACTTTAAGTTAGTTCATGTACCTATTTGACCCTTTAGCCTTATTTGTATCGGTCGCTTCGTATAGCAAAAAAGGGGCTTCATATAGAATTCTACTAGGTCGATTGAATTCTAATGGGCATTTGGGCTACCATGATCGTCATTAGTAGGCCTTGTCAAGAGGAGCCTAGTATATGGATCTTTTGAGAAGAGATTTAGTTATTTAATTAATTTGGATCATTTAAAACGTCCAATTAATTTAATTATAAATTAATTCTTTAAAAGAATGGATCAGTCTTAT
Source organism: Cuscuta epithymum (assembly GCA_945859915.1). NCBI lineage: Eukaryota > Viridiplantae > Streptophyta > Magnoliopsida > Solanales > Convolvulaceae > Cuscuta > Cuscuta epithymum. Next base: position 1,167,994 of record CAMAPF010000038.1, read on the forward strand.
AAATTTCTCTATTTTGAGGCTATAATTAAATAGTGGTCCAATATATAATAGACATGATTCAATCCATGAAGAGGGTGACGAATCTAGTTAAAAATTTATAGAATTTTATCAATTTAAGACCCGAAAGATAGATTAATTATCAATTCATGATCCGAAAGATGAAACGTATCGGTATAGGACCCGAATGGTGGAAAACTATCAATTTAGGACCTAACATTTCATAGGTTTTGATTTATTTAATTTTTTTTAATTTCATTACTAATTTTTTATAAACTTTTCTTCACAAAAGTTTATTAGTTTAATAAAAATAAATAATATTTAAAAATTAAAAAAAAAATAAAAAAAATAATTTATGACAACTTAGGTCTTAGATTGATAGTTTTTCATCATTCAGGTCCTAAATTGATAGTTTTTCATCATTCAGGTCCTATATCGATGCATTTCATCTTTCAGGTCCTGGATTGTAATTAATCTATCTTCCGGGTCCTAAATTAATAAAAATCTAAACTTTATCCATAAGATGAGAAATAACTATGAACCTTGTTGAGAAAGTTGTTCAGATACATTTCACAAATGCTGATTTTTCTAGCTATTAAAATGCAAGCAAATGGAGCTCAAAGCCCATTCCAATTAGAACTCTAGAGATATGGATGAATTTTTAAAACCGTAAAAGCATATTCAACCCCATCCACAGAATTCCGGGCCGGAGAAAAGAATTCTCAGACGAAGAAACCCCGTAAAGAAGCCTTGAAGAATTCCTGAAAAACTCCAAAGAAGTCCGAAGAAGAAGATATCAAGTCATGATTTTTATTAAGAACAAACAAATAATCCTTTGTCAAATTTGACCATTCTTGATAAACTAAGACCAATTCCTGAAAATCGTTCGAAGATATGAAGGACAAAGCTGTGAAGATTTAAAGATCTGAAGAATGAACTTTTGAACATTAGAAGATATGAAGAATGAATATTTGAATATTTGAAGATATTCATATCAATATTGGATCTAAATTCAATTGAAGATCAAGTCATATGTTGAAGACCAACCCATAAAATAGTCTTTTTGTTAGAGATCAAGCTAAAGTTATTTGAAGACCAAAGCCTTCAAGCTGAATAGTACATTCAACAACATTTAAAGATTCAAAGGACCAAGCATTTGAAATTTTAAGATATAGAGAACAAATTTTTGGAGATTTGAAGATTCGAGGAACAAAGGTTTGAAGGTTCGAAGATATGAGAAATGAAGGTTCGAAAATTTGAAGATTTCAAGAACAAAGACTTATATATATATATATATATATATATATATATATATATATATATATATATATATATATATATATATATATCTGAAGAATGTTCGAATATCTTTAGATTTAAAGGTTTAATTTAATTTGAATTAATTTTTTTAATTATATTTATTTCAAAAGTGAAGAATCAGATGATTCATATTTAGAGATTGAACTTGATATTTTCATATATTATTATTTGTGATCAATTTAAGTAAAAAAAAATATTTTGGTACGCCCGGTGAGACTACTCTACCTCTCATCTCTTCACTTTGATCTTGGAAAACAAACCAATGACATCAATCAAGCCCATGTTCACTTTGAATTCTAGAGTGTCAGCAAGCTCGAGTCAAGATATGGAAGGTCCTATCACTAAGAGTCGATCAAAGACCCTAGCAGCGCAATCATCTTCAGAAACTACTCCCGATGAAATGAATGGACTTATGAATGGTTATTGGTGGACTAGTAACTCAGGAAGAGGTAGGGGTGGGCAAAAATCCCGGTCCCGGTGTCCCAAACTGAAAAATCCCGATACCATTCCGAAACTATCCCGATCCATTTAGGACGCAAGTATTTCATCCCGAACCGGTCCCGCACCGATATTAACCGGGACGGGACCGGGATAGCTATAAAATATCATGTCCCGTCCCGGTGTCCCGTTTGAATTAATATGTTATTTTAAATTTCTAATGCTATGTAATAGCCAAACCGAATTAAAACGTTGTTGTCCTTAGTCTCCCTAGTGTAATTTTATCTTCTTCTATGTCTCTCTTAGTCTCGTTTCTTTTGTTTCTTTTGATTAAAATTTGTTTAGTTCTCATTCCAATACTAATCCATAATATATTATTACGTGCAGAATATTATTTATGATGGAATAACTACTACTCCAAATTATAGTGTTGTTATAGATTTAATATTTTCCAAAATAACTAATAGAAAATATATATAGTGTCTTTATAGATATGATATTTAATTTAAAGTGGTATTGGAAAATTACAAGTATACTACAAAAGTATAAAATTATTTTGCGCTACTATATATTCTACTAGAGAAAACACAAGATTAGGGGGGGGGGGGGGGGGCAAAAAAATTTACAAGACAAAAATTAAAAGTAGTTAACTAAAGGTTTTACTTAATTGTACTTTTTAGGGAAGCTAAATTTGCAAAAATAGTTACGTCTTTATTTTGATGTTATGCTTATTTTTATATCACATTTCACAAATGCATATATTATGGGACATCCCAAACCGTCCCGGTTTTTTTCGGGTTGTCCCGGTCCCATTTTAAATGGGACAATATTGGGATAAAGACTTATCCCGTACTGGACCGTTATTATAAAACCGAGACGGGATCGGGATAAGCCAAATCCCGGACCGTCCCGGACCGTGCCCACCCCTAGGAAGAGGCATCATGTGGAGGGATTGGGAATTTTTTTGTCGACCCAAGAAATTTGGGGGTTTGGGTTTCCGGTGGATTCGGCAATTTAATATTGCAATATTGGCTAAACAGGCATGCAGGTTGTTCACATATCCAAACACCTTGGTGGCAGAGTTTTTAGAGCCCAGTATTATCCAAAAGGGACTTATCATAGCAAAATTGGTGAATAATCCTTCTTATAGTTGCCTGATGTTACACATTCCAAGACTACAACTTCTATTTTGGAGGGATCAAAAGAAATAAAGGTATCAAATCTCTTTTCACACACAAGAAGCGAGTGACATCACGAAATTTTAAATGATATTTTTAATAAAATAGATGGGAACTTTATTCTCAGCATTCCTTTGAGTAGGAGACAGGCTCCAGATCAGATAATCTGAAAAGGGGAGCAGAGTGGTAGGTTCACTGTTTGTAGTTGCTACCGGAGGCTAGTGGGGGATTTTCTGGCGGGTGGTTGGAAAGGCTGGACGACATTCTGGAATTGGGAAATTCCTTCCAAGATCAAGACTTTATTTTGGCAGACATGTTATGACTGTTTGACTGCATGGAGAAGTGTGGCTTGTGTGGAGTGGATCAGATGATGAATCTCTTTCCTGTCTCTTTGTTTCTTGTCCAATAGCGGTGGAGGCATGCCGCTCGGTTGGTTGGGAGGTTTCGAGCTCATCGCATGTTAGCTTCTTGGGATGGCTTCAGACAGTTTTCCATGATAGGAATTCAGATGATCTTCGAAAAAACTGCTTGGGGTTGTTGGGGGTTGTGGTCCGAGCAGAATCGACGTGTTTGGGGGGGGGGGGGGCTTCTTCATTATCAATTTATGCATAAAGGTTGGAGTTTTGTGGAAGGTTGGTGTTCGGTTCAGAGGAATGGGAGCAATTCTGTATCAACTTCATGGAGGAAAGACCAGCGATGGGGTTGGTCGGAGGAGGGGTGGCTAAAGGTGAATGTTGACGCTGCTACTTCTGACCAGTCGTACAGGTTGGGTTGGGTGGTCTGAGTGCGCAGGGGGACTTTGTTGCAGGTGGGGCAAAATTAGGGACGGGTAGATGCTCTCCATTAGCAACTAGGGCTGAGCAAGAACCGATCCGACCCGACAAACCCGAATTTTTTTTCGGATTTTATCCGAATGGATACGGATATCCGACCCGGAAACCCGAATCCGAAAAATGGGCCAGGCTTGGGGCGGTTAACGGGCTGCGGGTAGGGTTTATAAAACCCGGACCCGAACCGCCCGATTATCCGAAGTACCAAAACGACGTCGTTTTGCAGTTTATATATGTATATATACACTTATAACTCTGGCTTCCCATCCCAAACCCTATCCGCCTCTTTCTTCGATAGTTCGATCTTTCATACGCTCTATCCTCAGTCCTCTCTCTAGTCTCTTCTCATCTTCTATCTTCAATTGTTTGGACAGTTACTCTCCTCTCGGCTCTCTCAGTCTCAGACTCTCAGACTCTTAGAGTCTCAGGCTCTCTGAATCCTATATTCCTATATTCGTATTTGGTATTTTGGTGGAAGCTCTAAGTCTTTGACACAGAAAGACAGACACACACATGCATTGAAACCTTAATCGCCTAATCGGTGGAAATCGGTCTACGATCATTCGAAGCCCTATTTGGTGGAAGTTCTTAACCTAACTCCGTAAGGTATTTGAATAAATTATATCTACGGTTCAGTTGTGAATTTGTTATGTGTTGATAAATTGATAGTATGATGATGTTGATAATGTAATTCATGTTTAATACCCTTATACATTTGACGAGTGATAATGAATGTATGATGATGTTGATGTGTTCATGCTTAATAATATATTAATATGTTGTCTCTAGGTTCTGCTGAAATATTTGAAATGTGAACTCTGAGAGTCTGAGTATTGAGAATTCTTAAACCGTAATGATGATAATGTAATTCATGTTTAATACCCTAATGTTTGAATGATGGTTGACTGACGGAGCCTGAGTTTTTTTCTGAATTCTTAAGTTGTATGCCTAATGTAATTCATGTATGATTATTCATATGTCATATGTGAATGATGATGGACTGACTGACTGAGGGTTGTCTTAAATTCTTAAACATGTATGCCTAATGTTTGATTATGCATATCATTATATCAGCATATGTGAATGATGATGGACTGAGGTTTGTTCTTAATTCTTAAAACTGTTTGCCTAATGTATGAGTATGCATATGCGAATGATGATGAATGATTGAGCCTGAGGGTTGTTCTTGAATTCTCAAAGTTGTATGCCTAATGTTTGATTGTGCATATCAACATATGTGAATGATGATGAACTGAGGCTTGTTCTGAATTCTTAAAACTGTTTGCCTACTGTATGATTAATTGATTATGCATATGTGAATGATGATGAATGATGGAGCCTGAGGGTTGTTCTGAATTCATAAAGCTATATGCCTAATGTATGATTAGGCATATGTGAATGATGATGAACTGAGGGTTGTGCTGAATTCTTAAAACTGTTTGCCTAATGTATGATTAATTGATTTGTGCATATGTGAATGATGATGAATGATGGAGCCTGAGGGTTGTTCTGAATTCATAAAGCTGTATGCTGAGGCATATGTGAATGATGATGAACTTAGGTTTGTTCTGAATTCTTAAAACTGTTTGCCTAATGTGTGATTATGCATATGTCAATGCTGATGGAGCCCCAATGCCTTATGTTTCAATATGCATATGAGAAAGGTAAATGAATGATGATGGAGGCATGAAGCCTCAGGCTTAGCCCTGTTGTGTATTCTGAAAGGTAAAGTGTGGAAGGTAAACATTTGAAGCCTCTATTATTTGTTGCATATTAAAGAAACTACCTCTGTGACTCTAACACTCAAAGGAGTAGTAAGAGTCAATTGGTTCTTCTTAGTCTGTAGGGAAGAATTAAGCCTACTGCTTAACTTCTTCTATAAATCAGCTTGCTGATTGTTCCAAACTGCATCCTTATGAACTTAAAGAATAAAAATTTGACCCTCATACATCTGTGTTTTGATAAATTGTGAAAGCTTAAGGGTGGAAGCCTAATCTACCTCTGTGTACTTAATTACTTATTTACTAATATAGATGGATGGTCAAGATTGTGTTACCATGCCTGTATCTGGTGAACCTCCTCTAAGCCAGGAACCTGCAGTGGAAGCTCCCATTGTAGAGAATACTGATACCACTCAACAAACTGATATACCTGCTGTTTCTGGCCAAAAGAGGAAACCGGTTGAATCCAGGTCCAAGAGAGGCTGGAAACAGGTTATTTTATTTTTTACATGTGCTTAATAATGTATATTTATTTTCAGTATGCCTTCACAGAATCATAGTCTAACAGATGTTTGTATGTTTCCCAGATTTAATTAATGGGACATGTGCTGCTACTGAAAATGCTTCTGGATCTTCTGTGGATCCTTCACCACTGACCTTAATGGTTTGCTTATTTATTACAAGTTTTACTTTTAAAAGCCCTATTCAGTGTTGGAATTAACAAAATGTGTTGGAAGTCTTGGTGTTGGATGTCTTCCACTGACCACAACCCCTATTCAGTTTCTGGTGAAGCTCATTTGCCCCTTTCTTTTCCAGTACAATTGAACTGTTTCTTCATTTAAATTTGTCTGTTGTGATATATTCTGGTAAATCTGGTTCTTCCCATTTTGGTTATGATGAAAGCTTCCACCATATACTGAAATAAGATTGGGTTGGTATTAAATGTGGTTGGTGGTAATTTGGATTTGGCCTCCAATGTATCTTTACATAATGAGATGACTTGAAACCTACCACTGTCCACTTTGGATGCCCCCAATCTATTTTGAATTGATAAGAAGCAATCTGAACCAATATTTAGTAACTTTGAGAGTTGTGATTGTGCATTTATTCATTGATGAAATTTGATTTGTGATTTATAAATGTGCAGGATTAAAATGTAAAATCAAATGTGTGGGACTTGAGTTAGTTGAGTACTTGTGGGGTTGTGGAAGTCTGAAAGAATGGAAGATGTCATCTTATGGTCTACTGAAAACTGGAAAATCATACCTTTGTACCTTTTTTTCCAGTTTTGTACTTTTGCTATGTTCTGTAAACTTTGGAGAAAACTTTATCTTTTTTTTGCTAAGTACTGTCTAATTACTTAGTTATTTTATATGCATGGGAGCTTGGTTTGTAATTACCTTTGTTTTGTATTTCTAATTTTTGCTAAGTACTGTCTAAGTACCGTCTAATTCAAGATGAACCAACTTTTATTTTGTATTTCTAATTTTGTACTTGAAAAGTTATGATGCAATTTCAAAGTGTTTTAAGCATAACCGATGTAACCGATATCCGAACCGAAACCCGAAAATACCCGACTTTCTAATATCCGAAAAAACCGATATCCAAACTACATGGGTTGGGTTCTATAATTACATTATAAAACCCGAACGGGTTTGATGTCCGCAGACCGACCCGCCCGAACCCGACCCGTGCTCTCCCCTATTAGCAACTGAAATGATGGGAATCTGAGAACTTTGAGCTGGGTGAAAAGAAAGGATTCATTTTTTTGGGTGATCAAATATGATTCTCTTCTAGCGATTACGGAGATTTTGAATGGTTAAAATCCTTCGGTTGAAGGATTATTTGCGGAAGATATCAAAGACATCAGCTTGGTTTATTCTAATATTTTATTTTATTTTGTTAGGCGTTCAACAAATAAGGTTGTTCGTGCATTAGCAAAACTGGCTTGATCTTTGTCTGTTAGCCACATTTGGGAGTTTTTCTCGCCGAGTTGTATTATGGATGATATGTTGTTTGATTGGACTAATGATAATTAATCTAGTTCCTTTAAAAAAAATCTTATCTCCGATACTTGGGATATAAAATTGCAAATGTGCATGTATAAGCATTTATACATTTACGATAGTCTCACTTTTCAATATACGGAATAAGCAATAGTAAGAGTACTTTAGGAAGACTAAAAGAGAGGAACAACTTTCTAAAACTAATGTACACTTTCTTATGCATAGATTGTATTGACATAATATAAAGTTTTTAGATTAGATGACACTCCAACAAGACGGACTCTTCCACCCTCCGATGAAGCCGCCACACCATTATGTCCTCCTATAGGTGTGCCGCCATCACATCTCATGAGAGCGCCATTTTGATAAAAATAAATAATATTATTCCACTATGAGCACATCGCAGACACCATGCCATTATGTCATTTTTTTTTGCAAAAATTAAGTTATCAAAATATTTTTCCGTCTCTTTATGCATAAACTTCACCCTTCACGCTCAAGCTTATGCCTTTTGACGCCTTTTATGATTAATTCTCTAGTTGACATTTCTTTTCACGCTTTTTATAGTTTTTACTATACAAGGTGTCCCCCCCCCCCCCCCTCCCGCCTTTCGCAATAAACTTCTCTAAGTGAAGTTGCTGAAGTTGACAATTTTCTTGAATTTATTGTGATATATTTTAATTTCTTTCAAATCTTTAGGAGATTCTATCGATTCAGTTGTTTCAAGCATTTCCATACATTCAACAGATTTAAAATTACTAAGAGCCCGTTTGGTAATACCTAATCGGTTGACGGTTGTGTTGGTCGATTCTGCTGAAATTTATAAAGATCCAACTGAAGTGATTAGACTAGCTCATTCTGGTGGTTTATGAAAAAATTATATTTAGAATATATTTTACTAATAAATTAAGGAAATAATAATACGGGACAAAACTAAAATGATCATCTACAATATTTTCAACCAATATAGCCAGAAAGATCACTCAAATCTTACTTTTTCTTTTTATTACACAATTCAACGCGTGAATAAAAAGTTACATGTTTGGTGAAAAAATGGTTGATAAATCTAATAAACCCAAAAATAGGAACACGAAAGAGACTCTCAATAGGACTTTGAGATTAATGCCCAGGAATTACATAAACTATTCATTGACACACACATTCATTAGCTTCCGACCACTATGGGCACATCACAGACCTTATACAATCATTAGCCCAAACAAGCTAATTTAATAAATGCCTGGGGTGGACTAGGCCGGTTCGACCCGACCTGGGACCCGCCCTAGCCCGTTATTGTGCAGCACCGGCCCGAACCGGTCGGCCGGGACTGGGACTAGGGCCTGAACCTGGGAAATAATGTAGCAAACTCCGGGCTAGCAAAATGATGGATCGGGACCGGTCTGGGCCAATTTTTTTTCCTTCGAGTTGGACTTGGTGTTAGGTTGTGGGGTTGGGCAGTTTGGGGTTGGGGGTGGGGGGGTTGGAATTAATTTGAGAAGACACAAAAAGAATTATACCTGACCCGGGCCCGGCTCGGTCCCGGTTCTAACCCGGGCTGATGTCGTGCCTGTATGGATGTATAATGTTGACCCGGAGCCCGGCCCGACCCGGGCCCGGTCCACCCCTATACATGCCTCAACAGCGATCATGCTTTTAAATCGTCAACGGAGAATTTTATTTTTCCTCTCACTTTTTGAGTGATATTACATTTTCATCCAATTTTCAAAATAATTAATTAAAGAACGCATCTCATTTCAGTATTTTACCATTTGAGTTTGCACACCATTGCTTCACATTTTTTGAATTGATGTGCTGTACACATTAATGATTTAAAAATGGGATGCAACATGTAATATCGCCCATGTTAGCCTACATAATTATTTTATTAATTTATCATGTACATAATTCTATGTAACTTTCCTTTGTACGTAATTGGTCGTAGTGTTAGACTAGGAAAGTAGATAGCATTTAATTCTCTTGATTTTCTTTCCTAATGCCACGCATGGCTGGTACGTAGTTTACTAAGCATGCGGCAGACCGTTTTGTATATATAGAGGCACATACGTTTGAGATCAATAGGAGATACAGAAAATATTCCTCACATATTCTTTCTTTCTACATGGTATCAGAGCGGTGATTCGGGACTGACCGATCACGCTCGTGCGACGTCGATATGGCCGGAGAAACCAACCACAGCGGTGGAGACGGCCACCGTGATCACTTGGAACGGAGGAAAATTAACGACCCTTCGTCGCCTTATTTTCTTTCGAGCTCGGATCACCCGGGTATGGTGATTTGTGCAGTGTCTCTCAAGGGAGAGAAAAAATATCGGGAATGGAGTACGGCCATGAAGAACGCATTCCGTGCAAAGCGGAAGATGGGTTTTCTTGACGGATCTATTGAACGGCCTCTGGGTGTGCTGAGGGATCTGGAGGACTGGTTAACCGTTAATTCCATGACGGTAGGATGGATTATGACCTCTGTGGATCCGACCTTGAGAAGAAATCTTGCATATATGGAAAGCGTGCACGATCTCTGGATCGATCTGGAGGCTCGTTTTTCAGTAGGTGATGCTATGAGAACTCATGAACTGAAAGAACTGATTAGAAACTGTAGGCAGCATGGTCAATCGATCACATCTTATTTCGGACAGCTGAATACCCTGTGGGAAGAGTATGATGGTGTACAGAATTTTCCACAGTGCAAGTGCAATGGATGCATGTGTGGTCTCAAAAAACTATTCCTTAAACACGTGGAATCGGAGAAAATTCATGACTTTTTGATGGGTCATGATAGAGAAACGTATGGGACTTTGCGGTCCAACATACTGGGGACGGATGACCTGCCTTCGCTGACCAAAATGTATCACTTGGTGATACAAGAATAACGGCTCCAGAATTTGACAAGAGAAAGAGAAGAAAAAACCGAAGCGGTGGCGTTTGCTGCACGTTTCGGACCTGTCGCCGGAAAGGAAGACCGCGTGAAGTGCACATTTTGCCATAAGACAGGTCACGAAGTTGAAAACTGTTTTCGTCGGACTGGAGTTTACCCCGACTGGTGGCACGACAACCCAACCCGGCACGACAACCCAGGTCGGCCTGGACCGAGCCGTGGAGGAAGAGGACGGGCTGGACCTAACCGTGGAGGTTCCGGACGCGGAGGTGATGGACGAGGTGCAGGTCGTGGAGGCGTGCAAGCCATGCACGTGGGAGACTATCAACCAGAGAATCATGGACTGCAAGGAGGAAAAGAAACGACAATGCATAAACCGGGCTTCACTGATGAACAATGGCATATGTTTGTCAAGCTAATGGAGAACTGTAAGGCCGCAAGTACAGAAGAAAAGCTCTCAGGTACGCAGCTTACTAATGAATGGATCCTCGATTCAGGTGCCTCGTACCACATGACCGGGAATAACAACATGTTGACGGAGATAGTCGGAATATCGCCGGTGGCAGTGACAATGTCGAACGGTGATATAACTAGGGCAACGCATGTAGGAAATGTCACAATCAGTGGGAGCATGAAGTTGATCAATGTTTTATTAGTCCCTGGATTAAAATGCAATTTAGTTTCTTTGGGGCAATTAATTGATAATCGAAAATGTGAGATATTTTTTACTAATGATTTATGTGTAATACAGGACCTACTTACGAGGATGCCGATTGGAGTGGGTAAACGGCGAGGTGGAGTTTATTATTTCCGTGGTCTGGAACAAGCACAAGCACTTGCTGTAGGAGGTTCGGACTCGGGAATTTTGTGGCATTCAAGGTTGGGCCATCCATCAACACAAGTTTTACGTTCGCTTGGTTATTTGAATAAAACGTTGTTGAATTCTGTCCAAAATAAAACGTGTGATGCCTGTGTAAGAGGCAAACAGACGCGTGATAGTTTTATTGCTAGTAGTACTAGAGCTGCTGAATCTTTTGAATTGATACATTGTGATATTTGGGGTCCATACCGTACTATATCTTCATGTGGTGCTCGTTATTTCTTGACTGTGGTAGATGATTTTTCTAGGGCTGTGTGGGTACACCTGATGAAAGAAAAGAGTGAAGTTAAAATTATTCTCAAACAGTTTTTTGCCATGGTTAATAGACAATTTGACAAAAATGTGAGGGTGGTTAGAAGTGACAACGGCAAAGAATTTATAGGACTCCAAGAATATTTCCTGAATAATGGGATAATTTTTCAAACATCTTGTGAATACACTCCTCAACAGAATGGAAGGGTGGAACGGAAACATAGACATATTTTGGAAATGGCTAGAACGTTGCGTTTTCATGCAAACTTGCCCATTGATTTTTGGGGGGAGTGTGTTTTGACCGCGGGGTACTTAATCAATCGCTTGCCTACACCTGTGTTAAATAATAAAAGCCCCTATGAGTTGTTATATGACAAGTTACCACTGTATAGTCAACTACGGGTTTTTGGTTGTCTTTGCTATGCCCATGTATCAAATAATAAAGGTGATAAATTTGCCCCTCGAGGTGTGAAATGCGTATTTCTGGGATATGCATATTCTCAAAAGGGGTGGAAGGTTTATGATTTGGAAAACAAACGTCACTTTGTCTCCAGGGATGTCAAATTTATTGAGAATAATTTTCCTTTTCGGGTTGAGGGGTATGCTAAGGGAAATAAGGATGATGATGGCGTTAATATGCCTACGTGGGACTCTCACATACATGGGGATGAAGAGGCAGATGTACGTGGCATGTGTGAAGAAATTGGAGTGTGTGACAATGCAGCTCGGACATGCAGTGGAGCGACCGATGAGTCTGCACATCAAGATGCGGATTCCCATACATCTTTGACCGGTGCAGTTGACTCAATGGATAGGAATAATGCGGTTACTGATACGCATGCAAATACTTCTGGGCAGAACCGAAGAAGTGAGCGTCCACGCAAAGCACCTGCTTGGCATAAGGATTATGAAGTACAAATGCACACGGTTAAAATAAACTCTCACCCCGTTGCTGCGCCTACTCTCACGGCTGAATCAGGTACTCCTTATTCACTATCTCATTATATAAAATATGATCGTTTTTCGGTTCCGCACCGAGCTTTTCTTGCAGCTATTAGTCTGACCAAGGAACCCACTAGCTATGGGGAGGCGGTACGTGATCCACGTTGGCGGGAAGCTATGAGTCGTGAGATACAAGCACTTGAACAGTTGAACGTACTGGCACTTGGGAGATTCGAGATTTGCCCCCGGGAAAAAGGGCAATTTATTGCAAATGGGTGTTCAAGATCAAATACAGAAGTGACAGATCAGTGGAGCGTTACAAGGCTCGGCTTGTTGTCTGTGGGAACCGACAAGTGCAGGGAATTGATTACAGTGAAACCTTTGCACCGGTTGCTAAGATGGTGACGGTGCGTACCATTTTAGCGGGTGCGGCCTCTTGTCACTGGGAATTACATCAGATGGATGTCGATAATGCCTTTCTTCATGGAGATCTTCATGAAGAAGTCTATATGCATCTTCCGCAGGGATACTCTGCATCATCTCCTGGTAAGGTGTGTCGTTTGCTCAGATCTCTTTATGGGCTGCGCCAGGCACCACGATGTTGGTTCTCTAAATTAACTGCATCCTTGCGGGGTTATGGTTTTACGCAATCACATGCAGATTACTCCTTGTTCACCATGCGCAGAGAAAGTCGCATCATTTGCGTGCTCATATACGTTGATGATTTGCTGATTACTGGTAATGATCGCAACATGATCAACCAATATAAGGCGCATTTGGCTGCCACATTTCCTGTCAAGGATTTGGGAATCATGAAATATTTCCTTGGCATTGAAGTTGCGAGGAATTCCACTGGGATTTTTCTTTGTCAACGAAAGTATGTACTCGATATTTTGACTGAAAGCGGGCTATCCGGGTGCAAGCCAGTTGCATTTCCTATGGTACAAAATCATCACTTACAGTCTGATTCGGGCCCTCAATTTTCTGATCCGGAACGCTATCGCAGGCTGGTTGGAAAACTTATTTATCTGACCTTGACCAGACCTGACATTAGCTATTCAGTACACATTCTTTCCCAATTTATGCAAAACCCCAGACAGGCTCATTGGGAGGCAGTGCTTCGGGTACTCAGATACCTCAAGGGACGGCCAGGACAGAAAGAAGGGTGCAAAGTCAAATTTCTCTTACTATTAACTCGCTAAAATCATTGACTACGCAAAAAGATCATGAAGCAATATCAAGTCTTTAATAATATTGTAAGTGAGGTTGTTTATAACGAGATTTACAAATATTTTTTTACATAATTTCAAAACATTTTCAAATTTAAGGTGAGTCGGGACTAGTTACGCCACTAGCGGAAGGTGGCAGGTCTCGTGCTAGGGCCAATCGCGGAGTGAGTATAGATGGAATGCTTTAAAAGAGAACTGAAATAGTAACCAAATTTTATGTCATCTCTACACACCCAATTATTCTTGTTTAAGAAAAAGAGAATTGGAGAGGGTAGTAACTAAATTACCAAAATGATGCAGTAAAGAAGAGCATGTGGGTGTAACCAGAGAATCTGCAGAAACCCATTGTTGATACTGATATGCAGTGCTTATTTGTAGTACAAACAGCCCAATACTTCAATACTCCTTTTTGACCATTTCTACTTAAATCCACTCACTGACATTTTTAATCCACTCACTGACATTTTACACAGTATCAAAGTCTGAGCAAGTACCAGCTGAAAGGGTAAAAATTCAACAACAAACTTCATTGAATGGGAGGACAAGGTAAAATGGTAAACCTACTCACATACTCGGTATTTCATTTACGGAGTATCTCTCAGACTCTTACCTCTATTTTAAAAGAAATTTAAAGAAAAGTGATATTCTTCCAAGTAAATTACATCCACATTTAAAATATTCTTTTTGCTAGAGATATAGAGTTCTAATCACAAGTGAGGTAAACTTGGAAGCCTTTCCTAAATTAGGTTGAGTGGTCGAACAATTAATGTTTGGACTGCTTTCAAACAATCGTTCAAAAATAGTATTTTGCTTAGAATATGTCACATAATTCGAGCGATTCAATTTTACTTCCCTCAAGGATTTATAGTGAGTTCTTAATTGAAAGCCTATACTTTTATTATGATAATATCAATCACACAATTCCACTTTTTTCTTAAAAAATGTGTCACACTCCTTTGTCCCAAACATAGTGGGACGGATGGAGTACTTCATACTCCGTGGTACACAATTTCTATAAAACAAAAGTGCCGCCCAAATTACTCCACTATCTCGCTAAAATTATTTACCGAGTACTCCGTATAATATAATAATGATATAAAAGCTTGTTTATTAAAAATACTTTTATAAAAGTATATAGTTTATAAATTTCATAATATTATAGTAATCAAAATCTAATCCAAATTTTATAAAATAGCAAAATTTTTGGGGACGGGGTAGTATAATACTTCTTCCGTCCCATAAAACTTGGCCAACTTTAACTTACATGTGAAATAATAAAGTGAAAACTGTGTGGTTGAGATTTTTACAGAGGAGAAAAATGATTTTAAAACAAATTTCTCACTTTAAATGGAATTATTAAACTTTTTTGCCATGGCTAAATAATAATTTTTAACAAAGTTTTATGGTGTAGATGGAGTAATAGAAGACAATTTCTTTTTGAGCTCTGATTACTCCGTAGTAGTTTTTCGCTTTTCTGCACTCTTCCTAAAGTAATTCGTATTGTCGCTTTAGTGCATGTTTGATAGACATAAGTCATTACTTTCTAACTTGTGTACTACATAGTATTAAAAAAAGTTTAAAAAAGTTTATAGTTGTATGTTTGACACAATAGTTTATAAGAGTTTTTTTCAAAGGAAAAAATCTTTTTGAGAAGCAACACTCTGAATTCCCAGTTCAACAGTCGAAAACAATTCTTAACAATGCATCGTAGATAAATTGTAGAACCAAATCACCAATAAGATCAAACAATAACTTTATTGATATTCGATGAAATATATGAAGAACAAATATCAATAAAGAAGTGTAAAGAGAGGACGTGTGTGTCTTCCTACAGAATCATGTGCGTTTTTGGTAAATTTTTCTCAACAATGTCTGCATCGCACTTATACAATGTAAAAAAACTTACCAAAAACAATTTTTTTGTCCAAATAAGAAGAAAAGTATATGGCTTATATTTATTTATGTGATAAAATGTGTGCATCGTTCACATTTTTACATTGGACATGCTCATACATCAAATTTGCTAAGTCAGCTAAAGTCAAGAGAAAAATGTTTAGTGTACATGAATTGTATACAAATTATACACAAAATCCCTTTAATTGTCTGTATTCACAGACAATTCATTCAAAGAGGAGTAAAATTTGATACCAAAACTCCTCTAATTACGTGTATAAACGAGCAATGTACAAGGAAGACAGCTCATTCCAACACACCCCACCATCTCCTGCCCTAACGTTATGCGGTAACTTTTGTTCCTGGCCCCCTGTTGCATCTGGTCGCTTTCCATTGATTTGACTTTTTTCTTTTCATAAAAATATGTGCCCAATTTAAGTTAAATATATTAAATTCAAAATAGAATTTGAACTAATGGAATGAAAGTATTTAAGACGTTTTACATTCAATTTGGCATTTTGAAAGAGACAAAATGATACAGTTAATAGTACTTGACAAAGGATAGAAGTTCTATATACGTAGAAGAATTAAAATTGTCCTTTCCAAAATTTCTACTTTTATCATCACTATGAGGCCGTTTGAATCACTGTTTTTCGGCTTATCAGACTTATTAGCCAACATTTTCACTTAACACGTAATTTTTTCTTTCGCGCACTGAAATTGTGTAATAAGCAGAAAAAGTAAGGTTGGAGTTACTTTTCTGGCTGTATTGGCTGAAGTTACTGTAGATGACCATTTTAGCTATTTTACATATAATTTTTTCTTTATTTTATTAATAAAATGTATTTTAAAAATATTTTTTCCTTAAATCAACAGAATCAGCCAATGCAGCCACTTCAGCCAGGACTTCATAAATTTCAGCAGAATCAGCCAAAACGGCCGATTTTTGTGCTACCAAACGGGCTCTATATATATACTCTTCCTCCCTAACTTACAAATTTTCCCACTTTTATTTTTCGTCCCTAACTAAAAAATCTTCTCATTTCTAAATCTTCTCATCATAACCTCAATAATTTTGAAAATAATACACTATTACAACTACTTTTGTTGGATTGATCCTTACTTCCATCACACTATTCCACTATCTTCCCACCATACCATCAATAATTTATATCCTTTTTCACTATTCTTAATCTACCTACTTTTCAAATGAGAAGATTTTAAAATTACGGAGGGAGTATCAAATTCTTACTCCCACGGTTCCTAAATAATCTTCCAAATTATTTTTTACATAATTAAGAAAGTTGAAATTGTAGAGTGAAACATTATGCAGAAGAGAGAAATATATAAAAAAAAGTTATGAACCACAAACTTTTATAGTTTTAAACAAACCCAAAAAGGTGAAACTAAATTTAATCATATCAAACTAGACTAGACTTCGATAATTATAAAATACACATGAACCAAACATTTAATACATCAGACCAGTTCAAACCAGACTACATCAGATCAACCAGACCAAAAAATTTCAATCCAATTAAAATTATATAGTCCGTAATAATTATAATAAATAGAAGAGAAGAACATTTGACAAGTAACTTAACTCATAATGAGCATACTTTGCCAATTGCCATCACCTCTAACTGATTTGGCGTGCGTTTAAATTGTGTGCATGCGGACAGTAATGGCCTTTTATGGCCGGAAATGAAGTAGCAAATGTATTGAAGAAATATCATTCCTTTAATTATTACTTTTGTAGACCGGGTAACATGGGTGTTTCCCCTGGAGAATCCAATCCATTACATGCTAATATGCCATGCTTTTCTATCACAAATATCATAACCAAGTCAATCAGTGTATAAGCCAACACTGAGACGTGTCACATCCTGGTCCACTGGTTACATGAATGGATCACTCAGGAGAAGAAAAGTATGTCTTTTTTTTAACCAAATAAGGAAATGAATTCAATTGTTGCTAAGTTCTATACCTGAGTTAGAAAAGTATGTCTTCTTCTATACCTGTTTTCGCATTCGGGATAAATGGATCGGCCCGCCCGCTCAATTGGTAGATCAAGATTTCAAGTGGCGACTGTGAGGAACCACCCGAAGTTAGACCCGTAAATCCCGTAATGATATGGCCCTGAGTTATACTGAGTTCATGCGACTTCATCATATCACACATTTTTATAATAGGGTCAGTTGTTAGGAAAGCGATGATGATTGTGAAGTCATATTAGTTTCTATGACTCCATACAAAAATCATATACGTAAAACCTTTTAACATTTATTATGTAACATAAAAGGAGTTAGTTGAGATCGATTTTCACGAAAACATAATAGTAAAAAGACAAGTTGAGATATAATTTTGTATGATACTCAGTTTAGAACCGAGTCAAGCTAGAATGTTTAGACTACCCCATATTCAACATAAGCTTGTAAAAGGGGTATAGTTGTCACTTCTCATTCATCCATCTAGGCATAACACATTTACATGTAACTGGGGAGATCAACTTAGTTCGATATATCAAGCATATACTAGTATGAGTCAATTTCAAGTGCAAGTTCAAACATGGGATACTCTGGCTCAGCTCAAACAATACGAGTCAGAAATTGGTTCAGACTTCTGAGTCAAACAACATAACTTATGGCAATTGCCTAATTGTCTGGGAAAATGAATTACTTAATTGAAATAGCTATGCACGCAAAGCTGTGGACGATACAAATACAAAGGGTCTCAATCAATTCAGCAGTAATTAATATTCATGGAGAGCCAAGGCCTATATCTTTCCATTATTTGTGAATTCTAATCATATACAAGGCATACAAATTCCATAAATCAATTGTATAGATTTGGAATTTCAATTTTTAATTGTTAGCTCAAACAACAAGATCATCAGCCTAATTCCACTTTCATGCCTGAATTTCGACATCCGAATGGGCTGCAAATGTAGAGTAAAAGGCGTACTTAGTCAAGTGCAGTTTCTTCATTTCTTTGCCTTTGCAAAACGGAGGCAACGATACTTCTCCCCACTGACTGTTATCTCTAGAGCTCCATCTTGGTTGTCTTGACCTGAAGCTGTCCCCATAAGTACACTTTTCTCTTTCTCAAGGATCTCTCTTTCCATCTTTAGTCTCGCTTCTTGTTTGGCAATCTCAGCCTGGTGTGGTGCATATGAATAAATGTCAGTCAACACTTGCAAATATATTCCGGACTATTTTCCGTAAGGCTAAGCAAAAAACTGACCAATAGCAATACTGACCAATAGCAACCAAAACTGAACAAACTGAAACGATTTAGATCATTTAGTTGGGTTTTAAACTTTTCCCATCATTTGCAATGGAGTCAAAAGACTCGCTATATTTTGGCTTGAGAATATGATGGAATAAAGCAAAATGGCTCACTAAACTGTTTGCGCTTCATTGTTATGAAGCAGCACTCAGCCCATGCAATTTTGGACACAATTTTCACTCTGGGTCATCCGAAAACAGTGTCTCTGTGCTTTAGTACAGGGGTAAGACTGCATACATCTGACACCCCCTTAACCCACCGTAGGTGGGAGCCTTTGTGGACTGGGGTAATGATGATGATGAGTTGGGTTTTAAACTTTTAATTTTTGAATAAAGTGGAAGTGGACCAACCAAACTAAATCTGGCTGTTAAACACCTATAGCTTTCAAATCCTAGGTTGGCAATAGGAAGCCCCATCCTTTCCCATTTAAAACATTCTCACTTCTGACCAATGACTAGAGAAATAGGTCATTCCAGAATTTCAATGTTTCCACTTCTAATCCGTCAAAGTTCCAATAATCCAATTACTTAGGTCATCCAAATTTTCTTTTTAGTTCATCTTTTAGAAATATTCAAATTTCAAACATCTTTTAACAAGATTCTATAGAAAGTAGAACAATCTTTGTACCCATTGTTCTAATATATTTCTGACTGTGCACCCACCTAGGTGATAGGCCCCGGGTCTACTGAGTACAGAGTACTGCCTACTACCTTTTAGCCTAATGTTTGTACCCATAAAAGCACAAGTCTGGAAAGCAAATACACAACTACGGAGTATGATATAGAAGAAATTCTACACATTGCTATGAAAAAGAAAGATGATGCGCTAGTCACCGTGTGTCATTCATATGCTGAGGCCTAGCAAAAAAATACTTTTGTACCTGCTGATGGCAATTGGCAAATGCCAAAGTAATGTGTATTATTACTAATAGGAGTAATAGCTATGATTTTAGAATTTTTAGCTAAGATATAGCTCACTGTTGGTATTCAGTTACCCATGTCTAGTTCAAAAGAGTGGAGATCACTATTGGTATTCAGTTGCCCATGTCTACTTCAAAAGAGTGGATGGGTTGAGAAGAAAATGAATGTGATAAATATAATTATGTTTGGTTCAATCTGGAAAGAAGGTGACACACTTTAAGTTTAAGAAAAAAAAAAGACAATGTATGCTTATTTTTGGTAAAATAAAGGGTGATTTTTTAACTCTCTTAAAATCCCCCAAATAGAATGATGAATTTAGAGGGTTTTTACAGTTTCTCTCCCCCCTTCAGGATAAGATTAGCAACTTTGCAACTAAACACAACGTTCATAATTTTTCTTTGTTAACTGCAACAAGTAGTTATGGGGATGTAGAAGGAAAACTGGAATGGTAACATCGTTGATAATAAAGAATATAACCCACATATCCATTGCCCAAACCAACTTTGCTCCAGAAAAAAAATGCGTTATGATATTAAAGAGTTATTATCTCTGGGAACAAGCCTCCCCAACCCCGACATTCAATGGAGTCTTAATAATCTTCCATCCCTTAGGGTTTGTTTGGAGGGATGGTCTGGATGGGAAGGATTTGGAGGGACTTTGAACATATCAGTCTCTGTAATATTTTTGAAAAGACCATCTTGGAGAAATGGAGACACATATTTTGCTGGGTTCTGAACTTATGAACAGCATTGACCCAAAATTAGTTGTGGTATAGAGTATAGTTATGGAAGTGTTGTTCCTGTGTCACATTTAGCATTTGCAAATGATATCATTAGGAGGTATTTTCTTCACGGGCTTGTTTGGTCATGGGATCTCAGAATGAAGAGAACGGAACGGGTGATTTTTATTTTTAAAATTATTTCTACTTTAGATGATTGAAAATAAATTGAAGATAAACGAGTTACATACAAATATTTGGTCGAACTAATCATTAGTTATTTCTAGTCTAAAACTAACAAATAGAGATAGATCAGTAATATAAAAACCAATCCTCTCCTCTCCTTCACAGCAATATCTGAAAATACCTGAGCCAACAAGCCCTAATGGTGCTAAGACTGCCTAAGAGGTAGGTCTATCAAAGTGCTGATGGATTTCCTCCACATATACAGTAATACTACTGGTCAAGTGGTCAACTCATCAATGCTGAAAAATCCCATTTCAAATCTAGCTAGGAAGTCTATTATAAAACTAATTTATAAGCAAGAAATGAAAATAAACTGACTTTCTTGCTACAAATCTATAGCAATAGTCTGCATCTCGAAGCACGTGGCATTTTACTTTAGAACATTTCAGGATTTATCTTATTTTGAAAAGGGTGAACAATTCAAGGTGAATATAATCAATATATAGTTGGGCTTGCCTTTCAAAAGACCACACAAATTCACACACAAATAGTATTGCACTACTTGTTAAATGTCCTGTGTCTTAACACTACTATATCAATGGAAGATGATCCTACAATACTAATTTTGTAATGGAAGAGCTACTTGCAGGGTGTTTTGAAGGAAACAGCCTCTCTACCCCTTGGGTAGATGTAAGATCTGCACACATCGCAAATTCCATAGGCCCTAGATTAAAGTTTGATGGAAGATGACTATAGGCTATAGAAACATAGAATTCCTTCATTGAAGTTTTTATTATTAAAGAATGCCAATCAAGATTTTGATTACTTGTAATTATGATCAGAAACATCTACTGATCTTCTACATCTTCAAATATCCACGCTGGGAATCTCTTTTCAGGTTGCAGATTTGGTAAATGAGCGAACAGAATGTTTTCTACACTTTTCATATGAAAGCTATAGATCCAAGAATGTTAATCCTGAACTAAATGCACGTAGGGGTACTTTCTTAAGTCATAAATCTCTATTTGGTGACACACCATCAGGCCAAGTAACTAGCAATATTTAAAAAGGAGCTTTCAAGTCTGGAGGAGTTTGCACGTTTGCATTTGTGACACGTAGGGTAAGCCTTAGACTTGATACAGAACATCCTTTTCAATTCAAAATTATTATCAATCTAAAATATATTATCAATCATACATGAAAATGAGTCATAAGGAAGTGTCATAGACCACTGTCAAATGTTTAAAATTCAACTCTATAAAGAAAAGTTTTATGGTTTAATGTGTTCAATAAAATCAGAATAAATTGTTAAAAAGAGAAACACTGGAAGAAATAGATAGAGCCTGAAATTATGATATGCTAGATCAGTTTGATTAAACAGAAAATTTTAAAGGTCTACTACTTATGTAGTTATAGTTCAAATAAATAGAAAAAAAATATTTGATGTTGTTTGAATTATTTGAACCTTGCTAAAAAGAAGAGAAGATAAGGATACGTTGGCAAATGGCTGATAGATTTTATGCTTCTGATCAGTTTAGTGACAAAATATTGAATACTAATAGATCATTAGATCCTATATGACTTGTAGTAAAAATAATAAGCCAAGAAAAACTTACATAAAAAACTAAAAACAAAAGGAATAAGCCTCACAAAAAGCCTAAATTCATCCTCTTGAGGCTTAAACTTTAGGGTTCTTTGTTGCAGTGAAGTGCTCAAAAGAGGCTTTTTAACCCACGGTTGCCATTGAACTGATTGAAGTTATATATTAATGTTGACTTGGTTATAAAAGCATCTAAATTAACCAACACTTAATTGAAGTCATGCAAGCCAGTGCGGATGCAATTGGGCGAATGGGGAGTTAAACTTTGGAAGCTTGGGGTATTTTTCACTAAAAACACTACTTTGATGTAATAATATTTTAAAGAAAGGACAAAAATAATAATAAATATAGTTTCAATCATTTGTTTATTACGGAGTATTTATTAACATAAATCATATAAAGAAATTACACCAAATAGGAGTAAACCATGCAACAAATTTAAAATTAATACTCCCTCCATCTCATTGTACTTTGCAAACTTTCTTTTTTATTTGTGCCAAAAACTTTGTCCCTTCCTCTTTCCGAGTAAATAATTTGTTGTACTACTAAATTCTCTCAAATTTGCACCATTTTTTATTTTTCTTATTTCAAATCTAATACAAACCTGTGGATGTTCAATACTTCAATAGGACGGAGGTAATACTAGGTCTAAAATTCCCAAAATGGAGTTCCTATTCCTTACCTACTTCTCCCTACTTTTATTGTTTTTTTTCTCCCTCCCTCTGATTCTGTGAAGGCCAGATATTGCCCCTTCTTCTCTTCTCCAACTTTGCAGATAGAGAAACAAAGGCTCCCACCCACCTAAGGTGGGGTAAAGGGGTCACATCTACGCAGTCTTACCCCTGTACCCTGTAAGCACAGACCCCTGGAGACTTTTTCCGGATGACCATAGTGAAAATAGCTTCCAAATAATGTAAAATAATTTTGCATCTATCTCATGTCGGAGGATTTAAAGAAGTACTCCGCAACAATATGAGGGATTACCTCGCGGCGAGAGAGCTCGGCTTTCCAGGCGGCCTCGCGCTCGGCAACCTCGCGTTCGCGTTCTTCGATGTAACTCTGCATCTCCCTCTCCTTCATAATCCGGTCTTGTATGTCCGCATCCAGCGCCTCCTTCAGTTCCTTTACGAACTTATCTACCACTGCCTTTATTCTTAGCGACATCAAAAACTGAAATACAATTCCAATCAGAATTTGATTTCTTTTCCCCTTTCTTCTGCTGCGCTGCCTCCCGGCTTTGACGAGAGCAGCGGAACAGCGATAAAGCCCTCTACCTTCAGTTTGGATGCATATACGGAGGGCGACAGTGACACTGAAAATTTCACTCTCTACTCTCTTCCTCTTGAACTTTCGAGCTTCGAGGTTCTTACTCGAGTGGAACCATTATGAAATTTCTTACGGAGTATATAAAAAGGGGGTTTGTGCTCAAATAATACACTTACCAAGCTCAAACCCACTAATCCACTGACCAATTGCTACAGTAATCCGTCACAGTGACCAATTGTGCAGTGACAAATGTTAGATAGGCATCATGAAGAAAGTTACTTGTCATCATTGTAGCAAGAATAGGACGTCTACTTCAAGTGTTTCAAAACATAAAAAAATACATTGAGTTCGCATTTATAGATATAAAAAACATAATTACATTCTATTAATTCATAATAAATCTAATAATTAGAAATATCATGAAAATAGTAAAGTAAAATGTGTGCAATTACAAGTTATTTGGGTTATTTTTCATTTATAAAATTTATGTGATGGAACAAAACTTGATTTGTAGAAAGGAGTTTAATGTATTATATCAACCTCATGTACAATATTTATTACTTCGCTTTCGTTGATTAAATTAGAATTGTTAGTTAAATATCTTATATTGTTTTATTATTATCGTTGTGGTGGTGGTTATTATTGCTATTATATTATTATTATTGTTGTTACTACTACTAGTACTACTAATATTATTATTATTACGATAGTATTTTTTTAATAACGGTTCATTAACGGTTCTATGCACATATTTTTTATAGGAACCAAGAACCGAACCGTTATAACTCGCTTCGGTTCGGTTCCTACAAATAAGGTATTAATTGTTAACGGTTCCAATCGGTTCCACGGTTCCCGGTTCCAAAATCTCACTCCTTTTAACTTTAATTAATTAGCCATCTTTTGTATATGTGCACAAAAAGACTTATATGTGTACAAACAATTTATATTGTGGACAAATAAGGTATGTGAAAGATATACACAAAAAGATGTTCATGATGCATTGTTGTTTGAAATTTATTTCATTATAATTATGGAGTATAATATTGTCATTTATATCTGTCATTTTTTCTACGGAGTATACTATTCAGTGAAACTATATTAAAGAAAAAGTACCGGTATAAATATTGAGGGAGTGTTTGCGATTGTTTATCATTCTCAAAAGTAATTTATTTAAGAGATTATTGAAAACAATATTTCCCTATAATTATGGAGTATAACATTGTCATTTATATATGCTTATTTAAAAATGTTATATTTGAGAGCTTCTCTCTCTAGGCGGTCATCTTCCCTAGGTTTAGGGTTGTTGTTTTCCACTTTCGTCTTCGACAAAGTGCGGCTTTCTTGTGCGGCTTTTGTCCGCTTTTCGTGAGGCCCTCTTCTTCGACAAACCGCAACGCCTATATGACGGCCAAAGGTTGTGTACCCCTAGCAGAAGGTGGAGAGTTTCGAGGATGTTGTTCATGATTGAGATGAGAAGGTTATGGACGAAGCGTGAGACTAGGGGCTAGAACAGATATGGATCAGAGGCAAGGAGCGGAAGAAGCTACGGTACTGCTGGACCGTCCCTCTCCTGAACCGTTGTCATGGAGTGCAGGAGAATTTAGGGTTTGGAAGCAGCATTTTAATTTTACTGTTTGTTTGCTATTTATTTGTCATGATCAGACTGTTTATTTTTTTGTTGGTTACTTTTATTGTTGTAAGACTCTTGCATTTGGATTGGGTGATAGGAGGTCTGCTTTAACCATCGTTGACTCATTTATGCCCATTATAGGATCAACGAGGGCTGACGGTTGCCTGTGGTCCTTTTGTCATTTTACCACCTATCTGAATGTTGCATGTAATATCAATTTAACTCATTCGTTTTGACGATAAAAAATACATTGTCATTTATATCTGTCATGTTTTCTATCATATTTAGTGAAACTATATTAGATAAAAAGCATTAATATAATAATGAGGGAGTGTTTGTGATTGTTTGTCCTTCTCCAAAGTAATTTATTTAAGAAATTATTGAGGAAAAAATGATTATAGTAAAAATAGATAATGTTTGGAAATATAAGTGATTCTAACTAAAATGTAAAATTGGAGTGTTTGAGAAAAATGATATTTGATGCAATATGTTGTCAAAATATAAAAACAAAAATGATACTTGTGACCCCAAAAAATGAATTTTATGTGCATAGACAATGCGGGGTCACAAACAATTCCCTTTTACAAAAATAAAAATCAATTATATGTACATAGACAATTAGACCTAGGCGTGTAACAGGGCGTGTAAACCGACGTGTAGAAGTAGCATTTTTGAATATTAAAATACCCTTATAAAAATTAAATGGTGAATACACAAAGGGCTTATGGACTTCATTGACTCCGATCAAATGGCACATAAGATAGCAGCTTTGGGCAATGACATCTAATACTTGACGTTTTCTCCAGGCGACATTCGAGGTTCATCAATGCATGTGTCGGTGAATCCTCCTCGATTCGATTCGGCTACCTCACAGTCAAGGCCGCAGAAGAACAGATTTGGAACCAAACGACATTGACTAAACAAGATTCGACTCCCAACAATGGGGAGAGTGTCATTTCAGAGAGGGAGGCACAACACGGCACATGATGATTCGGCATAGCATGGAGGCCGCTATAAATTAGGAAGGGATAACGTCGGTTTGACGGATGTAAACTAAAAAAAATGCTGCATGGGTAGCTCAAGGGTTGTTGAGTGAGGTTGTCAGGTTGAAGTCTCAGATTCAAGGAGTCGTTTCATCCCATGTAATGGTTTCTTATGTGCACCAGACTTTGAACCATCTTATTAAGAAACTGTTTGAGATAATACTGTGATTTACAAATTCACCATTATGTTCGGTCGGGTGTGAGGGCGCTCAGGTAGGCGATTCCACCTTTTGTTGGGGTGAGCATAAATATAAAGCTAAAGAATGGACATTAAACTTGAGCAACCTAAACAAATAATTAAGACATTGAGCCATATTCTTTAGTGCATACTGACACGTTAGAGAGCTCAAAAAATGAACTAGATGCTCCAGCATCTAAAGTTGATAAAGTTATGGGGCCAAATATTGGTCCAGATATTAGGTGATGTTCTTTACATAAATCTTCCAAGAGTTTAAGTATTCTTGAGGAAGTGAGTGAGAGTGAGAGTAGAAGTTCCGGTGATTTGAGTAGGACATTGTCATCAGATCAATCAATTGGAAAAGATTTCACTGTGAAGAATCTTTTTGTACAAGGCAATATGTCTGAAGGCGATGATGCAAGCGATTACAGAGGTTTGGAAAGTGAATCTTCCAAATCTGGGGGAGTGTCAGACTCCACAATTCATAAGCAACCAACCAACTCGGTGTCTAGAGAAAGATTTATTTTTGGCTCATTTGTTTCGTCTTGCTTGTTCTCATAAAGGGCCTATATCTGATGCAATGCCTGGAATTGATAAAAATAATATTGATAGGAGAAAAATATGAAGTGCGTGAGAAATTTTTATAAAAGCATAGTGCTTCACACGTATATATATGTGTGTGTGTGTGTGTGTGTACCTATAAGGAGTCCAACTAGTTAGCTTCTCACCAAAAAAGAGATGGTGTGTATGGCCCATGCAAGTTGCTAGGAAGCAAATAAGAACATGCACTATACACGCATATACAATTAATAAATAAGATTCAATGTATTTGTTTGCATTTCTCAATACTCCCCCTCAAGGTGGAGTGTGAAGGTTACGAACACCCAACTTGCGCTGAAGAAATTGAAAACGATTGGTTCCAAGTGCTTTAGTAAAGATGTCTGCGACTTGATTTTCTGTGGAAATTGAGCATGGTTGAATTTCATTACTAGTCACCCTTTCTCACACAAAGAAACAGTCAATTTCAACATGCTTAGTGCGTTCATGAAACACCGGGTCAAGGGCGATGTGCCGTGTAGCTTGATTGTCACAATAAAGGGGCGTGGTACGGTGGTACCCCTTTGGAGAACTGTGAGGTCCCGAAGTAGCCACTGCAACCATAAGATCTCACTAAACCGTAATGGCCATATCACGATATTCTGCTTTAGCGGAAGAGCGAGAAACGACAGATTGCTTCTTTGTTCGCCGGGATATTGGCGAATTTCCAAGCGTGATGAAATAACCAATGCTGGAGCAACGAGTGAAGGAACATCCTGCGCAATCGGCATCACAATAACCTTGTAAGGTATAGTCATCATTAGATAATAGGAATATGCCCTGTCCTGGTGTTTGTTTCAAGTAACGGAGTATTCGTATGGCTGCATCGAGATGAGTTTGTCGAGGATTAGCGAGAAATTGGCTGAGCTGACTAACGGAGTAAACAATGTCCAGGCGAGTAACTGTAAGATATAGTAGGCGCCCAATAAGGCGGCGATAAGAAGAGGCTTCCACTAGTGGGCTATCATCATCTGGACGAAGCTTTAAATTTTGCTCCATGGGAAAAGAACATGGACGGTTGGCGAGAAGACCACTTTCTTCAAAAATGTCCAGGGTGTATTTTCGCTGGCTTAAGACAAAGCCTTCAGAAGAACGAGCAACTTCGATTCCAAGAAAATATTTCAATTTACCTAAGTCTTTAATGGTAAACTCGGTATCCAAGTACTCTTTGACCACGTCAATGTGAGTCGTGTCATTTCCGGCTAGGATAACATCATCTACGTATATAAGGGCAAAAGTGGTAATTGAGTTCTGTCGGAAAATGAATAGTGAGTGATCTGCTTGGGATTGGCAGAATCCAATTTTAATGAGAGCCTGAGTGAATTTGTGATACCAATTGTGCGATGCCTGGCGTAATCCATACATAGATTTTTGTAATTTGCAAACGCGAGTGTCACCTATTTTTATAAAACCTTGTGGCATACGCATGTACACATCTTCCAAAATATCCCCATGAAGAAAAGCATTGTTGACGTCCAATTGGTGTACTACCCACTGGCGTTTGGCCGCGACAGCTAATATACATCGTACATTAACGAGTTTGGCAACTGGGGCAAAAGTTTCATGAAAATCAACTCCTTCAACTTGAGTAAAACCCCTAGCCTCCAATCCAGCTTTGTACCGCTCCACATCTCCGTTGAGTTTATATTTAAATTTATAAACTCATTTAGAATCAACACTCCTTTTCCCGGGTGGTGGATGAACCAAAGTCTAAGTTTTATTTTCTTCCAAAGCGTGTATCTACTTTTGCATGGCCTCACGCCATAAAGGATCCTGGACTACTTGTAAAAAATATTTAGGCTCATCACGTGAAGTGATGGCCGTCAGAAAAGCTTTATGTGTAGATGAAAACTTTTCATAGCTGATAAGATTAACTTTTCATAGTTGAATTTATTGATTTGGTGGTGGGCCGCGAATGGTCAAATGAGGGGGGCATATCAGTTTCAAAATTTTCAAGATGCTTTGGAAATTTCCAGATCCTATTACCCCGTCTTGGCTCATTAGAACGTGTAATGTATAGAGACTCATTTGATTGACCGGATGGTCCTATATGATTTGGTTGATGTGTGGAATGATCATTATCAGTACACATTATTTGAGATGAGGATCCATGTATGACATCATAAGGTAGTCATTCGGAAGATATACGGGTGTTTGTATTTCCGTCTTTTGAGCCACTATTATTATTGTCTCTTGACTTACTTGTGGGGCTACTGCCAGGTGCATTAATGGGCAACTGTTGGCAAGTAATGGAGTTGTCGGTGTCCCTTTGTCTATTTGTAGTTGTTGGCCGAGAGAGCAGCTAAGTTGGTGAGATGAGACTGTCGGTGTCCCTTTCCTGTGCAGATGAGGGCTGGCTGCTGGAAGCTACTTGGTGGGGTTGACTACTTGAAGATAAAGTAGTTTCCTTTTGCATTTGTGGAACCCATTCACGGAAGTTATTTCTAGCACATTGCTGACCGGAATTGTCTTGTGTGAATGATGATTGAACCATAGGGTCCTCATGACTAAAAACTGTTGATAAACTTTATCAACAAGCACCCCAAAATCAAGATCTTGATCAAGCATTATCTTAAATGGAAACTTTTCTTCGAAAAATGTTACATCTCGAGAGCTATAAGCAATTTGTTTTTGCAAATCAAAAACTAAATAAGCCTTTTGACCATTCGGATATCCAATAAATATGCAAGGACTCCCCCTTTCACCGAATTTATCTTTTCGTTTATTGTCGTGTGCATAGATCAAACAAATAAATCCCGGAAGTGGTTATAGGTTGGTACTCTTCCAAATAACATTTCATAAAGGAATTTTGTTGAAAATAATAGGTGATGGCATCCTATTAATAATGCAAACAATAGCTAAAATGCATTCACCCCAAAAATAAATGGGTAAGCCAGATTGGAAACGAAGGGCCTAGCAACTTCCAATATGTGTCTATGTTTATCCTCCACAACTCCATTTTGTTGCAGTGTATCTGTGCATGAGGTTTCTAACAATATTCCAGTACGTCCATAAGACTCAAATAAAGCATTGGTTTGGAATTCCATTCCATTATCGGCTCGTATGCGTTTAACTTGTTGCTCAAATTGAGTCTTTACCATATTGCAAAATTGGATTAATAGTTGAGAAACCTCAGATTTATTTTTCATTAAATAAACCCAGACACCCCTACTAAAGTCATCAACAATAGATAGAAAGTATCGTGCACCAGAAATTGCATCACATCTGTAGCCTCCCCAAATGTCACAATGTATCAACTCAAAGCAACGAGTTGTCTTAATGTTGCTTGTAGAAAATGGCAGTCGAGTTTGCTTAGCTCGTATGCAGGGATCACAAAAATCATAACTTCGTCTATATCTGCCGAGAGATGTAATGTGCTATAATTTTTTGTCAAATGCATGTCCCAAACGTTGATGCCATAAATCAGATTTAACACAAACTGACATTGCCGCCCCTTTATCTCTTGAAGAATCGAGGTATAAAGACCATTTTGAAATCGACCCACCCCAATTAGCTTTCTCAAGGGCAAATCTTGTAAAATGCAGAAGTCTGAAAAAATGTGAGTGTGCAATTTAAATCCTTCGCAAGAGGGATAGCCAAGAGCAAATTGCACTGAAATTTTGGGATATATAAAACACGCTGAAGATACATCCCATTGGGTAAATATAGACCACCAATAGCATGAACAGGAACCATTTCACCATTAGGAATCTTGACTGACACTACAAAGGCGTGATTCAAGATATTGATGAGATTAGCATCACTACAACTGATATGCTCTGTACCTTTAGAGTCAATAATCCAAGAGTGAAAATGTGGCAATAAATCTGCCATGATTTTAACCAAGAGAAAGAGAAGAGAAAATCAAGGAAAAACTAAAATAGAAGAATTTTGTTTCTAGGATTTCAGCTCTGATACCATGATAAAAATAATATTGATAGGAGAAAAATATGAAGTACGTGAGAAATTCTTATAAGAGAATAATGCTTCACATTATGTATACATAATATATATATATATATATATATATATATATATATATATATATATATAGGATCACATACAAAGCCATCTTAATTTACAAAGTGAAAATTAATCATGACCATTCATTGCTTATAAGACTACGGTGGATTTGAGAGAAATTATACGAAAACTCCCAACTAAGTGTATGAGTTACGTGTAAATTTAATTAAGATGAGAAAGCTCCCACTAACAGTTTATTAATTAGTGGTCCAACTAATCCCTACCAATAATTTTGGATTTTTGGATGGATGAGATGAATTTGCATTTTGTACCAGAAGCATGCATTGTATCTGATCTCAACCCTATATATATATGTATGTTGCAAGGAGTCCAACTAGTTAGCTTCTCACCAAAAAAGAGATGGTGTGCATGGCCCATGCAAGTTGCTAGGAAGCCAATATGAACGTGCACTATACACACATATACTATTAACAAATAAGATTCAATGTATCTGTTTGCATTTCTCAATAGGAATACTGCAGAACTGCTTAACCTAGTTTTTTTCAAAACAAGTACGAGATTTGGCTAACAAACCATCTTCAGTTTTTAATAAGACTTTTCGTCAGGCATTTCAGCAGCATATAGCCTCATCAAAGGTTCCACAATTTTGGAAAGCTTCGTTTGATTTGGATGTACACAATCCTTTGTCTAGTCCAAGCTCACGCTACTTAAATGACTTTGAGGAACTCCTACCCTTTGGACATGAAGGATTTGGTCATGTTGTGCTTTGCAAGAATAAACTGGAAGAGAGACAGTATGCTGTCAAGAAAATACGGTTGAAGGACAAGAACCCACCCTTGAGTGACCATATTTTTAGAGAAGTAACCACACTCACAAGGTTGCAACACCAACATGTAGTCCGCTTTTACCAAGTGCGAGATAATGATTATTCCTCTTAATTTTCTTCACTATTTGTTGTTTTACACTTTTACTCGTTGTTATCGTCATTTTTGTCATCATCACCATCATCATGAGCATCACTATTATTATGGACAAAATATGACTAAATGGTCACCACAAAAATACCATGATGATCAGTGCACATTGAAAGTCACATTTTGTCCTCTAGCTGTGATCATATAATTTTCATTATTTATTATCATTATGGTTACTATTTTGTTTTATTATTGCTGTAGTGTTCTAATTTTAAATACAACAGTACTCCAAGTTGCACTCCTTTTACATTAGAGACTAAGCATGTTTCATGTTAATACATTTACTGACAGTTTAATTCTTCAGACATGGTTTGAAACATGGGTTGTTGATTTTAGTGGTGTTGCTATGTTTGGCTCTGTTCCAAGCTCTAGTTTCAGGTGCAAGGATGCAAGCTCATCTGATGCTTTTGCAAATGAGAACAAGCTTGAGTCAACATATCTGTACATTCAAATGGAATACTGCCCAAGGTTTATTTTCTTATGACTTTCTTCCAGTTACAATCGCTTGGAGTCTGTTAGGGAAAGAAAATATTTAGGAAAATATAAGAAAATTAGGAAGGACGAAACAACAACTACAACATTACCCCATTTACACAAAGGCTTCCCACCTACGATGCGGTAAGCGGGGTCGAGTCCACACAACCTTACCCCCTGTATTAAAGCACTACAAGATTGTTCTCGGATGACCCATGATGAATATCGCGTCAAAAATTGTATGGTCTGACTGCTGTTTCATAACAAAGAAGCGCAGACAGTGGGGTAAGCAGGGTCAATGTGAATTGCATGCGTGGGTGCGTGCGTGCGCCCGGTCCGGTTCTGATTACATAGCGTTTGAGGTAAAGTTTATTATATCACTTGTCTCTTTTGGATGCTAGAATCTCATTCCATTCAATTTAAGGCATGATTAACGTACACTTTAAATGACCGTTTAATCATCACATATCTAACATTCAAAGTATTATCAACTACTCCGTATCATATTATACTACGTATTATATACCCATTCAAACTATTTCTAAAAATGCACACTAATCAATAATCACCCTATCTAATTATTGTGTAAACAATTTGTGACATTTGTACGTGTGTGCATGCATGTGTGCGTGTGTGTGTTTGTATTCTTGCATGATTACTTTATTATTATCTTTATATTCACACATGTAATTATTGTTGTTATTATAATTCTACCAATTAGTGGCTTTGTCCTACATGCAAATTTATAATTCAACAATGTTAAATTTTACTAATTTCTTTTATTTATTTAAACCTTTATAGGACACTTAAGCAACTGTTTGAGTCATATAGCCATTTCGACAAGGATTTTGTGTGGCATTTATTGCGACAAATTGTAGAAGGGTTGGCACACATACATGGTCAAGGAATCATTCACCATGATTTGACTACTAACAACATCTTTTTTGGGCCTCGCAACCACATTAAAATTGGGGATTTTGGGCTTGCTAGGTGTGGATCGTTGCGCTTACCGCCACACTAAAAGCAATTACTGATACTGTAGCACGCCGTTCTCCTTTTATAGAACAGGCAAAGAGCCACGCGGTTCGATTGCACCAACAGGCTGGCGGATTGCTGGCACTGCATACTTGCGGCCCAACAATCTCCCACCAGCACCTGCCAGCCTACAACTGAGCAGCATGCTGTTGCCGGGGGTCGAACCTGTGACCTTTGGCTCTGATACCAATTGTGGATCGTTGCGCTTACCGCCACATACATCGGCCTGGCACCACATCGACCAAGAACCAGAAGTACTCAGATCACAGCCTAGAGGCCCGGGACAAAATGGGTCTCCCATCGGCCTGGCGCCACATACATCGGCCTGGCACCACATCGACCAAGAAGCCCCAGACAGAATGTATTTTTATACTTAAATAGATAAATCATGTACTCAGCCCATAAGAGGCCTTATTATGCCCAAAAGAGGTCTTATCATTGTAATGGGCCTCCTAAGCCCAAGGCTAGGAGCCCAAACCCACATTTACTCCTATAAATAGCCCGCTAGAGGGTAGTTATGGGGGGTTGAGAAATATTAATTGCTCATTTTCTCTCTCTAGCTCTCACTTCTCTTTAGAATTTAATACTCTATCATTTGGTGCTTTCATTGAGAGCTAGAACATATCAAGAGAGTACCCTTCGTCATTATTAGGCGCAACTAACTAAAAATGAGAAGAACTAGATCTAAGAACCCTATCGGCAAAACCATCCCCGAAACCCATGAGAACCAAGAGAGGTCGGACGATGACGCTGTTAACAACTTCGTCGCATGGGAGGAGATCGTCGAGGAGATCGAGAACCCTGCGGACGACCTTCACAACGTACTCAACACCAACAAGCAAGATGCCCGCATCGTACTTGAGAACAGGCACTAGAATGACCACGCTTCGGCTCAACAAACTACTCCCCCTGTTGACCCGCAACTCCAAGCCGCATATCGGTCATCATCGCCAGTCTGGCTCAGAACCCTACCGTCCTGAGCGCCCTTGTCTACTCCCCCTGTTGACCCGCAACTCCAAACTGAAATGAATGTCACCAAACATAAAAAATTCTATCATTTTTAACCACATAAGACTTTACCAAAAAGCCCTTAAACATAAGGAACTCAACCCCAAATTACAAGTGTGCCAAAATAGTAATACATTTTGACCACACAGAAAAGGAAATAAGTTGCTGAACTAGACTCATTCACTGAGCGAGTCCTTTCCACACATTTGCTTTATTTTCTACCATAAACTAAACTAGTTGAGCTCATTAATAAACTGAAACACATTCTTAATAATAAATACCTCCTCCGTTCTTTTTTTAGTTGCAACGGTCAACATTTCACACTTGCCAACGTACGTCTTTGACCGCAATTATATCTTAATCTCTATTAGTAAAAAAAAAATTAAAAATCAGATTTTGAAAATCTGTAATGAGATGAATTGAACAATATTTTTTTAAAAAATAATTTTCATAAAACAATGGCGTAAAATGTAGTCAAAGTAGAACATGTGAATAGAGTAAAATTCAACATGTTTGCGATAAAAAAAACAAGAGGACAGTTTTTGGGAAGAAGTTACTCTGGTTTACTGAAATGACTGAAATGAAGATAAGTGGCTTTGATATTATTTCGTACTTCAAATTACTGATAATAAAATTTTAACATTTTCAGATACTTCACTCATTTCGTCCATAAAATCAGCAACCCAAGAATTATTTCAGTCGAATGTGCATCAATCAAATGGGCTCTTAGTGACCAAAATCATCATGGATGCATTTGATAGAGAGCGGGGAGAGCAGGGGTTGTGTGGAAGAGGAGGGTCCGAGACCCAAGGGGTTGTCGGTTTACAGCAGGCGAGAATGGGCTAGAGCCCACCTTCGTGGGCTGGTTGCGGGCTGCTTAATTAATATTTATTCTTTTTAATTTTCCTAATTTGTTTCCTATTTGGAGTTATTAGGATTTCTATTATTTGTTTCCTATTAGGAGTTAATTAGGATTTCTATTATTGATTTCCTATTTGAAGTTGATTAGGATCTCTATTATTATGTTTCCTAATTGGAGTTGATTAAGATTTCTAGGATTTTGTTTCCTAGTTTGAGAATTAGTAGACTTGTATTTAAACCCATAGGTAGGATTCATTCTTACTCATCTTGGAATAAAATTGATTTTAGCCTTTTGACTCTGGGCAATGGTATTTTTGTCGCTGATTATCTGGGCAACGATTTACCCCGTTGATTTGTAACTTTCGGTTCACAACAATTGGTCTGACCTGCCGGATCTCGTCCCGTCGGAATGAAAAAATCGAATATGGAGCTTTTGACAGCGGTGGAGGCCAAACTAGCCTTGTTAAACTAGAAACTGCACGAGCGAGTAGTTCAACTGGCAGAGATCACAGCCTCCTTGGCTGCGCTCACTGCGTTCATGAAAACTTTTATGCCGCCGACGGCAGAAGGGCACTCATCGGCAGCCACGTCACCGGATTCTGCGACAACATCTACATGTGATCTTGAGGAATAACAATGTCGTGTACATGACTTTTTGTTGTATCATGATTGTGCAATTTTACAACTTAATTAATATGATTTAAATCTTAGCTCTCAAGGTTCAATTATAAATTAAATTAGAACTACGGAGTAATATTTAAGCTAGAATGAAGAAGAAGAATGTTGAAGATTTCTATTATATACAACAATTTGATGATATTCTTTTTTATTTTTTCACATGAACTTAGTAAATTAGAGATGATATTTATCTCGTGCGACATTGTTTTGCTATACGTTTTCGTAGTTGTGTTGCACTATTTGTGCATTTGTGAGTTTTAGTACTACGTATGCATTTTCTTGTATTTATATCAACATTTCATGTGAGTTGATCGGTGTGATGATATCTACTAATTGCAAGATTTGTTCAAATGTTTTAGCATGTGTTTGCTTTGTATCGTACTGTTTTTTACCGTTCCGAAACGACATGGTACCAAACGGTTCCTTCCTTGGAACCGGAACGTACCGAACCGTTATAAATCTCACAGATACATTACGGGTTTTATTAATTACCGGACCATTCCGGACCGCGCTCACCCCTAATTTAATCACAAGACAATTTTTCATTAAAAAAATAGTTTCTCTTCTCGAAAGAGTTCCAAAAAAGATGCGATCTTTTTTAATGAGTTTTTTTTCGGAATTTTATCAATTCAGGACCCGAAAGATAGATGAATTATCAATGCGGGATCTGAAAGATGAAATGTATCAATATAGGACCCGGATGATGGAAAACTATCAATTTAGGGTCTGAATGATTGAAAATTATCAATCTAAGACCTAAGTTGTCATGAAATCTATTAATTTTTTCATTTTAAAAATTTTAAATATTATTTAGTTTTATTGAACTAATAAACTTTTGTGAAGAAAACTTTATCAAAAAATGGCAATGGAATTCATAAAAAATTAAATAAATCAAAACCTAAGAAATGTTAGATCTTAGATTGATAGTTTTCCATCATTCAGGTCCTATACTGATATGTTTCATCTTTCGGGTCCCGGATTGATAATGCATTTATCTTTCGGGTCCTGAATCGATAAAATTCCGTTTTTTTTCCTTTTTTTTCTTTTTCTTTTTTCCCAAGTTTCAAAATCGCGAACTTACGAAGTACTCCATATGTGGTGTTCAGCGCCAACGACCTTTTCCATTTCATCTACGAGTCTTGTCGCTCTCAAATAGCTTCATTGGCGCTAAGGCGACGCTAGTCCACCCTCAGCGGCGACGATTCCATTCCACCGGAAATGACGGCGAAGCTAAACCACCCTCAGAGAATTTGATTGTTAACTGAGATTTCTCTGATTTGACTCTGAGTTCTCATCCTTGTTACACCGGTAAAACTCCCGATTTCTCATCATTACAAGTTTCTAATGGATTAAATCTACATGTTAGTCATACTTACACCTAGTGTGCATGTTTTGATTTGTTAAGTTTCCTTGTCCCAACGCTGGTTAATGGCAAGTCGCCGCCGACTTCAAGTCGGTAATAATGCTTTCCATCGGTGAAGGACTGCTACAAGATGTTTTCCTATGATACTATCCATCTTACCGTTTCTAATATCTACCTTATAAATTTATACAGCTTATGAGTCAATCCAAAACCTGGCTCCCTGTTTTCTCCTGCCATATCTGAATAGGGAAACACGTACATACTTCTGTACGTGTTTTATAATCCCAGTCGTTACAGTATGCATAATTCAGTAGACATTGACTGTATAACTTTACCATCTACTTTTTGATGTTTGATATTATTTGGCATAGACCGCATAGTTGCTTCTTAGGTGCCCCTACAGCTTAATCTCTTATCTAGTACAATAGGTGTAGGAAGCATTAACTTTTCTACAAGTGTAGGTGTACCACTGAAGTGTGATGTTCATTACCGTGCTTAAAAGCATTTTGGCCAACACAGGGGCCCTGCAGTAAAATTGCTTGCCCCTAATAGTAAAATGTCAATGAGAGAAATTGTTTTCAGTTTCTAGGTTGAGAGCGATACGATTCCTATTCAAGCATTAGCATGCATAGGGCAGGTCTTGGATAACACTCTTTTGTAATTGGGATTTTCTTCTAGGAGCCCGTACCTATTAAAAACAATACAGTTCCCAATTAGCTTTCACTCCCATTCTCAGGAATTTTCTTCTAGGATGCCCCTACTAGCAGTTAGTGTCTTCATGTTTGTGTTTTGAGTTAGTGCTTCTATAACGCAACGTAGTTCTCTACGATCCATTGATTTACATAATTACATGTATATCACCTAAGATATGCAATCTAGGAGAGGCTCTGAATGTACTAACGAATACCTTCCTTTTTGAATACAACTTGTTAGGTAAATACAACTCTATATCTGTGTTGCAGCTCTGCAATGTGCTATGTGTATATAGTTATATATTTTGGTACTTTGGTTAATGTATGTACAGATAGAAATGGATTTCAACTCCATCATAACTTGCATTCCATAAAGTTAATGTATGCACTAGTAGAAAGGGACCGAAATGTATATTGGCTACCGGTATCCCATCCCGTTGATTTTCCCACTTCAGCTGATAGCTTCTCACCTTCTTTCCCCAAAGTTATATTGATGTCCTACAAAAAAGACACAGATAGAACACCAGGGAATAGGTTACAGGGATGAAAAGGGCTTTAAAGTTCTAAGTTCAAACTACACTTCAATGTAGCTTTAATAATTTAAACAACATTAGAATATCAGGAAGACCGAATTCAGAAATTCAACAACATCCATATACATGTAAGGTCACTAGGTCAGAGATATGATAGAAAATTAGAAACTGAAATTTTTTAATCCATAGGTTATGTTCAGAAGTAAACATAGACTCACCTTTTCTATTGTGGCTATTATAATGTCGGAAAATATGCTATCATCCGAGCCCTAACTAAAAATTAATCAGGCAGTTTGTTAATGTGTTTGAGCAGAATGCTGCTTGCCAATTTCGTGAATCCTAATATCACCTGGCTTGAAAATTCTCGGCACGTAAGTTTCATATGTAAACTTTTTCTGTAGCAGGGATTACTGTAGCTGATTCTTAGATGCTGAATTTGACCGCATCTAATTCAATGTTAACTTGTAAAAGGTAAATTTGGTCATTTTTGCTAGATAGTGAATGGGGCAGAGTTCAAAGAAAAAGAAGAAGAAGGGAAAAGGAAGGTCTTTGTCCAGAGATCAGAACTATTCACTCCCTGGAGATAATGCTGATTTAATCGCAGAAGAGTTTACTGCGTTGTCTGCAATATTTCAAGAGGACTTTAACGTGGTAGCTTCAGAGTCACCTCCACAAATTGCTCTGAAGATCAGGCCTTACTCAAAAGATGTAGGGAATGAGGATGCTGACATGTCTGCTCTTCTTTGTGTAAGGTTTGTATCTGGATACCCTTACAAATGCCCTAAGTTGCAAATAATACCAGAGAAAGGCTTATCAAAAGTCGATGCAGACAACCTTCTGTCACTGCTTAATGATCAGGCTAGTTCTAATGCTCGAGAAGGTCGGGTAATGATTTACAATTTGGTGGAAGCTGCTCAAGAATTTTTGTCTGAAATATTGCCAAAGGAGCATGAATCTGCAGTGCATGTAAGTCCGGAGCAGACACTTCAGCATTCTAAAGGGCCTTTTGTTTTTGGATTCATAGATCTTTTTAACGGTTCAGGGGAATCATGGAATTGGAACTTGATAATGGAAGGGAACAATAAGCTATATTCTTTAGAGCATACTGACACGGTAGAGAGCTCAAAAAATGAACTGGATGCTCCAGCATCTAAAGTTGATAAAGTTGTGGGGCCAACTATTGATCCAGATATTAGGCGAGGTTCTTTGCATAAATCTTCCAGGAGTTTAGGAATTCTTGAGGAAGTGAGTGAGAGTGAGAGTAGAAGTTCTGGTGATTTGAGTAGGACATTGTCATCAGATCAAACAATTGGAAAAGATGTCACTATGAAGAATCTTTTTGTAGAAGGCAATATGTCTGGAAGTGATGATGGCAGTGATTATAGAGGGTTGGAAAGTAAATCTTCTGAATCTGGGGGAGTGTCTGACTCCACAATTCATGAACAACCACCTGGGTGTCTAGAGAAAGATTTAATTTTGGCTCATTTGATTCGTCTTGCTTGCTCTGCTAAAGGGCCTCTATCTGATGCAATGCCTGGAATACTGTCAGAACTGCTTAACCTAGGTTTTGTTTCAGAACAAGTTCGAGATTTGGCTAACCAACCAACTTCAGTTTTTAATAAGACTTTTAGTAAGGCATTTCAGCGGCATATAGCTTCATCAAAGGTTTCACAATTTTGGAAAGCTTCGTCAGATTTGGATGTACAGAATCCTCTGTCTAGTCCAAGCTCACGCTACTTAAATGATTTTGAGGAACTCCAACCCCTTGGACATGGAGGATTTGGTCATGTTGTGCTTTGCAAGAATAAACTGGATGGGAGACAGTATGCTGTCAAGAAAATACGGTTGAAGGACAAGAACCCACCCTTGAATGACCATATTTTGAGAGAAGTAACCACACTCTCAAGGCTGCAACACCAACATGTGGTCCGTTATTACCAGGTGTGAGATAATGATCATACCTCTTAATTTTCTTCAGTATTTGTTGTTTTCCTTGTTATTATTATTATCATCATCATTATTATTAAGTGGCTTTCCTATTATATTACTACAAAAAAACTCATGGACAAAATATGACTAAATGGTCACCACAAAAATACCATGATGCTCAATGCACATTGAAACTCACATTTTGTCCTTTAGTTGTTATCATATACTTTTCATTAAATATTATCATTATGGTTACTTTTTTGTATTATTACTTTAGTGTTCTAATTTTAAATATAATAGTATTCCGAGTTGCACCCCTTTTACATTAAAGACTAAACATGTTGTTTTACTTGTTATTATCATCAACATCATTATTATTAAGTAGCTTTCCTATTATATTACTAAAACAAAACTCATGGACAAAATATGACTAAATGGTCAACACAAAAATACCATGATGGTCAGTGCACATTGAAACTCACATTTTGTCCTTTAGCTGTTATCATATACTTTTCATTAAGTATTATCATTATGGTTACTTTTTTTTGTATTATTGTTTTATTGTTCTAATTCTAAATACAATAGTACTCCGAGCTGCACCCCTTTTATATTAGAGACTAAACATGTTATCTGTTAATACATTTACTGACAGTTTAATGCTTCAGGCATGGTTTGAAACAGGGGTTGCTGGTTGTAGTGATGCTGCTATGTTTGGCTCTGTTCCAAGCTCTAGTTTCAGCTGCAAGGATGCAAGCTCATCCGATGCTTTTGGAAATGAGAACAAGCTTGAGTCAACATATTTGTACATTCAAATGGAATACTGTCCAAGGTTTATTTTCTTATGACTTTCTTCCAGTTACATTCGTTTGGAGTTTGTTAGGGAAATGGTAGGGAAAGAAAATGTCCAGGGAAATATATGAAAATTTGGATGGACAAAACAACAACAAATACAACATTACCCCATTTCCACAAAGGCTCCCACCTACGGTGCGGTAAGCGAAGTCGAGTCTACGCAGCTTTACCCTTGTGCTATAGCATAAAGAGACTGTTTGCGGATGACCCATGATGAATATTGCATTGAAAATTGTATGGACTGGCCGACTGATTGGTTCTTCATAACAAAGAAGCACAAACAATTTGGAAGGACAAAAGATGTGAAAGAAAACGAAATATTTGTTTGAAGTCAATATATAATGCTGTATATTAGTTCACAAATAGTTAATTATTTTGTCATATTATATAGACTAAGAAATCAAAACACATGTAAAAACATTAGAACAGTAGTCATGTTTCATTCTCATGGTAAATCCAAACTCAAGAAAGTAGTTTTCACTCACATTTATTTTCATTTCCTTGGCATTTCATGTGATGCAAACATACCCTTAAAATGTAGTGAGGATATAAACGGGAAAAACATAGTTGACATTAGTAGTTTTGAGCACTTCTTAGGCTTGAGAACAATATAGTCAGGGATTCTTGTCTCATTCGACAACACTAAAAGTCACACATTTCATTTGATTGTAATCATATAAAGGGCCTATTCACACTGTGAAGGAAGTTAGACGATATCCACTATAGGTTTTGTAGTTGATATATACTGTAATTACTTGATACTTGGTGTATTAATCCTGTCCACACTATTTGATCTTATCTACGAGATTGCCACTTCATCTGCCAAGCACTGATAAATTACACCGTGACCTTGATTATAAAAGGCTATCATGTTATTCCCTCCATTCTATATATATATATATACATATATATATATATATATACATATATATATATATATATACATATACTCCCTCCGTCCCCCAATTAAGTTCCCACTTTCCTTTTTGGGCAGTCCCTAAATTAAGTTCACACTTCAATACTTTCCTTATTTGGCAAATTATCTACATCAAAACAGTGTCCAAACAGTGTCAAACAATGTTTAAACAGTGTCAAATTTATTTTCTTAATATGTGTGAAGTCAAACCAAGAACTTAATTGGGGGACGGAGGGAGTCAGAGAGTGTATATATATATATATAGAAAAAGATCAAATACAAACTATGCTTAAAATACTAACCTACAAACTCATTAATATGCAACACTTTGAGCTTCAATATGCAATACAAATAATGTAAAGATGCACATTGTGAACTTCAATATGCAATACAAATAATATACAACACTTTGAACTTCAATATGCAATACACATAATATGCAACACTTTGAACTTCAATGTGCAATACAAATAATGTAAAAATGCATAATTTGTGACAGTTTGTAGGTTAGCATGGGAGGACTAGTTTGTATGTGATCCCACCCCTATATATATAGGAATGATTGTGTCCAGCCGGAGAGACATGACTCTCCGTCTGGCCCCACCATTTGAGGTGGTTCCTGGTGAATTTTTTTTGTGAAATTTTGTGAGATTGTTCTCCATGTAGTGTAGATTATTGTAAACAAAATTTCAGTTTAAAGCTCAATCAGGAAGGCAGTTAAATAAATTATTGCAAAACACCGTGCCCAAAAATATATATAAAACACAGTGTTTTTCAATAATTTATTTATTTGCCTTCCTGATTCAGTTTTAAACTGAAATTTTGTTGACATAATCTACACTTCAGGAAGAACAATCTCACACAATTTCATTAAAAACATTCCACTAAAAATCACCTCAAACGGCTGCGCTCGGACGGAGAGTCCTGTCCGACCAGGATCTGTCTCGTGTATATGTGTGTGTGTATATAATTATAAATATATATACATATACTCCCTCCGGTTTTATTTAATCTTCACACTTTGACTTCACACAAAATAAGGAAAGAAATTTGACTTTACTGTAGAGTACACTGTTGAGGCATTGTTGAGACACTGTTGAGGCACTGTTTGACACTGTTTTGATGTAGATTTCTTTGCCAAAAAAGGAAATAAGGAAGTGTGAAGTTTATTTTAGATCGTCCCAAAAAGGAAAGTGTGAAGTTTATTAAAAAACGGAGGGAGTATAATATATACAAACACATTTCAGCTTTGCTCATGAATTTTCTGTATGATGATCCATAAATCTTTCTCCTTTTTGTCATATATATTCCTGCATGATTACTTTATTATTTTCTATTTATTCGCACATGTAATTATTGTTGTTGTTATTATAATATTATAATTCTTCCAATTAGTGGCTTTATCTTACAAGTATAAGGATTGCAAATTTATAATTCAACAATGTTAAATTTCACTAATTTCTTTTAATTTTTCAAACCTTTATAGGACACTTAAGCAACTGTTTGAGTCATATAACCACTTCGACAAGGATTTTGCGTGGCATTTATTCCGACAAATTGTAGAAGGGTTGGCACACATACATGGACAAGGAATCATTCACCGTGATCTGACTCCTAACAACATCTTTTTTGGTGCTCGCAATGACATCAAAATTGGGGATTTTGGACTTGCTAAGTTCTTGAAACTTGAACAGCTGGATCAAGAATTTGACACTGCTGAAATACTTGGAACTTCAGTTGATGGTACTGGCCATATTGGTACATATTTTTATACTGCTCCAGAAATAGAGCAAGGATGGCCAAAGATTAATGAAAAGGCCGATATGTACAGCTTAGGAGTTGTTTTCTTTGAGTTGTGGTATCCATTTGATACAGCAATGGAGAGACATGTCATTCTTTCTAACCTGACGCAAAAGGGAGAACTTCCTCCTGCTTGGGTCAATGAATTTCCAGATCAGGCATCCTTACTTCATCGTATGATGTCCCCGATTCCATCAAAGCGCCCATCAGCAACAGAACTTCTTCAACATGCCTTTCCACCTCGGATGGAATATGATTTGCTAGATGATATGTTACGAGCAATTCATACCTCAGATGATACATTCGTTTATGATAAAATAGTCAGTGCAGTTTTTAATGCGGAGAGGCCAAACACGAAGGGTCATGCTGAGATTGATGGGAGATTGATAATGTCGGGAAATGATACATCTTCGATCCTATTCAGTGATTTTGAGACGGATAATCGTGATAATGTTGTGGAGGTGGCTAAAGAAGTGTTCAGACGGCATTGTGCAAAGCATTTGGAGACCATTTATATGCGAATGCTGGGTGATGATTGTCTGCAATCGGATAGGAATGCTGTCAAGCTATTGACCCACGGGGGTGA
The DNA here is from genome assembly GCA_945859915.1 of Cuscuta epithymum. NCBI lineage: Eukaryota > Viridiplantae > Streptophyta > Magnoliopsida > Solanales > Convolvulaceae > Cuscuta > Cuscuta epithymum. The sequence continues at coordinate 1,212,683 of CAMAPF010000038.1, forward strand.
TATGATTGAGCTTTGTCAAGAACTACGCTTTCCATTTGTAAAATGGGTGATTGCGAATCAGAAGTCATTTTTCAAGCGTTATGAAATTTCGTACGTCTACCGAAGGCCAATTGGCCACTCACCCCCAAACCGCTATCTACAGGGAGATTTTGACATTGTCGGAGGGGAAACAGCATTGACAGAGGCAGAGATCATCAAGGTCTCTATGGACATTATTACCCACTTTTTCCGAGCAGAAACATGTGATATTCATTTAAACCACGGGGATCTTTTGGAAGCAATGTGGACTTGGATAGGCATTAAACCTGAAGACAGAATAAAAGTCGCCGAGCTTCTCTCTGTGTTGGGATCTTTGCGACCTCAAACTTCTGAAAGAAAGAGGAAATGGGTTGAAACACGAAGGCAACTCCGGCAGGAGCTTAATCTTGCAGAAACCGTACTAAACAGACTACAAACTGTTGGTTTGAGATTCTGCGAGGTTGCTGATCAGGCCATTCCACGACTAAGAGGTGCCCTTCCTGCTGATGAGTCCACACACAAGGCACTCAATGAATTGTCTGAGCTTTTCAACTATTTAAGGGTTTGGAAGATGGAGAAGCGCGTCTATGTAGATGTGCTAATGCCACCTACCGAGAGTTACCACAGGAATTTGTTTTACCAGATATATTTACGGGACAACGATAGCCCTGGAATGGAGGGTACATTGCTTGCTATTGGTGGACGTTACGACCACCTGTTTCATAAAACAATGAATTCTCCTGGAGCTGTGGGGACTAGTGTTGCTTTAGAGACGATTTTGCGACATGTTTCTCTAGATACTCTGCCTTGCAGAAATGATACAGGGAGTAAAATTCTTGTTTGTTCGAGAGGAGGTGGTGGGTTATTGGTAGAGAGGATGGAACTAGTGGGTGAGCTATGGGAGGAAAACATCAAAGCCGAATTTGTACCTTTGCGTGATCCAAGCCTCACTGAACAATATGAATATGCTAATGAGCATGACATCAAATACCTTGTCATCATCACTGACACGGGTGTTTCTCAAAAAGGATCAGTTAAGGTTCGACATCTTGAGCTTAGGAAGGAAAAAGAAGTTGAGAAAGAGAAGCTTGTGAAATTTCTATCTGAAGCGATGGGAGTTCAGTTCAGAAACCCATCCATCTGGTGCTAGATTGCTTGTCAGAAAAAAAATGCATCTAATGAAACGCATTTTGGATGAATGATGATAATCAATCATAACATACTTTGCATTTTGAATGAAATTGAAGCGCACACATGGTTCTGGCTTTTCAGGAAGTGAAGATAAAATTGGTTCTACACATTGAAAATTACGTAACGTGTGGAAATTACTTGATATGTCATCTCCTTCAAGTAACATGTGAATATTACCCATGGCGTATGTAGTGTCCCAAAGTTAGTAATTAGAAACACACAAGCAATATTTTTCAAAGACGGATTGAGTGTAAAAAAAGTGATAAAATTTTCTACGGCATATAATCAAGTGTAAATCAATTCAATGATTGTTTCATGATCTGCTCCCAGGTAACTCTTTTGCGGCCCGAAATGACTCTCATATTAGAAATCTAAGATCATCTGCTGCAACTCCTGCAAGTCAGCAAGTCACCTTGCAAATGCAAGTACCTTTTTTACCAAACTTCTTTTCCTGAATTGCATTATGAGTTCTTTTCTACTCCGTATCACATACTCATGTGTTTTTACGTGTCATTTTGATATTTCTGCTTTGTAGCCTCTTCATGCCCTTCGTCAAGAACAAAGTATTCATTCTTCTTGGGCATGTAGTTGAACACATCTTTCTTCTGCCAAATAGCTAGTTAATCTGCTACTACGTAATACATTCTGGTGATTCTGCTCTTCACCTTCCCATATTCTGCTGATATATGAATGGGACATTGGAGTAGACCGGACATTTGGCCCTTGGGATTTCTCAAATAGGACTACTTTTCATTATTTCTTTTTAGGAAAAAAACTTGTGAACGAACCACTTTACTAGGGATGGACTCGGGCCGGGCGGCCCGCCCCGGAACCGGCCCGGACCGGTCACTGTTTGAACCGGCCCGGGAACCGGGCCATAGGGCGGTTCGGGTCGACCCGGCCCGCTAGTCATACGGTTCGGGCCCTAGGAATGGTGAACCGGCCCGGCCGGTTCGGGCCCGGTCCGGGCCAAATTTAATTTAATTTTTTTTTTTGAATTCTTTTTTAAGTTTTTGGGTTGGGCTGGGTTATTTGGGCCATTTTAGGTGGTTTGGGGGTGAGGGGGGAGGTTGGGAGTTAACTAGGAGAAGCCAAAAAAAAAAAATTAGATTGGACCGAGGCCCGGCCCGAACCTGACCCGGGGGTTACCCGGGCCGGTTCCGGGCCTCCCATATCCTGAACCGTGAACCGGCCGGGCCCAGGCTCGAACCGGCCCGAGGCCATGCCTACACTTTACCCTTCAAACTTTAAAGGCCATCACGTGTATTCCGCCCCACTTCATCTTTTTCTGTCCCATTCCTATAATCAGGATCTGTCCATCCTTATTGTTGTTAACAATTTTTGTTTAAGTAAAGTTTGCAGCGTTTTACGGTTTCTATCTGATTAATGTTTGACCGTTTTCATTAACATTGTTGCTTGATTGTGTATGACTTCTCTTAGAAGTCAACCTAAGGGCATCCTCATTGATAGGATTATTATGAGATTAAAATGATGACATGCCAGTTTTTTTAGAGAAACATCATTGAGTGACATGATTTATTTAATGAGATTATTTGCTACGATAATCTGGGATCAAAATATGAATCGGGATTATTTTAAGATTATTGGAAAAATATATGTAATAGAGGTTAATGCAGGACAGAGGAAAAACAGATTATTTGAAGATGATGATTGAGAGACATAAACGAATTTTGAGATAATTTAAAAATTAATTGCATAACAATATTTAAATGGTAAGAATCATAGAAAAAATCGATTATTACAGATCATGAATGTAGATGCTCTAATAAAAAAGAAACGGGAAACTCATAAGAATAATAACTAATCTTAAATATAGGCAAATTCAGCATAATACGTACTTCATGATACTCCCTCCGTTCCATTTAAATCTTTATATTTTTCTTTTTGGGACGTCCTATTTACTCCTTTACGTTTTCTTTTAGGGCAATTCCTTATACATCAAATGTCCTAACTACTCTTCATTATCCACCCACGTTTTACATTTGAGTGGATAAAAATAATTCCCCCCAAAAGGCAAAGGGCATGCAAGACATTTTTCTTCTATTAATTGAACTTCTTAAATACCATGTCAAAAGCAAACGTCAAGTTCTATCCAGGACAGAGAGAGTAATTGTTAACCTTCTCTTATGCTTTGTCGTTGGGTCAGGGCCAGGGGCCTTGAGGTTGGGGATTCAACCATTCTAGAGGAATGAATCTATCAGGATGTTGTCTGACCTTATTTGTCAGGACTTTTGCTTCGGTAAGTTGAAACTAAACCCAACTTCAATCCCTCATCTTACTTTGAAAAGGTAAGGAGTTTGTGGAAGCTAGCCTGATGAGAACATAAAATAAAAATCAACGGAATAAACTGTTGACTAGAATAATTAATGGTAAAAACCGTTGCCCAGAGCCCATACGTTGAAATCCAATTTTATTAAGTGATGAGCCAGAATGATCCTAACAAGGGATAAAAATACCCTTCTAGTAACAGACCGAACAGAAATCGTAACTGATCCCAAATTAAGTAAACCCTAATTAGGCCCAAATTAACTCTACTAATAACCTGCCCGAACTAGAAAACATAACGTAAAATTTATATCAAGTAAAAACTAAAACTCCAACCCACAACCAACCCACGAAGGTGGGCTAAACCGCTAAAGTCCGTCCCTCCTGGGTCTCGGACCATTCTCTCCCATACAGCCCCCTGCTCTATCATAGCTTGCTTCAGATTCATCTTGATCCACACCCCTCCCCTAGCCTCCTATTCTTGAGTTCTATTTCTTGCAAATAGAATTAGAACGAGGATTTCAGAGCAAATGAAAATAACAAAAGAAAAGAAAAGGGAAGAAGTAAAATGAATAAAGATGCCAATTAATTGTGACACCTGGCACCAATGATCTGGTAAATTGGTTTATGAAGGTTGCGTAAACTTTGGAGAGACCCATTATATTTGATATTTTCAGGAATAACCCATATTTAATATTAATATAAGAAAGGAAATAAATCGTACCAGTGAACCATTTCTAGGATTTTTTCCAAGAAGGAACAACAAACAATGCAATGTGCACGACTTTGAATTAAAATGTGCTGAAAATTAAATCAGGGTTTCATGTCCCTACTAATTATAATTTCATAAATCAAACAAACGTAGGTCTTATCACGGGCGGATCCAGGATTTAATGTTGGGCTGGGCTGAAAATTTTAATTGATAATACATTGATTTTTTTTCAAAATAAGTGAAAAATCAAATATAAAAGTTATCCCCTAAATTTGTTCTAGACAAGGCTTTGAAACAAAAAACTCATCAACAATAGAGTCTACATCTATACTGAGAGTAATATCTTTTTCAATGTAAAGTGTCATGCAATCAGCTAGGGGTGGACTCGGGCCGGTTCGGGCCCGGTTCGGGCCTGGGCCCGGCCGGGCCTCGGGCCAGAAATATAGGGCCCGGGCCCGAACCGCCAGGGGGCGGTTCCGGTTCCGGTTCCGGGCCAAACCGGGCCGGGCCGGGCCGGGCCGAACCGCCCAACTTAATTTTTTTTTTTTTTTGTTCTCATTTTTAACCCCCTACCCCTCCCCCTCAACCCCAAACTACCCCAAACCACCTCAAATGGCCCAAAATATCTAATCCAACCCAAAATTTAAAAAAATTTCAAAAAAAAAAAAAAAAAAAATTAAAATCCGGCCCGGACCGGGCCCGAACCGGCCGGGCCGGTTCGCCAAAATCAGGGCCCGAGCCCGAACCGGTATCCCTCCGGGCCGGGTGGCCCGAACCGGTTGACCAACCGGTTGACCGGGCCGGTCCGGTTCCGGTCCGGTTGGCCCGGCCCGAGTCCACCCCTACAATCAGCAAGAAAACTATCATCCATTTTATTGCAGAGTGTTGCCTTTAGAAGTTTCACGACAGAAACTGATCATTCTATCTACTGTTGCAGTAGAAACAATAAGACCAATACGAAGTGAATCAATCTAGTCATCTTAACATATGAATCACACCTTTTGCTTTTAGTTAATTCCTCACATAATTCAACAAGTGTAGATACTTGAAACTTGATATCATGAATCACATCATGAACATAGTGTTGCAGCTCGAATTTCAAAGCACGAATGTCCTGACTACTAAAATCTTCGGGATAAAACTTTCTTACAGAGTACAAATAGCATCGACAGTGAACGACTCATATGATTTTTTTGGATCAAATGAAACACTCAAAGAAAGGAGTTCCACTGATTTATCATTAAACCGGGTCGTTAACTCCATGAATAAAAGTATATTACCTCATTGAAAACATCAAAGTAATAATGATTCTCAATTGTAGTTTCTTTTCAGCAATGACCAACCATATTTTTAGAAATTAGAATTCAAGTCCGGTGCATAGATTTATTTTTTGAGAAAAACTCATTTACTTCTTCAAGAAAACATTTTCATCTAGGTGTGCACAAAATGTGTACACAAAATGTGTACACATGTCCGTCCTTCATAGAAATTTTGTCCCAAGCATGAAAAATGTCTATACACACTACAAACTAAAGTAAATCGAACACAAATTCAAAACATGAAAAATGTCTATATACACTACAAACTTTTGCCCAAGAACTCTAATCAAGTTCTTTACATGCTAATCAACATGAAAAACTTTACAAGTTCATGTGAACATGCTAATCAAGTTCTTAATTGAATTATATTTTATTGTATTTATTACATTGATGCTTTGTGGGCTTTATGGCCATTATACGTATAAATTAAGTGCCACTTATTAAGTGGGAGGTGATGTGTATAACATTTATATTAGATTTTTATATGGTAAAATTTTGTTTTATAGACTAGGCTGAAAAATTGGACTGGGCTATACAAAAACTCGGGGTGGGCTAGATGGAATTATGTCAAAATAATACCTTAAAAAAGTTATTTTTTTTTGCTTCGCCCTGGGCTTCAACCCACCATAGCCCTAACATAGATCCCTCGGTCTTATTGTGAGTGTGTTTGCACTTTCAAAAAATCTAAAAAATTCTTTTCTGCAAAATGTTTGTGAGAATGGCAACCTGGAGTAGTTGGGGTTTGGATTTCGGAGTGCCATAATGAAGATCCTAGTAGGATTGCCTTACTTTTGGTCATGATATTTTACTAAGTAGTGTCAGGATGATTGCTTACTTTCTGTCATAGTATTAAAGTTGTTTACGTTCATGAGAAACCCAGATGTAGCAGGGAAATACAAAGGATTCATAAAACATACTCCGTAAGTAAGAGCTATCTATCTTCATCGAAGTCTAGACTTGGCTGACATCAAAGTGTTGATCGCTGCATTGCACCCCTTGTCAAACTTATAGGTAGAAGATTTTATGTGGGTTTTGATACATACTACGTGCGTCCTAGAAAGATTGACCAATGTTTAATTTAATATAAAGGCGGGAGCATATTCTTTTAACATATGTCAAAATTGGAAAAGTATTGTATCCTAAATTCTTATTGTATTCTAATATCAAATGTCACCATTGCAAAAGTATAGATTCATTACAAGGCGTAAAGTTTATTTTGGAATCATTGGGATAGAATTAGGTAAGGGATACCATTAACAAAATAAATAGTTATTGTTAATTTCATGGGATAAATACAAGAGATAAGATTATACTAATGATCCCTTATTCTTTCCGTATTTAGTTGTTCAAAAAATTATCACTTCCTTTTAAAGTAAAAACTAAATGATGAAAAATGTTAATTCTCCTTAATAAGAAAATAAGATGGACTTCAATTTCACCTAAAATTTAGATACCTAGATTTATAGAAACAAAGGTACTCCCTCCTTATTTTAAAGATTTTTTTTTCAAAGATTGCTACAGACGGAGTATGACTTTGGCACACATTATTTAAGAAAGAAAGTTGAATGGGTAAAGAGCATTGTAGGAAAAGTGGTGTAAAAGTATCAAAAAGAAGATAAAAAAACAAAAATCAATAAAGGTAATTGAGTATTTTTAAAGGGAAAATTATAAAAAGAAAGTGTAGCAAACTTTTAAATGCATCACAAAAAGCAAAATGTAGCAAACTTTAAAATATACGGAGTACAAAATATAGAACCAAGTAGAAAAAACCAAACTATTGAAAGCAGAACATGGTTCTTATTTGAGCAGCATACAATTCTTCATTTACAAACATTAGACTTTTCAAGAAACACAAAGGTTCACACCTCATTTGTCTGTTCTGGATCCCTCTTTGTCCCTACAACATATTTTGTTTTGTTGGCACATGCTTACATATAAATCTATATCAGCAAGTCCAAGAGGATGACCTCTTGATTACAGGCTTCATTTGCCTGTCCTCTTCCAAAGAGATCATCCCCAAGTGAGAAGGATCCTCCAGCAGCATCTTTGCTACTAGATATCCACCGATGGACCACGTCTGATGCTTCCTGGCTTGTTTTCCAATGCACCTTCCTAGTTTTCCATCATAATACTCTGGCCAGCCATCCTTCAATAGCCTGGTTTCGGCAAGGTCAATGGCTCGTCTTGCAATTTGTGGCCGTCCTGTCTTGATGCATGCTGCCGTTAGCAACCACAGGAGCACTGCATTCATGAATGTGGGAATGAGTCATAAAGCATCAATCCTATAAAAGTATAATACTATCGTACTACATAACAAACACATATGACAACCTTGGGCTACTCATCATACAAGGTTGTTTTTTATGAATGGAATTACAAGCCTTAATAGTCAGGGCAAACCTAGCGCCTCATTTAAAAAAAACTTGTCCACCAATGTTTTGTCTGACCCTGCATGTCACCTGGCGCATTTTACAGCACTAGTTGACAAGTCAACATAGAGGCATTTTGAATGTAATATTTATGACTTGCTTTTTGCACGGATATTAAGAAAACAAGTTATATTTGGCCAATTTGCCTCTAATACCCTTTGAATGGGGGTAACCTTCATAAAAAGTTGTGCAAATAAGTTAAGATGTGAAAACATAAAAGGAAAAATTGGAAGGAGAGAGGAAGGTTTTGGAGGTATATTGTTGGAGGGGAAAGGGAGGGGAGGGTGAGGAAACCCTTCTTTGTATTTGGGAGTAATAAATTTGGAAGAGAGTTTTTGAATAAATTATAATTAAAATCACTTTGAGATATGACGAATTCAAATAATTGAACTGATATTTATTTTTAATTGAGCTTAAATTACCATTTCGTTAATTATCCTTCAAAACCCTCCAAATTGGGGGAACTAAAAAATTGGGCATTTAGGGGGTTTTGGAGGGTCACAAAAGCCCTCCAAAGTCCAAACCCATCCCATCCAATTTTATAAACTTCCAAACATGAAAAGGAGGGTCATAAATCCCATCAATCTTCCCCTCCCCTCCAAAACCCAACTCCCAAACACACCCTAAGGGGTCTTGAAGAAAGAAGCCCCTAAATGAGGCCAAATTCAATCTCTGTGCTATGCTAGCGGCACCTATGTAGTAGTTAAGATAACTTTTACAACAAAAGTGCATGTGGAAAAGAAATATTTTTTATAAGGAACACACGCACAAAAATCCAAAATCGTCATCAACACATATTTTCTCCACTTGCATGGAATTAGACAATGACCAAGAAAATCTTGAAGAGGCAGAAAGAGAGAACCTGGCCATGATCCACCATTGTGGTAACTCCATCTGGTATTTTTTGGATCACAGCCCGTTATGATTCTCCATTCATGAGTTTCCAATGCCGGATAACATATCTTCAAAGGCATTTCCCCAACCATTTCCTCCCACCTCGCTTCTATTAGATCCATAATTGCAGAAGCTTGCTCGGGAGTGGCAAGAGAAGACAAGATGGCAACACAATTGCCCAAAGCAAACCACCTGAAATCCATCCTCGCTGGACTAACATTACCGATGAAGTAACCACCACGTGTCGGCATGAAGTCGAACACCCAATCAGGGATTGAGTCGGGGATGACATTAAACTTGTTTACCGCCGTGTGGGAATATTCTTCTGTTTTGTAGCGGTAAATGTCATTTAGTTGTTTGAAGTCGAGCCAGAAGTAACTTCTCATGTGGTAACTCAACGCATGCAGGCGTTTCACAATTCTCTCGATGAACTCTTTCCCTTCTCCGTCTGGCTTTAACATTGCCAATGCACACCTCAGTGCCATGAAGAAGAGGGCTTGGATTTCAATGGGATAACCGTAAATTCCCTGAAATTATGGAAGTGAAAAAGGAGTCATGTGAAAGAAAGTTGAAACCCAAAAGCATTGATAATCCAAAGTTTTTTAGGCCATTTTGTGAGGTAAAAAAATTGGCTGAACTGACTTTAGCCATTGAATTTTCTGAAATTGCATCTGAAATTGGTGAATCACTTGTGTTTGTTAAAAATGTAGTCTGTATTTAATATATGTTTGTACAAAATAAATGAAATAAAATCTAAATGTGAGGACAGAACTGTCAGTTATCTTCATTTCAAACACTTTGACAAAATAAAGATATATAATGCGCAACTTTTTCTTATCATAAACCGATACTGCTAATGCAGTAAAATATGTTAGTGTTTGGTATCAAACCTGACTGATAAGAGCATAACACAACAACGAACAACCAAATGGACAGGAACCATGAAACTTTAACATGATTAATAAGCAATTCATGCCAGTGATAATCATGATTTGTTGGCTTGGCGTCTGCCTTGGCCAGTGGGTATTGAGCTCTAATAAAACAGCTAATCCCCAATTTAGTCATGTGTTTATACATATTACTCAATTTGGTCCTCAAATTTTAGCCCTTGTGCATTTTTTTTTATCTAATTAAGGAGTTATTTACGTCCGACATGCACTGAAACTTTCGTGAAAGAACGCCAATACCGCATAGATTGAACAAACATGTATGACGACTAAATTAAGTTCAGATTGTTTAGTGAATGAGCAAATTATGTAAGTGTATAGCTGAGATACCATAAAACCTATTGTTTGATCTTCCATTAAAATAAGAATAAATTATTAACTCACCATTCTTCTATCTATCATTGAGCATCCATCAGCACATAGCAAAGTGGGGAACGTATCAAACCCCTCCGACAAACACAATGACAATATTAGCCTCATACCCTTTTGGCATTCTGGCGTTTCAGACAGACTTAAGTCTCCTGTAGATTTTGTATATGCACGAAGAAGAATAATCCACCAGAATCCAGAATCTACCGGGGCTACTCTTCCAATGGCTGCTTCCCCAAAATCTGCTATTATTGTGTCGGTCTTGCGTGCCGGATCATGAAGGACTTTGAAACTAGCTGGCATAACACCTTCCCCAAGTTTGAATCTATCAACTTTCTTTTCCCAACCTTGAAGTAGAAGTGTTTTCAAAAGGAAGTTTTTTACTATTTCAGGTTCACCATTCATTAGGAAGGCCAGGGCACTAGGTACAAAATCACGAACGAAAACCTACATAAAACAATTAGAAGAAGTCTTTCAAATGCTAATACTGATTAAGCAGTTTCATAATAATACTTATACTCTTTACTTTTTATTCAGGATCTGAAAGATTAAAACTGTCGGTTTAGGACATGAAAGATTGAAACTATTGAGCCTTTACTTAAAAGCTCTCATGAACTTCAATCCTTTGTTATTTTTTTATTACATTCATATCTCTATACGTAGTATAACTCATGAATGAACTTTCGTTGAAAATTAACATAAAAGTAATTAAAAATAAAAATATTGAAAACCAAGTGTTCTCTACTATAGTCAAGTACCTTGTCACCCTGTGGTCAAGTCTCATTTCAATCAAGGATGTTGACATTTATCGTGAAACATATACTTAACTACCTCCGTCCCACTAACATTGGGACATGAGGAGGTGATGCAGTTATTAAGAAAAGTGGGTTTATGTGGTTGGTATTGAAATGATAAAGTAAGAACAAAGTAACAGAGATTTAGAACCACACAAACTTTACAAAATTTGGTATGAGACAATCTCAGTGGGAGTTTGGGACAGACCGAAAAGGAAAGATGAAAGATGAGACAATCTTAGCGGGACGGAGGGAGTAATAGATTAGAAGCACAGTCAAAAAGTGTTCTCTAAAATAAGCAAATATTAATATGCTTTTTTATTTATATGCTTTCTACTTACACATCATGGTCCAAGTTACAGTTTCAGACTTTTGACCAGCATCTCACATATAATAATAAATATATTTGTATAATTTAAAAAAAAAATCATAGTAAACAGTATGAGAACTATTATGCATGGTAAGTTGGTAACATATGGAAGAATTAATTACATTTACCTCTCTGGAGGATTAGTCAAACTATCAAAAGAAACTCTAGGTTTCTGAAAACATACAAATAAGGCCTTGAACATAAACAAAAGAATTGCATACTACAGTTTTTACACTGCTAGATTATAGAATATGTTGATATTGGGAAGAATAGTGCGTTTTAGATCAACTTTGGTGTTTTTAATGCTTCTTGTTAGCCAAAAAAATAAAGTTCCCTTCCAAAAAGGATCTTCAAGATATATATAATAAGGATAGTCTGCTGATGCGTGTGAGAAATCAGGCAATTCAAGAAGCTTATTTTTAGTTTACAAAATACTAAATGGAGGTAGATGTTTTCAAAATCAAAACAATGGAGACAATTCTATTATATACTACATAGATTATATAACAACAATGAATAACAACTAACTGACCTGATCATAATTTAGGACCTCTTCTCCAGCATGATCATTGGCAGCAATGGTGCCAACTGGGTGACCTCTAAAATGGACTAATGACCGGCGTAGGGCATCCCATGCCTCGGCCACCATCGGGTGAGGTTCAAAAGAGTTTCGGGCTGACGAAGCAGGTGTGTCCAGTACGGACCTGCCTGGAGAAGAGTAGTTTTCATAATTATTGTCTAGGTGTCCTCTTGGAAGTCCAATGGACAACTCACTAAGTGATCTCTCATCAAAGGATCTCTGCCTCTCTATGTTCAGCCTTGGCTTGTCAAGAAGCTTTGATAGATCGAAGTCATCTATCTCTGAGATTGAACAATGGGAACTGACTTTCTTCATCCCTCCATTTTCTTTAGTGCTATGATGATTATCCATATGTATGTGCCTTTTTTCTTTAGGTCCAACTCACAGCAATTCTGGTATATCACAAGATGACAAGATAAAATTACCATTACGGATACAATCACACTGAACATCACTAGTTCACTATACATATGTATGGATATTTTACTCGGTTTGGTAGCTAGTTCTGGCTTATTATACTCATTAGCGGAATAAGCAAATGACGTAGTTTTTAACTGAAATGAATGTCACCAAACACTTTTAAAAAATTCTATCATTTTAACCACATAAGACTTTAGCAAAAAGGCCCTTAAACATAAGGAACTCAAACCCAAACTACAAGTGTGCAAAAATAGTAATACATTTTGACCACACAGAAAAGGAAATAAGTTGCTGAACTACAGCTCATTCACTGAGCGAGTCCTTTCCACACATTTGCTTTATTTGCTAACATAAACTAAGCTAATTGAGCTCATTAGCTGAAACACACTCATAATAATAAAGAGATATTACCCGAAATAGGACTACAAAGGTTTGAAAATTCCAAAATAGGACTGCCATGTTTTTATTCCTAAAATAGGACTAATTACTGTCATGTTTTGGCAGTACCAGACTTCTAACATGGCAGTATTTTCCAAACATGGCAGTAATTACTCCTATTTTGGGAATAAAAAACTTGTCAGTCCTATTTTGGAATTTTCAAACTGTTTTAGTCCTATTTCGGGAACTTTCCCAATAATAAATGATTGCGAAGAAGTTACTCTGTTTTACTGAAATGACTGAAATGAAAATAAGTGGCTTTGATATTAGGGTTTTTTACGAGAATATTACTAAAATAAAACTTATTTGGGAAAACTGTCAAATAGGTCCTCGAACTTTCATAAAAAAGTCAATTAAGTCCTTCTATAGGACACTCTGTCTGGTCGTCACGATTTGGGGCAGTTCCCGGTGAAATTTTTTGATGAAATTTTTTGAGCATCTTATTCATCAAGTCTAGTTTACTCATACCGAATTTCAGCTAAAAATTTAATCGGGATCACATTCAAATTAATTCGAGAACGCAAAAATGCGCAGTTATCTTCAAGAATTAATTTCAATGTGTTCCCGATTGAATTTTTAGCTGAAATTCGGTACGAGTAAACTAGACTTGGTGAATAAAATGCTCAAAAAATTTCATTAAAAAATTTCACCGGGAACTGCCCTAAATCGCGACGGCCGGACAGAACCTCCTATAGAAGGACTTAATTGACCTTTTTATGAAAGTTCGAGGACCTATTTGACAGTTTTCCCAACTTATTTACATAAATATGACTATTCATTACTACAACGTAGTGATGTGGTAACTAAAGTTCAAAACTTGAACATGAATTACTATGATTTCATTACTACTCTAGTAATGAATCATATTTTTGTAAACCATCTTTATTTTGGTCATAATTATGTAATTATTTCTTGATATTATTCCGCACTTCAAATTATTGATAGTACCATTTTAAGACATTTTCAGATACTTCACCCATTTTGTCCATAAAATCAGCAACCCAGCAATTATATCAGCCGGTGCATCAATCCAATGGTCTCTTAGTGACCAAAATCATCATGGATGCATTCTATAGAGAAAGGTTTAACCTTTATAACTGATCCACAATTTCAGAATAACAAAAATCGCACTAAAAACTTAGCTGGTTCAGAGAACTACACTGAATCTAAAATCTAAAATATTAAAAAGGTAATAAAAATTGCTCTTGGAAGGTAGCGTTGTCCTAAAGGAAACTTCTTTATTCTTACCAATAAATGTTCTTTAAAATGCATCAGGATTCGAATCAAATTAGCATTTAATGAAGTACTAAAAACACCAATAGAAGAAACATATATACTGAATAAGATGAAATTACTGATATGTGGGAACTTGCCAAAAATGGCCAAGAACCAAGCCAGATGTAAAGCAGCTTTTATCAAGCAGAGACGAACAAAGAGAGTGAGAGCTCTGATGGACAGCTCGAGCCAGAGGAAAGGGGAGATCTTTCCGGCATTAACGGCGGTATGGGAGGCGGCGTAGGCGTCGGGCGGAGGAAGTGAGGCGGGTGTAGTTGGAGTTATTTGGTGGGCTTAAAACATTGCGAAAATGAAAGGAGTGTCGGGAGACTGGGAAAAGGGGCGACTGATTGGGTCTTCCGACAAACCATATTTTCCTTTGTGTTTCTCTTCCTTTTCCTTTTCAATCAACTAAACAATTAAATTTGTCTCATTTTATTTAAATAGTATTACTCCGTTCAAAATTTTGGGAAGTCAACATTTTTCCATAAATAAATTTTAAAGTTAAATCTTTTTTATTAATAAGTAATTTAGAGCCTCTTTGGTGACCCATTTTTCGGCTTACCAGACTTAAAAGTCAACTTTTTCACCAAATACGTAATTTTTGATTTCGCGCGCTGAATTGTGTAATAAGCAGAAAAAGTAAGGTTGAAGTTATTTTTCTGGTTGTATTGGCTGAAGTCACTGTAAAGGATCATTTTAACTATTTTTTCATATAATTTTTTTTATTTATGAATAAAAAATATTTTAAATATAATTTTTTCATGAATCAGCAGAATCAGCCAATAGAGCCACTTCAGCCAGAACTTCATAAATTTCAGCAGAATCAGTCAATACAGCCAATTTTAGTGTTACTAAACGGGCTCTTAATTTTTAACAATTTATGGGCCGAATGGGCTTTAGCTTCAGTAATTTATGGGACGAATGAGCTTTAGCGAGAGATGGGGTGGAGATAATTATGCTTTGTGTTACTACGGTAACTTACTATATTCAGTTTGATAAAGAGTTCTTGGGACCGATTATTCCAAAGAGAGGGCTGAGGCAGGGGGACCCGTTGTCACCATATCTTTTTATCCTGGCAGCGAAGGGGTTAAGTGCTATGCTAAGGAAGGCTGAAAGTAAGGAGGGACTTCATGGGGTGTCTGTCTGCCGCGGTGCCCCTCGGGTCTCGCACCTGTTTTTTGCAGATGACAGTTTCTTGTTTTTTAAAGCCTCAAACAGCGAGTGTGCAGCAGTCAAGAATATTCTTTTAAAATACGAAGAGCTATCAGGTCAGATGGTTAATTTTAATAAATCCACTTTAGCTTTCAGCCAGAATGTGGGGGAGGGGTTCAAAGACTTCTGTAGCAATCAGCTGGGTATCCTGAGAGAGAGTGATAAGAGTCTTTACCTGGGATTACCGGTGCTGATAGGGAGGAATAAGTTCGTCATACTGGGGTATTTGAAGGACCGTATTTTTAATACAATAAAAAGTTGGAATAACCGATTTTTATCTCGGGCGGGGCAAGAAGTTCTGTTGAGGAATGTCATTCAGGCTATGCCAACGTATGTCATGAACCGAGCCGGCTTTGGTGGGAGTTGCCCAAGGCAATTGCCTAGGGCCTCCACTTTTAAGGGGCCTCATCTTATAATTTATTTTGTAAAAATAACATCTAAATAAATAAATAAATAAATAAATAAATAAATAAATAAATAAATAAATAATGACATTAATGAACATTAATATATACTACATTTGAATCACTCGAGTTTGTTAACTTTTTAAACTAAGTGATTTGTCATGCTTGCCTTTTGAAATAATTACATATTTATGATTAAAATGAAAAGTATTTACAAAAATGTGACTAGTGACTATAGTACTAACTTAATCATAGTAACTTATGTTCAATTTTTAAAATTAAGTAACCTCGCACTATAGTGTAGTAACTATCAATCATATTTGTGTGACTAATTTTAATTTAGTACGTAATAATATTTGTAAAAAAAACTCTAAATTTTCAGAGGGGCGTGAAAGGTCTGAATTAAGTTTAAATATTATAAAAATTTGTTCTTAACTAATGCTACATTGTTATAAAAATTGTCTTTATGTTTTCATTAATTAATAAGAAAGTGATTAGAATGTACTAAAGTTATTATAATTGATAGAGTATTAATTCTAGAGAGAAGTGAGAGCTAGAGAGAGAAAGTGAGTAATTATATTTCTCAACCCCCTATAACTAGCCCCAAGGGGTCTATTTATAGGTAAAAATGTGGATTTGGGCTCCTAGCCATGGGCTTAGGAGGCCCATTACAATAATCATGCCTTCTTTGGGCGAAATAGGGCCACTAATGGGCTGTGTACAACACTTAGTAAATAAAACAGGGAGATGCATTCTGCCTGGACGAAGCCGGGCCGATGCGGTGCCTTTTGGCCGATGCGGTCCATGGGCCGATGCGGCCCCCGGTAGCCCATGCGTGCTTCCTGGGTCAATCCGACTTTCGGCCGATGCGGGCCCACTGGCCGAAGGGGGGCCATGTGGGCGTTCTTCTGGTCATCGTTGACTTGAGTATGTGGGCCATGGGGTCCAGGCCCATATACTCTATCAGGAGTCCCCCACTCTCTGAGCTGAGGCGAAGCTGAAGCGAAAGGGAGTACTTGTTCCTTTCTGGCTGGCCGTTGCGTGAGCTCGAGGTGCTTGGTGGCCGAAGAGGTTCTGCTTTGATTTTGGATGAAGCGGTTTCCTCTTTTCAGTAGATGTGAATTATGGAGAAACTGGCCTGTTTTATTACCATTTTGTTGGGGCCGAAGGGGTCCCACGTACTTTTGGCCGTGGTGGTGACATAGTTTCATGAAGCGAAGATGTTTGATCTCGTCTATGAGGACGATGCGAGCCGCACGCTTTTGATCTGTCATGCGGCCGAAGCGCTTTGACTTGTGTATTCTTGCTTTAGTGAGCCGACGCAGTCCCCCAATGTACGTAGCCGTTGCGCGCTGTATTTTGTATTTGGGTTTTAAATTTTTGGGTTCTGTAGCCGATGCGATCCGCAATGCTATTGAGGTGAATCGTTTGTCTTTTGTAGCAAATCCTCCGTGTGTTGAGGCCGTTGCGTTCCAATTTATGCTTTTTCCCTGTAGCCGATACAATCCCCCAGTCCCCCACTCCGTTGGCCGAAGAGTGTTCGAGGCACAAGGGAGTCATGATGTTCTCGAGCCGATACGGTACCCCATGCGTTAGTCGTTAGTCCAACCCTTAGGCGAACCTGTCCAAGGTAACCCTGTGGGAGAACCCTTGGACG